>JALAZF010000667.1:0-645000 GCA_022829125.1 Lathyrus tuberosus
AAAATCACCAGAAGGGAAGTTGATCCGAAGTACGATAATACTCAAACCTCGGCATAGAGACATAACAGAAGTGAAAACTCAGATAAAGTGGTTGACTGACATAATCAATTTCCTTGAAAAGGAATATCCAATTGATCACAACCTGGTTGCAGACTACAAGGAATTAAGAGCCTCTATTCAAGACAGGATCGGGAGGCTTGCAAGATGAGCCGGAATCGAAGCTTACCCCCCGTAACGGGGCTAAGCAATAATGAAAGAGCATCATCTCAAGAGGACCACGTAAGAGACTACAGAACTAGGAGCAGAATCAGATATGAAATACAAAGACGCATCCCTAGGCTTTTTGGCCGAAGTTACCAGAGAAGCCTGGAAAGTCAACTTGATCCCAATCAGGAACTGGACATGTCCCAGAGGAGAAGAGCCATGATGGTCCCTGCAGAAATCCTGTATGAATCAAGGTGGAACGAGCCAAAGCATCGAGTATATCAACATAGGTCTGAGGAAAGGATTCTAGTAACCGGAGAGAATCAACAGTTAGATCTGGGGTTCATAAATGGTACAAGTTATGAAACCCTGAGGAGGGAAGGATTTCAACATATCCATCTGGGTCTAATGATGATCAGGTTGCACCCCCTGCATAACCGATATGCAGGAACTAATGCTCTGGTGGTTTTACGCGATACAAGGTGGAGCGATGAAAGAGCAATCATAGGCTCTATGGAAACCGATCTATTAGAAGGCACGCAGCTGACATACATGGCACCAGAAATCATGATGAGCATTCATGATTTCTATAATCATGTGCAGCTCGCAATCCAGACACACGGCTATGAAGGATGGCAAGGGGCAGAGAGCAACTTGTTAATCTCCAGAGCACTTATTGCCAGATTAACAAACACAAGTTATGCTTCATTCAGATACGACGTCAGAAATGTCACTGAATACTTGTCCAGCAAAGGGGTAAAGGCAATCCCAGGGCAAAAGCATACAACTGCCGAGCTACAGGGAAAGCGATGGATCTTAAAGCCACCTGAAAGAAGGAGTTACTCTGTTCCAACAGACGTAGACACAAGAAGACGATCTGACGGTTCAACATCTATAAGGTTTCGTGATTACTACAGCCTACCACCCCCACCAAATTTCCAGGTCAATGACCAGGATGAAGAAGCACTAGATGCAGATGAAGAGCAAATCATAGCAGTCTGGTGGGAAGAAGAACAGGATCAAAATGAAACCTGGGATACGCTAGGAGAGCCAAGCGGCAAATATGACTACCTAGTAAAATACACTGCCCCTGAAAGCTCCCATATTAAGTTGGAAGATATCCAACCATCAGGATGGGAGGATGCAGAAGAACCACCATCAAAAGATGAGGAAGGTGACTTGATAAAAGAAACCGACTTAGAAGACTTTGAGCAGTATTGCCAATACCTCCAAGAACTCCACGAAGCCCCTCAAAGGGATCCCCGGGACGAGGAAGACTTCGTAAACCCTTTTTCAGTAGAGGAGAAGGCGTATGTCTCAAAGGAGGAAGACGATGATGAATTACCATACCCAGCACTCAGAAAGCTAGAACGAGCCTGTCCTTCTTCGTCAACATCCGGAATTACGTCATACACGCAACCTCCGGAAGCAACTATGGGTGGAGTAAACTACCCTCCCGCAAGCTCCAGCATACAAGATGGTGACAGATTCTCAAACCTAAGACCTTTTGTTGGAAGATTCAAGGGAGGCAATAACAATGAACAATGGGTTCTTCCCTCCGCCCAGCAGAACAATGGTGCGGTACTGGTCCTACCTGAGAACGTAGGAATGTACGAGGATGTTATTGCCAGATGGGAGTCAATAACCCTGAACCTGTTAAATGAGCGGCAATTTGACAACAACAAAAGCAAAATAGCCTTCATAGAAAACCTCCTGGGAGAAAATGAAAAGAAGATATGGATCCAATGGAGAATGGCGTATCCCGCAGAATATGAATCACTTGAAAATATTGCGGATGATCCCCAAAATGTAACTTCACAAATACGAAGGATAATGGTGTTGGAAGACCCTTATCAAGGATCGACGGAACAACAGAATAGAGCCTACAGGGATTTAGAGAGGTTAACCTGCGATAGTATGAAGGATATAATCAGATACATGAATAACTACAAGATCCTTGCCGCCAAATCATGAAGAATGTTTATTTCAGGAGATCTCTCAAATAAATTCTTCAGAAAACCTCCACCCACGATAGGAGATGAAGTCAGGAAGGCCTATGAAGAAAAATATCCAGGAAACACCGCTGGAGTAATGCCTAGAATACATTTCACCTACCAGTACATGGCAGAGTTATGTAAAAAGGCTGCACTTTAACGAGATTTGAAATACTTCACTTTCTGCAGTCAAATCCCTATACCAGGTTACTACAAAACCTCTGGCAAGCGGTATGGCCTAAGGAAAGCTAAATCCTACAAAGGCAAACCTCATGAGTCACATGTTCGAGTCTTTAAAAAGCGACACCAAGATAGACAGAGAAAATACAAATGCTACATTTGCGGCATGGAAGGGCATTTTGCGCGAGAATGCCGTAATAAAAATGGTAACATTGCCAGAGCAGCCATTCTAGAAGAATTGGACCTGCCAGAAAACTGGGATGTACTCTTAGTAGATCAGGATGAACCAGACAGCGATGCGGTCTGCAGTCTCTCTGAAGGGGAGGTATGAAGAACCTCCCTCAATGCCAAAGCAGCAGTTGAGCAAATACCCACTGAAGAATGCGCCTTCATGTTGGGCGCCGAAGATTACGGCTGGCGAAAAAGGGTGCAAATTAGGCCAGAACAAGAAGCCTGTAGCCATACCTGGACTGCCAAAATAGAAGGACAGTTAGATACCCAGGTAACATGTACCATTTGCAAAGAAAGAACAAGCCAAGCCAGAAGGATATGGTGTGAACAATGCAAAATGTTGGCTTGCGCACTATGTGCAAACTACTACTTCCAAATCCCCATCCAAATTCCCGAAAGCCAAAAGAAATATGCGGGAAATAAGGAGGTCCTCATAAGAGAACTGTGCCAATATGTGGACTTTCTGCAGGAAAGAAATGATTACTTAACAAAGGTCACAAAGGAAGTAGAAGAAGAAGAAAAGATTAGCGTGGAAGATGAGATAGTAACATTCTGGAGGGAGGAAAAGACCTTAAAGGTCACAGAAAATGCAAAGCCCAGAAAGGTGATAAACAAGTTATACAACATGCCTGTCGAATTTGAAATACCAGGTGTTAAGTCATTCTCAGTACAAACAATCTTGGACACTGGAGCCTCCTCATGCTGCCTCCATCAGTCTGCAGTACCAGAAAAGGCCTTGGAACCAAATCCCATCCTCACCTTTTTTAGTGGGATCAGCTCCAGGCAAGAGGCGAAATGGAAGCTAAGGCCCGGGGTAATGAAGATAGGAGAAAACCGCTTCAGGACCCCCATAATCCATGCCTTCGACATGAACACCCTGGATGGCATACACATGCTCATTGGATGCAATTTCATCAGATCCATGTACGGAGGAATAAGAATAGAAAGAAACATCCTCACATTTTGCAAAAATATCACCTCTATCAACACCACTGAAGAAGCAGAAGCAGCAGCCTCTGCTCTGGAAGAGCTTGGATTGGAATAAGAATAATATCTTGGCATACATGAGGCGGTATTCATAAATGTAGGGCAGCCAATCCCGGAATTTTTGAGGATATTTCACAAAATAATTAAAGAGTTGCAGGAAACGGAGTATATTGGTAGCAATCCTTTGGCGCATTGGGCGAAGAACAAAATCAAGTGCAAAATAGAGGTCATCAACAAAGACCTAACGGTGGAAGATAAGCCCCTAAAACATGTCACGCCTGCAATGGAGGAATCCTTCCGAAAGCATGTCAATACTTTGCTTGAACTCAAGGTCATACGACCCAGCAAGAGCAGATATAGGACCATGGCTATAATTGTTAAATCAAGAACAGAGATTGATCCTGTCTCGGGGGAGGAAACAAAGGGCAAAGAAAGGATGGTCTTCAACTATAGAACCCTGAACAACAACACCTACAAGAATCAATATAGTTTGCCAGGAATCAACACGATTCTCAAAAGGATTGGAAACAACAAAATTTATTCCAAGTTTGATTTGAAGTCCAGTTTCCATTAGATCGTAATGGATGAAGAATCTATCCCATGGACGGCCTTTATTGTCCCAAGAGGCCTGTATGAATGGTTAGTCATGCCATTCGGACTCAAGAATGCACCTGCAATTTTTCAACGAAAAATGGATAATTGCTTCAAAGGCACTGAACATTTCATTGCAGTATACATAGATGACATATTGGTTTTCTCCATGAATGAGAATGAGCATGCAAAACACCTACAGCAGTTTACAGAAATCATAAGGAAACATGGTTTAATTCTCTCCCCAACAAAAATGAAGCTGGCAACCAAGGAAGTTGAATTCCTGGGCGCGATCATCAAGCAAGGAAAGATCAGACTACAACCGCACATCATCAAGAAAATACTAGATTTTGATGAAGCAAAATTAATGGACAAAAAGGGGTTACGAGGATTTCTGGGAATACTAAACTACGCTCGTAGTTACATCCCAAACCTAGGAACTCTAACAGGTCCTTTACACACAAAGACTAGCCCCCATGGTGATAAAAGAATGAAGAGCGGTGACTGGAGAATCGTCCGCCAGATCAAAGAAATTATGCAAAATTTTCCTGATCTTGAAATCCCACCAGAACATGCCTACATCATCCTAGAAACGGATGGTTGTATGGAGGGATGGGGGGAGTGTGCAAATGGAAGAACCAGAGGCATGACCCAAGAAGCTCTGAAAAGATTTGCGCCTATGCTTCAGGAAAGTTTTAGAAAGTTTAATCAACCATAGATGGAGAAATTTATGCTTGCATGGGTTCCCTGGAAAATTTCAAGATCCACTACCTAGACAAGGGAGAAATAACCCTCAGAACTGACTGTCAGGCCATCATAAGCTTTTACAATAAATCTACCCAAAACAAACCATCCAGAGTTAGGTGGCTAGCGTTCACGGATTTCATAACTAGATCAGGAGTTAAAATTCATTTTGAACATATCGAGGGAAAACAAAATCTCTTAGCTGATACTTTGTCCAGAATTGCTCACTTTGTTGCATATGCAGGATGTCAAGAACAGGAAGCTCGAGTACACAACCACCTTCTTCTTTTGGAAGAAGCAATTCAAGAATGGAAGGAAACTCTGTCGGACCAACATGACCAATATGACAATAAGCTTATCCAAACAACTTATCAACGGATCCCCTCACTATCCTTGAGCAGTTGTACCAGGCAAGACAGTCATCTGGTCCACTAACCCTGGAAACATTCTCAAAAATGGGAGAAGCCGCGGATGAACTTTTCAACAGACAAGGAAAAAGAGTGGAAGTCGAGCTCAGCCTGCTTCACGGGATGGTCGAAGCAAGAGACCAGGAATGTAGAAGACTCTCCACCAGAGATAATTACTGGAATGATCACAGGCCACACACCAGCAAAGCCACCAAAGACCTGGAAAAGATACACCGAAAATTACAGCGGTGGATTAAGGAACACGGAGACATCCGCATCTGACGGAGACGCGCCGGGAACGTAGGACCAACAAGATTCCTCAATCTTATCAGCAGACCACTTTGTGTAAAGTTTTTTGTCGTTTTGTAATAAAGAATCCTCAGGATAGGGTTCACTGTGTGTTTACTTTACTTTTGAAAAAGTCGTTTGTCCTTATGTAATAATGGGGGACAAGTGTAGATTCCCTCACCTTCTTTTGAAAAGTTTGTTCGTCATTTTGAAATCAGGGAAATCAAGATAAGATTTTCCCTCTGCAGAATTATTTTGGAAAAGGATACGTGGATGTAGATGAGGCCCAATGAGCACCCGGTCCCGTATTCTACACTCCATCATAATTCAGTATAAATAGAAGGGTTTCTTGATTATTCAAGGCATCGAAGAACATCTCTTTTTTTCTTAGAAAACTAATCAAAATTCCATAGAGACTAAGTTTCCCCTACCAGTCTTTTATAATCAAGAGTCTTGTGTAATTACCTTGTTCATAAATAAGAGTAAGTTTGTTTATCTCTGATCAACTTATTTTCGTTGTTTTCCTTTTATTGAAGTAGAGTTTTGAACTTCTCTCTTCACGATCCAATTATGTTTCCACTAGCGTACCAAATAACTTCTCAACGGATCCCCTCACTATCCTTGAGCAGCTGTACCAGGCAAGACAGTCATCCGGTATTCGCGTCTGACGGAGACGCGCCGGGAACGTAGGACCAACAAGATTCCTCAATCTTATCAGCAGACCACTTTGTGTAAAGTTTTGTGTCGTTTTGTAATAAAGAATCCTCAGGATAGGGTTCACTGTGTGTTTACTTTAATTTTGAAAAAGTCGTTTGTCCTTATGTAATAATGGGGGACAAGTGTAGATTCTCTCACCTTCTTTTGAAAAGTTTGTTCGTCATTTTGCAAACAGGGAAATCAAGATAAGATTTTCCCTCTGCAGAATTATTTTGGAAAAGGATACGTGGATGTCGATGGGGCCCAATGAGCACCCGGTCCCGTATTCTACACTCCATCATAATTCAGTATAAATAGAAGGGTTTCTTGATTATTCAAGGCATCGAAGAACATCTCTTCTTTTCTTTGAAAACTAATCAAAATTCCCTAGAGTCTAAGTTTCCCCTACCAGTCTTTTATAATCAAGAGTCTTGTGTAATTACCTTGTTCATAAATAAGAGTAAGTTTGTTTATCTCTGATCAACTTATTTTTGTTGTTTTCCTTTTATTGAAGTAGAGTTTTGAACTTCTCTCTTCACGATCCAATTATGTTTCCGCTAGCGTACCAAATAACTTCTCAACGGATCCCCTCACTATCCTTGAGCAGCTGTACCAGGCAAGACAATCATACGGTATCCGTGTCTGACGGAGACGCGCCGGGAACGTAGGACCAACAAGATTCCTCAATCTTATCAGCAGACCACTTTGTGTAGAGTTTTCTGTCGTTTTGTAATAAAGAATCCTCAGGATAGGGTTCACTGTGTGTTTACTTTACTTTTGAAAAAGTCTTTTGTCCTTATGTAATAATGGGGGACAGGTGTAGATTCCCTCACCTTCTTTTGAAAAGTTTGTTCGTCGTTTTGCAATAAGGGAAATCAAGATAAGATTTTCCCTCTGCAGAATTATTTTGGAAAAGGATACGTGGATGTCGATGGGGCCCAATGAGCACCCGGTCCCGTATTCTACACTCCATCATAATTCAGTATAAATAGAAGGGTTTCTTGATTATTCAAGGCATCGAAGAACATCTCTTCTTTTCTTTGAAAACTAATCAAAATTCCCTAGAGTCTAAGTTTCCCCTACCAGTCTTTTATAATCAAGAGTCTTGTGTAATTACCTTGTTCATAAATAAGAGTAAGTTTGTTTATCTCTGGTCAACTTATTTTCGTTGTTTTCCTTTTATTGAAGTAGAGTTTTGAACTTCTCTCTTCACGATCCAATTATGTTTCCACTAGCGTACCAAATAACTTCTCAACGGATCCTCTCACTATCCTTGAGCAGCTGTACCAGGCAAGACAGTCATCCGGTATCCGCGTCTGACGGAGACGCGCCGGGAACGTAGGACCAACAAGATTCCTCAATCTTATCAGCAGACCACTTTGTGTAAAGTTTTCTGTCATTTTGTAATAAAGAATCCTCAGGATAGGGTTCACTGTGTGTTTACTTTAATTTTGAAAAAGTCGTTTGTCCTTATGTAATAATGGGGGACAGGTGTAGATTCCCTCACCTTCTTTTGAAAAGTTTGTTCGTCGTTTTGCAATCAGGGAAATCAAGATAAGATTTTCCCTCTGCAGAATTATTTTGGAAAAGGATACGTGGATGTCGATGGGGCCCAATGAGCACCCGGTCCCGTATTCTACACTCCATCATAATTCAGTATAAATAGAAGGGTTTCTTGATTATTCAAGGCATCGAAGAACATCTCTTCTTTTCTTTGAAAACTAATCAAAATTCCCTAGAGTCTAAGTTTCCCCTACCAGTCTTTTATAATCAAGAGTCTTGTGTAATTACCTTGTTCATAAATAAGAGTAAGTTTGTTTATCTCTGGTCAACTTATTTTCGTTGTTTTCCTTTTATTGAAGTAGAGTTTTGAACTTCTCTCTTCACGATCCAATTATGTTTCCACTAGCGTACCAAATAACTTCTCAACGGATCCTCTCACTATCCTTGAGCAGCTGTACCAGGCAAGACAGTCATCCGGTATCCGCGTCTGACGGAGACGCGCCGGGAACGTAGGACCAACAAGATTCCTCAATCTTATCAGCAGACCACTTTGTGTAAAGTTTTCTGTCGTTTTGTAATAAAGAATCCTCAGGATAGGGTTCACTGTGTGTTTACTTTAATTTTGAAAAAGTCGTTTGTCCTTATGTAATAATGGGGGACAGGTGTAGATTCCCTCACCTTCTTTTGAAAAGTTTGTTCGTCGTTTTGCAATCAGGGAAATCAAGATAAGATTTTCCCTCTGCAGAATTATTTTGGAAAAGAATACGTGGATGTCGATGGGGCCCAATGAGCACCCGGTCCCGTATTCTACACTTCATCATAATTCAGTATAAATAGAAAGGTTTCTTGATTATTCAAGGCATCGAAGAACATCTCTTCTTTTCTTTGAAAACTAATCAAAATTCCCTAGAGTCTAAGTTTCCCCTACCAGTCTTTTATAATCAAGAGTCTTGTGTAATTACCTTGTTCATAAATAAGAGTAAGTTTGTTTATCTCTGATCAACTTATTTTTGTTGTTTTCCTTTTATTGAAGTATAGTTTTGAACTTCTCTCTTCACGATCCAATTATGTTTCCGCTAGCGTACCAAATAACTTCTCAACGGATCCCCTCACTATCCTTGAGCAGTTGTACCAGGCAAGACAATCATACGGTATCCGTGTCTGACGGAGACGCGCCGGGAACGTAGGACCAACAAGATTCCTCAATCTTATCAGCAGACCACTTTGTGTAAAGTTTTCTGTCGTTTTGTAATAAAGAATCCTCAGGATAGGGTTCACTGTGTGTTTACTTTACTTTTGAAAAAGTCTTTTGTCCTTATGTAATAATGGGGGACAGGTGTAGATTCCCTCACCTTCTTTTGAAAAGTTTGTTCGTCGTTTTGCAATCAGGGAAATCAAGATAAGATTTTCCCTCTGCAGAATTATTTTGGAAAAGGATACGTGGATGTCGATGGGGCCCAATGAGCACCCGGTCCCGTATTCTACACTCCATCATAATTCAGTATAAATAGAAGGGTTTCTTGATTATTCAAGGCATCGAAGAACATCTCTTCTTTTCTTTGAAAACTAATCAAAATTCCCTAGAGTCTAAGTTTCCCCTACCAGTCTTTTATAATCAAGAGTCTTGTGTAATTACCTTGTTCATAAATAAGAGTAAGTTTGTTTATCTCTGATCAACTTATTTTCGTTGTTTTCCTTTTATTGAAGTAGAGTTTTGAACTTCTCTCTTCACGATCCAATTATGTTTCCACTAGCGTACCAAATAACTTCTCAACGGATCCTCTCACTATCCTTGAGCAGCTGTACCAGGCAAGACAGTCATCCGGTATCCGCGTCTGACGGAGACGCGCCAGGAACGTAGGACCAACAAGATTCCTCAATCTTATCAGCAGACCACTTTGTGTAAAGTTTTCCGTCGTTTTGTAATAAAGAATCCTCAGGATAGGGTTCACTGTGTGTTTACTTTAATTTTGAAAAAGTCGTTTGTCCTTATGTAATAATGGGGGACAGGTGTAGATTCCCTCACCTTCTTTTGAAAAGTTTGTTCGTCGTTTTGCAATCAGGGAAATCAAGATAAGATTTTCCCTTTGCAGAATTATTTTGGAAAAGGATACGTGGATGTCGATGGGGCCCAATGAGCACCCGGTCCCGTATTCTACACTCCATCATAATTCAGTATAAATAGAAGGGTTTCTTGATTATTCAAGGCATCGAAGAACATCTCTTCTTTTCTTTGAAAACTAATCAAAATTCCCTAGAGTCTAAGTTTCCCCTACCAGTCTTTTATAATCAAGAGTCTTGTGTAATTACCTTGTTCATAAATAAGAGTAAGTTTGTTTATCTCTGATCAACTTATTTTTGTTGTTTTCCTTTTATTGAAGTAGAGTTTTGAACTTCTCTCTTCACGATCCAATTATATTTCCGCTAGCGTACCAAATAACTTCTCAACGGATCCCCTTACTATCCTTGAGCAGCTGTACCAGGCAAGACAATCATACGGTATCCGTGTTTGACGGAGACGCGCCAGGAACGTAGGACCAACAAGATTCCTCAATCTTATCAGCAGACCACTTTGTGTAAAGTTTTCTGTCGTTTTGTAATAAAGAATCCTCAGGATAGGGTTCACTGTGTGTTTACTTTACTTTTGAAAAAGTCTTTTGTCCTTATGTAATAATGGGGGACAGGTGTAGATTCCCTCACCTTCTTTTGAAAAGTTTGTTCGTCGTTTTACAATCAGGGAAATCAAGATAAGATTTTCCCTCTGCAGAATTATTTTGGAAAATGATACGTGGATGTCGATGGGGCCCAATGAGCACCCGGTCCCGTATTCTACACTCCATCATAATTCAGTATAAATAGAAGGGTTTCTTGATTATTCAAGGCATCGAAGAACATCTCTTCTTTTATTTGAAAACTAATCAAAATTCCCTAGAGTCTAAGTTTCCCCTACCAGCCTTTTATAATCAAGAGTCTTGTGTAATTACCTTGTTCATAAATAAGAGTAAGTTTGTTTATCTCTGATCAACTTATTTTCGTTGTTTTCCTTTTATTGAAGTAGAGTTTTGAACTTCTCTCTTCACGGTCCAATTATGTTTCCGCTAGCGTACCATGTTGGTATCAGAGCTTGAAAAAGTTCTGATGGCTAACTAAGTTTCAAAGTATTCTGGGAAGGCAAAAGTAGGGATTCCTTACACAATACTTTATTTTTTTTGGAAAAACAGAAATTTAGTTTAACAAAAGGGTGTTGCAGTTCTGAAATAAGGGAAGGAGTCCCGAGAGAGAGAGAGAGAGAGAGAGAGCGAGAGAGAGAGAGAGAGAGAGAGAAATGATTACTTAACAAAGGTCACAAAGGAAGCAGAAGAAGAGGAAAAAATTAGCATGGAAGATGAGATAGTAACATTCTGGAGGGAGGAAAAGACCTTAAAAGTCGCAGAAGATGAAAAGCCCAGAAAAGTGATAAACAAGTTATACAACATGCCTGTCGAATTTGAGATACCAGGTGTTAAGAGAGATAGAGAGAGAGAGAGAGAGTAATTAAAATATAAATTACTTATTAATTACATAAAAATACTTTATATTGCATTTATCTAAATGTGGCAAACGGGCATGACCGCCCCGTTTAGACCCGCCCCGCAAAATAATCGGGTAGGGCGGTCGTAGTTGAGGATGCGAGGCTAAAACCTTGATTCACCCTGCAAAAAAGTGAGGGTGATGCGGAGAAAGTCCGCAGACATTCCACCTACATTTAGATGGTGATGGCCTAAATTTTTTACTATACCCGCACTAAAGTGCGGGCAAAACGGACATGCCCAACAGATCAGACTCGTATTATCACCCCCTACATTTATCACTACCTCTTCCATTTTCTCATTACGAATGTAAAAAATATTAATATTTCAATAAAATTATATAATTATTATGAAAATAAAAATTACTAAAAGAATATATATGATACATTATAAAACATTTTGCCTATTAGACTTTATTTGTCATGATAAATTTTTGAGTTTATAGTTTATAACTTATAAACTCTCATGACAATAAAAAAATGTGTTTGGTAATGGTCTTTTCATCACCATCTCAACTTATAGTTTATCATTTCTTTTTCATTTTTATCCTTATTATTTTAATTAAAATTCCATTTTATCATTATAATTTACTTTAATTTAAAATAAAATTATTATGTATTAAATGCAAAGAATACCAAACAATTATGTTAGTTAAACTGCTAACTTTGTCAAATATTTCAATTAATTTATAAGCTATCAGTCATCACTCATCAAATATAAGCTATAAGTTATCAGCCATCAGTCATAAGTTATAAGTGTTGGAATTAATTTAACAATAATTATACAAACATGCTCATTAACAAAAATTAAAACTATAATCTTATTTTAGTGGGGAAACCATATGAGCATATATATAAACTAGGATCTACAACATGTTAATTTTATCAAGGATTGAGATTAGGAATATCTGGATAATTAAATCATTGACATGACAACTTTATACTTTTATGAAACACAAAGTAAAGAGAGACGAATGACGAGCACCCCTTGGCTTGTGGTTCTTCCTCAATCGGTACTTCTAATGCCATGAATTCTCTTCAGATGGGGAGAAAAGATAAATTGTTTATATACGGTATATTGGAGACCATAGCGTATATATAGTGTGATGGCTAATTAGGGTTCTCATTATTCTCAAATGGGTTATTCTGACATCCACTCATATTTGAGCGCATATCTAATTAATTAATTAATTAATTACTAAATAGAAATTTAATTAGTCTTTTAAATTTATTTGACCACTTAATCAATTAAGGCTCTTAATTTTGATAAATAACTAATATAATTAAAATATATACGCCCATATAATAATTATTGGAATATAATAATTAAATAATATTAATATTATAAAATATTCCAACAATCTCCCACTTGGGGAAATATACTTTTAATAATTATATCACAATTCTTTAGACGCGCATCCAAATGCTATTTATCTTTAGATTTCAACTTTACAATCTGGTCCACCTCATACATCAATAATGGGACCACCGCGGCTATTGCCACTGACGTATAACGTGACAGAACCCCGACGACCACCACGTCAATGTACGTGATGACATAGATCGATATGAATGAGTGGCATGGAAATTTCATGTAATGTGATCTCTGAATCATGCCTATTTCCAACTGGTCCATCTGAATTCTTTATTGAGATCAAATTGAAGTTTGCAAATTCAATATTTGCAGAAAAGATACAGAAATGGTTATAACAATAATAACCTCATAAGCTTTATTTCTGCAGATAATCTTAACATAAAATATGTATCGATATCAAAACAATATTATATAAACATAAATAATGAGTGACTCCCACTAATCTTGGACATCCTTAGTGACAACAATCATATGAAATACCTTATATGTCAAGTCTTTGATTAATAAGTCAACTAACATAAAATTTCTATATATATGTTCTATCATTCAACAACAACAACAACTTATAAGTTAATGAAATTTATAAAACAGTTGTTGAAACAGTATCTGACTGACTTATGTCACATATAGCTCGAGTTGTCTTTTAAAATCTTTTACTATATGCAACCAAGTGACATAAATACTTATAGTCATTTCTTGAGTTCGAGCGACCGTTTGAGCATCCTACCCGTCATGTTTGGTCGGCCGAGGAGCTGTCTCACGGGTTGCTCGGTCCTCACCATAATCGTTTGGGCTAAGAAGTAGTGATGTAGCCTTCTGGCCGCTGTGACGAGGGCCAGAGCGATCTTTTCGATTTACTGGTATCTAAGCTCAGGGCCTTGGAGGGCTTTACTAGTGAAGTAAATCGGCTTCTGCCCGTCGGGGGTTTCCCGAATTAGAACCGTGCTGACCGCTTCGCTCGTGACTGCGAGGTACGGGAACAACGTCTCCCCGTCTTCTGGTCGCGAGAGGACCGGGGGTTGTGAGAGGACTTGTTTGAGGTGGAGGAGCACCTGTTCGCACCCCCCGGTCCATTCGAACGTGGCCTCTTTGCGTAGGAGTTTGAAAAATGGAAGTCCGTATTGCGCCGACTTGGCCACGAAGCGGGACAGCGAGGTGAGTATCCCGTTTAGCGATTGTATCGATTTCTTAGAGTTCGGCGTCGGGAATTCGGAGAATGCCCTGCACTTGTTGGGGTTCGCCTCAATCCCTCGTTCTGTGAGGTAGAAACCGAGAAACTTACCTGCCCGAACGCCGGAGGTGCATTTCTATGGGTTGAACCTCATCTTGTATTTCCTCGCCGTGTCGAAGACCCTTTTGAGGTTGGTCGTGTGGTCGACTTATTCTCGCTATTTTACGATCATGTCGTCCATGTAGACCTCGAGCATGTTGTCGATCTCTCCCTAGAAGACTTTATTCATCATCTGCTGGTAGGTCGCACCGGCGTTCTTCAGGCTGAAAAGCATTACGTTGTAGTAGTAGTTGCCCGACTCGGTTATGAAGGTCGTGTGTTGTTTGTCAACCTTCGCCATGGGGATCTGGTTGTACCCCGAGTACGCATCCATGAACGACAGCAACTTAAAACCTGCAAAATTGTCTACTAGTTTATCGATATTAGGCAGTGGATAAGCATCTTTTGGGCATGCCCGGTTAAGATCGGTGTAATCAACGCATATTCTCTATTTTCCATTATTTGTCTTAACAAGTACAACGTTGGACAGCCAGGTTGTGTATCGGGCTTCCAAAATAAAGTTTGCCTCTAAGAGGTCTTTTACAGCTTTTTCAGCAGCCTCCGCTTTTCTCGAGAGACTGCCTACGCCTACGTTGCACTATAGGCCTAGCGGCTGGATCTATTGTAAGCTGGTGGCAGGCCACATCGGGATCGAGGTCGGGCTTCTCCGACGCGCTCCACGCGAACAATTCAGCATTCTCCCGGAGGCAGGCCTTCATCTGCTTCCTCGCCAAGTCGGGGAGCCATATGCCAATCTTCACCTTCCTGTCTGGATTGTCCCCGAGAGTTACGAGTTCGAAGTCTCCATCCAGAATGGGGCGCGTTGGGTGGAGAGGCTGCCTGTTGCCTTAAGCTGGAAGATTGTTGTCCATTGCTTCTCCTTGCTCATGCTCACCGAGGAAGCGACTGTCGAGGTCCACCGCGTTGACGTGCGGGAGTGGCTTCTGCTCCACGTTCGGGGATGGCTTATCTGCGGTCTTAGACTTGATGTTGATCGAGTTCAGACCCTTGGTTGCAGCCTCGAAGCATCTCCTAGCAGCTTCGATATCCCCGTGGAGGGTGACGACCCGACCTTTGGTCGTGTAGTACTTCATCTTCAGATGGACTATAGATGGTACCTGTTAGGTGCGGATTTGACCTAAAAATGAACTATCTTTCCTTGCACTTTTTCCACTATTTTCTCATGTTTTCATTGGTTTTGCTAATGATTGTTGTTGTTCTTCTAACAATGAGAATATACCTTTGGTGCTTGTAATGTGTGTGTTATTGTGCAGGAAAAGGCACTAAATGATCAAAGTGTAAGACACAAGAAAATGATGCAAGCTGCCAAAGAGCAGAGGAAGACATCAGTAAGTTCGCTTTGCGAACTTGAAAGCGAGTGCCAGCGAAGGTTCGCTTTGCGAAGGCTGGCGAGGTGTAACACCCCCTTTCTATACCCCCAAATAATCACATAATCATTTAGGCACATATTAAAAATTCCGTCAGAGTATAATTATAAATATAGTATAAAAGAGGTATGTCACATTATACATGAAATTAAAACATTCAACACCTGCTCAACAATTGATATGCAACAGTGGGGTAACTTTGCAACAGAGGAACTTAGTCCTTACACCCACATCTCAATATTTAGAATAAAAGCGGAAAATCTAAACATTGAATAACATCAAACATATATATATATATATATATATATATATATATATATATATATATATATCATCAAGTATTATCCACCAACATAATTCATGTTTACATAAACATTCAGCAACAAGATACATGTACAAATGTATCACAAAAGAATCATAATCATCCTAGCTACCCGGTGCTACATATCAGAGCCGACCGACCAAAAGAATGAAGACACGCTTCACAAAAAGACCACCAGCATACCTACTCTGCAATGCCTCATAGAGCATCATAAAACAGCAGAAGGGTGAGAAATATTATCATAATAACAATGCATATAATTATATATCTTAGCATAAAAATACACATATTCTACATTCTCACCATAATTCATCACAACTCACTCATATACATCACAATGTATATATATACAAAACCAAGCGTATTCATCATGCATACTTTCATAATTCTTATCATTCCACATAAACATACATATTCATGTTTATTCATCAATGCACAATTATAAAGATGATAAATGCAAATCATAGAGACCAACTCACGACTCTATGCAAATGCAATGCGGTACCGACTAAATCATCTCAAGTTCACTCAGGAACTTATTGGAACCATCGCTCGTTACCAATGTAACTCCCCGTCGGGCCTACGATGTTCACCCATTGCTCACATCTCACATAGGCACACAATATTTATAGATTACTCACACCTCACATAGGCACACAATCCGATTGCTCACACCTCACATAGGCACACAATCCGATTGCTCACACCTCACCTAGGCACACAATCGTTTGTAATCGTCGCTCACACCTCACATAGGCACACGACGTTACAACGGATTCTCATTAGAATCACTCACCACAAGAATGTACATCATTATGCTTCACATACAAAATGACTCAAGACATTCTTGAAATGCATACATATTCACAATATATTCATGCATTCATCTCATACAATCACATACAATCTATATACATTCACATCAATGCACTATTGTATGATTCACATCCAAAACACACATTCAAAACGGTAAAAGTCGCTAAATAACACTATTCATGACTTTCTGACTTATTTAATCAGCTAACAGCCCCAAACTCCTCACCATAAGAAACTACAGCTCAATAGCTATCCAACGCTTCGAACGGGGACCAAAACCGACTTACGGATCAAAAGTTATGGGTTTTTGAAAATAATATTTTTTTGAAAACTGACACTGTTAATCGATTAACGCATTTGGTTAATCGATTAACCATCGCGAAACAGCAGAAAAACCAGAATTTTATGACCCAAAATCCCTTCAAACTCATTTTTACACCAATAGATAACATCCATATCAGTACCCCAACCTCAAACAACATCAACAACACATTTATGCATACAAAATCATGTTTTGATCATCATTCACAACATTTTCTACATTTAGGGTTTATACAAAAACTCATAAAAATCAACAACAACAACAACACAATCATACATAATGATATACATTGATGAGATAATAAGATTTCACACCCTTACCCGGATTCCAAGCTTGCTAGATGATTGTTCTTGATGGTTTTCTAGGTTTTTCCAAGTTTTCTTCTCTTTTCTCTTCTTCCTCTTTCTTTCTCTCCCTTTTTCTCTCTATTTCTCTTTTTTTTTTCTCTTTCTCTCCTATTTCTTCTTCTTATCTCTTTTTCTTTTCTATTTCTTTTCCTACTTTCTTTTTTCTCATTTTCTTTTCTTATTTTCTACTCAAATTCAATTAATTCATTTTCTCACATAATTCTACACTTAATCACTTTTCTACCAATTTTACTAAATTTCTCACATAATTCTATTTCCACTAAATTTCTAACTTATCATTAATTGAGAAATGTCCAAAATACCCTCTATTCTAATTTCCCCGAAAACTCTCAAAAACGGTAAAATATCATAACATGTCAACATAGCATATTAACACACCAATTTCACAAATAAAATAATTTATCACTCAATTTAAATAAAAGACTCAACAAAAATGGGAATAATCGGAATCGGGGCGTTACAACTCTCCCCCACTTTAGAAATTTTCGTCCTCGAAAATATTACCTGATTCAAACAACTCCGGATACGACTCTCGCATCCTACTCTCTAGTTCCCAAGTCATATTGCCTTCCGCAACGCCTCCCCACGCTACTTTCACAAGCGCAATATCCTTGCCTCTTAGCTTCTTAACTTCACGGTCCAAAATCCTAATCGGTAAAGCTTCAACCATAAGGTTATCTCTCACTTCAACCTCGTCCATAGGAATAACATGTGACAGATCCGAAACATACTTCCGAAGTTGCGAAACATGGAATACATCATGCAAATTCGAAAGATTCAGAGGCAACACCACACGGTAAGCCACAACACCAACTCGTGCAGAAATCTGATACGGACCAATAAAATGAGAAGTCAACTTCTTCGACTTCAAAGCACGACCCACACCCGTAACCGGCGTAACTCTCAAAAACACATGGTCGCCTTCTTGAAACTCAAGATCTTTCCTTCTCTTGTCATGATAGCTCTTTTGTCTACTTTGAGAAGCTTTCATCTTCTCATAAATAAACTTCACTTTCTCCGTCGTTTGTTGTACCATCTCCGGTCCAACTATCGTCCTCTCACCGGTTTCATGCCAACACAAAGGTGTTCGACATCTCCGACCATACAAAGCCTCAAATGGTGCCATACTTATACTTGAATGAAAACTATTATTGTAGGTGAACTCAATCAACGCCAAATAACTATCCCAAGCACCACCTTGCTCGAGCACACAAGCACGCAATAAATCCTCCAACGATTGAATTGTCCTCTCGATTTGACCATCCGTTTATGGATGATAAGCCGAACTCAATCTTAGCTTAGAACCCAAAGCCTTTTGTAAACTCTCCCAAAACCTCGATGTGAATCTAGGATCTCTATCCGATACAATACTCTTAGGAACTCCATGTAACTTCACAACCGCAAGAACATAAATCTCGGCTAACTTCTCCAAAGGATAACTAATATCAATCGGAATGAAGTGAGCAGATTTAGTAAGCCTATCAACGATTACCCAAATAGCATTATGACCTCTTTGCGTATTCGGCAATCCCGTAACAAAATCCATCGATATACTATCCCATTTCCACTCCGGAATGTCCAATGGTTGCATCAATCCACTAGGCTTTTGATGTTCCACCTTAGACTTTTGACAAGTTAAGCACGCATACACAAATTGAGCCACATCCCTCTTTAATCCGGACCACCAAAAGATTTTCTTCAAATCTTGATACATTTTATTCGCTCCCGGATGAATACTTAAGTTACTTCGGTGTCCTTCTTCCAATATCATCTTTTTCAACTCCGCATCATTGGGAATACAAATACGACCACGAAATCTCAAAACTCTAAAATTATCAACCTTGAAATCCTCATTCTCATTCATCATCAAATCAACGAACTTCAAATCCAACTTTTGCTTTTCACATACGGTTGCAAGAAAATCATTCGTAACATGCAGCATACCAAGTCTCACACTTCCCGGCGTCATATCACAAACCAAACTCAAGTCTCTAAAATTCTCCAAAAGTTCCCATTCTCTCATCATCAATGCGGACATATGTAACGACTTTCGACTCAAATCATCGGCCACCACGTTTGCCTTACCCGGATGGTAATTCAAACCAAAATCATAATCCTTCAAAAGCTCTAACCACCTTCTTTGTCTCATGTTCAATTCTTTTTGATCAAATAAATATTTCAAGCTCTTGTGATCACTAAAAACTTCAAATCTTGCACCATAAAGATAGTGCCTCCAAATTTTCAAAACAAACACCACGGCCGCTAACTCCAAGTCATGTGTAGGATAATTCTTTTCATGCACTCTCAATTGTCTTGAAGCATAAGCCACAACTTTTCCATCTTGCATCAAAACACTACCTAAACCAGCCAATGAAGCATCACAATACACAACAAATGGTTCCGTCGGATTTGGCAAAATCAAGATCGGAGTCGTTGTCAACCTTCTTTTTAGCTCATTGAAACTCTTTTCACAATGAATATCCCAAATGAAAGCCTTTCCTTTACAAGTCAATTGCGTTAACGAAAGTGCCAACTTCGAAAATCCCTCAATAAACCTCCGATAATAACCCGCCAAGCCTAAAAAGCTTCGAATCTCCGTAACCGATCTAGGAGCCTCCCATTGCATCACCGCATCAATCTTGGATGGATCAACACTAATACCACTATCGGAAATAACATGTCCAAGAAAACTTACTTCCGACAACCAAAATTCACATTTCGACAACTTAGCATACAATTGTTTCTCTTTCAAAATTTGTAACACAATCCTCAAATGCTCTTCATGCTCCTCTTGAGACTTAGAGTAAATCAAAATATCGTCGATGAACACAACCATAAAACGATCTAACTATTCATGAAAAATACGATTCATGTATTCCATAAACATACTCGACGCATTAGAAACCCCGAATGGCATCACGGAATATTCGTAATGGCCATACCGTGTCCTAAAGGCCGTCTTTTGAATATCCTCTTCTTTCACACGAATCTGGTGATATCCCGATCTCAAATCAATCTTGCTAAAAACACGCGCACCAACCAATTGGTCCATCAAATCATCGATCCTTGGAAGCGGATACTTGTTCTTAATTGTCACCTTGTTCAATTGTCGATAATCAATGCATAACTGCATACTCCCATCCTTCTTCTTTACCAACAATACCGGAGCACCCCAAGGAGAAATACTTGGTCTTACAAATCTATTGTCCAACAAGTCATTCAATTGCTTCTTCAATTCTACCAACTTTGATGCCGACATACGATACGGTGCCATCGAAACCGGTCTAGTACCCGGAACTAGATCAATAGAAAACTCAACTTCTCTTTCCGGCGGTACATCCGTAATATCCTCCGGAAACACTTCTGGAAAATCACACACCACTGGGAACACATCGAGCTCAACTTTACTCTCCACCGATAATGATGCAAACAAACCGAACAATTGAGCTTCGTCCGCTAAAAGTTTCTTCAACTCTTTAGTGGATAGGAAACTCTCATCTTCATCATCTTCCAAAGAAGGAAACCTGACTAACTTGTCATAGCAATCTATATGAACTCGATTAAATTGCAACCAGTTCATACCCAAGATTACGTCCAATCCCTCCAACGGCAAACACACTAAATCCATAATGAAGTCTTTACCATACATGGTCAAAGGACAACTTACACACACCAAAGACGTAGTTACCGACCCTGAAGTAGGAGTCTCAATAACCATCTCACCACCCCAAGAAGTCATAAACAAATTCAAACGCTTAGCGCACTCATGAGAAATGAATGAATGAGTCGCTCCCGTATCAATAATAGCAACTAAGGGCGTACTATTAATAAAACATGTACCTTTAATCAAACAGTCTGCACTAGTAGTGTCCGTCCCCGCTAATGCAAACACCTTTCCGCCCGCTTGAGCTTGTTTCGGCTTAGTACACTTAGTACTAATGTGACCCACTTCTCCACAATTATAGCACTTCACCATATTCCTTCTACAATCGGTAGTAGCATGCCCAAGGCCTCCACAGTTAGAACATTTCACCACGGTCTTCCCACACTCAAATGATTTATGACCCATTTCACCACACTTGTAACACTTAACGGAACCGGAACCTCCTCCTCCAGATCTCTTCTCAAAGTTTCCCCTATGCTTTCCCTTATCAACGGGTGTCACATGAGGTCCACTTCTAGCTTGTTGCTTTCCCTTCCTCTCATTCAAACTTTTGTAATGTGTAGAACGAGCCTTGCTATCTTCCTCGAAGATTCTACAACATTCCGTCAAATCCGTAAACCTTCTTATCCTTTGATATCCCACAACTTGTTTAATCTCAGGACGCAAACCATTCTCATACTTAATACACTTTGAGAACTCAGCAGTAATTGCAGCATAGTGAGGATGGAATTGAACCAACTCCACAAACTTAGCAGTATAGTCCACCAAGGACATACTACCTTGTTTCAGTTCAAGGAACTCCATCTCCTTCTTCCCTTTCACACTTTCAGGGTAATACTTCCTCAAGAACTCGGTACGAAATAAATCCCAAGTTATCTCTTCATCATCCACCTCAAGAACTTGACGCATACCGACCCACCAATCGTCGGCTTCTTCCTTCAGCATGTGAGACCCAAGCCTCACCTTATTCTCCTTCGCACAACCCATGACTCTGAAGATCCTTTCAATCTCTTTCAACCAAATTTGAGCACCATCGGGATCAAATCTTCCTTTAAAGACCGGTGGTTGATTCTTCCTGAACTCGTCATTAGCATTCACGTTCAGCGCACCTTGCACCGCCCTAGCCATTGCTTCCAAAGCAGTAGCCATCGCATTGTCGTTTCTACCAGCCATATTCTGATCATTCCCAAAAATGACAACAAGGTTAAACAACAGTTCAACCATCACAACAACAAGACAGACACAACTGACTTAACACTGACTCTGATACCACTTAATGTAACACCCCCTTTCTATACCCCCAAATAATCACATAATTATTTAGGCACATATTAAAAATTCCACTAGAGTATAATTATAAGCATAGTATAAAAGAGGTATGTCACATTATACATGAAATTAAAACATTCAACACCTGCTCAACAATTGATATGCAACAGTGGGGTAACTTTGCAACAGAGGAACTTAGTCCTTACACCCACATCTCAATATTTAGAATAAAAGCGAAAAATCTAAACATTGAATCACATCAAACATATATATATATATATATATATATATATATATATATATCATCAAGTATTATCCACCAACATAATTCATGTTTACATAAACATTCAACAACAAGATACATGTACAAATGTATCACAAAAGAATCATAATCATCCTAGCTACCCGGTGCTACATATCAGAGCCGACCGACCAAAAGAATGAAGACACGCTTCACAAAAAGACCACCAGCATACCTACTATGCAATGCCTCATAGAGCATCATAAAACAACAGAATGGTGAGAAATATTATCATAATAACAATGCATATAATTATATATCTTAGCATAAAAATACACATATTCTACATTCTCACCACAATTCATCACAACTCACTCATATACATCACAATGTATATATATACATACAAAACCAAGCGTATTCATCATGCATACTTTCACAATTCTTATCATTCCACATAAACATACATATTCATGTTTATTCATCAATGCACAATTATAAAGATGATAAATGCAAATCATAGAGACCGACTCACGACTCTATGCAAATGCAACGCGGTACCGACTCAATCATCTCAAGTTCACTCAGGAACTTATTGGAACCATCGCTCGTTACCAATGTAACTCCCCGTCGGGCCTACGATGTTCACCCATTGCTCACACCTCACATAGGCACACAATGTTTATGGATTGCTCACACCTCATATAGGCACACAATCCGACTGCTCACACCTCACATAGGTACACAATCCGATTGCTCACACCTCACCTAGGCACACGGCGTTACAACAGATTCTCATTAGAATCACTCACCACAAGAATGTACATCATTATGCTTCACATACAAAATGACTCAAGACATTCTTGAAATGCATACATATTCACAATATATTCATGCATTCATCTCATACAATCACATACAATCTATATACATTCACATCAATGCACTATTGTATGATTCACATCCAAAACACACATTCAAAGCGGTAAAAGTCGCTAAATAACACTATTCCCAACTTTCCGACTTATTTAATCGGCTAACAGCCCCAAACTCCTCACCATAAGAAACTACAGCTCAATAGCTATCCAACGCTTCGAACGGGGACCAAAACCGACTTACGGATCAAAAGTTATGGGTTTTTGAAAATAATATTTTTCTGAAAACTGACACTGTTAATCGATTAACGCATTTGGTTAATCGATTAACCATCGCGAAACAGCAGAAAAACCATAATTTTATGACCCAAAATCCCTCCAAACTCATTTTTACACCAATAGATAACATCCATATCAGTACCCAAACCTCAAACAACATCAACAACACATTTATGCATACAAAATCATGTTTTGATCATCATTCACAACATTTTCTACATTTAGGGTTTATACAAAAACTCATAAAAATCAACAACAATAACAACACAATCATACATAATGATATACATTGATGAGATAATAAGATTTCACACCCTTGCCCGGATTCCAAGCTTGCTAGATGATTGTTCTTGATGGTTTTCTAGGTTTTTCCAAGTTTTCTTCTCTTTTCTCTTCTTACTCTTTCTTTCTCTCCCTTTTTCTCTCTATTTCTCTTTTTTTTTTTTCTCTTTCTCTCCTATTTCTTCTTCTTATCTCTTTTTCTTTTCTATTTCTTTTCCTACTTTCTTTTTTTCTCATTTTCTTTTCTTATTTTCTACTCAAATTCAATTAATTCATTTTCTCACATAATTCTACACTTAATCACTTTTCTACCAATTTTACTAAATTTCTCACATAATTCTATTTCCACTAAATTTCTAACTTATCATTAATTGAGAAATGTCCAAAATACCCTCCATTCTAATTTCCCCGAAAACTCTCAAAAACGGTAAAATATCATAACATGTCAACATAGCATATTAACACACCAATTTCACAAATAAAATAATTTATCACTCAATTTAAATAAAAGACTCAACAAAAATGGGAATAATCGGAATCGAGGCGTTACACGAGGTCTCTAGCGAATGGTCCCAGAATTTGGCAGGGGCAAAAGGCACTAAAGTTCGCTTTGCGAACGGGAAAGCGAGTGTTCGCTTTGCCAGTGATCCTTCGCATTGTGAACTCACGAGAATTTCTGGGGCGGTTTAACTATTCAGAGGCACCTGAAATGCCATTTTTTTCCATTCACTGTGTGAATAAATGGTTCGCTTTGCGAACATGAAAATTCCTGAATGTGTATAAATAAAATTTTCATACTTTTTGAGATTATGTTTTAATTTTGGAGATAAAGAAACTTGTGAATAAAAAGATCAGAATTTATATCTCTTCATTTTCAAGGGAGAGAAGGTAAGAGCTTTGATTTCTTGTTGGCGTTGGATGTAATCTCTTGATACCTTATGTATTTCATCTAATGTATGTTTGTGAATATGTTTTGATTCTCTATTGTTTGTTGTCTTTGATTGATTATTTGTGGTCTTGACAAAACCTTTACAAATCCTTGATCTTAGATTTTCATCTATCAATGAACAAATTTTTGACATGGTTTTGTGAGTTGATATTCATTGTATCTTTTGTTGTATTGTGTTGATTAAGTAGCGTGGCTAGCATGAGTAGGATCGATACGGTATTGCAAGGATGCGTGATAATAGTGATGAAGAACGATATTCACATTCATTTGGCAAATTAGTTGAATACATGACAAAAAGGATTAAACATATGTACGTATTCTGATCAATGACATTTTATATGAAGCAATCATTTATCTGATTTGGGTGTCATCTTTGTTTACTTGTTTATCTTTGATTTGAACCGCTATAGACATATACTCTTCAGATCTGGATCTAAGATGATTATCTGTTTTGTTCTAAACTCTAGAAATAGATTTAGGCTACTTGCGTGAGTATCAGCTCTTAGTGCTCTGTGTTGGTTTTTGTTGCGTGAGACATCACCAATGAGGCAATACGGTCGATCTCTCGACGTTGCATTAGACATAACCTCTGTCGTGGCTGATACGTGAGGATATTAGGCGAATGTTTGATTTATGTATAATATGATTCGAAGAATGCATGTGTTATCAATCGATGGGATCCAATTCCAACAAGGCTCCGTTTATAATTCAGTATTTATTTTATATTTTCAGTCTTTACATTTTCCGCATTTGCTTTTGGTTCCGTCTTAAGCCAAAACTTTTGATCCATAAGCTTAGAAATATAGATACCGTCGAATGGCATTCTTTCCCTCGCATTGATCCTTGTAGATACGACAAAACTGGGTTACTTAAATGTTTTTGCTTGCTGCTATTCTAGCTTCAACAGTACCGTTGTGAGCTCGGCCAGAGTTGGTCTTCCCAGGATGCACTGGTACAGAGAAGGGCACTCCATCTCCAAGAAGCGTACCTTAACTTGTCGGGCACTGTCGTCGTTCCCGAAGGTGACCATCAGCTCAACGTAGCCCCACAGTCTGGTGGTGGTTCCGTTGAAACCCTGGAGGTCTGAGCCCACGTAGGGGGTTAGATGTGTTTCATTGAGCTGGAGGGTCTCGAAGAGGTGGGCGTACATGATGTCCACCGAACTCCCCTGGTCGACCAAGATGCGGCAGACATCAAAGTTCGCCATCTGCGCCTTAATCAGAAGGGGGATGGTGGAGTTGGGGGCGCCGCCTGACAATTCTTTGAGGTAGAAGGTGATGGGGTTCGACCTTCCTTGGACCTTATCGAAAGTGGCGGTCTGCGCTGAGCTCGTCTCTATCAACTCGTTGAACTTCCGCTTGATCGATCCCACTGAGACCTTGTTGAACCCCCACCAGATATAACCATTGCGGCGGGGAAACTTTCCCACGGGCTGCGAGCGGTCACCAGGATGTCGGGCTCATCGGGAAAGTAGAAGTCTTCTAGTCGGGTGACACACAGGGCGACTTGTAGACCGTTCTCGCCGGAGGAAGGGGTCTCTTCCTCGGCCCTTTGTGTTTTTCGGGCCTCTTGTCATGGAGCGTCGTTCCTCTTCGTGAAGTGGTGAAATGCCTGGAGAACTGTCTCTTCAGTTTCTTCCAGGTGGTGATGGACTCCGGTGCGAGGCTCTTGTACCACGCCATGGCACCCTTCCGGAGGGTAGTTGGGAAGAGCTTGCACTTGATGGCTCCCCGGACGTTCCTGTAGTCGAGCATTGCATCGAAGCTTTCGACATGGTCGTCCGGGTCGGTCATCCCATCATACGTCGCCAAGGGTGGAGGTTTCTCCATCCCGACGGGCAAGGGGGTCTCCATGATGTCCCTGGACAGCGGGGTGCGCTAGTCGTCCTTGTTACTCTTGACGGGTGACCATGACGGGGATTGGTCACCCCGACTGCGCCTGCTTCGTTGGGGGGATTTCGTCGTGTCTGTCGGCCTTACTCCTCTTCTGCACGGGGGAACATCGTTTCTTCCAAAGAAGGGACCAATCACGCTTCTGGGCGACCACAAGTTGGGGTCGTTCCAGACGCGAGCGGCGCCCAGGCATTCGGGGAGAAGGGCTCCTAGAGTCATTGTGTCGCGTCTTCCGCGGGGGAGGAGAGGGGCTGCTGGAGATGGGGCGACGGTGTCTCCGCGCGGGAAAGCGTTGTTGTCGCTCCCTCTCGAGCACTCATATCCGTTCATTCTATTAAAAGATCATTAGATTGGTCTGATTGATCACTGCGAACAGAGCCACTGTGGTCGGATCAACATTAGGTGGCGCAGAGATCGGCTGGTAGGCAGTCAGGCTATCAGCGTGTCGGGCGGCATCGTCAGAGGAGGGAGAGGCGCTGTGCCCGTCCCTGTGGTCGCCTTCTTCGACGTGAATGACCACGTTGGGGTTGGGGTCGTCTTCGTTGTTGAATGAGATGAAAGCGATGTCTCGAGTATTGTCGTCAGTTCGAGGGCTGACCATGATCGTCAGAGATTGAAGGTTGCTTTGGTTTCTACGGGAGGAAAAACGGGGAAGCAAAGGGTTCCCACAGATGGCGCCACTGATCGTACCTGATCAGGAATAGATCGGTGGCCAGCAACACGTCATGAGCTCCATTACTCCGGTGGTGGTGAGAAGGTGGGGGGTGTACCTGCAAGGTACCCCGATGCCAAAGTAAGAGACGAAGTAAAAGAGTGAAAGTACAGAAAAGATAGAGAGAGTGTAATTCAGAATACCTGACCCTCTAGTGAAAGAGGGTATTTATAGTGTACCCCCAGCGCTGGGCCAACGGTCATCAGCACTGGGTTGGATTGCTAGGCCCAATGCAGATAACTGTCAGGGCTTACGTGGCGTTGGGAAGACCAGCACGTGGTCTTTGCCATGGAGCAACTGCCACGTGATCTTCGAAAGGTGGGCTGACCAGTTCTTTAGCAAGTGGGTAGTTGCCTTATGACGTGTCCCTACGTAAGGGGCACACGGAGTTCGTGGGGAAGACGCGTGGTCTTTCCCCGTACCAGGTAGTGACCTGCTCGACTATGGTGAGCGCTGGATGTGCCCGACAATGGGGAGGATTAGGCCTTAACGGGCCTCCCTAATGTGACGTTGAGCAGGGCCTGCCCGACTGGTGGGCAGACGCTGGCCCAGTCCAGAACAATAGATTTCAACAATATTTAGAAGAAACATTTAGAAGAGTGTATACCATTTAAAATATTATTTTTTTTGCAATAATCGATTTCTGCAATATTTAGAAGAAACATTTAGAACAATTGTTTGCAATAATCAATTTCTGCAACTCATGTTTTAATAAACTCAATGTTAAAGAGTTTTTAACATTTAGAAGAATAATCCAGGAAAAATGTTTTCTGCAACAATCGATTTCACATCTTCATGATAACACTTCAACTAATAAATGACATTTACAGACAAAAACATGATTTAGGAGAGAAACATGGAAACTTCAAGCATTTAAAAGTATAAAAAATCATAAGACAATGGAACAAACTTGTAGTTCAAAACATGAGGTTTGATGAGAAAAAAAACATTCTTAATAGAATAAAGAATATCATATATAACCTTGGAAGGAAATGTTGTTTGAAGAGATGAGTAACAGAGCAAGAGATAGACAGAGAGGCTCTTGCTTGGGAGAATGCAATGTTGGAGAGAAAGTGAGGCAATGAAAAACTTTTGTAATATAAATTTTATGAAGTGAAGTAATGTATTGATCAGATGGGAGGAAGTGTGTTTTCGGGGGAGAATGTGATTAATTAGGCCAATAAGATGCTGACATGTGTTCTGCCAAGTGATATGGAAAAAAGTTTTAATTAGTACATTTGTTGTTTACTGAAAAGTCTTTTTATTAGTGTAATTAATTTGAATAGAAAGGGTAATTTAGGCAAAGCATGCAATAGAATTGTTATGGATAAATAGTAGATTGCTCCCATTTTAGGGAAGTGACAAAACTAAAGCAAATGCCTAATGTCTTTTTTAAAACATCTAATCTTCTAATATTATAGATAAACTAACAAAATTGAGATGAAAATTTCAATTAATATACTCTTTATGTTTAAAATAACTGTGGTTTTAACGAATAAAATTTAATTAAGAAAACTGTTATTTTTACTTTTTTTAATGTCAAAATAATTACTATTTTTTTAATTATGCCAATTATTTATTATTTTTTACACTATTTTTAATTGAGAAAATAGGTGATGCATTGACAATGTAAAAAAATTTTACATTGTCAACCAATCACGACCATAAATCCCGCCAAGTCAGACTGTAATTTTTAAAAAATTTATATGACATGACAAAACATTATGTTTTTATTGGATGACAGTGTAAAACTTTTTTACACTGTCAGTGCACTACCATTAAACCCTTTTTAATTTATTAATATGGTTAATTTAATAAAAGTTTAATGTTTTATGACAAACAAAATTATTGCATCGAGTAGAATTTATAAAAATATGAGAATGGCATAGGTGTTATTCTTTGTGAAACTAAGGTTAAAGTCGTTGGTAACCGATAAGGAAGAACATGCCACTCCTTCCCTCCCTTCAATCCAACCATCATCAGTCGAATAGAAGCGGAATGGGCGTTGCATTAACACCGTTTCTTCTCACTCTCCCTCCAATTTCCACTTCCACCCACAGTCGCACCTTTGCTGTTACTCCATACAGTACCCGTCGTACTCGCATTACGATAAAATGCGTGAAGCTAGACGATGCAGATACTGAATCAGAAGCAACTATAATGTGTGAAGCTTGTAACGGAAAAGGATGGATAGTTTGTGATTTTTGCGAAGGCCAAAAGACTAACGTCAAAGCAAAGAACAACCGTATCTACCGTCGTTGTCCCTCCTGCAAAGCTGTGAGTTAGTTATTATCATTGATTAATTAGTTAATTAAAAAAAATCTTGTTGTTTATTTTTAATTAATTAGTGTAATTAATTTTTGCAGGTTGGATGTGTGTTGTGTTCGAAGTGCAAGGTTTTTAAATGTGTCACTTTTCCTGATTTTAATGATTCTCAGATTAATTAATTCATTCAACTAAGGTACTCTTCAATGTAAATGGATGGTTTCCTATGAATGTAGATTCACTTAATGAGTCATGTGATGTGATTCTAGAAATTGTAAATTTCAAATTCAATGCTTATAATAATAGTAATACTTTCATTTTGTTTCTATTTTGAACTCTCCTAAGTCTCTGATATATTAAACCTAAAACATTTGTATGAAACCGGATTGTAAGATCATGTTAGAGGCGCTATTGTTTATAAACTTTAATCAAGCCTTCTATATTTTTTGACAAGGTTGTCAAAATCACGATCTAAATCTTAAAAGCTTAAGATTTTGCGATCTCACTCACTCTCAAGAATTCCCATCTTAAGTAGAATCGTGTGTTGTAGTCACAACAATAACAAGAACAACTAAGCCTTATACTACTAAGTGGGGTTTGTTACATGGATCAACTTTTGCCATAATGTTCTCTTCAGAACCATGTTTTTGTCTAAATTGTTAAGTTAGAATTGTGTGTTGTAGTCAAATTGTAAAAAAAAAATCGTAAAACCATTGATTATGTGGGATCTTGGCCAGCTCCGGCCACGATTGACCGTTTTCCGATTACCACCATTACAAGCCAAGAAGGATGACAAGATGTCGAAGCGCAACAATTACGGTCTCGGAGGAGGCCATTTTCTAATGAATACACTTGCCTACCAAAATAACATGTAAAATAACCTCAAATATATAGTATTATTTTTCGTTTTGGTAATATCTTACGATTTTTGTTACGATTGCATGTTTTACGATTTTGCTATCCCCTCCCGATCTTACAAAAATAATTGAGTAGAATCTTTCGATCTTAGTTATGATCTTACTATCCCTCCCGATCTTGACAACCTTGTTTTTTTGGTTGTTTTATATGGGATAGTATTAGTTATTGAGTACTTGTGGGAGAGAATCTCAAATTTCTTGTAGTGAAGTATCTTTTTCCTTAGTTTATGTGTGTGACTTGTGCATTCTCTATAGTGTGTGTAATTATGTTTCAAACCTAATGTACCAAGCAAAATGTATCAGATCACAATATTAGGCCACTTTACCTAATTACAAGAGTTGTTTGAAAGTGCGTTTCATAACTAGGTGACGAATAGGGGGTAGTATACTTGCTCTTAGTCTTAGTTTTGTTGGCTCATAAGTTGCAAATACTCAGATGATGACTATTTTAAAATAGAGAGGGAGCACGTGATATCCTTTGCAGATTAGTAATCTGACTGGTGTAACTTCCAAGTAGAAATACTTTGGATTTTTCTCATCTGATTAATTACATATGGTCCCAAGACTTTGGATCTGAAGATAGCTTTGACTTCTCTACAATTGTACCTTGTTAGAATGGAATCTATTGCATGTTAAATACGGATATATATAATTGATTTGTGTACAGACTATACAGTTATCACCAGAAAATCTCTGGTAGTCTGGTAAGCTCTAACTAACGTGTTTGCGGCTAAATTGATGAGTGCTATATGCATATTTTAATTATACAACTGATTATTATTAAGCCATGTGCTGCTATTAGTTTAACAAAAGTCTTCTGGAACTTAACAGATGATTGATTCCATGTGTTGCATGCAGTATTTTGCAGCTTAAGTCTTTACTTGTAAATTGTGATTTACCACTCATAACGAGAGGGCGTATTTTTCAAGTTTTGACAGTTTACATGTGTTTTTACCTGCAGAAATGAATGCTTTCATGTGAGCTGTTAGCTGCATAATAGATTGTTAATACTAATAAATTTTAATCTGTACCAGAGCCGTCTCAATCTTTTGAGCGACTCTGTATAAGAAGTTGAAGTTAGCTTCAATTAAGTCGTGAATTATTTTAAGAGGCCCTATTTAATCGTAAATTAACTTTAAAATATTTGTTTGGAGGCTCTTTTTTTCTATATCTTAATCATGCAAAAGTGTGAGGTCCTGTGCTGTAGACTGTCTTGCACGCCTTCAAAGACGATCCTGATCTCTACTATATAATAGAAGATCTTGATGATAAACTTTAATTTGTTTAAGCTCAAAGTATGTAAAGTTTTGTGTCATTACATGCATTAATTAATTATATAATTTGTTAACAAATTGTCATATATGATAATGCACTTTGTTTACTCCATCAATGTATGGAAACTAAACTCAAATAAAATATTCAAACTTGAATGCAAGTGACTATAGTTTATTATAATGAAATATAACTGATTTTGTTTTCATGTTAAGCCATATGCATAGATATATTTTGCATGATTGAAAGTGGAAAACATATGTAATTGCCACTGACATTGCAGCCCATGATACCAACTATTTTAAAACAGAAAAAATGCAATAACATGGATTCTAAGATGGGACAAATCATTAGATTGTAGTATAACTAATTTTACTATCCTGTAATCATTTTTGTAGATTTCATTTGTCTGCTTTCTAAGATCTTTCTCTTATTTAAATTCACACTGAGACTATTACTTCTATTTTCGCATAGATTAATCAGACCATGAAATAATCGTCAACTGTAAAGGAAGTTAATCAAGACAGCTAGCATATATGCCTTTCCCTTTGAAGCTTTTCTGTTAAATGCTTTTAATTGATTCAATGAACTGATTACAATTAAGAATGTTTTATAAGGTTGAGTTAGATTCAGCTTAAATTCTAAGATACGTGTACTTTTCTTGCGTGCTAATATTTGTTTCTTTGTTTTTGTCAAATTAGCGTCAACTGAGTCATTGTTTCTGCCGTGAGAACGAGTGATACTAGCAAAAGATTTGGACAATAAAAGTTGTATGCTTCTCATATATAATTAATACATATATAGATCGGCTTCGATAAATAACTAGCAAAAGATAAAAAAAAATGGTTAAAATTGTCAAATGACAGACTATCTGCACATAGGACTATGAGGATGATGATAATAACCGAGCTGGTGTGAGGAACAGTATCCCATCATTTTTTCAATACCAAAACTACATTTCTGAGTAGAAAATTCATCATTTCCTTCCACGGTCTTCAAGATACTCTCAAACACAGATACTTCACAAGGAATTCTCAGAACACCAGTTTGTTCGAATCCGAATTCTTCTTCTGCTTCTCTGAGTAACACATGAAAGGCTTGATGAGTCAAATACTCGGTTGGTATAACAAACCTGTTAAGTTCCACACCAACACAAACTGCTAGGTAGCCTTTTGGAACCACGCTCGATCCTCCTCCTCCTTCGCGTTCGGACATTGAAAGTGTTCTTTTAAGAAACTTTATGCTTTTACTAGTAGTACTGTTGTTGTTTGTTTTTGAAGCATTGGCTATTCTTCTCCATTTCTTAAGGACTTGTTGAAGTCTAACTATGTCTCTGATCTTGTTAGGTTTCTTTGGTTGATCCATATTGATGTATGGTTATGGTGTCTCTGTTTAAGAGATTTGGTTTATGTATGCTTTGTATTTTTGAAAGGTGTGTAGTTAGAGGAGAGAGTTTGACTATTTGGTTCTCTCTTCATTTTTGGGCTAACTTAAGCCTGGCTATATGAGTTGATGCAATGCCTTAATTTATAGAAGAATTGTTACCTTGAGATTCTCAATATTAAAAGGTTCAAATCATTTTTTGTAATAAAAAATTAGCTTGATTACGTGAGGTCATTAGAATTGAAACAAAACTCAAAACTATTTGCAATATTATATGTTTCGGGTTAGACGAAATCATTTGATATTTTTAAGGGTAGTTTATATATTACATTTTAAAGGTAGTTTATATATTACATAGTGAGATGTTTTTTTCAAAGAACAAAGTAACGAGAGTTTTCACACTCAAAACAGACAATATCTCGTAACTGCAGTGACGCAGACTTAAAGTCAATTGTAATATTATGTGGGAAGGAACTCAAAGTTAGCTTTGACCGAGGGACAACTATTATAGATTGATCAAAATAGTCTCACGTTACTTGAGAGTCAATACTAAATATAATTTATATACAACACACAACACTCATACACTTCAACTTAACAAAATATTTTTTAATTGTGAAATGTTTCAAAGTTACGATATGTTGTTGATTTATCAATCTAATAGTAAACTACTGAAGAACTCAACGCGACACGGGACCATTGAAGCAAAAAATTTGCGTTGGAGGCTCCTCAAAATCCAATAATGCTATTCGACCCGATTATTAGATTAAAGGTGGCTAACTTTTTTTCCTAAAAGGATTCTCACTTGATAAAACTCTAAAATATTTCACTGCATATGCGAGTTTCACCGATTAAATAGGTTAAACATCCTATAATTGATGGAACTCGCATACACAACGCTTTAGCTAGGTTACTATCGCGAAACAACAAATTTAAAATGCAATGTTGTAACTAGGTTACTATGGTGAAGCAACAATTTTAAAATGTTGAATCATGTAATACTATAATCAACTTATTTTGTTTTCCTACATATGTCACATGCATGTGAATAGAAAAACAACAAAAAAATATTGTCCAAGTTAAGGGAGTTGGACATCAAGCTGTGTCTCCGAGGCTTCACATGTGAGTGATTAGTGCAAGTCAGAGCTTTCTCTCTCCCTCATCATTCTTTGTTTTGAAAGTTAAATCCATATGGTTTTGATTAATTTAAATCAAGTGTGACTAGGTCATGAGATTAGGTATATGATTAAATAAACAAATAGTCAATTACTAAGCATATATTTTGTATTAATTGAGGGCTGTAGCTTGCTACTAACTGGTTTTGTTTCCAACGAAAACCACGGCCCCTAACATGCAGTTTAGCCTCGTACAAGGAAACTGTACATTTGTTGTACCATTCAAAATCAAAGCACTAGCTTGAATGATGTATGAAATAAAGACTTTAGAGATTTAAATATATTAAAGGTTGTTCTAGGAGAGGTGATTCATTCCTTGTATAGTGCAATGTTCATGCATACAATAGAGGTACATCACATCATAAGAAGTTGAATTGTAAGACAACTTTGCTATGGCACCTCAAGACGTTGATGGGACTCTTTAGATCTAATTTAATTCATTCTTATTATAGTGTTTCTAGTTCAATTATATGATAATTTATCGATTATCACTTCGATTGCCTACTGTTTTTGACTAACAACATAATGCATGTTTGGTTTAGCGGCAAAAAATGAAAAAGCACGGCAGGTAATCACAGTAGTATGGAAGCTTCTGGTTTTTTTTACAGTGGGAATACTTTAGAATGTGAGTTTGAGGTTTCAAAAGCTAAACCAAACACGAGGATAAATTATTTTGTCCCGTTAAGTCTGTTTAATTAGTAGTTAAGCAGAGACATCAGATACAGTTGCGTAGGATGGAATTTGCGACATTCTAATTATTCACATTTAAAAAGTAAATTTCAGCTACTAGAATACTTAAGAAAAAAACTTAAATTATTTTTATATGGAAGCTAATATCTCAGGTGTTGCATTGATTGTTTAGTCTGGCTATTAAAATAGTAAGATGAATTTTGATTAATCCAACTCAATTGATAGCTGCATGAATAATCATTTGTAGAGGTGTAGATTCAAACTTATGATATTTCATTTATCCATTTTTAATAAGTGAAATTATGGTCATTTTTACTAAGTGAAATTATGGTCATTTGACTATTAAACAAAAAGAAAGAATAATAAGAGCCAAGAGATTCACTTTTAAAGAATGAAATTCTTGTCATTAAGCTACTAGAAAAAAAGTAGGGTACATCGGGTGACTCTTCAGGGTTTCACGTTTGTATATGGTGCAGGTTGCTCCAGGAGATTCATCGAGACCATATCTCTGCGTGTCATAGTAGAATGACCAAAGACAATAGGGTATCTGAGAATAGTCTGAGTGTAGCCGAACTACCGCATGATGCACTCAGGCAGATGAGAAAATGTGAGACGTGAACCGCAAGTCAACCATCCAGAGTATAACACTATGTGGTAAAATGGTCGAGTCTCACAGTGATCAACATAGTTGTTAAAATGCATATCCTCGGCAACCAAGCAATCAAGATACACTCTAAATGATTTTGTTGCCTAGTTCCCTCTGAGTGGAGAAAATGTAAAAGCACGAAACATATCCTTAGTATAAGTCGGTACATACGACCAACCAGAGATGTGCGGGAAGTGATGGAGGATCCAAGTCGGAAAAGTGTTGGAACACACGAATCATTAGTAAGGGCGTTGCAAAAATGTAATGAAAATGACACATAAACACTAAAAGACCAATAAATATTATCATCAATAGTGTGATGATTCCTATCACCTGCTTCGTCTTCCATCTACAACTCTCTAATAACTTAGAGTACAAGTAGACTAAACAATCAACCCCCGAGTTATACTCATGGATCTGCTTGAAGTCCTCGAACTACCGTAGGTAGACGAAATCGACATAAGTGGCACTCTTGTCCACAAAAATGGAAGTGCCAACAAAATATAACAGGTAGGCTTACATATCATACGCTCTATGCCACCCCACATGCTCGTCATCACCTCTAGCCTGCTCCGCTCTAAGGAGCTTATATGTATATACCTTTTTTAGGAATTCAATCCTAGCATGACCTTCTATGGTTTTTTCCATCTCCCTCATAACAACCTCTAGGTCAACTCTCAGATAGTCTACCATCAACTCGAGTGTCTCATCTTTGATAATCCTCAAATGATCTAGAAGTTTCCCCCTAATCGGAAGATGCAGCAAACACGACACATCGTCGAGTGTGATAGACATCTCACAAAGTGGTAGATGGAATGATGACGTCTCATTCTGCCATCTCTCCAAAAATGCATTAAGCATCCAGTGGTTGACTGTAACATAATCAGTCTTGCACAAGTCCTTCATCCCAGATAGGGATAAAGCTGCCTGAAACCATTCATCAATAGGCTGAGGTAAACCAGTAGTCTTCCGCCCATGGTTAATGATTTTCAGCGGATCATGGTCATGCAGAAAAATAAATCTATGTCAAAAACTTGTAATATAATAAAAAAAACGTAATTTAAAAAGAATGAATCCAACTAATTTTACCCCTCCATCCAAGATATGTTTGGCATTATGGTCTAGGTAAAGAGGCAACAATGACAACTCTATAAGGCCTCCTCCAAATGCCTACGGTGGTACAGGCTCATCGGCCTTAACAAATTGAGATGGCCTTGGCTCGGCAACCTCGTCAGCCTGAGGTGGCATTGGCTCATCAACCGAAGGTGGCACTCGCTCATCAGCATGAGGTCCCTCCGGTGCCTGGGATGACATCGGTGCCTCAGGTACCTTCGGCGAGTCAGGTACCTCTGGCGCCTGAATAGGTGAAACTTGTCACCTACGGAAACATGAAGGCAATGATACGTCAGTAGGTGACACCTGTATCATATGGGAAGAAGAAGATGGCGATATATGAGCCCTAGAAGTCGATGCCTCTGCATGAGCTGGGCTAGAGGGAACAGGAGCCTCAATCTGTTTTCTCTATCAGCCATAATGCATATAAGTAAACCAGACAAGTGTCACATAATTACTACAAGAAAACCTACAAGTAAGAAAAGCAAAAAAAAAATATAACAACTGATAATTACGGAGATGCATCTCTGGTTTCTGCGAATCCAAACATTGAAAAATTTAGAAGATGCATCTCTGGAATTTCCTGCAACTTTCTAGTTCGTCAATGGCGGTAATGCAAACCACCAAACCTAAAAAAAATGCATTGATCATTATATTTATCCATGAGACACGTTTTTCAGCATGTATAAACTATCAATCATGGAAAAATTACCTATTTCTTAACCTAATCATCAATATTTACTCTTTGAAGTACTAGATGTTGATGGAAGAAGCTTTGAACTTGGTTGATTCATTTTGAGAGAATGTGAGTTGAGAGAGTTTGAAAAAATGTTGATTGTTTTTTTAGAAGTGAGGAAGGAGAAGGATTCTGGTGCGTTTTAGAGCCAAAACCTTTCGGAGATGCATCTCCGTAATATTTACGAAGATTCATTTTTGTATTTTTTTAACGTTAAGTCATAATTCTATTGACTCAGGGTGTGTCCGGAGATGCATCTCCAAAAACTGAGGGATTTTTTGTATTTGTACCTTAGTAATACATATGGTGCATTAAGAAATCCCCAAAAAGTAAGGGTGAAGAGATAGATTCTATATAAAAAATTTTGTAACATGACCACTAGTTTGATCATCGAAATTTAAAAAATCATAATACACTAAATTACTATTGGAGAATTACTATGTGGAAAGTATGGATGTATCTCATTCCCTTGCGCACGTAGAAGTATTTATCCATGGATCGAGTTGGTTGGGCCTTCTTTGGAGCGTCAACTGGCCTTTTTTCTTCTTGGGCTACCATTTATCCTAAAACACCTTTCACTATTTATTATAATAAATGTGTGATTTGATATAATTTCCAAAGTCTCGAGAACCTTCAGGGTCACACACATAAGGAAAAATTGATGAGAGAAAATAAATAAGTGAAGCTTATTTGGTTGTGCGATCTTGCAATGCACTAATGTTAATTAGATAAACATGGTACACCGTAAGGTACAATGTACTTAAGTGCAAACCAGAACAACGTAAGGTGTGATGTACTTAAGTGAAATAAGGGACACTGTAAGGTGTGATGTACATTGAAGTTATTGTGTGCTAAGTGTGCTAATTCAGCTTGCAATCCACACAAGTGGTTTTATATATATAAACCTTATGCTTAAGTATTTTATGTTTTCCAATCTCTCTCTCTCTCTCTCTCTCTCTCTCTCTCTCTCTCTCTCTCTCTCTCTCTCTTTCTCTCTCTTAAATTCTTCATTCACATTATCTAATACTGAGATTAAAGACACTCTGTTCGTGTGGACTAAGTAGAGGCGTTGGTCTTTGTTCAACGCTCGTGATCGTTCTATGGATTCTCCATCAACAAGTAATCATCATAAGAGGTAAACATTCTATCAATGATCTTGTCCATTCGTAAGGATCAACTTAATGAGTTTTTTTATTTTTTGGTGCATGTTATATTGCGGTTTCCCTTCACTTATGTGATTCTGCTTTAGTTTTCTTCGTCCATTTGCATAGTATTTTGACAATTTTTATTTTCTTTCAACTCATAATACCTACCACATTCAAATGAAGATAAACTGGGTTGAAACCATAACTTTAAGGCAAAATTCATTCATTATATGTATAAACTAGGGGTTTTAGGTGTTACTTCATGTGCAAGAAAATGAATAAATGTGTGAAATAAATAATGATATTCAAGTAAATTACATAATTAGGAACTATCTCCAATTTAGTTTTCCCCCCTCAAACAAGAGTAAATCCAAAACAAAAAAGGATTGATTATAAATCATCAGCACACAATATTAACAACATGGTTTTTCAAATCTTTCTCAAACTTGCATGTATGGATCTATGTTCTTGTAGGTGTAGTCAATAAGTAATCCAAAATGTTGAAGATAGCTCAAGCGGTCAAAGATGCACATGATGGTTTATCAAGCTAGACATCTATTTTAAGTCAACATTATAGTCCAATGACTTTCAAGTGAAGACTTAAGTTTCAAGGATCACTTAAGGTTTAACCCTTCAAACTCTTAGATGATGGTAATCAACGTGAATGATTTCAAGTCTCATCAACAAGACTCGGGGTTCTTGTGTGATGCTAAAGTTAAAGATAATGATGCCAAGACTTGAAGTTTCATAGTGTGAAATAGAGGAAGTGTGAAAGCTCTCCTAGTCATATCCGTTTGAGTGACCAATGTCTTATAAAGATACTGGAGCATTTCTAGAAACATTATGACTAACACGGGCGTGCACACACAAACACACACACAAAAGCACATGCAAGCACGCACACGCACACGAACACACGTACACACAAGCATACAAAGACGCACACACACACACACGCACACGCGCACGCACATAGACACCGACACACACACACACATACATACACACCTACCTACACACTTATAGACACAGACACACGCGCGCGCACACTCACGTGCACACACATACACACACATGCACACACACACACATGCACACATACACACATGCACACACACACGCACGCACACGCGCACAAACACACACACATGCACACGCACACACGCGCGCGCACACACACACACACATATACGCACACTCACACACACACACACACTTGCACATGCACACACACACACGCGCGCACACACACACACACATACAACTCTTGAGAAATCTCTCATTTTTAAATTAAATCACCAAAAATTGTTGTTAAGGCTTAAGCAGTTGATTAAGGCAGTGACTAATTGATTGAGAGACTTTTTATAACTATCTGATTGATTTGAACATAAGCCTAATCAATTGGATCATACTTGTTTGAGTATAAAATCAATTGGGACAATCTCTTAATGATTGGAAACAAGTCTATATCAAAACCTCCCATACAAATAATTGTTTACATTAAATGTTAAGCTAATTGAAGAATATGATAAGAGATTTAAACTGTCATTTTTTAAATTATAAGATCAAGATGGATTCAGAGATTAAATTAAGAGAGAAAAAATAGTTAAGCCCAGACTTAAAATCTTAATTAAATAATCAATTCAAATTATGAACTACTTGTAATAGATTATGATAATTTGAAAATGTTAAATAAATAATAAATAAATAAATAATAGAAAAGAAATGAAGGAGTTTCATTTAAACAACTAAATAAACTAAAATTATATATCGTTGAAACTAAAGAGTTTTCAGTTGTAATTAGACGTTTAGATGTGCATTACACGAGCCAATTAATAGGTTTGTCTTTGCTAAATAAATTTATTAAATAAATAATTTAAAATATATTCATATAAATGTCATAGTAAAGTATATTATAATTAAAATTTTCATTAAGGTTTGATTTAATGATAAAATTTTAATTTATATCTTTAAAATATAAAATTTAAATTCTTTTAGAGACTGTTGTAAAGTAATAATTAATTATTACTATTTGAATCAATAAAAATTTCCATATATTTATATATATTTATATTTATAAAATGTAAAAAATGAATAATAAAGTAAACAATACTGATCGTACCTGGATCAAACAGTGATAGTGGCCAACGGTGTCTGGAATGACAGCTCCGATGGTGATGAGAGACCGGGGGGGGGGGGGGGTGGTACCTGCAAGGTACTCCGACGCTCAAGTGAGAGAGTGTACAGAATATCAGCAAATACAGAAAGCGTGAAAGGTAGGAAGAAAGTGTCTAACCTGACCCTCTCAAATAAGAGGGTATTTATAGAGAGCCCCCAGCGCGGGGCCAACGGTTACCTGCAATGGGCTGGATCAACTAGGCCCACTCCAAGTAACTGCTAGGGCTTACGTGTAGTTGTGAAGATCAGCACGTGGTCTTCGCCCTAGAGTAACTGCTCCTAGATTTCCAGAAGTAGGGCAGACCGAATCTTTCGGAAGTGGGAGGTTACTTGGAACGTGTCCACGCGGGATGGACCGTTGGGTACTCCTCGCGGGGAGGAGCCTTTCGTGTCGAGGAGATATGAAGCCCGTAGAAAGGGCACGGCCTCGCGGGGAGGGATAGTGTCCGTCGAGGAGTGACGTGTAGCATGCTCGCGAGGGAGAAGCCAGCCTGTCGAGGAGTCACATCTCAGCGGGGTGTGATGTCCTCCTCTCCTATTGTCCTAAGTGCCCGACGAAACCGTGGCTAGCACGTGGCAGTCGCGTGTCTTGCAGAAGAACCTTATTGAGCCTCCCCAGGCTGTATGGGTTGGGCTTGCTCGACTGTTGGGCAGCCTCGGCCCAGTCCAGAACAGGAGCCCCCCAAGTCGTTGCTCTGAGATGTCAGAGCAATGACTTAAGGGTTATTGGTATGCCGGGGATACGCCAAGAGAGGGACCGAGGAGGCCATTCTCGTGCTCGACGTTCCTACAGCCGCACATAAGTCGGGCATCGGACAACTGTGTTTGGTCGCAACGCTGGGGAGATAAGGGGTTTCAGATTCGAAACATCGGGGAAAACCGAAACGACACGCGTGGGAGGAAGAGCGGCTGCATGTGTGCCACGTGTCGCCTGTCATCATTACCTAGGGAGGCTGGCTAGGGTAGCGCACTTAAGTGCCCTATGTCCCTCGAGTTACGCGAGAACCACTTATAAAAACTCCTCCCCTCGCTCATTTCCCACTTTTCCGTTTCTCTCTCAACAATCTCGCTCCTTCTCACTCTACCTTCTACAGTAGCCGTTCGCCGCCGTCAACTGCCGGAAACTCCGCGCCGGAACCCTAAACCGCCGCTTATAAGGTATTTGCTCCAAAACTGATCTTTCTCTTGCATTTCTTTTTAATTTCAACTAGTGTACGACATTTCCTTGGTGGACTGATGATGTTCCCACGAGAAATGAAAGGATTCCTGGCGAATACGGCGGGAATCTTTAGTTGTTGAGAGAGGGGGTGCTAAGAATTTCACCCGGTTTTGTTGAATATCTCGGGGACCAGGGATGAACATCTCGGGGACACGTTGAATGTCCCGGGGTCCCCAATAATTACTCTTTTCGTTAGCGTCATGGGAACACGGGGGCAGAATTTTTCGGGGAGGCGATGAGTTCCCCGGTGAACATGTTGATCCTCGGCCGGTTATGTCGGGGAACCGAGAGAGCCTTGCCCCTTCCTCGCCCGTTCGCTTGAACAGCGGTGGAGGGGTGAATTTGATATGACCCATCGAATTCACCGTTTCCTTCTGCTTTTCAGGTAAATGGACGATTTGGCTGCGAAGGTGGCCGTAGGATCCTTCGAAGAAGACGACCAACCCGAATCCCCTATGGCTCACATGGCTTTCGCACAGGAGCGCCCGCTCGAGGAGTGGGTCTGTGATGAAGCCCTGGAGATGTCGTCTATCTTTGTCTACAAAGACTTGGACGACGCGTTCTGCACCGTTGAGCATAGGCTCATCGGGTCTGACAAAACCTGGAAGTTTTTCTGCCCAGAGGAGCATCATCGGATATGTTCGCCTTACTGGGGAATGCGCATCCTGTTATATGAATTCATGTTCGACAAGGCGGGGTGGAGGCTGCCCTTCACGGACTTACAAGAGGGGATCTTCGCCTGGTTGAAGCTGGCCCCCTTGCAGATTCATCCGAACTCACTGGCCTTCATCCAGGCCTTCGAGCTCGTCTGTAAGCACTTAAAAATCATTCCGACAGTGTCCCTCTTCTTTCGGATATTCCATCTTCAAAGGTCGTCGACCGGTGGACGACACGGATGGGTGTCCTTCAAGCAAAGCAAAGCTCTGTTCCATACGTATTTAGATTCCGTCCGGGACTTCAAGTTCCGCTACTATTTCGTGAAGCTGATCACCCTCGGGGCCATCCACTCGTTGTACCGGAAAGTCACCCGTGAAGTCGACGGTCTCTCCGAGGAGGTTCTGGAGCCGAGGTTCCCCCTATACTGTACGGAGGAACACTTCAAAAAGGGGGTTGATAAATACAAGGTGAGACATAATCAGCTGAACGTCGATGATCGGGCAGCTTATGATAAGATCGTCGCGTTCGTCGAGAGCTTCAATGAAGCTCAGTACGAAACGCTGGACGGCGAGCCTATAACGGGAGCAGACGGGCAGGTGAAGAAACAACGTCGTTTGATCAATACCCATGTTCTGCTCGAGACCTTCTCCGACGAAGAAGCAGTCGAGTTGTTAGGTGGTGAAAACATCCACGATCTAAGTCTTCCTCGCGTCTGTATACCTTACCTTACTAATGTTTTCTTTCTTTTTGCAGGAAAAATGGCCGGAGCCGAGGAGAGACTCAAGAAGTTGAAGGCGAAGAGGGCTCGGGAAGAGCAGGCCTGGGGAGAGGCATCTCGTTCAAAGGGTCAAGATGTTACTCCTTCTGGGGCCATGCCTGAGGGTGTTTCCTCCGCTGCGATGCCCGAAGGTTCCAGCTAATCTCAGCCTGCTGCGACCGTGTCGGGGATTTTAGACAGGCGGATACCTCCTGCTGAAAGCCAGTCTCCGGGTGCTCAAGGGACGCCGAAACGACAACGGGTTTCGAACGCGGAGATCGTCGACCTGGCCCACGAAGACAGTCCCCCACCTTCTTCAAGCTTCGAACTCCCACCATGCCATCTCAAGCCCCGCTTCTTCTCTGAAGTCATCTATTATCGCGTCTCTCCCTCTGAAATCCAAGCTGTGCTGGGAGCCGCTACGGAAGCGAGGAGGAAAATGATCTTTGAAGACATGTCCGCGGTCATGCGGCTTTGCTCGACTGCCATTGTCCTGAACGATGAGACTCGCCCCGCTGCTGAACTTTCTCGATTGCAAGAAAAGCTCGAGACCTTGGATGCTGAGCTGCTCGACCTGCGCAAAGAGTTGAAGGAATGCAGGGACCTGAACAAAGAACGGAGTGAGCAGCAGCAGCGGGCTGAGACCAAGCTAAAGGAAGTCGAGGAAGCGGAGAAAGGCCATCTTGCCCGGATCACCGAGCTGGAGGCATAGGAGAAGCGGCTCAGGGAGAGGGTTGCCGAGTTAGAGGATGTTGTTCGGCCAGCTGAAGGGGAAAGTGAAGAAGACAAGCTCCTAACCACCTGAGCGGCGCTGGTGGCCCAACTCAGGAGACTCGAGTAGGATCTCCGGCTAGCCGAGGATGATGCTCTTGAAACTGCGGGCATAGGGTTCTGAAATGCGCTGGCGCAGCTTCGGGTCCTAAATCCCTACCTGGTGACCGATGGGGCAGATGCTGACTACGAGGTGGTCGACGGCCGGATAGTGCCGCCCGGGCAAAGAGGAAATGCCAACGAGGGAGGTGGGCCAGACTCCGCTGAGACTGCCGCAGAGTAGGAAAATAGTTTGCTTGGCCTGCGTGCCATTTTGTTGTTTTTGCCCGGCTTGTGGGCTTACTTGATGTAATATTCGCACAATGGTTATTTTTGCCCGACTTGTGGGCTTATATATGTAACATTCGTACAAAGGGTTTTGCCCGATTTTCATACTTCGCTATGCCTCTTTATTAATTTTGCTTGTGTGTGATATTTTATACATTACTTATTTTTGCCTAAGTAGTTGAGATCACTGGCGCCTTGGGAGTTTGCTCGACTCTGATGATCCTTAACTGCAGAGAGAGCTAGTCAATTGGTCGGGGGTTGTACCCCGACCTTCAACGAGGCCAAGACGTCGGTCGAGGTCTTAGCTTCGTGGCGCGAACTTCCCATCGCGAGCTGGGTGTTCTGCCTAATTGTTACGTCGATGACGGAGCTCGATTGAGGCCTCCTCGTCGGGCCAAAAAGTCTCACGCACACACTTCATGGTTTTTGGCCGTCGTGTGTTATATAGAGGTGTCGCACATGTACCATTGCACGCCCCCGTGGTCGTGACGTTGTACTGTCCCGGGCAGTGTCTAACTGTAGTATTGCCTGAGCTTCTCAGCATTCCATGGTCGAGCAAGTCGTTCACCGTGGAGGTTCTCGAGGTAATAGGCATCCGTCCCCATCTTTGCGGTGACGCGGTATGGGCCCTCCCAGTTTGCAGCCAGCTTTCCTTCGTGTGAATCTTTTTGATTCCTCCGTAGGACAAGACTGCCTACTTGGAAGTCTCGTTTGATAACTTTGTCGTTATAACGCAAAGTTATTTTTTGTTTTAAAGAGGCTTCTCGGAGGGAAGCGTCGGTCTTTATCTCTTCGACAAGGTCGAGTTCCTCTCGCAGGGCTTCGTTGTTTGTTTCGTCATCGAGGGGAGCTTTTGTCCTCCTTGAGGGTTCCCTGATCTCCACAGGGATAACCGCTTCGGTCCCGTACATTAGGCGAAACGGGGTCTCCCCAGTCGTGGAGTGTGGGGTTGTTCGATATGCCCAGAGGACGTTGTGCAACTCCTCGACCCACCGTTGTTTGGCCTCGCCGAGTCGTCGTTTCAGTCCCTGGAGTATCACTCTGTTCGCTGCTTCGGCCTGCCCGTTGGTTTGAGGGTTTTCGACCGACGTGAAGTGCTATTTTGTGCCCAGTTTGGCGACGAAGTCTTGGAAGTTCCTGTCGGTGAACTGTGTCCCGTTGTCCGTGACAATGGCTTGTGGCACCCCGAATCGGGCGAGGATGTTTCTCTTGTAGAAACGGAGTATGTTCAAAGCAGTGATTTTGGCCAGCGCCTCGGCCTCAATCCACTTCGTGAAGTAATCCACCCCGACGATGAGGTACTTGTTTTGGTACGACCCCATGACGAAAGGTCCGAGGATATCCATTCCCCACCACGCAAATGGCCACGGGGACGACAATGACTTAAGCTCGTTTGGAGGAGCGAGGTACATGTCTCAGTGTCTTTGGCAGCGGTCACATTTCTTAACGTGCTCCTTTGCATCATGTTGCATAGTGGGCCAATAATACCCTGCTCGGAGTGCTTTTCGGGCCAGGGACCTTCCGCCGAGGTACTGGGCGTTGATCCCTTCGTGGATTTCTTGGAGGATCACCGAAACTTTGCCATCTTCGACACACCGGAGTAAGGGAATGGAGAATCCTCGACGGTATAGCTTACCTTCGACGACTGTATACGCACATGCCCGCCTCTTGACTATCCCCGCTTCTTTAGGATCGTCAGGCAGTTTGCCCATCGTCAAGTATTTATAAACTGGGGTCATCCAATAGTTTGCGTCCCCGATTGCGTTGACCTCTGTGGTCGGTGCGGTTTTGTTTATGCTCGGCTGGGTCAGTATCTCCTGGATAACTGATTTGTTCCCTCTTTTTTTCTTAGTTCTCGCAAGCTTGGTGAGCACGTCTGCTCGAGTGTTGTGCTCGCGCGGGATGTGAGCCACTTCTACGGAGACAAATTTCTTCAACTTTTCTTGCACCAAGGTTAGGTACTCAATGAGACTATCGTTTTTGGCCTGGAATTCTCCCCGAACCTGAGATGCCACGAGCTGGGAGTCTGTAAAGATTTTGACTTCTTTTGCGCCAAGGTTTTCCGCAAGTCGAAGTCCCGCGAGGAAGGCCTCGTATTCGGCTTGGTTATTCGATGTCTTGAAGGACAGTTCGAGGGAGACCTCTATCAGGATGCCCTGCTCGTTTTCGAGGATAATGCCCGCTCCGCTACCTTTTGCACTGGAGGCCCCGTCGACGTAAATCGTCCATTTCTGGGAGCCACTGGTCAAGGATTCAGGGACGGTCATTTCTGCTACGAAGTCGGCCAGTACTTGGGCTTTCAAGGCTTTTCTTCCTTCGTATTGAAGGTCAAACTCGGATAGCTCGAGAGACCACCGGAACATTCTCCCCGCCATATCTGGCCGACTGAGGAGCTGTCTGATGGGCTGCTCTGTCCTTACCACGATTGTGTGGGCCAGGAAGTAATGACGTAATCTTTTGGCTGCAGATACAAGGGCCAAGGCGACCTTTTCAATATGTTGGTATCTGAGCTCGGGGCCCTGAAGAGCTCTGCTCGTGAAATAAATCAGTTTCTGTCCGTCGGGGGTCTTCCGTATAAGGACAGCACTCACCGCTTCGCCGGCGACGACCAGGTATAAGAAAAGTGTTTCCCCGGTATCTGGTCGGGACAAGACCGGGGGTTGTGACAAGACTTGTTTTAGATGGAGGAGGGCTTGTTCGCATTCTTTACTCCATTCAAAAGTTGCCTTCTGTCGGAGAAGCTTGAAAAAGGGGAGTGCGTATTGAGCAGATTTGGCCACGAAACGGGAGAGAGCAGTCAGCATTTCGTTGAGTGACTGGATCGACTTCTTTGAGTTTGGGGTAGGGATTTCGGAGAATGCCCTACATTTGTCGGGGTTCGCCTCGATGCCCCTCTTCGTGAGGTAGAAGCCGAGGAACTTCCCCGTGCGAACACCGAAGGTGCACTTGTCGGGGTTGAACCTCATGCGACATTTCCTCGCCGTGTCGAACACTTTCTTGAGATGAGCGGCATGGTCGACTTCTTCCGCAGATTTGACGATCATGTCGTCCATGTAAACCTCGAGTACGTCGCCGATGTCTGCCCGGAAGACCTTGTCCATCATCCTTTGGTAGGTGGCACCAGCATTTTTCAAGCCGAAGGGCATTACGTTATAGTAGTAGTTGCCCGACTAGGTCATGAAAGCGGTATGCTGCTTGTCGGTCTCGTCCATGGGGATTTGGTTGTACCCCGAATAGGCATCCATAAAGGATAGTAATTTGAATCCTGCAGAATTATCGACCAGTTGGTCGATGTTAGGTAAGGGATAAGAGTCTTTCGGGCATGCCCGGTTAAGATCCGTGTAGTCAACGCACATCCTCCATTTTCCATTATTTTTCTTAACGAGTACAACATTTGAGAGCCAAGTTGTGTACTTGGCCTCGGAAATAAAGTTTGCCTCTAGGAGGTCTTTTACAGCTTTTTCAGCAGCCTCCATTTTTTCCGGAGACTGCCTACGCCTACGTTGAGCTACAGCCCTAGCGGCCGGATCTATAGTCAGTTGATGACAAGCTACTTCAGGGTCCAGTCCGGGCATCTCTGCAGCACTCCAGGCGAACAAATCTGCATTTTCTGGGAGACATGCCTTCAGCTGCCTCTTCGCCAGGTCGGGAAGTCCATAGCCAATCTTCACGCTTCGGTCTGGGCTGTCGCCGAGGGGAACCAGCTCGAAATCTCCATTTGGGATGGGGCGCGTTGGGTGGAGAGGCTACCCATTGATTTCAACTGGGAGGTCCTCGCCTGCAGCTTCTTCCTGCTCCCCAGGAAACCTGCTGTCAAGGTCGACCGCGCTGACCGGCGGGAGTGGGGCCTGCACGACGTCTGGAGGTGTCTCGACCTGAGTCTTAGATTTGATGCTGCCAACGACACTTAGACCCCTGATTGCTGTATTGAAACATCTTCTGGCCGCGTTGATGTCCCCGTGGAGAGTGACCACACGTCCGCGCTTCGTGTAGTATTTCATCTTCAGGTGGACCGTTGATGGTACGGCCGTTAGTTCCACCAACGTGGTCCTCCCCATTATGTAGTTGTAGAGGGACGAGCAGTCTACCACCAAGAAACGCGTCTTCACCTGTCTTGCAGTTTCCTCAATCCCGAAGGTGACCATCAACTCCACGAAGCCCCATGGTCGGGTGGTCGCGCCGTTGAAGCCTTGTAGGTCTGATCCTACGTACGGGGACAGGTGTTGCTTGGTCAGCTGGAGGGTCTCAAAGAGGTGGACGTACATGATGTCCACCGAGCTCCCCTGGTCGACCAAAATTCTGTGGACGTCAAAGTCGGCCATCTATGCTCGGATCAGGAGGGGGATGTTGGCGTTCGGTGCCCCACCGGGAATTTCCTCGAGGTAGAAGGTAATCAGATTTGATCTTCCTTTAACTCTCTCGAGGGTAGGGGCTCGAGGAGTTGTTGTTTTCAGTTCGTCGAACTTCCTCTTTATTGACCCCACGATCAAACGGTCGGGGGCTCCGCCCGATATGACCAGGGCTTGGGGGAAAGACTCCCAGGTGCTGCGGGCACTTATCGAGTCTTCTGCTGGGAAGTTCTTCCACATGTTTCGGACAGCTTCAAGGCTGTCGAGTTCTCCTGAAAAACCGAAGTCTTCAGGTCGCGTGATGCTCAACGCGACTTGCAGCGATCCGTTGTTGGGAGAGGGAGTTGACTCCTCGACATTCTGGGTCTCCTGGCCGCTGGGGCGGGGGACCTCTTGCTGCTTGGCGTACTTCTTCAGGTACCCTTCTTTAATCAGCGTCTCGATTGCGTCCTTAAGGTGGACGCAATCTTCAGTAACGTGTGTAACGCCCCGTTTTGTCCGATTTATTTAATCGAGTCGATTTAATTATTTTCATTTTTTTATATTATTTTATTCTTGACTTTTATTTGACAATATATTATTTTTCATCGTTATTATGTTTTATCGCATTTTGAGAGCGTTTGCGAGATATTTGAGCTGAGGGGTAAAATGGTCATTTTGGAGGTTAGATATTTTGTTAGAAATAGATATTTTTATATAAATAGAGAATTGAGAGAAAGAGAGAAAGATAGTAGAGGAAGAGAAAGGAAAACGTGAGAAAAGAGAAGAGAAGAAGAAAACATGGATTCATCATCTTCTTCAAACTCCTCTTCGATTAATCGGGTAAGGGTGAGAAGTTTCGATTATATTTTGATTGTATATGTATATGTATGTGTTGTTTGTGTTTTGTTTGGTTGAAATATATTTTTTTTCTTATTGGTTGGATTGAAGAACAAATGTGTAGAATCGATGTTTTAACGGTTAGAATTTGGAATAGATTGTGTAGAATAGCCGAGTAATGTTTGGGTTTAATCGGGAATACTCGTTGGTATGATTTTTTGGAGTTTTGGACTGAGTTACATAGTTTGTGAGAGTTAGGGCATTAATGATGAAATGGGGAGAAATCGATGTTGTCACGGTTGGAAGGGGGAATAAATTGCGCAGTATAGTCGGGTGATGATATGATTTACTCGGGTAAACTTGTTGGTATGTTTCCATGGGTGTTGATTGAGTTTTGGAGTGTGAATGTATTGATAAATTATGTTTCAAAATATTTCAAAAATGTAAAATGTGTTGGACGGCTTTTTAATGGTGAAAATATTGTAGTATTTCAAATTCTGAGATCGCAGCTTTTTACGGAATCGAAATCGGAGGTCCGGAAGTCATTTAACGATCGAAAACTGATTTTTCAGCATAATCTGCACCTCGTGCGCTAACCCCCTGCAATTGTACGTCGACTCATGATTTCATGCGCTGACCCGGGAGAAATTCCCAGGTTCATGCGCTGACCCCCAAGCCTCATGCGTCGGCGCATGATCACAGATTTTCCAAAATGTCCGATTTTGTTTTCTTCATAACTTTTGAACCGTAAGTCCGTTTTGACCCCCGTTTGAAGCGTTGGAAAGCTAATGAAAAGTTATTTCTATTAAAAATGGTTTGGAGGACAGTAGATGATTTATTTAAGTCGTGGTTTTGTGAGAGTGTGGTGTTGTTGAAGTTTTACTGTCGTAATTATGTGCGATTGATGTATTATCATGCCATATGCTTTTGATATGTAACGTGTATCTTGTGTGCTGTTATATGATGTGAATATACATGATGGAATGTTGTGATGATGGTTTGTGGCCTTATGGAAAATATGTGCATTGTTTTGGATTAAACTTCGATGCGTGATTAATGTATGTTGTTATGATGTATTGTGGGTAGCATTTGTGGTGTGAATCCCTTGTGGAAGTAATTGTGATTGTATGATTGTTGTGGTTTGTGGTTTGTGATGAAATGCATTACTTATGTGAAATTCAATGTATGTTGTGTGGTGGCCTTAGGGCAAGTAAATGCATTGTTTGAATTGGTTTTCAATGCATGAATAATGATGATGAGATAATTCATATTGTTGAATTGTGAATGTATGGAATTGATGAGTTGAAATATATGCATGATTATTGTTGCATATATGTGTGAAGATGCATTTGATTGTCATGAGTCATTGTATGCCAAGCATCATGATATGCATCTTGTGCGATCGTGTGCCCATGTGGGGTGTGAGCGATCCATAAACGTCGTGTGCCCATGTGGGGTGTGAGCGACAGATTGATTCCAGAGGGAATCTGCTATAACATCGCGAGCCTTAAAAATAAGAGGTATGAATCGCCTTAAAAATAAGAGGACCGAAAGCGATGGTTATACGATCGGGTCGTGTGCCCGTGTGGGGTGTGAGCGACGGGGAACATCCTATGCCCGACGGGGAGTTACAGTGATGTAACGAGCGATGGTTCCAGCAGAGTTCCTGAGTGAACTAGTGATGAGAAACATTGGAAGTCGGTACCGTATGGCATTTGCATAGAGTCGTTGTGTCGGTCTCTGGGCATTTGCATAAATCATGGATGCATTATGTGTGGAAAATCATGATTTGATTGATTATGTGTGAGAATTATGAATGGATTGATTATGTATGGAAATTGTGAATTAATTGATTATGTGTTGAGATTTATGTTTGAATTGGTGAATTGATGTGCATATGTGATAAATGCATTGGTTGTGGATAAAATGTCTTATGCGTAGATATGTGCTATGTGAGGTGGTGGTGTGTTTCCATATGTTGTGACTTTGGTGTGCCTTATGTGCAAATATGTGATTATGTTAGATAATTGATATATGTTATGTATATGTGGCATGATATAAGTGTTAATATGCGATGATGTGGTGAGAATAACTATGCATGTGAATTGTTATGTATTTGCATATTATTATGCAATCTTGATTTTAGTTGTTATTTCTCACCCTTCTGCTATTTTATAATGCTCTATGAGGCATTGCAGATTAGAATTGCTGGAGGTCTTTTTGTGAAGATTAGTCCTCCGTTCTGTTGTCGGTTTTGGTGTCTGCTTTGATACGTAGCACGGGAGTCGGGGAATGATTATATATATAAGTATACATTTGTTAAATGTATTTTGTAGTACTTTTGTATATACAGTTAAGGTTCTAAAATGATTTAATTTGTAAAACAAGTCGGTTATGGATATTTCCGCTTTATTCCATAATTGACCTTTCCCTTTAGATGGAAAAAGTTTCCCCTTGGAGGGTATTCTATTTTATGCTATGTATCAAATTTATGAGCAGGGATTGTGTTTTCTTACTTTAAAATGTGGCATCCCTGTTTCTGTCAGAAAAATAAATTTTTTTGTTACTCTGATTTATTTATGTATTATTTATTCGCGATGGGAATTGGGGTGTTACAACGTGCCCGTGACTGCGATGGAACCGGAAATACTTGGACTTGTCAGCATTTGGTTTGGAAGCCGCCGGTTTCGGGAAGCGGATTCCCCCTTTGACGAACTCCGAATTGGCACAGTCGCTGAAAATGCGCGCGCGGGACGCGTTCAGCGGTGTGTAGTCTTTGAAAAGGCCAGACGGTCCCCGTGATTCGCGGGGCTCTTTGGTCCGGGCTTCTTTCTTTCTTTCCCCGCCTCGCCTGGGTGGAGGGGAGTCTTCTCTTCTCCTGTCTCCACCTCGCCTGGGTGGAGGGGAGTCTTCTTCCTTGTTGCCGCGGGGGCCTTCTCTGCGCCTCGAATCGAGGACAATTTGTGCAGCTTCAGCTTCCTCGAACTCAATATGCGACTGAGCCCTCTCGAGGAGGCCTTCAAAGCTGCGGGGACGGTGCAGCTCGACGGATTCTGCGAACTTAGATCCTATCCTCAAACCCTTGATGATGAGATACATTTTGATGTGATCGGTCACGTGGATTTCGACCGCTTCTTTGTTGAACCTCTCTATGTAGCTCCGAAGAGGTTCGTTTTTCCCCTGAAAGATGGCTTCCAGGGAGGCTATCGTCTTCGGATGTCGACGAGAAGCCGTAAAATGTTTTCTGAAACGCTCCCTCAGGACTCTCCACGACGTGATTGACTCAGATGCTAGGTTTTTGTACCAAGCCAAGGCCCCTTTCCGAAGAGTTGTAGGGAATAATCGGCATTTGATAGCGCCGGAGACATTCCTGAAATCGAGCAGAGCTTCAAAACTCTCGACATGGTCATCAGGATCAGATGTCCCGTCATATGTCCCCAAGGATGGGGGCCTCTCCAGGCCCTTAGGAATAGGGGCGTCCATGATGTGCCTGGCCAGAAGGGTCCGGTAATCGTCATCCTCGCTGGCTCCCGGAGACACAAAGGGGGAGCGTTGTCCATGAACATAGTGGCGTCTCGGGGAGTGGTCCTTCGGACGGCCTCTGGGCTCCTCGGCGTCCGGTCTGCTCCTTTTATTTTCCGAGGAGCGAACTGGTCCCTTTGGTGGCGGGGAGCGGTGGCGTTTCTGAGGATGCTCCGGCTGAGTACGCTCCAAGCGTGGTCTGCGACCCCTGGGAACCGGGGAGGGGCTGCGAGATGCCTCCGGGGACAGTGAACGTCTAGGAAATAGTGGTGGTCGGTGCCTTCGCGGGGAAGACCGACCACGACTTTTCTCCAGCGCCTCGATCCGAATGTTCTAGTTGAAGATCATCTGGTTGGTCTGATTGACCAACGCAAACAGGGCAGCAGTGCTCGGATCCGCATTTGGCGGCGGGTCCACGGGCTGGAGGACGGTTTCCTGTCCGTCTTGGTGAGCTGTCTCGTACTCCACTTCTTCGGAAGATGGAGAAGCGGTGAGTCCGTCTCTGACGTCGTTCTCTGCGACAGGTCGGGCAGAGTTGTTGTCGACGTGGTTGCCAGTGCTAAGCTGCGCAATAACGTTGTCTAGAGCTTGATTCGCCGACGGGTTGGCCATGATGGTTGTTGAACGGAGAAAGCTTTGGTTTATCGAACAGAAAAACGGGGAAGCTTATGAGTTCCCACAGACGGCGCCACTGATCGTACCTGGATCAGACAGTGATAGTGGCCAACGGCGTCTGGAACGGCAGCTCTGATGGTGATGAGAGACGGCCGGGGGGGGGGGGGGGGGGGTGTACCTGCAAGGTACTCCGACGCTCAAGTGAGAGAGTGTACATAATATCAGCAAATACAGAAAGCGTGAAAGGTAGGAAGAAAGTGTCTAACCTGACCCTCTCAAATGAGAGGGTATTTATAGAGAGCCCCTAGCGCGGGGCCAACGGTTACCTGCAATGGGCTGGATCAACTAGGCCCACTCCAAGTAACTACTAGGGCTTACGTGTAGTAGTGAAGACCAGCACGTGGTCTTCGCCCTAGAGTAACTGCTCCTAGATTTCTGGAAGTAGGGCAGACCGAATCTTTCGGAAGTGGGAGGTTACTTGGAACGTGTCCACGCGGGATGGACCGTTGGGTACTCCTCGCCGGGAGGAGCCTTCCGTGTCGAGGAGATATGAAGCCCGTAGAAAGGGCACGGCCTCGCGGGGAGGGATAATGTCCGTCGAGGAGTGACGTGTAGCATGCTCGCGGGGGAGAAGACGGCCTGTCGAGGAGTCACATCTCAGCGGGGTGTGATGTCCTCCTCTCATATTGTCCTAAGTGCCCGACGAAACCGTGGCTAGCACGTGGCAGTCGCGTGTCTTGCAGAAGGACCTTATTGGGCCTCCCCAGGCTGTATGGGTTGGGCCTGCTCGACTGTTGGGCAGCCTCGGCCCAGTCCATAACAAGTACCTTAATTCTATGTGCAATTTCTCCATTAAAAAACATGACATGTTGATACCTTTAAAAACCAAATATAAGAGAAAATTTTGAATTATTATAAATTAACAAAATAAAAATTTAAATATCTTAATTTTTCATTCAATTCTTCATCTATAAACATGTTAATTTGTGATAATTGAACATCAATATAGCCCTTCTTTGAATTGTGTAAGAATGTCTGCCGTATATGATTTTAAAATTTTTAAGGTTAAATTATAATTAAATGAGGTCTCATAAATATTTGTCAGTTAAATTGTGATTACGTGAGATTTTTATCTATTTTGTATTTATTAAACTGTGACTAACCTACACATAACCTTTAACAATTTGAGACGGTTCTGAACATCAATACCTATAAAAATAAGATAAAATAGAAAATGTAATGATGATATAAAATTATTTTAGACCATCATCCAATGAACGACGTGTATTCCATCAAATCATATTGATACTTAAAATACTTTAGTAAATTAATAAATTAATATTTTTTTATTGTATGATCGTGTAAGATTTGCTTATACCCAAATGTATGTCTAATAAACTCTAAAAGTAATATAATTAAAAATAAACAAAAAAATCAAACAAATTACAATATCTATACATACTAAAAAAAAAGTAAAAAAATTAGTAATTAATAGTAAAAATAAGAGTCGAAGAAAGTAAAAAAAACCAAAAAAAAAAAACAAACAAAAAAGAGAACTGTTTTTTAAAAGAAAAAAAAAATTAATAGCACAATATTGATAAGGGATAATATTCAGAATCTAAAAATGTTCAACAAGCTTTTGGTTAGAAGAAATGGATAATGAAGATTTAATTGTAATTCGTTCTTCTAATCCTTTTTAACATCTTATTTTAGTCTACTAACAAATTTTTTTCTTATTAGTTAAAGTTTTCATAAATTCTATTAAATTATGTGAATCTTATAAAATTAGTGGGACTCCTATAAATTTTAACCAATTAAAAAGTATATTAAAACATGTGGCCGGAAAATGTATTTTTAATAGAGATTAATTACTATGCATTGACAGTGTAAAAAGTTTTACACTGTCAATACATCACCATCATCCGTTTGGATTATTTTACAGATTATTAAATTAAAAGTCAAACTTTTCTTTACATCTAACGGTTATAATTAACTGACAGTATAAAATCCTTTTACACTGTCAGTGCATTTCAATTAAATCCTTTTTAATATTATAATTAAACTTATATTTTAGTAATATTTTCTCAGATCACGCTAGTTTAGTAATACTCTTATAAAATTGTATCGATGAGGTTTAAAAAGCATCTTTGTACAAGATAAACTAGTGAGAGACCCGTGCGGCGTATTTTTTTCAAATTATAATAAAAATTAAAGTAAATAATTTAAAATTTTCAACCAAAAAAATTATTAGTTTTAAAAGATATAATAAATTAGTGGCTATAATCAACAACGAATTTAATACCGTATATATATATATATTAAATTTGTTTTGACATTACTTATATGTTTAAATCTATATAAAAATATTCGAATCAACAAAGTATTTTTTAATATTTATGAATGACACAAATTTGTCCCAAAAAATATCTAAATAAAATTATATATTTAAAAATAAATTAGTATAATAATACGATTTCAAAAACATTGAAAGTTGTATTAGATAAATGAAATGTTTAAGTTTTTTTAACAAATAAGACAATTATGCTATAAGAGATAATACAACGATCGATAAATTTATGTTATTCAATATTTGAATCAGTAATAAAGTTGATATTGTTTATCACAATAGTGTTTGTTATCGTATATAAAAATATTGTAATAAACAATATATTTTTTCCCGTATATAAATATTATTTTTGTTTTGACATGATTTATAAATATATTTGAGTCAATAGTGAAGTTGTTCCCGTTTATAAAAATATTTAAATCATACGATTATTTTTGTTTTGATAGTATTTATAAAAATATTTGAATAAATAGTAAACTTGTTCCCGTTTGTAACAATAGATTTTTTCGCGATGTAAAAACATGTAACGAACAATGTATTATTCCTGTATATAAATAATTATTTTGTTTTAATATTATTTATAAAATTATTTGAATGAACAGTAAAGTTGTTCTTGTATACCAAAAAAATTGAATCAATAATAAAATTGTTTCCGTTTATGACAATAATTTGATAAGTTATTTCATTTTCCCTGTTTCAAATCATTTGTATGATATGACACTCATCATCAGTCTTGCACAATCAGTCTTGCACAAGTCCTTCATCCCAGATAGGGATAAAGCAGCCTAAAACCACTCATCAATAGGCTGAGGCAAACCAGTAGTCTTCTGCCCATGGTTAATAATTTTCAGCGGATCATGGTCATGCAGAAAAATAAATCTATGTCAAAAATTTGTATTATAATAAAAAAAACGTAATTTAAAAAGAATGAATCCAACTAATTTTACCACTCTATCTAAGATATGTTTGGCACTATGGTCTGGGTAAAGAGGCAACAATGACAACTCTATAAGGCCTCCTCCAAATGCCTAAGGTGGTACAGGCTCATCGGCCTTAACAACTTGAGACGGCCATGGCTCGGCAACCTCATCAGCCTGAGGTGGCACTGGCTCATCAACCAAAGGTGGCACTCGCTCATCAGCATGAGGTCCCTCCGGTGCCTGGGATGACATCGGTGCCTCAGGTACCTTCGGCGAGTCAGGTACCTCTGGCGCCTGAATAGGTGAAACTTGTCACCTACGGGAACATGGAGGCAATGATGCGTCAGTAGGTGACACCTGTATCATATAGGAAGAAGAAGATGGAGATATACGAGCCCTAGAAGTCGATGCCTCCGCATAAGCTGGGCTAGAGGAACATGAGCCTCAATCTATCATCTCTATCAGCCATAATGCATATAAGTAAACCAGACAAGTGTCACATAATTACTACAAGAAAACCTACAAGTAAGAAAAGCAAAAAAAATATAACAACTGATAATTACGGAGATGCATCTCTGGTTCCTGGGAATCCAAACGTTGAAAAATTCTGAAGATGCATCTCTGGAATTTCCTGCAACTTTCTAGTTCGTCAATGACGGTAATGCAAACTACCAAACCCCAAAAAATAATGCATTGATCATTATATTTATCCATGAGACACGTTTTTCAGCATGTATAAACTATCAATCATGGAAAAATTACCTATTTCTTAACCTAATCATCAATATTTAATCTTTAAAGTACTAGATGTTGATGGAAGAAGCTTTGAACTTGGTTGATTCATTTTGAGAGAATGTGAGTTGAGAAAGTTTGAAAAAATGTTGATTGTTTTTTTAGAAGTGAGGAAGGAGAAGGATTCTGGTGCGTTTTAGAGCCAAAACCTTTCGGAGATGCATCTCCGTAATATTTACGAAGATGCATTTTTGTATTTTTTTTAACGTTAAGTCATAATTCTATTGACTCAGGGTGTGTCCAGAGATACATCTCCAAAAACTGAGGGAATTTTTGTATTTGCACCCTAGTAATACATATGGTGCATTAAGAAATCCCCAAAAAGTAAGGGTGAAGAGATAGATTCTATATCATAATTTTTGTAACATGACCACTAGTTTGATCATCAAAATTTTAAAAATCATAATACACTAAATTACTATTGGAGAATTACTATGTGGAAAGTATGGATGTATCTCATTCCCTTGCGCACGTAGAAGTATTTATCCATGGATCGAGTTGGTTGGGCCTTCTTTGGAGCGTCAACTGGCCTTTTTTCTTCTTGGGCTACCATCCATCCTAAAACACCTTTCACTATTTATTATATTAAATGTGTGATTTGGTATAATTTTCAACGTCTCGAGAACCTTCAGGGTCACACACATAAGGAAAAATTGATGAGAGAAAATAAATAAGTGAAGCTTATTTGGTTGTACGATCTTGCAATGCACTATGTTAGTTAGAGAAACATGGTACACCGTAAGCTACAATGTACTTAAGTGCAAACCAGAACAACGTAAGGTGTGATGTACTTAAGTGAAATAAGGGACACCGTAAGGTGCGATGTGCATTGAAGGTATTTTGTGCTAAGTGTGCTAATTCAGCTTGCAATCCACACAAGTGGTTTTATATATATAAACCTTATGCTTAAGTATTTTATGTTTTCCAATCTCTCTCTCTCTCTCTCTCTCTCTCTCTCTCTCTCTCTCTCTCTCTCTCTCTTTCTCTCTCTCTTAAATTCTTCATTCGCATTAGCTAATTCTGAGATTAAAGACACTTTGTTCGTGTGGACTGAGTAGAGGCGTTGTTCTTTGTTCAACGCTCGTGATCGTTCTATGGATTCTCCATCAATAATTAATCATCATAAGAGGTAAACATTCTATCAATGATCTTGTCCATTCGTAAGGATCAACTTAATGAGTTTTTTAATTTTTCGGTTCATGTTATATTGCGATTTCCCTTCACTTATGTGATTCTGCTTCAGTTTTCTTCGTCCATTTGCATAGTATTTTGATAATTTTTATTTTCTTTCAACTCATAATACCTACCACATTCAAATGAAGATAAACTGGGTTGAAATCACAACTTTAAGGCAAAATTCATTCATTATATGCATAAACTAGGGGTTTTAGGTGTTACTTTATGTGCAAGAAAATGAATAAATGAGTGAAATAAATAATGATATTCAAGTAAAATACATAATTAGAAACTCTCTCCAATTTAGTTTTCCCCCCTCAAACAAGACTAAATCCAAAACAAAAAGGATTGATTATAAATCATCAGCACACAATCTTAACAACATGGTTTTTCAAATCTTTCTCAAACTTGCATGTATGGATCTATGTTCTTGTAGGTGTGTAGTCAATAAGTAATCCAAAATGTTGAAGATAGCTCAAGCGGTCAAAGATGCACATGATGGTTTATCAAGCTAGACATCTATTTTAAGTCAACATTATAGTCCAATGACTTTCAAGTGAAGACTTAAGTTTCAAGGATCACTTAAGGTTTAACCCTTCAAACTCTTAGATGATGGTAATCAACATGAATGATTTCAAGTCTCATCAACAAGACTCGGGGTTCTTGTATGATGCTAAAGTCAAATATAATGATGCCAAGACTTGAAGTTTCATAGTGTGAAATAAAGGAAGTGTGAAAACTCTCCTAGTCATGTCCGTTTGAGTGACCAATGTCTTATAAAGATACTGGAGCATTTCTAGAAACATTACGACTAACACGGGCGTGTACACACATACACACATACACACACAAGCACATGCACGCACGCACACGCACACGAACACATGCACACACAAGCATACAATTACACACACACATGTACGCGCACACATGCGCGCGCACACACACGCACACGCACACAGACACGGACACACGCACACAGACACATACATGCACACCCACCTACACACGCATAGACACAAACACACGCGCGCGCACACACACACGCACACGCATACACACACGCGCACACACACATGCACACACACACACACATGCACACACACACGCATGCACACGCGCACAAATACACACATATGCATACGCACACACGCGCACACACACACGCACACACACATGCACGCACACTCACGCACACACACACACACACACACTTGCACATGCACACACACATACACGCGCACACACACACACACACAAAACTCTTGAGAAATCTCTCATTTTTAAATTAAATCACCAAAAATTGTTGTTAAGGCTTAAGCAGTTGATTAAGGGAGTGACTAATTGATTGAGAGACTTTTTATAACTATCTGATTGATTAGAACATAAACCTAATCAATTTGATCATGCTTGTTTGAGAATAAAATCAATTGGGACAATCTCTTAATGATTAGCAACAAGTCTATATCAAAACCTTCCATACAAACAATTGTTTACATTAAATGTTAAGCTAATTGAAGAATATGATAAGGGATTTAAACTGTCATTTTTTAAATCATAAGATCAAAATGGATTCAGAGATTAAATTAAGAGAAAAAAAATAGTTAAGCCCAGACTTAAAATCTTAATTAAATAGTCAATTCAAATTATGAACTACTTGCAATAGATTATGATAATTTGAAAATGTTAAATAAATAAATAATAAATAAATAAATAAATAATAGAAAAGAAATGAAGGAGTTTCATTTAAACAACTAGATAAACTAAAATTATATATCGTTGAAACTAAAGAGTTTTCAATTGTAATTAGACGTTTAGATGTGCATTACACGAGCCAATTAATAGGTTTGTCTTTGCTAAATAAATTTATTAAATAAATAATTTAAAGTATATTCATATAAATGTCATAGTAAAGTATATTATAATTAAAATTTTCATTAAGGTTTGATTTAATGATAAAATTTTAATTTATATCTTTAAAATATAAAATATAAATTCTTTTAGAGAATGTTGTAAAGTAATAATTAATTATTACTATTTGAATTAATAAAAATTTCCATATATATATATATATATATATATATATATATATATATATATATATATATATATATATATATGGTGAATTCTTATCTACCCACTAAGTTGGGTAGAGTTACCCATAGAGTAAATTAGGCTACATTGCATTGAAAATCTACAAAATTTAAAATATTAAATAAATAATTAAGTATAATAAAATGATATGGCATTAGTGGATTGATTGAAGGTATACTAGCCAACTTTTTGTGATGGGTAACGAAGTTGTCCCTATATATATATATATATATATATATATATATATATATAAAATGTGTAAAAAATGAATAATAAAGAAAATGTATACCCCGTAAATGATTTCCACTTGGATTAATATTATTATGATCAACTGGATTCCGGGTTACTCTGAGAATGTATTGGATAAAATAATTAGAGTAAACTGACGAACTCAGAACTGATCAGATTAATATTATTGAACTCTGAGGTTTATTAATTTGTGCATTTGAGATAATTTGGACAATTAGTAGTGTTACTAATTAATGATATTTTTCTATATCATTCCTTTTCCTCTCATTTTCCAAAATAGTAACATTTGAGAGAAGGAAAGAAAAAAAAGAAGGAAAGTTCAAGAGAGAAAGATCAAGATCATCATCCATTCTTCATCAAATCATCTCATCTTCTTCATCTTCAACCTCTAACCAAGGTGGGTTCTAGTTAGAACATTAGTTTTAAAGTTTTTGGAAATATTGAGATAGGTTAGAAGTATTGGAATCGATAATTTAACGGATGAAATGTGATATAAATGTTGTAGAATACTTGTTGTTATGATTATACTGTGTTTTGATTGTTATGTTGAGGTTTGGATGTGTTTTGGAGGAGAAAATATTGATTTTTGGATGAACAACAGCGTTGCGGAGAAGTTGGGTTTTCCAAGGTTCGCCTAGCGAAACTGGGGCGAAGCCCAGCGAACAGCTTTCGAGGGTTCGCTAGCGAAGGGCAGCGAGTGTTCGCTAACGACGTTCGCCTAGCGAACTTTAGGTCGTTTCAGTTCTGTTTGGTTCTGCCTTGTTTCGCCCAGAGATTCGCGAAGCGAAGGGCAAGGCGAATGTTCGCCACGGGGGTTCGCCTGGCGAAGGGGAGAGCGAACGTTCGCTGGGGACTTCGCCTAGCGAACATGACAGATTTGTCCACCTTGTTTCTTCCATAACTTTTGTTTCGTGTATCCGATTTAAGTGTTCTTGGTACCGATAGAGAGATATGGAAATAATCTATCTAGTGGAAGTGGAAAATTCTAGGTTAATGCCCGATTAAATAAATCGGAGGGAACCGGAATTGGTATAAATTATGATATGTTGAATTATGTGATTCCAATATATATTTTTGACTTGTGGTTGCCTATTTCCCTTGTTGTTGAGCATGTTTGAGAGTAAATATGCATGTTAAAAATATGAAATAAGTAGAGGGAGGAATATTACCCGGTAACTAGTAACGGTTAGGAAATTGTGGAATAACATAACGACGACGCTCGTGCGTGAGGGGCCGAGGCGTGCGTCTATTTCCGAAGGGTATAGAAAGATTTACACTAGTATGGATCATGTTTTATTGTGTTTATATTGTGAAAGACAAAAGAGGTCTTAAGGCGTTATGGCCTGGTGATTGTCGAATACAATCACATTTGTGCATGTTTGTGATCACGTAATCGTAACCGTTTATCTTGAGTGCAGTTTTATGGGTCTCGAGCTCCTCTGAAACATATGCACAATTACTTGACAGGTTTGATTCCCGTGTGTAGTACGAATGGAACCTAAGGGTAGAGACTTGTGATGGTTAACAGGCCATGGGAAGTGACGGTTCACGGCTAACAGGCCGTTGTTCCCGAATCCATTTCGTATATCAAGTAAATGACAAGGATCCATGACTCGGGTCGACTTCTAGACGTAGAAGAGGACGGGAAAAGGGGATGCCTTGGTAAGGTTATCGATTAGTGATATTGTGAGTTAAAGCGACTCATGAACATGGATCTATATAGTGTGTGTGAGTATCAAAGTTACTTCCCTTCCCCTTTTGACTTGAGTTAGGTGTGATAGAACCTTGTAAAGCCGAGAGGACCTATAAGATAGGGAACTCACTGAGATTTGATGTATCTTACCCCACGTTGTTGTTTACATCACAGGTACTGCAGGTTCGGCGAAGGGTAAGGACAAAGTTGTTTGACTTTTCCTTACGGATCGTAGCTTTTGTGTGGCAAGGCTTCCGTTGTGGAGTTTATTTTGGGATCGTTGTTGATCTAGTTCTTAGTTTTTATCTTTCTGAACATCTTGTATATATAAGGCCATAGTTTTTATATAAGTAGGTATTTTGGGCTTGTATATGTATAATGTGTTAACTAGGGACTTATGGTATTTCAGTACCAAATACTGGGATTCATATATAAGATTTATGCTTTGATGTATGAGTTGTATATATGGGTCTTACAGTTGGTATCAGAGCAGGTCGTATCCTCGACCTAGCCATGAAATAGTATAAGTATTTCTTTCCGTTTCATATGTGAGAGCAATAATTGTCTCTATAAGTCAATCTATGTTTTGATGATAACAATAAGTATTTGTGAAAGAACCATTTTATGGTCTAACGTGTGTTGTGTGCAGATCATAAGAACTAAAGACATCAGAACCAACATACACCGGCTAGATGTACTATGATTGAATATATATATATATATATGCGAAGTTACTATGTGTGACTAAAGTCGCGAGAAGCAAGAATGCTTGTTTATCTAGTCATGATCATCCAGATCCAAGGATGCCAAGATTGATGTTGCAATGCTCTTGTGGATGCTCTCTGAAAGTGATTAAGATTCTGAAGAAGTACACTCAGAAAGAACCAAAGTTCTGAAGACTCCTATGACTTGAAGTTCTGATGGCTGAAGGCGCTGAAGACCAAGTGCTGAAAGAATCTGAAGACTGGCGAGTTCTGAAGATCAAGGTTTCAAACAAGAAGTTCTGAAGACTCTAAAGACAGGCTCTGAAGATTCGGAAGACTTAAAGCATAAAAGGATAACGCTCTTAACGACCAAGTATTGAAGTTCTGAAGACTGATTCCTAATGGACTTCTTCAATTAACGGAAGACTTGAAGCATCAGATATTCTGCTATAAAGACTCCACTCATGCTTCATCAAATTAACATCAGAAGCCACTGAAGTTTCGAAGTCTAAATATTACCGTTGTGAGTTAAATATACACACTGCCCAAGAAAAGATGCCTGGTCACTTCCTCCTCTGCAAAAAGAAGATGTGTCAGTACAACTCATTATATCACAACGTCTCTTTTCCAAACAGCCAACAGTATTCTCTAACGGCTATATTTCTACTGGCTATTTAATGGAAAGAGTTTTTGCTTTTGATGTGTCGATTACTTGTAGAATTACGAACTGAATGTTCATCTACAAAATTAACTAAGTCATTGTGTGAAGATAGCAACAACGATGAGTTCTCGTTGTAACTCTTAGAATATTCAAAGCTGTCATTAATTCACTCATGGCAATTGTTGCTGAATCTCAAAAGAACAAATTAACATAACAATAACAATCAAACAGAAGCTGTTGATGAAGAAGACAATAATTGAAGATCAGTCAAGTCATCAACCTACCTTCTCGTCAAAGCTGCATTGGAGATCTGAAGCAAGGAGTTGCTGCTCAAAGCTTGCTCAACCAGAAGACGAAGAAGAAGAAGATCTACAAGATGTCAACAATCATAATATCTAAATACATCTTTGTAGTTTCTTAGGAAAGCAGGGAGCTGATTGCTCAAAACTTGCTTGAACACATGTGTGTGTTCTTTGTACTTAAACCTAGGAGAAACTTGCTTATTAAGAAGCACAATTTGTAATCTCCAGTTTGCCAATTCAACTAAATGAATTGAGACTCCTCAAGTGAACGTTATATCCTGAAGGGATCCCTGAATGGTTCAGCTGTGAGTTGAGGCCCTTGAGTAGATAACGTGGTGATCAGATACTTGAGATGACAATGGCTGAGGGTCATTGTGGAAAATCCTGAAATATGGTCAGTAGCGTTATATTCATTGTGATGAATCCCTGAACGGCTAGCTGTGAAATCCCAGTAGTGGGTCTGCTCGGTCAATGAACGTTATATCCTGTTAGATCCCTGAACGGTTCATTGGGTTGTTAGTCACAGTGCGGCTGTGCAAATGGTTAGTCACCGGCTGTTGCCCGTGCAAGTGTAACCATGATTTGGTTATAGTGGATTAAGTCCTTATGTTCAAGGCAAAATCACTTGAGGAGGGTGGACTGGATTAACCCGCGTGGTGAACCAGGATATATCGTGTGTCCTTTACTCTCTTGCTTAGTATCTCTATTTATGTTTATGCATTGAATATCAGAACCTCATATTAAGCAAAGTCAGAACCTTGCAGCCTATCTCTGATAAGCTTCCGCACTGCAAGTTCTGAGTATCGTATCTTATGAACAGAACCTATACGGTTCTCATACTCTTTAGTTAATAGATCAGAATCTCTCAACGAACACTGAAGATTCTTGAGCGTCAAATTAACAAGATGCGAAAAGTTACAAAAAGAGTAAATACGCAATTCAAACCCCCCTTTCTTGTGTCTTTCTCGCACCTTCAATTGGTATCAGATCTCTGGTTCTGTTATTGATTTACGTCAAACACTTAACAGTGTCAAAAAAAGATCCAGATGTGGTGCGTAGAAGTACTCTTGGTAAGATTGAAATTCATTTACAATTTCTGTAACAGTTCAGCAGTTAACTGTGTACAAAATTATAATCAATCTGATTACTTCATGAGCATTTCACTGATTCGAGATGAAGCTTCACTAAAGTTGAAGAATCAGATGATAAGATAAATTCATCAGATAAAAGGAAGTATCTGTTGAATGCTCATTCTGGAAAATACGTGTGGATAAAACCACGTATATGATTAAAAGATGAATCATCAGAAAGCAAGAAATCTTGTTTGCTGAAGATTAATCCTTTATGAGTTTTTGAGATGTTTTCAAGAAACGGATTAGGTCCACCCATGACTTTCTCGTTTAAAACTCATTCTGGATCTCTTCATGTAAAGAAGAAAGATTGTCGTTCTAAGACTTTGAATTTCAGAAAGAAATCTGTTAAACTCAGAATCTGAAGAATTCAGATTATTAGAAATGATTCAATGCCAGAACCTGGAATGATCAAAAGATTCAATGGAGAACTGAATCCCAAAGACTCAGTAATCACTTAATTCCGAACGAACTCGTAAGATCTTAACTGGTTCAGTGATCAAGCACCAACAACCTGAAATCATCCTAGTAAAGATCAAATGTTGATAATCTGATTTTTGACAGATCAAGTTTTCTCAAAATCACTTGTGATATGAAATTAAATGTTGTCATTTCAGGTATCTAGGTTCTCCAACTAAGATGATGTTAATGATGTTTCGTTTGAAGAAATTAGTTAAATCATAGATATGTGTGAACAACCCCAAATAAGTTTATCATTGTTGTGAGAACAAGAGGTTCATGCAAATCATGTCTAGTGATGTACACATGAGGCATGATGATGTTTTGGTTCTGAACAAGTTATGAAACAACCTTGAGGAACAAGTCAGATACTGATATGATAATTCTTCCTCGTATAATCTCTCAATGGTTCTTACTGAACTGGTGAAATCAATCATCTTTGAAAGAAAAGAAACTCTCACAAACGGAAACTGAATTCGGGCTTTTAAAGGAAAACTCAACCAATTCTTGAAGTTTGTCGTTTAAGATTCAGATCCATATCTTAGGAATTGTATCGGAACTAAACAGGTTCTATGGATCAAGGAAATAAGAAGTGAGAAACATTCAAAATATATGTAATCTGTTATTTATGAATGGGGTCATTAAATGAAATTTACTGTTCACTCAGTATTGCCCCCATGCATATGAGTGTCGTCTTATAAAAAAGGATTGCATGTAATTGGCTAAGTTCAAATAAAATGGTCACTCTGATCATGCTAAGTCTTAATCTTGGTTATTGTAACCTAGAGAACTAAAGGACAAGGTTGAACAGGAAAAGAGAGAGAAAGCTATAATCCAACTAGGATCATCTTCCAAGAAAATATTCTCTTCAGAAGTCAGAAGACAAGCTTATCTTGAAGAACCCAAGAAACATCTGCAGCTTACTCGGAAATAGGCAGAATCAGAAAGATGCTCAAAGCAAGCCAAGTCTGAAAGAAGTCGATCAAAAGCTCAGAAGAATGCACTCACGAAAAATTACGAGGATTTCAAAATTCATCAGAATAATGGCCAAAGTCAAGACAAAAAGCACTCAGTTAAGTCTGAAAAATTTAAGGTACACTTTTCTTTTCACTAATAATCTGTTAAACTCATGAGATGCCTTAATTATAATTCTTTAAAATTTGTCATAACATGTTTTACTAAGTAATTATTTAGGGATCCTTACATGTTTCTTTAGGGAAATATTCAACCAATAGAAAATCTGTTAAGCATAGATGAAAGAAATTGCTAAATACAAGAAAACCCTTTAACAAAAACTACACGCAAAAGAATACAATAATAATTGCGAATCTATTGAAACCACAACATATCTCTGACAACTTAATAAGATCTTACTAAAATCTTTTGAACTGTCCTCTAGTAAGAGATTTCCTCAATCAGCGTCTAGTCATATCCCATTACCCATAGGTATGCTTCAGTCAACACCTCTCTAGAACCTAATCCCTCTCTCTCTCTAACAAGAGTATCTGTTCATCCTAGCTAACCCTACTCATCAATAATACAAGTCTTATTCTATATATATATTATCCTCAGTTTCTAACTTATTAAAACTCACACCTCTCTAACTCCTGACTTGATTTCCTCAAAAGACTTCCTTACCATTCTCATGGCAAACCAATCATTGACTCCAAGAACCTTCTTTGGCGATGACAACTCTCTTGAAATCATTAGTGAAAAACAACCTAAGCTAATGGATATTGATCATAATTTCCATATAGATATTCATTCGCAAAATTGGAAGGGGTACATTCATATGCTTAGAGGTCCCATTTACCCAAACATCATAAAAACTTTTTGGATCAATGTTGCTGTCAGCCATAACGGTCTTACCATTTCTTTAGACATCTATGGTATTCCTCTCTCCTTCAACGCTTCAAAAATCGCTGAATCCATTGAATGCCCACTGGAAGGCATCACTCCCAGTCATGCATCCATTCGATGCACTTCTGATGCAAAATTACACTACTTGTTTGATAAAGGTTCTACCTTTAAACTTACTAATCCTGAGAAACTCCTGCCATATGCCAGAGGCTGGTTTAAATTCATTCTGACAAACATCAAACCTCGAAGCACATACAAAAACCTTCTGTATCATGATGACAAGCTCCTAATCATGTGTCTCCTTAAGCAAACTCGTATAAATCTGCCCCAAATTACATTTGACCATCTCAAGGACACCATTCTCATGTCAAGAACTACCCTTGAAACTACGATCCCTTATAGAAGAATCTTAACTGAAGTGTTTTTCAAAACAGGAGTTATGCAGACAATTAGCAGGATTAGATGTGGTCTTGATATTGCACTTATTGAAAACTCTTGTGAAACGTTTGACAGTGACTGGTTCTCAAAAAACAAATTAGTTGACAGTCTAAGATAGATTAGGATACTAGATAGTTAAGTGTATGCCTGTATCATTTATGGATATATATCTATGTTATCTTTTGTCTCGCGTTATTTATAATATCTGGTACCCACTAATAAAAATTCTTAATAAACCATTAAAATATTGCATAAATGACGTGTCCTGTTTTACAGCCCAAGAAATCTTCAGTAATAAAGTCTTTAACTTCCCAATAAATGAGTAACTGCTCCGTTTTCTTTTCCCACACGTTCACGCCTTTTAGCATACCCTAATTAATCATGACCACCTAGGAAATAGTAAACCCAAATCTTGGTGTACCAATTTAGTCATTACATTCCTCACTCTCTTTTCGCCTATAAATAATAGGATTCTACTTCGTCCTCGCTCATCCTCATCTAAACCAATTTTCATTCAGAATCTTCTGTGTGTTAACAAATGGCTTCTCCAACATTTAGAGGAAACGTAGAAACTCTAGAAGTTATCCCAGAGAAAAGACCAAACCTAGCTAGACTTCAAAATAATGGTCTGGAAATTGTAAGAAGCATGCAGATTCAATCTTGGAATAGTTATTATTCACTGCTAAAGGGCCCTGTCTTTCCAGTTCTTGTGAAAGAATTCTGGAAATATGCCAGAATCAGTAATGATGGCAACACTATCTGGTCTGAAGTATATAGCTTTCCAATCACCATCTCCATTCCCTCATTAGAAAAGCTCATAAATTGTGTCGCCTCTGGGGTCACTGTTGAAGACTTTCAATCTGACCTGAGCTTGGTAAAGAAATGCAAGGTTTTATTTGATGATTCGGTTCCTTATGAACCAAACAACCCTGAGAAACTTTTTCCTTCACCCAGAACGTGGTTCAGATTCTCTCTAACCAATCTTCGACCTCGTGCAACTGCAAGGAGCACGTTGTCCCAAGATGACAGAGTATTCGTTTTCCTCCTAACACACCACTTTAAAATCAATCTTCCCAAAACTATTTTCAATCACCTGAAACATTCTATCAGAGTTTCAAGAACTCAGTTGAACTTTTACGTTCCTTACGGGAGAATAATATCTGAAATTATGCTAAAAGAGAAATTTTGGGGGTTAGTAAGGAGACTCGGACCAGAACCTTCAGTAACTGAGACAAGATGTGATAGGGTAGACAACGTTGAAAATTTTGATGACTAAAATTTTAAAATCTAATGTAGTGCAATGCTATGTTTTGTTGCTTATCGCTCTATTTTGTGTTGATGTTTTTCTCACTTAGTCAATGAAAATATAATGTCTTCTATTTTGTTGCTTATCTAAGAAGTTCACTTTACATCTATTAACCTTCAATTAATCTTTTGGCTTCCATCTATCCACCTTCAATTAAATACATACTGGGTATAGATGTGTTTCCCTAAAATGAGTCTAATTGCTTCTGAATGTTTAAAATGACTCTGTGACTCTGTAACTGAATATAAATGACTACATGCTTAAATGCTCATATGCCCTGAAACTTTTTGATGATGTCAAAAAGGGGGAGAAATATATTGATTGAAAGAAGGAAATCTAAAAGAATGCAGAACTCAAACAAAGTATTCTTATAAAATGCGTATTGATTTTGATTGAAAGAAGGAAATCTGAAAGAATGCAGAACTCAAACAAAGTATTCTTATAAAATGCGTTACTACTAACGTTTGTTGTTTGATGTTATCCGAGGAACTCTAAACAAGTTCACTAGGCATTCTAAAGACAGGATAAGAAGAAGAACTACGATCATAGAATAAAGAATCAGATTAAGTAAGAAAACTCTGAAAGCAATCAAGGCAAAGTCTACATTTCAAGATGCTCACTCAGAAGTTCTGTACAAATCAGAAGTCAAGAACTGTCTGAAGATCTGGATTAAAGATCCAAGCAAGAAACCATTCTGATGTTTATCAGGAACCAATTTGAATTAAAGACAATTTGGTATCAGACTAAATCATCAATTGGAAATTAGATTCAGTACACAAAGATTAGTATCAGACTCTCAATCAAAGCAAAGTTGTGGATTACTGTCAAAGTACCTTCATTGGTATCCTATCAGCACACAAAGGAAATACTCTTCAAAGTAATATCAAAAGAACTCCTTCAGCATCAGAATCAACAAACTCTGGTATAAGAGTTAGCACATCATTTTTACATCCGACTAAAACAAGATGTACCAGATTCAGAATCAAGCGTTGATTGATCACAAGTTTTAACCTTCAATTGGTATCTGATCAAAAAATAAGCTTTGATAATTTAACTGAGTTGTGACAATAACAAGGTCTGAAATAAACATGTGTTCAAAGTCAAACTCTGAAAAGTCATGATCAACACTGGTGATTAAATTTAGAAACTCTGAATTTCGATTCTGAAAGATCCCAATATCTGACTTATGGAAATTAGGGGGAGATTACCCAGAAGACTAAAATGAAAAAATCTAAAATCTTCATATAGCCTGAAACTCAGGGGGAGTGTCTCAAAAGACAGTTTCTGATATACAGTGAAGCTATGTTTATCAGTCGAAGAAATGCTCTAATTATGTGCTCAATTGAATCTACTGAAAAGTAGAAATGCTTCAGACGACTCTGAAGATAACAAGCTCTGATATGACAACAAAGGAAACTGATTCTGAAGATCTGAAGATGGAAGTTCTGTTGAACTAGTCCAGATGCTAAAGACTCTTCGTTTTCCTAAGGACAAGATAGAAAAGTAACTCTTTTCTATTTCTGTTCTGGCAACTCAAGTTGTTACTATGTATATCTTTGGATTATATAAAATCCTAGATGATCTCAGATAAAGCTTTGAGGATAACTCATTCAGGGGGAGCTGTTGTTCCTTACTCTGAATTTGTTTGCTTTGGTGATTACCTTGTATAAAATGTTCAATCAAAATACTTGGTTTTGTCATCATAAAAAAAGGGGAGATTGTGAGAGCAAGAATTGTCTCTATAAGTCAATCTATGTTTTGATGATAACAACAAGTATTTGTGAAAGAACCATTTTATGGTCTAACGTGTGTTGTGTGCAGATCATAAGAACTAAAGACATCAGAACCAACATACACCAGCTAGATGTACTATGATTGAATATATATATATATATATATATATGCGAAGTTACTATGTGTGACTAAAGTCGCGAGAAGCAAGAACGCTTGTTTATCTAGTCATGATCAGCCAGATCCAAGGATGCCAAGATTGCTGTTGTAATGCTCTTGTGGATTCACTCTGAAAGTGATTAAGATTCTGAAGATAGCGAAGCTTCGGAAGAAGTACACTCAGAAAGAACCAAAGTTCTGAAGACTCCTATGACTTGAAGTTCTGATGGCTGAAGGCGTTGAAGACCAAGTGCAGAAAGAATCTCAAGATCAAGGTTTCAAACAAGAAGTTCTGAAGACTTTGAAGACAGGCTCTGAAGATTCGGAAGACTTAAAGCAGAAAAGGATAATGCACTTAATGACCAAGTACTGAAGTTCTGAAGGCTGATTCCTAATGGACTTCTTCAATTAACGGAACACTTGAAGCATCAGATATTCTACTATAAAGACTCCACTCATGCTTCATCAAATTAACATCAGAAGCCACTGAAGTTTCGAAGTCTAAATATTACCGTTGTGAGTTAAATATACACACTGCCCAAGAAAAGATGTTTGGTCACTTCCTCCTCTGCAAAAAGAAGATGTGTCAGTACAACTCATTATATCACAATGTCTCTTTTCCAAATATCCAATAGTATTCTCTAATGGCTATATTTCTACTGGCTATTTAATGGAAAAAGTTTTTGCTTCTGATGTGTCGATCACTTGTAGAATTACGAACTGAATGTTCATCTATAAAATTGACCAAGTCATTGTGTGAAGATAGCAACAACGATGAGTTCTCGTTGTAACTCTTAGAATATTCAAAGCTGTCATTAATTCACTCATGGCAATTGTTGTTGAATCTCAAAAGAACAAATTAACATAACAATAATAATCAAACACAAGTTGTTGATGAAGAAGACAACAATTGAAGATCAGTCAAGTCATCAACCTACCTTCTCATCAAAGCTACATTGGAGATCTGAAGCAAGGAGTTGCTGCTCAAAGCTTGCTCAACCAGAAGACGAAGAAGAAGAAGGTCTACAAGATGTCAACAATCATAATATCTAAATACATCTTTGTAGTTTCTTAGGAAAGCAAGGAGCTGATTGCTCAAAACTTGCTTGAACACATGTGTGTGTTCTTTGTACTTAAACCTAGGAGAAACTTGCTTATTAAGAAGCACAATTTGTAATCTCCAGTTTGCCAATTCAACTAAATGAATTGAGACTCCTCAAGTGAACGTTATATCCTGAAGGGATCCCTGAACGGTTCAGCTGTGAGTTGAGGCCCTTGAGTAGATCACGTGGTGATCAGATACTTGAGATGACAATGGCTGAGGGTCATTGTGGAAAATCCTGAAATATGGCCAGTAGCGTTATATTCATTGTGATGAATCCCTGAACGACTAGCTATGAAATCCCAGCAGTGGGTCTGCTTGGTCAATGAATGTTATATCCTGTTGGATCCCTGAACGGTTCATTGGTTTGTTAGTCACAGTGCGGCTATTCAAATGGTTAGTCACCGGCTGTTGCCCGTGCAAGTGTAATCATGATTTGGTTATAGTGGATTAAGTCCTTGTGTTCAAGGCGAAATCACCTGAGGAGGGTGGACTGGATTAGCCTGCGTGGTGAACCAGGATATATCGTGTGTCCTTTACTCTCTTGCTTAGTATCTCTATTTATGTTTCTGCATTAAATATCAGAACCTCATATTAAGCAAAGTCAGAACCTTGCAGCCTATCTATGATAAGCTTCCGCATTGCAAGTTTTGAGTATCGTATCTTATGAACAGAACCTATACGGTTCTCATACTCTTTAGTTAATAGATCAGAATCTCTCAACGAACATTGAAGGTTCTTGAGCGTCAAATTAACAAGATGCGAAAAGTTACAAAAAGAGTAAATACACAATTCAAACCCCCCTTTCTTGTGTCTTTCTCGCACCTTCAATTGGTATCAGAGCCCCGGTTCTGTTATTAATTTACATCAAACACTTAACAGTGTCAGAAAAAGATCCAGATGTGGTGCGTAGAAGTACTCTTGGTGAGATTGAAATCCACTACCAATTTCTGTAACAGTTCAACAGTTAACTGTGTACAAAATTGTAATCAATCTGATTACTTCATGAGCATTTCACTGATTCGAGATGAAGCTTCACTAAAGTTGAAGAATTAGTTGATAAGATAAATTCATCAGATAAAAGGAAGTATCTGTTGAATGCTCATTCTGGAAAATACGTGTGGATAAAACCACGTATATGAATAAAAGATGGATAATCAGAAAGCAAGAAATCTTGTTTGCTGAAGATTAATCCTTTATGAGTTTTTGAGATGTTTTTAAGAAACGGATTAGGTCCACCCTTGACTTTCTCGTTTAAAACTCATTCTGGATCTCTTCATGTAAAGAAGAAAGATTGTTGTTCTAAGACTTTGAATTTTAGAAAGAAATCGGTTAAACTCAGAATCTGAAGAATTCAGATTATTAAAAATGATTCAATGTCAGAACCTGGAATGATCAAAAGATTCAATGGAGAATTGAATCCCAAAGACTCAGTAATCACTTGATTCCGAACGAACTCGTAAGATCTTAACTGGTTCAGTGATCAAGCTCCAACAACCTGAAATCCTCCTAGTAAAGATCAAATGTTGATAATCTGATTTTTGACAGATCAAGTGTTCTCAGAATCACTTGTGATATGAAATTAAATGCTGTCATTTCAGGTATCTAGGTTCTCCAACTAAGATGACGTTAATGATGTTTCATTTGAAGAAATTAGTTAAATCATAGATATGTGTGAACAACCCCAAATAAGTTGATCATCTTTGTGAGAATAAGAGGTTCATGCAAATCATGTCTAGTGATGTACACATGAGGCGTGATGATGTTTTGGTTCTGAACAAGTTCTGAAACAACCTTGAGGAATAAGTCAGATACTGATATGATAATTCTTCCTCGTATAATCTCTCAAAGGTTCTTACTGAACTGGTGAAATCAATCATCTTTCAAAGAAAAGAAACTCTCACAAACGCAAACTGAATTCGGGCTTTGAAAGGAAAACTCAACCAATTCTTGAAGTTTATCGTTTAAGATTCAGATCCATATCTTAGGAACTGTATCGGAACTAAACAGGTTCTATGGATCAAGGAAATGAGAAGTGAGAAACATTCAAAATAGATGTAATCTGTTATTTATGAATGGGGTCATCAAATGAAATTTACTGTTCACTCAGTATTGCCCCCACGCATATGAGTGTCGTCTTATCAAAAAGGATTGCATGTAATTGGCTAAGTTCAAATAAAATGGTCACTCTGATCATGCTAAGTCCTAATCTTGGTTATTGTAACCTAGAGAACTAAAGGACAAGGTTGAACAGGAAAACAGAGAGAAAGCTATAATCTAACTAGGATCATCTTCCAAGAAAATATTCTCTTCAGAAGTCAGAAGACAAACTTATCTTGAAGAACCCAAGAAACATCTGCAGCTTACTCGGAAATAGGAAGAATCAGAAAGATGCTCAAAGCAAGCCAACTCTGAAAGAAGTCGATCAAAAGCTCAGAAGAATGCACTCACGAAAAATTACGAGGATTTCAAAATTCATCAGAATAAAGACCAAAGTCAAGACAAAAAGCACTGAGTTAAGTCTGAAAAATTTAAGGTACACTTTTCTTTTCACTAATAATCTGTTAAACTCATGAGATGCCTTAATTAGAATTCTTTCAAATTTGTCATAGCATGCTTTCCTAAGTAATTATTTAGGGATCCTTACATGTTTCTTTAGGGAAATATTCAACCAATAGAAAATCTGTTAAGCATAGATGAAAGAAATTGCTAAATACAAGAAAACCCTTTAACAAAAACTACACGCAAAAGAATACAATAGTAATTGCGAATCTATTGAAACCATAACATATCTCTGACAACTTAATAAGATCTTACTAAAATCTTTTGAACTGTCCTCTAGTAAGAGATTTCCTCCATCAGCGTCTAGTCATATCCTATTACCCATAGGTATGCTTCAGTCAACACCTCTCTAGAACCTAATCCCTCTCTTTCTCTCTAACAAGAGTATCTGTTCATCCTAGCTAACCCTACTCATCAATAATACAAGTCTTATTCTATATATATATTATCCTCAGTTTCTAACTTATTAAAACTCACACCTCTCTAACTCCTGACTTGATTTCCTCAAAAGACTTCCTCACCATTCTCATGGCAAACCAATCATTGACTCCAAAAACCTTCTTTGGCGACGACAACTCTCTTGAAATCATTAGTGAAAAACAACCTAAGCTAATGGATATTGATCATAATTTCTGTTAGTTTTATATATTGGCAACAATTTTGGTAAAACAAAGGTGTTGTATCAAGATGTCTTTCGTGATGTCTTGACATGTTGTTCTAACATTATGCAGGTGGTGTTTTTAGTAGTGTTGCAGGACTGTGTGTATGATGTCAAGACTGATGTCTTAACATCTGCTGAGCTGATAGTACATTCTGTTAAGAATGTTTTGTTTTATGGGCTGCGCGTTATTCAGTAACGTGTGAGTTTTTTTTTAGAGATAGCAGGCGAAATTCCTGGAGAAGATTTATTCTCTTACAATCATTTTCTATTACTGTGTGGAGTATATTGTGTTGCTATTTTTGGGGCAAAAAGATTTGAAGATTAAATCAGTTTTTAGTGTGAATCAAATCAGTGATTTTATCTGCCCAAGCCTATGAAGAATGTTTCTATTTAAAGTTGTGCTAACCCTACTTGAAAAAACCAGACAAGCGATTGTGCGCGGTGTTCAAGTTTTAGGGTTTGTGTTTTGTGTTTGTTTTTGTGAGCCATTCATTCATTTGTTTTGATGTTTGAATTAGACTGATTTAGTTGAGTTGTAATTTGTCCACTCAAAGCTTTTAAGCACGAGTGTATTGTTCTTGGTTAAAGCTCTTAAGCAAGACCAAGGTGTGTCTTTGAAGTGTGTCTTCTACTTTCATTATTGTAAGTTGTTATCACTGCTATGATTGAGGGGCAGTGAAAAGTGTATCATATCTGAGAGTGTCTTAGATAGAAGTGTCATCGAGTAATGATTAAGTGAGTAGATTGTCAACTGGTGTGTTGGCTATAGAGTCTATGAATTAATACTACTAATAGTGGACTTCCTTCCTGGCTTGGTAGCCCCCAGATGTAAGTGTATTTACACTGAATTGGGTCAATAATTGATTGTGTTCTTTACTGTTGTTTTCTGCATTTTCTACCTTGTTCATTATTATTAAGATATAAGTGTCGTGACATCACGTTCGACATCTCATATCTGTTGCCAGAATTTCAATTGGCATCAGAGCAGACACCCTGTTCTATTTCTGGGTGAGATCTAGGGAAGTTACTTTCTGGTTCTATGGACAAGGAAGGAGGATTTGTGAACAGACCACCCATCTTGGATGGATCTAACTATGATTATTGGAAACCACGCATGGTGGCCTTCTTGAAATCTTTAGATAGTAGGGCCTAGAAAGCTGTCATAAAAGGATGGAAACATCCTGTCATTGTTGGGAAAGATGGAATAACTACTTCTGAACTGAAACCTGAGGAAGAATGGACTAAGGAGGAGGATGAACTGGCTCTTGGGAATTCTAAGGCCTTGAATGCCTTATTCAATGGAATTGACAGAAATATATTCAGATTGGTGAATAATTGTGAAGTTGCTAAAGATGCTTGGGACATACTCAAGACTACTCATGAAGGTACCTCTAAAGTGAAGATGTCAAGACTTCAGCTACTGACTTCCAAATTTGAAGAGTAAAAGATGAAGGAAGATGAAAGCATACATGACTTTCATATGAATGTTCTTGAAATAGCCAATGCTTCAAGTGGCCTTGGTGAAAAGATGTCTGATGAAAAGCTGGTGAGAAAGATACTTAGGTCTCTTCCCAAGAGATTTGCTATGAAGGTGACTGCCATAGAAGAAGCTCAAGATATCAGCAAAATGAGGGTGGATGAACTTATTGGATCTCTCCAAACATTTGAACTAGGAATAAGTGACATATCTGAAAAGAAATCCAAAAGTATAGCCTTTGTCTCAAACTCTGAAGATGGAGAGGAATGTGATCAGGAAATAAATGAAAGTTTATCTACTGATATGGTTCTACTAGGAAGATAGTTCAACAAAGTGATGAAGAGGATGAACATAAAGACTAGATATAATGTCAAGAACAACTCATCTGACATCAGCAAGTCTAGTGGTGATGGTAGAAGAACTAGGTCTGAAGAGAATTCTTCTCAAGGGAAAGGAGTTCAGTGCCATGAATGTGAGGGATTTGGTCACATTAGAACTGAATGTGCTACTTATCTCAAGAAACAAAAGAAGAGTCTAGTTGTTTCCTTGTCTGGTGAGGATTCAGGAAGTGAAATTGAGAAAGAATCTGCCAAACATGTGACTGCCTTGACAGGAAGATGTGTTTCTGATGGAGATTCAAGTGATGAGGAATTAACTTTTGAAGAACTTGCAGTTTCCTACCAAGACCTATGTATCAGAAGTGAAGAAGTGTGTCAAGAAGGGGAGAAGCAAAAGGAACTCATAATCCAACTAAAGGCTGTCAAGGCTGAACTGGAAAATGAAGTCAGTTTGCTGAAATGCAAACTTGATCAAATGTCCAAATCTCTCAGAATGTTGAACAGAGGCACTGCCACATTGGATGAAATTCTTCAGAGTGGAAAAGTGGCAAGTGATATGACTGGGTTAGGATTTGTTGGTGAGAAGAAATCCTCTGCAGATGCTAGTTCTTCTGGACTTAAACATAACATGTCTCATCCGATGTCTCAACATCATGGGAAAGTTCATATTCCTGAGCCTAAGCAGTTTATGCCTCATTAGCTGCCACAACATCATGGAGGAAGAAAACCTCAACATCATGGGAGAAGACATCCAAATCACTTCAGAGGAAGGTTTCAGAGATGAAGATGTCATTACTGTGGAAGGTTTGGTCACATAAAACCTTTTTGCTTCAGACTGCATGGATATCCTAAGCCTGATCCTCAACCTAGACAGTATCAGAACAGGCCTACAAATGTGAAACAATGGGGTCCCAAGGCTGCTGCTGCCAGTTTGTTAGCTCACATGTCTCTCAGAGGTGATACCAAAGAAGACTGGTATTTTGATAGTGGATGTTCTAGACACATGACAGGTATTGAAGAACTGTTAGCTGACATTAATTCTTACTCCACTAGTTATGTGAATTTTGGTGATGGAGCCAAGGGTGAAATCAAGGGGGTTGGAAAATTAAACTGTTCAGGAGTTCCTAATCTTGATAGTGTGGTGCTTGTGAAAGGGTTGACTGCAAACTTGATAAGTATCAGTCAACTGTGTGATCAAGGGTTCAAGGTCAACTTCACAAACTCTGAATGTTTGGTTACTAATGAAAAGGGTGAAGTAACCATGAAGGGAGTCAGATCTCAAGACAATTGCTACTTGTGGGTTTCTCAAGATGATAAAGGTAAACTGTGTCATCAAAAAGAAATGAAAAGGATCACCTCCTTGGGAGATGTCAGAGGAATACCGAAGCTAAAGTTGGAAGAAGAAAAAGCTTGTGGGAAGCAAACTAAGAGTAAGATGTTACGCCAGAAGTCTCAACATCTCACTACTTCAAAAGCATTGGAATTATCTCACTTGGACCTAAGGGAATCTAGAAGTGATGAGGAGATGATTAAACATTGTGTTCAGCAAAAGTAGTCAGAATCTGAGATGTGCCTGAGTGATAAGTTAACTTATTGTCTTAAACAGATGGATGTTTTTACTCTCTTATCTCAGAGTAGATATGGCAAGAAAATTCTTAAGAAGTTTTGGATGCTGACTAAGTACAATGTCAAGCAAGATGTCATGTCATTACACTATGACATCCTGAGCACATTGATCAGAAGTCTGGTGGAAGATAATGTGATTACTGTGAAACATGTTAGCACTGAAAGAAAATTGGCTGACAATTTAACAGAGGGGATGGATGCAAGTCAGTTTGAACTCCTAAGAAGAAAATTGGGACTATGTGTAGACTTATAGCAATTAAAGGCGTGTGGGAAAATCTTTTTAATTTTTAAGGGTCATTTAATGCCTTGTGGAAATATCATTAATTTCCTTTTCAAAAAGTACCCTCCTATCTTAGGCAACCATTTCAACATATTGCTCCCACACGCAACATTCGTATTGCACCTTATTTGCCCTGTTTGTTCACCTTCCTTCTCAGAGAAAGAAACCCTTATGTTCCAAACTCTATCCTTTGCAAGATTTCTACAATGTCTCAACAACACTCCTCATCTTCGTCCAAGCATGTTTCTGAACAAACTCCTACGAATCCTAGGGTTTCCTCTGAAGATGTTCATACTGATGCATTTCTTGATGTTGCTCCTCTTTCTATGATTTCCCCACCTGAAGCTAAGAAGACTAAACCCAGAAAGCTGCATGCAAGAAGCTCCAACCGCACTCCTGCAGGTAACTCTTTTAATTCCTCTGAGAATAAAAAGTATGATGATAGCTCTGTTCATAGCATAGTTACTGGTCTCTTGTATGGAGACAACAGGATTCCTGGAATCACTATTCCTCTGTCTCAAAAGGATCAAGGAAAGGAAGAAATCTTCTCTGTTGATGGAAGTGTGGATAGGATTGTCTCTAGGGTTCTGGATGAAGGGTTTGTCGTTGTTGGGATCTCTAAGCCCATTGCACAAATTTCTGCCTCTCATACTTCTGAGGCTAACCAAGAAGGTAGACATCAAACTAGGACATCTGGTTCTGATAAAAATGGTTCAGAAGATAAACTTCAAAAGCTGGCTACCTCTGTTCTGGAGGATGCGGGAAAGGATGTTGAACCTGATGTTGGAACATCTACTGCTGAGAAAATTATGAATATTGATGATCCATCTGACAATGAGCTGATTGTTAATGTGCATCCGGGTATAGCAAAGAGGTTGAAGGCTAGAAAAGGAAAATCTGTGGACATATTCCAAAAGAGAAAGTGGTAAGTACTAAGAAAAGGACTACAGTTGTAGGTCCTCCAAGATCTTGGAGTAAAGTGTCAACTTCCTCCAAAAGGAGGAAAATCAGGACCGAGTCTGATTCTGATTGTGATATTGAGGATAATATCTAGGACATCACTCATGTGAAGAAGGCAGTTGTGAATAGATCTTATGATAAAGTTCCTGAGGCTCCACTAGATAATATCTCCTTTCATTCTGTGGAGAGTGTGAAAAAATGGAAATATGTTTATCAGAGAAGGCTTGCCCTGGAAAGAGAACGTGGTAAAGATGCCCTTGAGATTAAGGAAGTTATTGAGATAATTAAGTTTGCTGGGCTGATGAAAACTGTATCTGGTTTTTCCAAATGTTATGATATGCTAGTCAAGGAGTTTATTGTGAACATTCCTATGGACATTGCTGATAGAAGGGGTGTGGATTTCAGAAAAGTGTATGTGAGGGGTAAGTGTATTGATTTTTCTCCTAAGGTTATCAACAATTACCTAGGAAGGAATGAGCAAGAAGATAGAGAGTTGGAGGTTACTGACAATCAAGTGTGCAAGGAGATCACTGCACAACAAGTGAAGGTTTGGTCGTTGAAGGGAACATTGTATGCTGGTCTACTCAGTGTTAAATATGCTATCTTACACAGGATTGGTGCTGCAAATTGGGTCCCCACAAATCACAAAACTACAATCTCTGTTGGCTTAGGGAAGTTTATTTATGCTGTTGGCACAAAGAAGAAATTTGATTATGGGTCCTATATTTTTTATCAGACTGTTAAGCATGCTGGAACAATGGCTGTGAAGTTACCCATTGCATTTCCTTCTTTAATCCGCAGTATTATTTTGAAACAACATCCTGGGATCTTGTCTAGTGCTGATAGTGTTTGCAAAAGGGAATCAGTCTTGTCCCTTCATGAAAAATTGTTTGCAGATTAACATGCCCCAGACATTGTTGTGACATCTGCTTCTGATGCTAACCAGCCCACTACCAAGGCAAGTGTGATTGTTGAGCTAAAGGAGGCATGCAAAGATCTTGATGCAGTGATTCGTGTAAATACTGAAAGGAAATTCAAGCTTGAAAAATTAATCAAGTCTTTGCAATTGGGTGAAGATGTTCTTGAGGGTGATGACAATGAGGAAGTTGGTGCTGAAGAGGAGAAATCTGATGGAGATGCTGATGCTGAGGAGAACAACCCTGATGGAGAGGAAGAAAGTGATGAAGGAAGTTCTAAGTCTGATGGGTCTGAAGATGATTAGTTTTTATGTTGTTTGGTGGTTCTTTGCTTTGTTTTGGTTTTCTCTGGAATTCTGTTCTTGGCACCTTAGTGTGCATATGTTCTGGTTTGTACTCTTGATTTTTTTTTTGGATTTCTGATGTCAGCCTCAGTTTGCTAAGGTTGATGACATTTTTGTTGCTTAACTGGTTTTCTGTTGGATCCCTGGTGTGCTTAGATGTGGACTGCTATTGTTAACAGCTGCTTTTTAATAATTTTAGTTTGGTTCTTCTGGATTTATCTTATTCTGCAGTTTGTCCAATTATGGCTAAAAAGGGGGAGAGTAGTTGTAGGTTGTTTGGTGTGAGCAGATGGTTTTCGTTTGATGTTTTTGGTTCTGTGTGCAACTGCTGGTTTTCGTTAGTGTGGCTGATTTTTGCGTGGCTTGTTTTTGCTCCATGACTTAAGGGGAAGTTTTGTTTTTCTGAGTTCTGAGTATGTTAGGTGTGTTTGTGTGACTTCTGCTGCAAGGTTCTCTGATATGTTGCTGTTTTAGCCAAAATTTGCCAAAGGGGGAGATTGTTAGTTTTATATATTGGCAGCAATTTTGGTAAAACAAGGTGTTGTATCAAGATGTCTTTCGTGATGTCTTGACATGTTGTTCTAACATTATGCAGGTGGTGTTTTTAGTAGTGTTGCAGGACTGTGTATATGATGTCAAGACTGATGTCTTAATATCTGCTGTGCTGACAGTACATTCTGTTAAGAATGTTTTGTTTTATGGGCTGCGCGTTATTCAGTAACATGTGAGTTCTTTTTTGAGAGATAGCAGGCGAAATTCCTGGAGAAGATTTATTCTCTTACAATCATTTTCTATTACTGTGTGGAGTATATTGTGTTGCTATTTTTGGGGCAAAAAGATTTGAAGATTAAATCAGTTTTTAGTGTGAATCAAATCAGTGATTTTATCTGCCCAAGCCCATGAAGAATGTTTCTATTTAAAGTTGTGCTAACCCTACTTGAAAAAAGCAGACAAGAGATTGTGCGCGGTGTTCAAGTGTTAGGGTTTGTGTTTTGTGTTTGTTTTTGTGAGCCATTCATTCATCTATTTTTATGTTTAAATTAGACTGATTTAGTTGAGTTGTAATTTGTCCACTCAAAGCTTTTAAGCATGAGTGTATTGTTCTTGGTTGAAGCTCTTAAGCAAGACCAAGGTGTGCCTTTGAAGTGTGTCTTCTACTTTCATTATTGTAAGTTGTTATCACTGTTGTGATTGAGGGGGAGTGAGAGGTGTCTCATATCTGAGAGTGTCTTAGATAGAAGTGTCATTGGGTAGTGATTAAGTGAGTAGATTGTCAACTGGTGTGTTGGCTGTAGAGTCTATGAATTGATACTACTAATAGTGGACTTCCTTCCTGGCTAGGTAGCCCCCAGATGTAAGTGTGTTTACACTGAACTGGGTCAACAATTGATTGTGTTCTTTACTGTTATTTTCTGCATTTTCTACCTTGTTCATTATTGTTAAGATATAAGTGTCGTGACATCACGTTCGACATCTCATATCTGTTGCCAGAATTTCAATTGGCATCAGAGCAGGCACCCTGTTCTGTTTCTGGGTGAGATCTAGGGAAGTTACTTTCTGGTTCTATGGACAAGGAAGGAGGATTTGTGAACAGACCACCCATCTTGGATGGATCTAACTATGATTATTGGAAACCACGCATGGTGGCCTTCTTGAAATCTTTGGATTGTAGGGCCTGGAAAGCTGTCATAAAAGGATGGAAACATCTTGTCATTGTTGGGAAAGATGGAATAGCTACTTCTGAACTGAAACCTGAGGAAGAATGGACTAAGGAGGAGGATGAACTGGCTCTTGGGAATTCTAAGGCCTTGAATTCCTTATTCAATGGAATTGACAGAAATATATTCAGATTGGTGAATAATTGTGAAGTTGCTAAAGATGCTTGGGACATACTCAAGACTACTCATGAAGGTACCTCTAAAGTGAAGATGTCAAGACGTCAACTACTGACTTCCAAATTTGAAGAGTTAAAGATGAAGGAAGATGAAAGCATACATGACTTTCATATGAATGTTCTTGAAATAGCCAATGCTTCAAGTGGCCTTGGTGAAAATATGTCTGATGAAAAGCCGATGAGAAAGATACTTAGGTCTCTTCCCAAGAGATTTTCTATGAAGGTGACTGCTATAGAAGAAGCTCAAGATATCAGCAAAATGAGGGTGGATGAACTTATTGGATCTCTCCAAACATTTTAACTAGGAATAAGTGACATATCTGAAAAGAAATCCAAAAGTATAGCCTTTGTCTCAAACTCTGAAGATGGAGAGGAATATGATCAGGAAATAAATGAAAGTTTATCTACTGATATGGTTCTACTAGGAAGACAGTTCAACAAAGTGATGAAGAGGATGAACATAAAGACTAGATATAATGTCAAGAACAACTCATCTGACATCAGCAAGTCTAGTGATGATGGTAGAAAAACTAGGTCTGAAGAGAATTCTTCTCAAGGGAAAGGAGTTCAGTGCCATGAATGTGAGGGATTTGGTCACATTAGAACTGAATGTGCTACTTATCTCAAGAAACAAAAGAAGAGTCTAGCTGTTTCCTGGTCTGATGAGGATTCAGGAAGTGAAATTGAGAAAGAATCTGCCAAACATGTGACTGCCTTGACAGGAAGATGTGTTTCTGATGGAGATTCAAGTGATGAGGAATTAACTTTTAAAGAACTTGCAGTTTCCTACCAAGACCTATGTATCAGAAGTGAAGAAGTGTGTCAAGAAGGGGAGAAGCAAAAGGAACTCATAATCCAACTAAAGGCTGACAAGGCTGAACTGGAAAATGAAGTCAGTTTACTGAAATGTAAACTTGATCAAATGTCCAAATCTCTCAGAATGTTGAACAGAGGCACTGACACATTGGATGAAATTCTTCAGAGTGGAAAAGTGGCAAGTGATATGATTGGGTTAGGATTTGTTGGTGATAAGAAATCCTCTGCAGATGCTAGTTCCTCTGGACCTAAACATAACATGTCTCATCCGATGTCTCAACATCATGGGAAAGTTCATGTTCCTGAGCCTAAGCAGTTTATGCCTCATCAGCTGCCACAACATCATGGAGGAAGAAAACCTCAACATCATGGGAGAAGACATTCAAATCACTTCAGAGGAAGGTTTCAGAGATGGAGATGTCATTACTATGGAAGGTTTGGTCACATAAAACCTTTTTGCTTCAGACTACATGGATATCCTAAGCCTGATCCTCAACCTAGACAGTATCATAACAGGCCTACAAATGTGAAACAATGGGGTCCCAAGGCTGCTGCTACCAGTTTGTTAGGTCACATGTCTCTCAGAGGTGATACCAAAGAAGACTGGTATTTTGATAGTGGATGTTCTAGACACATGACAGGTATTGAAGAACTGTTAGCTGACATCAATTCTTACTCCACTAGTTATGTGAATTTTGGTGATGGAGCCAAGGGTGAAATCAAGGGGGTTGGAAAATTGAACTGTTCAGGAGTTCCTAATCTTGATAGTGCGGTGCTTGTGAAAGGGTTGACTGAAAACTTGATAAGCATCAGTCAACTGTGTGATCAAGGGTTCAAGGTCAACTTCACAAACTCTGAATGTTTGGTTACTAATGAAAAGGGTGAAGTAACCATGAAGGGAGTCAGATCTCAAGACAATTGCTACTTGTGGGTTTCTCAAGATGATAAAGGTAAACTGTGTCATCAATAAGAAATAAAAAGGATCAGCCCGCGTGGTGAACCAGGATATATCGTGTGTCCTTTACTCTCTTGCTTAGTATCTCTATTTATGTTTCTGCATTGAATATCAGAACCTCATATTATGCAAAGTCAGAACCTTGCAGCCTATCTCTGATAAGCTTCCGCACTGCAAGTTTTGAGTATCGTATCTTATGAACAGAACCTATACGGTTCTCATACTCTTTAGTTAATAGATTAGAATCTCTCAACGAACATTGAAGGTTCTTAAGCGTCAAATTAACAAGATGCGAAAAGTTACAAAAAGAGTAAATACACAATTTAAACCCCCCTTTCTTGTGTCTTTCTCGCACCTTCAATTGGTATCAGAGCTCTGGTTCTGTTATTGATTTACATCAAACACTTAACAGTGTCAGAAAAAGATCCAGATGTGGTGCGTAGAAGTACTCTTGGTGAGATTGAAATCCACTTACAATTTCTGTAACAGTTTAGCAGTTAACTGTGTACAAAATTGTAATCAATCTGATTACTTCATGAGCATTTCACTGATTCGAGATGAAGCCTCACTAAAGTTGAAGAATCAGTTGATAAGATAAATTCATTAGATAAAAGGAAGTATCTGTTGAATGCTCATTCTGGAAAATACGTGTGGATAAAACCACGTATATGATTAAAAGATGAATCATCAGAAAGCAAGAAATCTTGTTTGCTGAAGATTAATCCTTTATGAGTTTTTGAGATGTTTTTAAGAAACGGATTAGGTCCACCCTTGACTTTCTCGTTTAAAACTCATTCTGGATCTCTTCATGTAAAGAAGAAAGATTGCTGTTCTAAGACTTTGAATTTCAGAAAGAAATCTGTTAAACTCAGAATCTGAAGAATTCAGATTATTATAAATGATTCAATGTCAGAACCTGGAATGATCAAAAGATTCAATGGAGAACTGAATCCCAAAGACTCAGTAATCACTTGATTCCAAACAAACTCGTATGATCTTAACTGGTTCAGTGATCAAGCTCCAACAACATGAAATCATCCTAGTAAAGATCAAATGTTGATAATCTGATTTTTGACAGATCAACTGTTCTCAGAATCACTTGTGATATGAAATTAAATGCTGTCATTTCAGGTATCTAGGTTCTCCAACTAAGATGACGTTAATGATGTTTCGTTTGAAGAAATTAGTTAAATCATAGATATGTGTGAACAACCCCAAATAAGTTAATCATCGTTGTGAGAACAAGAGGTTCATGCAAATCATGTCTAGTGATGTACACATGAGGCATGATGATGTTTTGGTTCTGAACAAGTTCTGAAACAACCTTGAGGAACAAGTCAGATACTGATATGATAATTCTTCCTCGTATAATCTCTCAAAGGTTCTTACTGAACTGGTGAAATCAATCATCTTTCAAAGAAAATAAACTCTCACAAACGCAAACTGAATTCAGGCTTTGAAAGGAAAACTCAACCAATTCTTGAAGTTTATCGTTTAAGATTCAGATCCATATCTTAGGAACTGTATCGGAACTAAACAGGTTCTATGGATCAAGGAAATGAGAAGTGAGAAACATTCAAAACAGATGTAATCTGTTATTTATGAATGGGGTCATCAAATGAAATTTAGTGTTCACTCAGTATTGACCCCACGCATATGAGTGTCGTCTTATAAAAAAGGATTGCATGTAATTAGCTAAGTTCAAATAAAATGGTCACTCTGATCATGCTAAGTCCTAATCTCGGTTATTGTAACCTAGAGAACTAAAGGACAAGGTTGAACAAGAAAAGAGAGAGAAAGCTATAATCCAACTAGGATCATCTTCCAAGAAAATATTCTCTTCAGAAGTCAGAAGACAAGCTTATCTTGAAGAACCTAAGAAACATCTGCAGCTTACTCGAAAATAGGCAGAATCAGAAAGATGCTCAAAGCAAGCCAAGTCTGAAAGAAGTCGATCAAAAGCTCAGAAGAATGCACTCACGAAAAATTATGAGGATTTCAAAATTCATCAGAATAAAGACCAAAGTCAAGACAAAAAGCACTCAGTTAAGTCTGAAAAATTTAAGGTACATTTTTCTTTTCACTAATAATCTGTTAAACTCATGAGATGCCTTAATTAGAATTCTTTCAAATTTGTCATAGCATGTTTTACTAAGTAATTATTTAGGGATCCTTACATGTTTCTTTAGGGAAATATTCAACCAATAGAAAATCTGTTAAGCATAGATGAAAGAAATTGCTAAATACAAGAAAACCCTTTAACAAAAACTACACGCAAAAGAATATAATAATAATTGCGAATCTATTGAAACCACAATATATCTCTGACAACTTAATAAGATCTTACTAAAATCTTTTGAACTATCCTCTAGTAAGAGATTTCCCCCATCAGCGTCTAATCATATCCTATTACCCATAGGTATGCTTCATTCAACACCTCTCTAGAACCTAATCCCTCTCTCTCTCTCTAACAAGAGTATCTGTTCATCCTAACTAACCCTAATTATCAATAATACAAGTCTTATTCTCTATATATATTATCCTCAGTTTCTAACTTATTAAAACTCACACCTCTCTAACTCCAGACTTGATTTCCTCAAAAGAATTCCTCACCATTCTCATGGCAAACCAATCATTGACTCCAAGAACCTTCTTTGGCGACGACAACTCTCTTGAAATCATTAGTGAAAAATAACCTAAGCTAATGGATATTGATCATAATTTTCATCTAGGCATTCATTCGCAAAATTGGAACGGGTACATTCATATGCTTAGAGGTTCCATTTACCCAAACATCATAAAAACTTTTTGGATCAATGCTGCTGTCAGCCATATCGGTCTGACCATTTCTTCAAACATCTATGGTATTCCTCTCTCCTTCAACGCTTCAAAAATCGCTGAATCCATTGAATGCCCACTGGAAGGCATCACTCCTAGTCATGCATCCATTCGATGCACTTCTGATGCAAAATTACACTACTTGTTTGATAAAGGTTCTACCTTCGAACCTACTAATCCTGAGAAACTCCTGCCCCATGCCAGAGGCTGGTTTAAATTTATTCTGACAAACATCAAACCTCGAAGCACATACAAAAACCTTTTGTATCATGATGACAAACTCCTAATCATGTGTCTCCTTAAGCAAACTCGTATAAATCTGCCCCAAATTATATTTGACCATCTCAAGGACACCATTCTCGTGTCAAGAACTACCCTTGAAACTACGATCCCTTACGGAAGAATCTTAACTGAAGTGTTTTTTTAAGCAGGAGTTATGAAGATAATTAGTAGGATTAGATGCGGTCTTGATATTGCCCTTATTGAAAACTCTTGTGAAATGTTTGACAGTGATTGGTTCTCCGAAAACAAATTAGTTTATAGTCTAAGATAGATTAGGATACTAGATGGTTAAGTGTATGCCTGTATCATTTATGGATATATATCTATGTTATCTTTTGTCTCGCGTTATTTATAATATCTGGTACCCACTAATAAAAATTCTTAATAAACCATTAAAATATTGCATAAATGACGTGTTGGAAAGAATTTTCTTAATAGTTCAGTGTAGTGAGGAAAATAAGGTGGTTTTCTCTTCTCACTTGTTGAAGGGTCCTGCCATGAGGTGGTGGGAGAGTGCTTCAGCCTTAATGACAATTCAAGAGGTACCGAAGGTATGGGAGCAGTTTAAGATAAATTTTATGGAGAAGTATTTTCCAAGTTCCTTAAGGTCTCAGAAGGAATTCGAGTTTCAACAGTTGAGACAGGGTAACTTGACGGTGGCTGCTTATGCAGAGAGGTTTGAAGTTATGGCTGCTTAGTCTAGACAAGCCATGTATGCTCCGGACGAGATGTGGAAGATTGATCAATTTCTGTTTGGGTTGAGGGCTGAAATTTCACATAGCGTGTCTCAGAGGGAATTCACTAGCTATGCGGAATTGTTAAGGCAGTGTTATGTGGCAGAACACATTTTGAAGAAGGTGCAAGCGGAAGGAGAGTTGAGTAGGTTTAATCAAAGTGATCGAGGGAGACCGAATCAACAATTTAGACCAAGACAACAAGCTTTTAAAGGGAAACAAGTTCAGAGTTCTAGGACTAGTGCACCTCCTGTGTGCCGTTCTTGTGGTAAAGTACATTCTGGTAGATGCAGTGTTGAAAGAATGAGGTGTTATCAGCGTTAGAAAATGGGCCATATGGCGAGGGATTGTCCTCAGGGTTGGAATCAGACCCCAGGGAGGAATACCGGTCGAGTGTATACCTTGGATGCAAGGAAAGCAAAGGGTGACAACTCTTTGATTGCGGGTACATGTTTCGTTAATGGACATCCTTGTTTTGTGTTATTTGATTGTAGAGTTACACACTCTTTTGTATCGATGCAATGTGTGAAGCAGCTTGGGTTGCAAGCTATTCCTTTGTCTCCTCCTATGGTGGTCACTACCGCCATGGATGAAATGGTTGAGACACCATTGATGTGTGAAAACTGGGTTTTGTCTATGGATGGTAGAGTTTTTCAGATTGATCTTATTTGCTTACCGCTTAAGAAAGTGGATGTCATTTTGGGAATGGATTGGCTTTCTGCTAACTCAGTGTTTATTGGGTGTGAGGAGAAGCTTATTATCATTCCATCTGTTGATTACCTCGAAAGATGTTTTAACAACTATTCTAGAAGATACGGTTGGAATGATAAATTTCTTGTTTGAGAATGAGGGATCTGTTCTTTTAGTTCTGTTAGTTCTTTAATCTTAAGGGTTGGCATGAATTTTGTAAAACAAATAATAACAACAATATGTTAGATAGGATGTTTTATCTTGCTAAAGAAGAACAGGTTGAGCAAGAAGTCCTGGTGTGCAATGGAACATGGTAAGCTGAAGTAGTTTCAACATCTGGAACTACATGTCGTATCAGGATGTCCCATGCAGGTTCATTTGACATCACGCCAGAACTGAAGAGAATTTAGAATTCTGTTGTGCCTTAACAAAAGTAGAAGATTCAGGGAGTAATATGCAAATTCTATGTGGCGCTGAATTAAAAGGTCTGAAGACTCAAATATGTAATTGGAGAATATACACTTTCTAAATATGGAGATATTTTAGGAAGTTAAAGATTGAAGTCCTATTATGTAGCAGAAGTTTCTGCTGATTTGTAGCAGCTCATTTGCTGTGTTTTTGTAGGCCCAAAATCCAGTTGGGAATAGGTTATATATAGATACATTGTAACCTAGAATTGTAACGCAACCAAAGATGTAAAAGTACTAGTATTAGGGTTGGTTCCTGTACCACTCAACATATGAGTTGGACAGTTTGTAAGTGTGATCCTCGAAGCTGTTAAGTAAGAGGAGTATTGTTCTTGGAGGAAGCTTGTAAGTAACTCTAAGTTGTGTCTTGGAAGGGTGTCTTCCTTGTTGAATTGTTGTATAGGTAAAGAGCCGTTGATGCAGTGGCGGATTGTCAACTGCTAGACATCATTGCGATGATTGGGAGTGAGAAGAGTTTCTCATAGCTAGAGAGGATCTAGGTAGAAGGGTCATTGGGTAGTGATTGAGTGATAAGCTGTAAATGGAGAGTTTAGCTTTGAATTGATACTACTAATAGTGGACTTCATCCCTGGCTTGGTAGCCCCCAGAGTAGGTGTGTTAAACCGAACTGGGTTAACAATTCTGTGTGTCTTGCTTTTATCTTTTCAGTACCATGATTATTGATATATACCTTGCCATTTATGTTCATGTCAGATCAGATGTCGAATAGCATGGTATAGGACATCTGAACTCTGCACATGTACCAGAATTTCAATTGGTATCAGAGCAGGTCATTATGTTCTGTATCTGGATGAGATCTGAGGGAAGATACTTTCTGGTTCATGGTCAAGGTAGAAGCTTTCTACTGAAAAGTTGTTTGAACTTGGAGAAGTTCATATAGGTGTGAGAATGGTCCCTAGAAGTGGAGGATGGACTGTTCGTGACAGGCAGTGGCATGTGCTGAAGGCTTAGAGGTTTGGTTGAAAAGCTGCTGTATTGTGTTGTCACCTGGATTATGATGATAGGACTGATATGTGACACCTGAAGGTTTTGAGGAGGTTGTGTTTTGATCCGCTGCGTATCTATCTGAAAACTCCTGAGGTTGCAATTGAGAAGGTTGTTCTTCTCTAAATGTATATACATGGCGATGGGATATATGCAAGACTGCTTCAACTTACTTTGTCAACGATACTTGAAGATTATTGTTCAAGTCCACTCATAAAGGCATTGATAAGTGAAGTTGTAAGGAAGAGAAGTAATTTACTTTTGCCTCTATTCCTAAAAGGGCTAATCTCCAGTCTTTGATCTCTTGATGTGTTCATTGGAATGATGTCCTATCTTGTGTTAGAACATCACGTCAGAATTGTGCTGAATTCTGTTGTCTGAAGGAATGGTATAGCAGATGCTCTGGGTGCTAAACTAATGAGTTTGGAACCTACTCCTGATCTGGAAGAGAAGGTATCTGGGTGGTATGTCTAAGAAGTTTCTAGCCCTGGAACTTATCTTAGATGTGTGAGTTGGTCAAGTTGTGATCAACATGTTATTTACTCCTGAGGTCAGTTTATTTCTGGTCCTTGCTGTAGGAGTGGAGAACCTGAGATTTCAAGAAGTATTCTCGCTAGCAGACTTCTTGGACATGAAGGTCAAAGATCAAAGAGGCATGATTTTTCTCTGGAAGTATCATCTAAATGATCGTGTGAAGACTAGACTAGTATTGACTGTGTGTGATCCAATCATAGCCTGTGCTGCTGTTAAAGGTGATTAATTATAGATTGGAGAGATGGATGAGAGAATACTACCTTCTGTGATGCGATGGGTTATGATGGTTGTTTCTAGTCTCGAGGCTTAAAGGGGGAAGTTTGGAGATTCTGTTTTGGAATGTGGTGTTTTTCTTAGTGCATATGGATTCTGTTCATGATGTCAAGACTGATGTCTTAACATCTGTTGACAGAACATTCTGTTCAGAATGTTATGGTGTTTGTTTCCTGAGATCACAAGTCTCTACTTAATTTATGTACTGTTGTGAGGGTCGAGCAGTAGGTGAATGTGTTCAGCAGGTGTGTTGAACAGAGAGTGTGCTCTTGAAGACATGAAGATGAGTCTCATGTTCTCTATTCATTTAAGGTATTCTTCTTATAAAGGAGTACTGGTGGTCTTAGATAGAGAAAAGTTGATCAGATTGAGATCATGTGAGTATTGGTACAAGTGATGATTGTGTTCAACTTGTAAGTTGAACAAATAGTGAGCTCTTGAAGACATGAAGATGCGTCTTATGTTTTCCATTCTTCAAGGTACTAAGAAGCACATGTTATTCTTGATAGGGGGAGAGTGTTACAATTTTATGCAGCTGGACGTGTGATGTTAAGGGGGAGATTGATAATTCTGCTGCTTTTGGTGTTGGCACTTATTTTGAAGCAAATTAGGAATTTGCATACATGAGGATTAAGTGTGCTGTGATGTGTCTTGTGCAGTTGTGATCCTTATTGCATTTGTTTAGTTTAATGGAATAGAATTAAAACAGAAATTTATTGCATTTTTGAAAGCATACAAGATCAGTAAAAACACCAAACAAAGGGTCTAAAGGTTATCCCAACCCCCCGAATCAAGAAATGTTTTCCAATCTTCGTCCCATTCATCATCAGAAGCTTGAAGTTGCACTTGGTTTTTCTTGATGGTCTTCATCCTTGTCTCTGATGTCTTTCGTGTTCTTGTTGCTCCTGAAGTTTCTCTAGCTGTGGACAGTGTTGTGTCCTTCAACTTCTGTGGATCTGGCTTCTTGACTTCCTGCATGTGTCTCTTTCCTGCATTCTTGTTAGACTGACTCATGATTCTTTCCGTGGTGTGCTGATAGGAGCAAGGAGGCTTATTCTTTATAATGGATAAAAAGTCATTGTTTGTATCGCCTGACCAGTCAAAGTAGTCTTTGGCGTGGGAATTTGTTCTTGGGAACCTGTTTTTTTTGTCACATTGGATGCCAGAACGGTGTGCCTTGGTAGAAGTTGTCCTAGTGTACCTAAAAGGATGAGCCTAGGTCTTGTCTTGTCTAGTTGTCTGTTGTGACTCCCTCTAGTTTACCTTCGGTATAGCTGCTGATTGTGATCAAGTGGTTGTGACTACCTGAATGAAATACAGAAGGTGTGTTCTTTTGTCTTGTGTTAATGTCCTACATATTGTTACAACATTATTGTTTGTTGTGTACCATACTTGTGGAGTTGGAAGAAGCAGCATTATCGTCTGAAGTGGCAGTTCTGACATAATGTGGATTAGAATGGGCAGATTCTAATCTTGATGGTAAGTAGTTTTGGAAATACATGGCTACTTTCATGATGAAGACTTCATTAGGAGCTTGTGAATGTAAGGACAGAAGGTTGTTGTCAGTGGTGTGATCAGAATGGCTGAAGTTAAGGTGGGTTCTTCTAATACAAGTATAAGGTGGTGGCAGCTCTTATCTTGTGTTGCAAGTAATCTAAAGACAATTGTTATGGAACATTTGAGAAATTTCAAATCAAATGGGCTTTTGTTTATTGGACTTGGCAGACCATGTATCACCATGGTGAGGTCTTGCTCAACATATACCAGAATGTGGCATTATTGGTGTGATATCATAAAGGGCATTAAATGTTAAGGCAGTTGTCTATAGCCTATTGCTGCAAGTGTGCTGATTTATGTGTAGCATGTGTACTGGTCAAGTTTGTGCAGTGTGATGTCAAACATCATGATGGGACATATCATAGCTGTGTGAAGTAGTGATTATGCAGGAGAGGTCTAAAAAGCAGAATTGTTGTATGTGGGAGAGTTTATTTTTTCTACTGTTCTGAAGGAATTTGGAAGAGATTGTGAGTTGGGCTGATCGATAGAAGTCATCTCAGAATCCAATGGACAATAAAATGTGCTTGGAATGTATAAGTTTCTGTGGAGTCTTGGGTTGATAATTGTGTGAGCAAGAAGACAAACTATTTTGGTAAGATGTCAGAACATGGTACAGGACATGTTTCTCTTAAGCCAAACAAGGAATTATTCTGGTCGGTAGTGCAAGGATAAGGTGAAACACGTGTCTCTGCCTATGCATGGAGCATTATTGGCCTAATTTATGGTAAGATTCAGTTGAGAAACATTAAAGGTAGTCAAGGCTGTTTTGGAAGGTAGGCATTGAATATTGAATGGAGTTTTTGGTACCTAAAATAGCGTTTCTTTGACCAAGAACCTTGACATATTCAAAGCTCGTTAATTCCAAAGTAACTGATCAGCTATTTATAGGGGTTGTTCTCTTCTCCTTCAGCCAAGTGAGTGTTCTTGTTTCATAAGTCTTATGGCGTTTGTTCGTATTTGGGTAAGCATCACTTGGGTCTGGTTCTGTGAGGGCCTTCTTTACCAATTTTTGGCTAAAAAGGGGGAGAAAGGGTGTGCGAAATGGGTTGTGCAGATGCCTTGTCTGGAGTCTGGAGTTCCAATTGTGTGCAGAGATGTCGAAGAGGGTGTCCTTTCCTTGAGTTGGTGTTGAGTTTCTTGTGACTTGTGTCCTGAGTTATGAACACAGTTGTGACTTGTGTTCTGAGTTACCTGGGTTGATAGATTGATACTTCTTAAGTTTCATCTTATGCCACAGGTTGACTGGGGGCGTCTGATTAATTAAGGTGTGCAGAAATCTCTTATGCCACCATTGGTCCTTTGTGTCAAGACAGACGTTTCTTTTCTGGAGGAGTCTTCTACAATGAATCCGGGCCTGAGTTAAAAGGAAAAAGAAATGTGTTGTATTAAGGGGGAGTGTTAGATATCTTCTTCCTCATGTACACCAGATATCTTCTTCCTCATGTGCACCAAATGACTTCAGGACTTTCTACTTCTTAGGTCCTAATGTGCTGCCTGAAGTTATTGTGTTGTGGTGCTCGAAGGTGATGTTATGGAGCTCATAGATTATGCTTGAAGAATTGTCCAACATGATGTCCTAACATCATTCAAGTATTACCAAGAAGATGGTTCTCCTTGATTGCTGCTCACAGTAGCTACTGATGGTTACTATTAGGTTCAGTAGTTACTGAAGACTACTGTCAATAGTGTAATGTTGTAATTGTTGTTGTAATCTGAGTTGTAATGTTTATATATTTGTTTTAGCCAAAATTTGCCAAAGGGGGAGAATGTTAGTTCTTTAATCTTAAGGGTTGGCATGAATTTTGTAAAACAAATAATAACAGCAATATGTTAGATAGGATGTTTTATCTTGCTAAAGAAGAACAGGTTGAGCAAGAAGTCCTAGTGTGCAATGGAACATGGTAAGCTAAAGTAGTTTCAACATCTGGAACAACATGTCGTATCAGGATGTCCCATACAGGTTCATTCGACATCGCGCCAGAACTGAAGAGAATTTAGAATTCTGTTATGCCTTAACAGAAGCAGAAGATTTAGGGAGTAATATGCAAATTCTATGTGGCGCTGAATTAAAAGGTCTGAAGACTCAAATCTGTAATTGGAGAATATACACTTTCTAAATATGGAGATATTTTAGGAAGTTAAAGATTGAAGTCCTATTATGTAGCAGAAGTTTCTGCTGATTTGTAGCAGCTCATTTGCTGTGTTTTTGTAGGCCCAAAATCCAGTTGGGAATAGGTTATATATAGATACATTGTAACCTAGAATTGTAACGCAACCAAAGATGTAAAAGTACTAGTATTAGGGTTGGTTCCTGTACCACTCAACATGTGAGTTGGACAGTTTGTAAGTGTAATCCTCGAAGCAGTTAAGGAAGAGGAGTATTGTTCTTGGAGGAAGCTTGTAAGTAACTCTAAGTTATGTCTTGGAAGGGTGTCTTCCTTGTTGAATTATTGTATAGGTAAAGAGGCGTTGATGCAGTGGCGGATTGTCGACTGCTAGACATCATTGCGATGATTGGGAGTGAGAAGAGTTTCTCATAGCTAGAGAGGATCTAGGTAGAAGGGTCATTGGGTAGTGATTGAGTGATAAGCTGTAAACGGAGAGTTTAGCTTTGAATTGATACTACTAATAGTGGACTTCATCCCTGGCTTGGTAGCCCCCAGAGTAGGTGTGTTAAACCGAACTGGGTTAACAATTCTGTGTGTCTTGCTTTTATCTTTTCATTACCATGATTATTGATATATACCTTGCCATTTATGTTCATGTCAGATCAGATGTCGAATGACATGGTATAGGACATCTGAACTCTGCACATGTACCAGAATTTCAAGTTCTCACTAAGGAGAAGAGTAGCGACCATTAGGTTTTGAGCATTCCTGTTATTTGCGAGTTTCCAGAAGTTTTCCCCGAGGATGTCACTTCTCTTCCTCCTGAGAGGGAAGTGGAATTTTCTATTGACCTGGTACCGGGAACGACTCCTATATCCGTTTCTCCGTATCGGATGACACCACTTGTATTGAGAGAACTGAAAGAGCAATTGGAAGATTTAATGGCTAAGCATTTTGTTAGACCTAGTGTTTCACCATGGGGAGCTCCAGTATTGTTGGTAAAGAAGAAGGATGGTGGAATGCGTCTGTGCATTGATTACCGTAAGTTGAACAAAGTCACCATTAAGAACAAGTATCCCTTACCCAGGATAGACGATCTGTTAGATCAATTGAAAAGAGCCTGTGTGTTCTCGAAGATTGATTTACGGTCGGGTTATCACCAAATCCGAGTGATGAGTTCGGATGTACCTAAGACTGCATTTAGAACCCGTTATGGTCATTATGAATTCCTAGTGATGCCCTTCGGTGTGACGAATGCTCCGACAGTTTTTATCGATTACATGAACCAGATATTTCAAGCTTACTTTGACCAATTTGTCGTAATCTTTAATGACAACATTCTTATTTATTCTCGTACTCCGCAAGAGCACAGAGAACATCTGATAATTGTCTTATCGGTATTGCAGGAGAAGCAACTTTTTGCTAAGTTAAGCAAGTGTGAGTTTTGGATGTCGGAAGTAATTTTTCTGGGACATGTTATATCTCAAGGTGGTGTGGCTGTGGATCCGTCGAAGGTAGAGGCAGTGATTAATTGGGAGAGACCGAGGAATGCTTCAGAAGTTAGAAGTTTCTTGGGATTGGCAGGTTACTACAGAAGATTCATCAAAGGTTTTTCTCAATTGGCCTTCCCAATGACCAAACTTACTCGAAAAGATTGTGCTTATGAGTGGGATTTGGGTTGTGAGCAAAGTTTCATGAAGTTGAATAAAAGTTTGATGAAGACTCCTGTGTTAATCATTCCTGATCCTAACAACTCTTACGAAGTATTTTGCAATGCTTCTAAGATGGGATTAGGAGGTGTTCTGATGCAAGGCGGTCAAGTTGTAGCTTATGCTTCTCGACAATTGAAAGTTCATGAGAAGAATTATCCAACTCATGATTTCGAACTAGCAGCGGTTGTTTTTGCACTGAAGGTGTGGCGTCATTATTTGTATGGTGTACGTTTTGAGATGTTCAGTGACCATAAAAGTTTGAAATATTTATTTGATCAGAAGGAGTTGAATATGCGGTAAAGAAGGTGGATGGAGTACTTAAAGGATTATGACTTAGAATTGAAGTATCATCCGGGAAAAGCAAACAAGGTGGCAGATGCATTAAGTCGTAAAGTAGTTCATAGTGCAAAATTGATGATAATGGAGTATGTGTTGCTGGAAAAGTTTAGAGACCTTAATCTTCAATTTGTGTGGACTCCGAATGGTGTAATCATGAGAAATTTGAATGTCAATTCTACTCTAAGAGTTGAAATTCAAAAAGGACAATTGTTGGACGAGAAGTTACAAGAAGTGTTAGTACAACCGGGTTTTGTTCAAGCTGCCGACGAAATTATTATGTTTAACCAAAGGATTTGTATTCTGAATGATGCAGTGTTAAAAAGAAAGATTTTGGATGAATCTCATAAAGGTACTTTTACGATACATCCTGGTTCTTCGAAGATGTATCAATACTTGAAGAGAGATTATTGGTGGTTCGGAATGAAAAAGGATATTGCGGTGTATGTGTTGGAATGTGTAGGTGCCAACAGGTAAAGATTGAACATCAAAGACCGGGAGGCCTGTTGCAACCTTTAGAAATTCCAGTTTGGAAGTGGGATAGTATTTCTATGGACTTTGCAGTAGGTTTACCCCGTACGCAAGGTGGATATGATTCGATTTGGGTGATTGTGGATCGACTAACGAAATCTGCGCATTTCTTAGCCGTGAAGACTACTTTTAAAGCAAGTCATCTTGCAAGGTTGTTTATTGCTGAAATTGTGAGATTGCATGGTATTCCCTCTAATATTGTGTCTGACCGAGATCCAAAGTTTACTTCTAGGTTTTGGAAAGTTTTTCAACAAGCTATGGGTACGAAGTTGCGTTTGAGCACATCGAATCATCCTCAGACGGATGGTCAGACGGAACGGACAATACAAACAATGGAGGATATGTTAAGAGCTTGTGTGCTAGAAAGTAAAGGGAATTGGAAGGAACTTCTACCATTGATAGAGTTCTCTTATAACAATAGTTACCATGCGAGTATCGGTATGGCTCCTTATGAGGCATTGTATGGAAGGAAGTGTAGGACACCATTGTGTTGGGCAGAAGTTTGTGAAGATAGAATATTGGGACCAGAGATTATTTAAGATACTATGGAAAAAATTAGGATGATCCGTGTTAAAGTTAAGCAAGCACAAGATCGTTAGAGAAGTTATGCGGATAATCGGAGAAGACCTTTGGAGTTTGATGAGGGTGATCACGTGTTTTTAAAAGTTACTTCGAGATTGAGGTTGAAAGGACCGTTTAAGTCGCAGAAGTTAAGTCCGAGATACGTGAGACCGTATCAAATTTTAGAAAGGATTGGTGAAGTAGCTTACAGATTAGCCTTACCACCTTCTCTGTCAGAGATGCACGATGTTTTTCATGTATCTCAGCTTCGGAAGTTTGTTCCAGATCCTCTTCAGCCGATTCTGCCATATACGATTGAGATAGAAGCAGATTTAACGTTTGAGCCTCAACCAAGTCATATCACGGGAAGAGAAACTAAGGTGTTAAGGAATAAAGAGATTCCTCTTGTTAAGGTGCAATGGGATATGACGCATCCGGGTGATGCTACTTGGGAACTTGAATCGGAGATGCGAGAGGCCTACCCTCATTTGTTAAGGTAATCTTTTAAATTCGAGGACAAATTTCTATTTAAGGGGGGGGGGGAGGATGTAATACCCCGTAAATGATTTCCACTTGGGATAATATTATTATGATCAACTGGGTTCCGGGTTACTCTGAGAATTTATTGGATAAAATAAGTAGAGTAAACTGACGAACTCAGAACTGATCAGATTAATACTATTGAACTCTGAGGTTTATTAATTTGTGCATTTGAGATAATTCGGACAATTAGTAGTGTTACTAATTAATGATATTTTTCTATATCATTCCTTTTCCTCTCATTTTCCAAACATAGTAACATTTGAGAGAAAGAAAATAGAGAGAAGGAAGAGGAAAGGAAAGAAAAAAAAGAAGGAAAGTTCAAGAGAGAAAGATCAAGATCATCATCCATTCTTCATCAAATCATCTCATCTTCTTCATCTTCAACATCTAACCAAGGTGGGTTCTAGTTAGAACATTAGTTTTAGAGTTTTTGGAAATGTTGAGATAGGTTAGAAGTATTGGAATCGATTATTTAACGAATGAAATGTGATATAAATGTTGTAGAATACTTGTTGTTATGTTTATACTGTGTTTTGATTGTTATGTTGTGGTTTGGATGTGTTTTGGAGGAAAAAATATTGATTTTTGGATGAACAACAGCGCTGCGGAGAAGTTGGGTTTTCCAGGGTTCGCCTAGCGAACCTGGGACGAAGCCCAGCGAACAGCTTTCGAGGGTTTTCCTAGCTAACCCGGCAGCGAAGGGCAGCGAGTGTTCGCTAACGAAGTTTGCCTAGCGAACTTTAGGTCGTTTCAGTTCTGTTTGGTTCTGCCTTGTTTTGCCCAGAGATTCGTGAAGCGAAGGGCAAGGCGAATGTTCGCCACGGGGGTTCGCCCGGCGAAGGGGAGAGCGAACGTTCGCTAGGGACTTCGCCTAGCGAACATGACAAATTTGTCCACCTTGTTTCTTCCATAACTTTTGTTTCGTGTATTCGATTTAAGTGTTCTTGGTACCGATAGAGAGCTATGGAAATAATCTATCTAGTGGAAGTGGAAAATTCTAGGTTAATTGTAACACCCATATATAAATACATACATCAAAGCATATATTATACATGAATTTCACCTTTGGTACTGAAATATACAATAAGTTCCTAGTAAACACATTATACATATACATGCCCAAAAATCCTAAATACAAAAAACTACAACATAGTATATCTACAAGATGTTCCAAAGACAAATACTAAGAACTAGATCAGATAATGATCTCAAAAATCTTCACAACGGAAGCCTTGCCACACAAAAGCTACGATCCGTAAGGAAAGTCAAACAACCTTGTCCTTACCCTTCGCCGAACCTGCAGAACCTGTGATGTAAACAACAACAGTGGGGTGAGATACATCAAATCTCAGTGAGTTCTCTATCTTATGGATTCTCTCGGCTTTACAAGGTTCTAACCAAAACCTAACTCAATTCGGGGAAAAGGGAACTAGACTTTGAGTTCAAACATTCCGACTAGAGAAACAATCGTGCAAAACACAAAAAGACATACAAGTTAAGAATCTTCTCCCCGGCCAGCCATTCAAGGTAAATACAACGCGGGTCACGGATTCTTAACGTAGATAAATTCTCCCCGGCCAGCCATACAAGGAAAATACAACTCGGGTCACGGTTATCTATAGTTGGTACTTCTCCCCGCCCAACCCACACAAGGAGCACTTCAACACGGGTCACGGTACCAACCACTAAGTAACTTCTCCCCACCCAGCCCACACAAGGAGCACTTCAGCACGGGTCACGGTACCAACCACTAAGTAAATTCTCCCCGCCCATCCCACACAAGGAGCACTTCAGCACGGGTCACGGTTACTTACTTAATAAATACTTCTCCCCGCCCAGCCCACACAAGGAGCACTTTAGCACGGGTCATGGTATTTATTAAGACACACACATAACAAACCGGAGGAATACGCTCCTCCACTAACAACTACTTAACAAAGATACTCTTATAGTATCGATGTAAGCATTACCGCATGATTCTCTAAGTCATTTTATTGCACTAAGGTTTCCGCACTCTACCTGTTTCATATTTTAACATGCATATTCAACAACAATTACGCACCATTAAACGATAAAAGTCGACAAAATGACACTATTCCAAAGTCCCGACATAATTAAATCAGCCAACAATCTCAAAACTATTTTAATAAGAAAGTACATTTTATTAGCTTTCCAACGATATCAAGAATGTTAAAAATGGATAATCGGAACACGAGTTATGGAAAATAACAAGAAAAGGTATCGCGAAAAACACAATTCTGCACTCTCACTGGCCGTACGCGTATTGCCTTGTGCCATACGCGTACTGCCCAGCTGGCTCGCCCAGCCATACGCGTATTGGTCAAAGTGATACGCGTATGGGCAGAGGCTATTTTCCCTTAAAAATTCCATTTAAAACTCCAATACGCGTACTACCCTACCTCATACGCGTATTGCCCAAAACCGTGCGCGTACCAATACACAAATGGGCAGATGGTCGAGAAAATGGAACTCCATACGCGTATTGCCCACATTTCCTCATGGTCATATGCGTATTGCCTTAACCAATACGCGTATTGCCTTGAGTGATACGCGTATGGGCAGTGGAAAACCAGAATTTTTCCTGCATAATGGGTTCTGCGAAATTGATCCATTTTCCCTTCCAAATCACTTCTAAACACCAGAAAAATACCAATTGGATACCCAACAACACATATCTAACATGTATCAATCATAAGGAACATTAAAACATGATTTTAATGCAAAATTTATCATTTCTCACAATATCAAAACTATCTCTAAACTCAATAAAACTCTACTCTAAAGCATCTAACTAGAGCCCACCTGGATTACAAGATGAGGATGATGAAGCTGAGATGAAAAGATGAAGATGGGTTGATGATTCTTGCTCTTGAGGTCTTGGGGAATTTTTCTCTTCTTTTCCTTCCTTTTTTTCCTTCTCTTCCCTTTCTTTCTCCAATGTTACTAATTTCTTTCCAAATGAGTGAAAAGGAAAAGATAAAGAAAAACATTTATTTAGTAATACTACTAATTGTCCAAATTATCTCAATTGCACCAAAATAATAAAACTCCAAGATAAATAATATTAATCTAATCAGTTCCGAGTTTGTCAGTTTACTCTAATTATTTTATCCAATAATTGCTCAGAGTACACCGAAACCCAGTTGATCATAATAATATTATCCAAAACGTTCACAAAATTATGGGGTATTACATCCTTCCCCCTTAAATAGAAATTCACCCTCGAATTTAAAAGATTACCTGAACAGGTGAGGGTAAGCATCCCGCATCTCCGATTCTAGTTCCCAAGTAGCATCACCCAGTTGCGTCACATCCCATTGCACCTTCACAAGAGGAATGTCTTTGTTCCTTAACACCTTCGTTTCTCTTCCCACAATACGACTCGGTTGTGGTTCAAAAGTTAAGTCTGCTTTTATTTCCACTGATTCGGGTAGAATTGGCTGAAAAGGATCAGGAACAAACCTTCGGAGCTGAGATACATGAAAGACGTCATGCATCTCTGACAGAGAAGGCGGTAAGGCCAATCTGTAAGCTACTTCACCAATTCTTTCCAAAATCTGATACGGTCCCACGTATCTCGGACTTAATTTCCGTGACCAAAATGGTCCTTTCAACCGCAATCTCGGAGTAACTTTCAAAAACACGTGATCGCGTTCTTCAAATTCTAAAGGTCTTCTACGGTTATCCGCATAACTCTTCTGACGATCTTGTGCTTGTTTGACCTTATCACAGATCATCCTAATCTTCTCCGTAGTTTCGTGAATAATATCGGGTCCCAACATCCTATCATCACCAACTTCTGCCCAACAGAAAGGTGTCCTACACTTCCTTCCATATAATGCCTCATAAGGTGCCATACCAATACTCGCATGATAACTGTTATTATAAGAGAATTCGATCAACGGCAAAAGTTCTATCCAATTTCCTCTACTTTCAAGCACGCAAGCTCTCAACATATCCTCCATGGTTTGTATTGTCCATTCCGTCTGACCATCCGTTTGCGGATGATTCGACGTACTCAAACACAACTTTGTTCCCATAGCTTATTGAAAAGCTCTCCAGAATCTGGAAGTAAACTTTGGATCTCTATCCGAAACGATACTAGTGGGAATACCATGCAATCTCACTATCTCTGAAATGAACAACTTTACGAGATGACTCGCCTTGTAGGTAGTCTTCACAGCTAAGAAATGCGCGGATTTCGTTAACTGATCCACAATGACCCAAATCGAATCATAACCACCCTGAGTACGGGGTAGTCCAACGGCGAAATCCATAGAAATACTATTCCATTTCCACACCGGAATTTCTAAAGGTTGCAACAAGCCACCCGGTCTTTGGTGCTCAATCTTTACTTGTTGGCACACCGCACATTCTGACACATACACCGCAATGTCCTTTTTCATCCCGGACCACCAATAGTCCCTCTTTAAATCTTGATACATCTTTGAAGACCCCGGATGTATAGTAAAAGCACCCTTATGCACTTCTTCCAAAATCCTCCTTTTTAACTCCGTGTTATCTGGAACACAAATCCTTTAGTTAAACAAAATAATTCCGTCGGTAGCTCGCACAAAACCCGGTTGTACTAACACTTCTTATAACTTCTCATCTAATCCTTGTTCTTGTTGGATTTCTTCCCTAAGAGTAGAATTGATATTCAAATTTCCCATCATCACCCCATTAGGAGTCCAAACAAATTGAAGATTTAGATCTCGAAATTTTTCCAATAAAGTATACTCTAGCATTATGAACTCGACATTATGCAACACCTTCCTACTCAATGCATCCGCCACTTTATTGGCTTTACCCGGATGGTATTTTAGCTCCAAGTCATAATCTTTCAAATACTCCATCCACCTCCTTTGACGCATGTTCAACTCTTTCTGATCAAAGAGGTACTTTAAGCTCTTGTGGTCGCTAAACATCTCAAAACGTACACCATACAAATAGTGACGCCACACTTTCAAAGTAAAAACAACTGCCGCCAATTCTAAATCATGCATTGGATAGTTCTCTTCATGGACTTTCAACTGTCGAGAAGCATAAGCCACAACATGTCCATCTTGCATTAACACACCTCCTAATCCCATCTTCGATGCATCACAATATACTTCATACGACTTGCTAGGATCCGAAATAACCAAAACAGGAGTGGTCGTCAATCTTTCTTTCAAACTCATAAAACTTCTTTCACAAGCCAAATACCACTCGTACGAACAATCCTTTCGAGTAAGTCTCATCATTGGTAAAGCCAGTTGCGAAAAACCTTTGATAAACCTTCTGTAATATCCTGCCAATCCCAAGAAACTTCTAACCTCAGAAGCATTCTTCGGTCTCTCCTAATTAATCACTGCTTCAACTTTTGATGGATCGACCGCTACACCTCCCTGAGATATGACATGACCCAGAAAATTAACCTCAGACATCCAAAACTCACACTTACTTAACTTAGCAAAAAGTTGCTTCTCTTGTAAGATGGATAAAACAATTCTTAGGTGTTCTCCGTGCTCTTGAGGATCACGAGAATAAATAAGAATGTCATTAATGAAAATCACCACAAATTGGTCTAGGTAAGATTAAAATATCTGGTTCATATAATCCATAAAAACTACAGGAGCATTCGTCACACCGAAAGGCATCACCAAAAACTCATAATGACCATAACGGGTTCTAAACGCAGTCTTTGGTACATCTGAACTCTTCACACGAATCTGATGATAACCCGACCGTAAATCAATCTTCGAGAACACACAGGCTCCTTTCAACTGATCTAACAGATCGTCTATCCTTGGTAAGGGGTATTTATTCTTGATGGTGACCTTATTCAACTGACGGTAATAAATACACAACCACATTCCACCATCCTTTTTCTTTACTAACAACACTAGAGCTCCCCAAGGCGAAACACTTGGTCGAACAAAATGCTTAGCCATCAATTCTTCCAATTGGTCCTTTAGTTCTCTTAATTCAAGTGGTGTCATCCGATACGGAGAAACGGATATTAGAGCCGTTCCCGGTATCAGGTCAATAGAGAATTCCACTTCCCTCTCCGGAGGAAGAGAAGTGACATCCTCGGGAAAAACTTCCGAAAACTCACAAACTATCGGAATACTCAAAACTTGAAGGTTGCTACTCTCCTCCTTAGTAAGAACCAACAGAATAGACTTCTCCTTTTCAAACAAGAAATTAATCATTCAAACCGTACCTTCCAAAATAGTCGTTAACATATCCCTTGGAGTAGCCTCATCGGATGGAATAATGATTAGCTTTTCCTCACACCCAATAAACACCGAATTAGCAGAAAGCCAATCCATTCCCAAAACGACATCAACTTTCTTAAGCGGTAAACGGATAAGGTCAATCTGGAAAACTCCATCATTCACAGACAAAACACAATTTTCACACATCAATGCTGTCTTAACCATTTCATCCATGGCGCTAGTGACCACCATAGGAGGAAATAAAGGAACAGCTTGCAACCCAAGTTGCTTCACACATCATGTTGACACAAAAGAATGTGTTGCCCCACAATCAAATAAAACAAAACAAGGATGTCCATTTACGAAACACGTACCCGCAATCAAGGAGTTATCATTCTTTGTCTTCCTTGCATCTAAGGTATAAACCCTCCCGGTATTCCGTCCTTGCCCTTGGCTCTTATTCTGAGTATAATCTCTAGCCATATGACCCAAACCATTACAATTGTAACACCTAAAAGTCTCATCGGTACACTTCCCAAAATGACGTTTGTTGCACACTTTACACAAAGGAATAACATTAGGTCTAGTAACTTGCTTCCCTTTGAAAGCTGGTGATCTTGGCCCAAACTGTTGACTTGCTCATCCACGATCACCCTGACTTACCCTACTTGCAACACTTTCAGCTTGCACTTTCATCAAACTATGCTCCACCACATAACATTGTCTTAGAACTTCTGCATAAGTAGTAAATTCCCTCTGAGAGACACTATGAGATATTTCCGCTTTTAGTCCAAAAAGAAACTGATATATTTTCCACCGTTCATCCGGAGCATACATAGCCTGCCTAGAATAAGCAGCCATATTCTCAAACTTTTCAGCATAACTGGCCACAGACATATTACCCTGTCTTAACTGTTGAAATTCAAACTCTTTCTGAGTCCGTAAGGAGCTAGGAAAATATTTCTCCATAAAAGTTACCTTGAATTGTTCCCAGACCTTGGGCACACCCTGAATAGTCATAAGAGCCGATGCACTCTCCCACCATCTCATGGCAGGACCCTTCAAGGAATGCGAAGCAAAAACCACTTTATTCTCCTCGGTACAAGGCACTATCAAGAAAATCCTTTCCATACCTGAAATCCATTCGTGAGCCTTTACAGGATCTAGTCCGCCATGAAATTCCGAAGGGTTCATGCGGGAGAAATCCCGGAAAGTCCCACCTACCACTTCTGGAATAACCACCTGAGGATGCAGACCCTCATTGAATTGTTGAACCATTTGCTGCATAAACTGATTCTTTTGTTGCTGCATCTGTTGCATAAACTGATACAGAGGAGCATTCCCATCGTCGACCGACGGATTTGTCCCAGCTGGAGTAGTTCGGGGCCTACCACGGTTGTTTCTGCGCCTATCAGCCATGTTCCTGGATGTCATACAGATAGGATTAAGTTGATCAGGCTCAATACCATAAATATAACACATAAGACCAAAGGCGACACCACGCATATGAAACGGAAAGAAAACTTATTCTATTTCATGGCTAGGTTGAGGATACGACCTGCTCTGATACCAACTGTAACGCCCATATATAAATACATACATCAAAGCATATATTATACATGAATTCCACCTTTGGTACTGAAATATACAATAAGTTCCTAGCAAACACATTATACATATACATGCCCAAAAAGCCTAAATACAAAAAACTACGGCATAGTATATCTACAAGATGTTCCAAAGATAAATACTAAGAACTAGATCAGATAATGATCTCAAAAATCTTCACAACGGAAGCCTTGCCACACAAAAGCTACGATCCGTAAGGAAAGTCAAACAACCTTGTCCTTACCCTTCGCCAAATCTGCAGAACCTGTGATGTAAACAACAATAGTCGGGTGAGATACATCAAATCTCAGTGAGTTCTCTATCTTATGGATTCTCTCGGCTTTACAAGGTTTTAACCAAAACATAACTCAATTCGGGGAAAAGGGAACTAGACTTTGAGTTCAAACATTCTGACTAGAGAAACAATCGTGCAAAACACAAAAAGACATACAAGTTAAGAATCTTCTCCCCGGCCACCCATACAAGGCAAATTCAACGCGGGTCACAGATTCTTAACGTAGATAACTTCTCCCCGGCCAGCCATACAAGGCAAATACAACTCGGGTCACGGTTATCTACAGTTGGTACTTCTCCCCGCCCAACCCACACAAGGAGCACTTCAGCACGGGTCACGGTACCAATCACTAAGTAACTTCTCCCCGCCCAGCCCACACAAGGAGCACTTCAGCACGGGTCACGGTTACTTACTTAATAAATAATTCTCCCCGCCCAGCCCACATAAGGAGCACTTCAGCACGGGTCACAGTATTTATTAAGACACACACATAACAAACCGGAGGAATACGATCCTCCACTAACAACTACTTAACAAAGATACTCTTCTAGTATCGATGTAAGCATTGCCGCACGATTCTCTAAGTCATTCTATTGCACTAAGGTTTCCTCACTCTACCTGTTTCATATTTTAACATGCATATTCAACAACAATTACACACCATTAAACGATAAAAGTCGACAAAACGACACTATTCCAAAGTCCCAACATAATTAAATCGGCCAACAATCTCAAAACCATTTTAATAAGAAAGTACATTTTATTAGCTTTCCAACGATATCAAGAATGTTAAAAATGGATAATCGGAACACGAGTTATGGAAAATAACAAGAAAAGGTATCGCGGAAAACACAATTCTGCACTTTCACTTGCCGTACGCGTATTGCCTTATGCCATACGCGTACTGCCCATCTAGCTCGCCTAGCCATACGCGTATTGCCCAAAGTGATACGCGTATAGGCAGAGGCTATTTTCCCTTAAAAATTCCATTTAAAACTCCAATACGCGTACTACCCTACCTCATATGCATATTGCCCAAAACCGTACGCGTACCAATACGCAAATGGGCAGATGGCCGAGAAAATGGAACTCCATACGCGTATTTCCCACATTTCCTCATGGCCATACGCGTATTGCCTTAACCAATATGCGTATTGCCTTGAGTGATACGCGTATGGGCAGTGGAAAACCAGAATTTTTCCTGCATAATGGGTTCTGCGAAATTGATCCATTTTCCCTTCCAAATCACTTCTAAACACCAGAAAAATACCAATTGGATACCCAACAACACATATCTAACATGTATCAATCATAAGGAACATTAAAACATGATTTTAGTGCAAAATTTCTCATTTCTCACAATATCAAAACTATCTCTAAACTCAATAAAACTCTACTCTAAAGCATCTAACTAGAACCCACCTGGATTACAAGATGAGGATGATGAAGCTGAGATGAAAAGATGAAGATGGGTTGATGATTCTTGCTCTTGAGATCTTGGGGAATTTTTCTCTTCTTTTTTTTCCTTCTCTTCCCTTTCTTTCTCCAATGTTACTAATTTCTTTCCAAATGAGGGAAAAAGAAAAGATAAAGAAAAACATTTATTTAGTAATACTACTAATTGTCCAAATTATCTCAATTGCACCAAAATAATAAAACTCCAAGATAAATAATATTAATCTAACCAGTTCCGAGTTCGTCAGTTTACTCTAATTATTTTATCCAATAATTGCTCAGAGTACACCAGAACCCAGTTGATCATAATAATATTATCCAAAACATTCACAAAATTATGGGGTATTACATTAATGCCCGATTAAATAAATCGGAGGGAACCAGTATTGGTATAAATTATGATATGTTGAATTATGTGATTCCAATATATATTTTTGACTTGTGGTTGCCTATTTCCCTTGTTGTTGAGCATGTTTGAGAGTAAATATGCATGTTAAAAATATGAAATAGGTAGAGGGAGGAATATTACCCGGTAACTAGTAACGGTTAGGAAATTGTGGAATAACATAACGACGACGCTCGTGCGTGAGGGGCCGAGGCGTACGTCTATTTCTGAAGGGTATGAAAAGATTTACACTAGTATGGATCATGTTTTATTGTGTTTATATTGTGAAAGACAAAAGAGGTCTTAAGGCGTTATGGCCTGGTGATTGTCGAATACAATCACATTTGTGCATATTTGTGATCACGTAATCGTAACCGTTTATCTTGAGTGCAGTTTTATGGGTCTCGAGCTCCTCTGGAACATATGGACAATTACTTGACAGGTTTGATTCCCGTGTGTAGTACGAATGGAACCTAAGGGTAGAGACTTGTGATGGTTAACAGACCATGTGAAGTGACGGTTCACGGCTAACAGGCCGTTGTTCCCGAATCCATTTCGTATGTCAAGTAAATGACAAGGATCCATGACTCGGGTCGACTTCTAGACGTAGAAGAGGACGGGAAAAGGGGATGCCTTGGTAAGGCTATTGATTAGTGATATTGTGAGTTAAAGCGACTCATGAACATAGATCCATATAGTGTGTGTAGAACCTTGTAAAGCCGAGAGGACATATAAAATAGGGAACTCACTGAGATTTGATGTATCTCACCCCACGTTGTTGTTTACATCACAGGTACTACAGGTTCGGCGAAGGGTAAGGCCAAAGTTGTTTGACTTTTCCTTACGGATCGTAGCTTTTGTGTGGCAAGACTTCCGTTGTGGAGTTTATTTTGGGATCGTTGTTGATCTAGTTCTTAGTTTTTATCTTTATGAACATCTTGTATATATAAGGCCATAGTTTTTATATAAGTAGGTATTTTGGGCTTGTATATGTATAATGTGTTAACCTGAGACTTATGGTATTTCAGTACCAAATACTTGGATTCATATATAAGATTTATGCTTTGATGTATGAGTTGTATATATGGGTCTTACAGAAAATAATACCTTAATTCCATGTGCAATTTTTCCATTAAAAAACATGACATGTTGATACCTTTAAAAACCAAATATAAGAGAAAATTTTGAATTATTATAAATTAACAAAATAAAAATTTAAATATCTTAATTTTTCATTTAATGTATATGATTTTAAATTTTTTAAGGTTAAATTATAGTTAAATGAGGTCTCATAAATATTTGTCAGTTAAATTGTGATTAAGTGAGATCTCTATCTATTTTGTATTTATTAAATTGTGACTAACCTACACATAACCTTTAATAACTTGAGAAGCTATACCTATAAAATAAGATAAAATAGAAAATGTAATGATGATATAAAATAATTTTAGATCATCATCCAATGAACGACATGTATTCCATCAAATCATATTGATATTTAAAAAATTTCAATAAATTAGTAAATTAATAATTTTTTATTGTATGATCGTGTAAGATTTGTTTATACCCACGATGTATGTCTAATAAATTCTAAAAATAATATAATTAAAAATAAACAAAAAAATCAAACAAATTTCAATATCTATACATACTAAAAAAAGTAAAAAAAATTAGTGATTAATAGTAAAAATAAGAGTCGAAGAAAGTAAAAATAAAATAAAAAAAACCAAAAAATAAAACAAACAAAAAAGAGAGCTGTTTTTTAAAAGAAAAAAAAAGAATTAATAGCACAATATTGATAAGGGATAATATTCAGAATCTAAAAATTTTCAACAAGCTTTTTGGTTAGAAGAAAGGGATAATGAAGATTTAATTGTAATTCGTTCTTCTAATCCTTTTTAACATCTTATTTTAGTCTACTAACAAATTTTTTTTGGTATTAGTTAAAGTTTTCATAAATTCTATTAAATTATGTGAATCTTATAAAATTAGTGGGACTCCTATAAATTTTAACCAATTAAAAAGTATATTAAAACATGTGGCCGGAAAATGTATTTTTAATATTATAATTAAACTTATATTTTAGTAATATTTTTTCAGATCACGCTAGTTTAGTAATATTCTTATAAAATTGTTCCACCTTATACTCCATCACGTTTTTGAGTATAAATAAAGGTAACTAACACCGCGTTTATTAAAAATATATTTTCAAATATATTAAATTTTCATATATGTATAGTCTACTTAAAATGATAATGTTAAACTCAATATTTTCGTTCGAAATCAAACTTAAAATTAAAAAAAAAAAAATGTAAGTTTAAATTTCATCAGTTGATGTTTTACTTATCTATTAACGAAAAAAATAAGTTTTGTTGAGAATATAATTTCTTGTATCGAAGTAGGTAGTTCTCGAAAAAAACAAGGATGTGTCGAATCTTGTAGTGTGTGTCGAGTTGTGTTAGATGTCGAGATGTCGAAGCAGATTGCTTGACACAGAATTTCGTCTTATACCAAATTAGAAATTTTGAACTTTTGTAATTTTGGGTTTTGCCTGAGGGAGTAAGCTAAACTAAAACTATAAATAGAGGGAGTAACTCATATTTTTGTAATAACTTGAATTTACATAATTTTGCAATTGCAAAGTGAATGAGATTTCCACAGTTTGTGGGCAGAGAGTTACTCTGCAGAAATCATCATCATCTTCTATATTTTGTCAAACCCTAATTTTCTTTCTTCTATAATTTTTATTTCTTTTTCATTGTTATTGTGTATAGATGATAATCTTGTTCATTAAGATTGATAGAAATTCTCCATAGGTTGTGGTGTATTTCCAACAATTTTAATATCAATTAAAGATAGAATCTATAAAGTATTTATATAGTGACATCATTCATCTTATTTTATAAGAATGAGAGATTATTCTTTAATTTTGATATGATATCAAAAGTCTATCAATTCAGACCGTTCACCATTTATATATCTTCAATGTGTTGGTGAAAATTTTCAACTAGGGAGCACTGAACATTGTGGGAGTTTCCTTCTAGAGCAACACCTTTGTGAGAGACACGCCACATACTCACCCAAAACTTTAAGGTGATAGGTGTATGAGTTCTCTCACTTATAAATGTTCAAGTCACCACATTCTTATTCAATGTGGGACTATTATCCATACTACTCACACTTGTTAATACTTAACACTTTCCCTTAAGCGGAAGCTTCAACTGTACAACTGCACTTTCTGTTAACTCACCACCCTTATACCGCCGTTGAGACTCTTCAACGGGACACCTCCTAACCACCACCCGTGGGGAGTACTTTCGATACAAGTGAGTCGGTCCTTCATGAAGGTGCTAGAAAGACACAAGAAAGGGGGGTTTGAATTGTGTATTTACTATTTTTCTAACTTTTCGCATCTTGGTAAAGAGACACTCAAGAACCTTCAATGTTCGTTGAGAGATTCCGATCTCTTAATTATGGAGCATGAGAACCATATAGGTTCTGATCATAAGATACAATACTCAGAACTTGCAGTGCGGAAGCTTCTCAGAGATAGGCTGAAAGGTTCTGACTTTGCTTAATATGAGGTTCTGATATTTAATGCATAAACATAAATAGAGATACTAAGCAAGAGAGTAAAGGACACACGATATATCCTGGTTCACCACGCGGGCTAATCTAGTCCACCCTCCTCAGGTGATTTCGCCTTGAACAAAAGGACTTAATCCACTATAACCAAATCATGATTACACTTGCACGGGCCACGCTGGTGACTAACAACTTGCACAGCCGCACTGTGACTAACAATCCAATGAACCGTTCAGGGATCCAACAGGATATAACGTTCATTGATCGAGCAGACCCACTGCTGGGATTTCACAGCTAGCCGTTCAGAGATTCATCACAATGAATATAACGCTACTGACCATATTTCAGGATTTTCCACAATGACACCCAGCCATTGTCATCTCAAGTATCCGATCACCACGTGATCTACTCAAGGGCCTCAACTCACAGCTGAACCGTTCAGGGATCCCTTCAGGATATAACGTTCACTTGAGGAGTCTCAATTCATTTAGTCGAATTGGCAAACTGGAGATTACAGATTGTGCTTCTTAATAAGCAAGTTTCTCCTAAGTTCAAGTACAAAGAACACACACATGTGTTCAAGCAAGTTTTGAGCAATCAGCTCCTTGCTTTCCTAAGAAACTACCAAGATGTATTTAGATATTACAATTGTTGACATCTTGTAGATCTTCTTCTTCTTCGTCTTCAGGTTGAGCAAGCTTTGAGCAGCAACTCCTTGCTTAAGATCTTCAATGTAGTCCTGACGAGAAGGTAGGTTGATGACTTGATAGATCTTCAATGTTGTCTTCTTCATCAACAACTTCTGTTTGATTATTGTTGTTGTATTGATTTGTCTTCTTGAGTTTTAACAACAATCGCCATTAGTGAAATGATGATAGCTTTGAATATGTTAAGTGTTACAACGAGAACTCATCATTGTTGCTATCTTCACAATGACTTGGTCAATTTTGTAGATGAACGTTCAGTTCGTGATTCTACAAGTGATCGACACATCAGAAGCAAAAACTTTTTCCATTAAATAGCCAGTAGAAATATAGCCGTTAGAGAATACTGTTGGCAGTTTGGAAAAGAGACGTTGTGATATAATGAGTTGTAGTGACACATCTTCTTTTTGCAGAGGAAGAAGTGACCGGACATCTTTTCTTGGACAGTGTGTACATTTAACTCACAACGGTAATATTTAGACTTCAAAACTTCAGTGGCTTCTGATGTTAATTTGATGAAGCATGAGTAGAGTCTTCTTAGCAGAATATCTGATGCTTCAAGTCTTCCTCGATTGAAGAAGTCCATTAGGAATCAGTCTTCAGAACTTCAGCACTTGGTCTTTAAGAACGTTAATTTTTTCTGCTTCAAGTCTTCCGAATCTTCAGAGCCTGTCTTCAGAGTCTTCAGAACTTCTTATTTGAAACCTTGATCTTCAAAACTCATCAGTCTTCAGATTCTTTCTGCACTTGGTCTTCAGCGCCTTCAGCCATCAGAACTTCAAGTCATAGGAGTCTTCCACACTTTGGTTCTTTTTAGAGTGTACTTCTTCAGAAGCTTCGCTATCTTCAGAATCTCAATCACTTTCAGGGAGCATCCACAAGAGCATTGCAATAGCAATCTTGGCATCCTTGGATCTGGCTGATCATGACTAGATAAAGAAGCGTGCTTGCTTCTCGCGACTTTAGTCACACATAGTAACTTCGCATATGTATATATTCACTCATAGTACATCTAGCTGGTGTATGTTGGTTCTGATATCTTCAGTTCTTATGATCTGCACACAACACACGTTAAACCATAAAATGGTTCTTTCACAAATACTTATTGTTATCATCAAAACATAGATTTACTTGTAGAGACATTCCTTGCTCTCACAATCTCCCCTTTTTTTATGATGACAAAACCAAGTATTTTGATTGAACATTTTATACAAGGTAATCACCAAAACAAACAAATTTAGAGTTTGGAACAGCGGCTCCCCCTGAATGAGTTATCCTCAAAGCCTTATCTGAGATCATCTAGGATTTTATGTAATCCAAATATATACAGAATAACAATTTGAGTTGTCAGAACAGGAATAGAAAAGAGTTACTTCTCTATCATGTCTTTTAGGAAAACGAGGAGTCTTTAGCATCTGGACTAGTTCATCAGAACTTCCATCTTCAGATCTTTAGAACTCAGTTTTCTTTGTTGTCGTATCAGAGCTTGTTTATCTTCAGAGACGTATGAAGCATTTCTACTTTTTAGCAGATTCCATTAAGCACAAGATCAGAACAGTTCTTGACTGATACTCGTAGCCTTGCAATCTATCAGAGACATACACTGTCTTTAAAGGAGACTCCCCCTGAGTTTCAGACTTTGTGAAGATTTGAGATTTTGCAATTTGATCTTCAGGGCAGTCTCCCCCTAATTCCTATACGTTAGATATTGGGATCTTCAGAATTATGATTTTGGATGATAAGATTTTAAACACCAATGTAGATCATGACTATTTTGACTTTTGAACACAGGTCTCCATCTCAGAACCTTGTTAAAGTCATACTTAGTAATTTATCAAAGCTTGATTTTTTTATCAGATACCAATTGAAGGTTAATATTAAAGTGATCAATCAACGCTTGATTCTGAATCTGATACTCATGATTTAATTTTGATCTGTTACCATGTGATGTGCTGAGTCTTATACCAGAGTATGTTGAGTCTGATACTAAGTGAAGAATTTCTTCTCATACGCTTAAGAGGTAATTCATTAGAGTGCTGATATTGATACAAATGAAGGTATTTTGACAGTAATCCACAGCTTTTGCTTTGATTGATGAGTCTGATACTGATCTTTGTGTACTGAGTCTGATTACCAATTGTTGATTTAGTCTGATACTATATCGTTTTCATTTCCAATGGTTCTTGGTAAACATCAGAACGGTTTCTTTCTTGGATCTTCAATCTGGATCTTAAGACAGTTCTTGACTTCTGATTTGCACAGATCTTCTGAGTGAGCATCTTGAGATGTAGACTTTGTCTTGACTGCTTTCAGAGTTTTCTTACTTCATTTCTGAGCTAAGTGAGATAAGGATTACGATAAATCTGATTCTTCCAGCTTAACCTGTTTCTTAGAATGCCTAGTGAACTTGTTTAGAGTTCCTCGGATAACATCAAACAACAAACGTTAGTAGCAACACATTTTATAAGAGTACTTTGTTTGAGTTATGCATTCTTTCAGATTTCCTTCTTTCAATCAAAATCATCATTATATTTCTCCCCCTTTTTGACATCATCAAAAAGTGTCAAGGCATATGAGCAATTAAGCATATAATCTCTTATATACAATTTCCTTTATTTCTCCTGTTTGAGTATATTGAATATTTGACGTGATAAGGAGCATAGAGACATAGAGTCATTTAAGCATTTAGAAGCACAATGACTTATTTTAGTGAAACACATCTATAATCAGTATGTATTTAATTGAAGGATAATAGATGGAAGCCAATTGTAAAGGACATGAACCGGTGTTCAGGTACCTTAAAGGCAATTAGGTTTACTAATTTTCGTTATGGCATAGTTAATCTGAAGAGCAATTAGACAAAACCAATAAGAAGCTCATTAAACAGGCTAACTGTATTCAAACATAGATTAGATAAAGATTTAAACACAAACATATAGATTATATAGAGATATAGATATCAAAACATACAGATTTAGACTAGACAAAAACAGGTTCTTATAAGAGAAAACTTTTAGAGTCACGTATTTCCGTGTTATGAAGGATTGAGATGTTCCTCAATAGTTTATTAGTCGAACGATTATATGCGTATTTCAAGAGAATTGAATGGCTGAGAAATTTCTAGTAAGAAATAGGAGAGTAGCCTTTTGTACGCAATTTCCTAGATGGGATAAATTAATGAGTTTCTTTTAATTTGGCCATTTTGATTCCTAATTGAAATTCTGGTACATGTGCAGAATTCAGATGTCCTATAACATGCCATTCGACATCTGGTCTGACATGAACACACATGGCAAGGTATATAACAATAATCACGGTACTGAAAAGATAAAAACAAGACACACAGAATTGTTAACCCAGTTCGGTTTAACACACCTACTCTGGGGGCTACCAAGCCAGGGATGAAGTCCACTATCAGTAGTATCAATTCAAAGCTAAACTCTCTGTTTACAGCTTATCACTTAATCACTACCCAATGACCATTCTACCTAGATCCTTTCTAGCTATGAGAAACTCTTCTCACTCCCAATCATCGCAATGATGTCTAGCAGTCAACACTCCGCCACTGCATCAACGGCTCTTTACCTATACAACAATTCAACAAGAAAGACACACTTCCAAGACATAACTTAGAGTTACTTAAAAGCTTCCTCCAAGAACAATACTCCTCTTACTTAACAATTTCGAGGATCACACTAACAAACTGTCCAACTCACATGTCGAATGGTACAAGAACCAACCCTAATAATAGAACTTTTACATCTTTGGTTCAGTTGCAGCTCTAGGTTACACTGCATCTATATATAACCTATTCCCAACTGGATTTGGGCCTTCACAGACACAGCAAATAAGCTGCTACAAATTAGCAGAAACTTCTGCTACATAATAGGACTTCAATCTTTAACTTCCTAAAATATCTCCATATTTAGAAAGTGTATATTTTCCAATATTCTTCTCAATTTCAGATTTGAATCTTCAGACCTTTTAATTTAGCGCCACATAGAATTTGCATATTATTCCCTGAATCTTCTGCATCTGTTAAGACATAACAGAATCCTTAATTCACTTCAGTTCTGGCGCGATGTCGAATGGACCTGCATGGGACATATTAATACGGCATGTTGTTCCAGATGTTGAAACCACTTCAACTCAACATGTTCCATTGCACACTAGGACTTCTTGCTCAACCTGTTCGTCTTTAGCAAGATAAAATATCCTATCTAACATATTGCTGTTATTATTTGTTTTACAAAATTAATGCCAACCCTTAAAATTAAAGACCTAACACTAATGAGAAACGTTTTTAGTAATCATAGTGAGTTTTCATGGGTCCTTAATGCCATTCAAAGGAAACTTCGTTCATAATCAAGAGGAGAATACATAAGCAAGAGACACGACAACAAAACATAGAGCAACATAATCATAACTCTATCCTATTATTCTTTAGGGAATTCCAGAGAATTCCTCATAATTTATGGGTGAACATTCTTCAGTTTCTCCAATGTGTTCTAATCTAGAGATTACATCCTGAATCTCAAGAACACGAGATATGACTCTTCCATATGGAATACTGAAGGAAGACTTGTCTTTAGACATGAGGATTTGTTCCTGCAAGTGGTTGAGCATGGTTTGAGGGAGGTTTATTTTTCTTCTGTAGATTAGAAAGAAAATAAATAGTCGGTCTAAGTGAGACATCACTCTTGTTCCTATTTCTCTAGGTCTTAAGTTAGTTTCCATGATCCTGTGCCAAATTTTTGCAGAGGGGATGAGTGTGGAAGCACAGTTGGAAGGACCATTTCCACAATGAATTTTGTAGATGAGATCATTGAATATTTTTCTTTCCTTGTAGTCTTCAATGGTGTCACCGTTTTCATCGCACTTGATTGCTTGTGCAATGACAGAGGGTTTAATTACTACGGAAATTCCGAAGACAACTGACTGAATGATGTGCTGGTTATACACGTTAGAAAACACATCAGCATTTGCCCAGAATTCTTTGACAAGATCTGTGTAAATGAGACCTGGAAGCATCTCAAGATAGCCTTCCCAGTTCTGACATCTTAACTCGGAAGACGTTCTAGTGAAGCCAAGTTCCTTGAGAGAGCTGGTACTCACAGAGAATTCATTCAGGACTCTTAACTTAGCAATTTCACATTTGGTAGGTTTAGGCCGAGAGGTGGATATCCTGGAGAAAATACTAAGGAAGGGTACTGACTGGGATGGTTTGGAATGATGAATAGAGGAGAGAACGTGGTGCCTTAAGTAGGCAACGAACAGAGAGTTAATTAAATGCTCGTGACTACACTAATTAGGTTTGTCATTTCCTAGACATCTTAGGTTGTGAATTAGGACTAGCACAAAGTCTAACAGATTACCAGTCTAAAAAAAAGAGACAAGAGATCACGCGTATGATACTCTGATTGATTCTTGACGGCAGTCAAAGATTCGCAATAAATGAGTATCTGAGAGTGTTAACATTCTCTAGTGTTGATAACCTATTTTCTTCTTTCAAGAGATTTGTCTTATATGTTTTATAAGTGCACTTATATAGGAGTAGGCATAAAGAAATGACATAATACATACTTCATTGGTTTAGTGTGCAGTTACATAATGAGCATGTGATCTTGATAAACTATTACATACTAATAACTTAGCCTAAGTATGACAGATAGTCTTCTAGTTTTATGAGAACCATCTGCTATCAAAGGTTTCACAAAAAATCCTATTTAGAGTAGTGTCTGGTCCACACCGAATTCTGCAAATCGTTTGCACAATACCAGCTTTGAAGAGAACTTCAGACAGGACTCTTCCGTAGGGAATGAATGAATTATCCATTGTTCTTGATATAAGAATTGATTACTTTAAATGATCGAAGATTATTTGAGATAGATCAATTGGAATTAGCCTAAGGAGACACATGATGAGGAGCTTATCATCATGGTATAGAAAGTCTTTGTTTGAGTTGCGAGGTTTGATATTAGTTAAGATGAATTTAAACCATCCTCTGGCAATTGGCACAAGTTTTTTAGGATTTGTAGGTTCAAGGACCGATCCTTTATCAACCATATATTGCATTTCAGCATCAAAGGTACATCGAATGGATGCATGGTTGGGAGTGACACCTCCTAGTGGACAGTTAATGACTTCAGAGATTGTTGTGACGTTGATGGTGACTGAAAGACCATAAATGTTAGAGGAGATAGTCAGACCATTTCTGCTAACGGATGCATTAATCCAGAAGGATTTTAAGAGGGTTGGATAAATTGAGCCTTCAAGCATATGGTGTATCTATTCCATTTTTGAAAGTGGATACTAAGATGAAAGTCACTATTAGTATCTATTGGGTTTGGTCGTTTTTCATTTATGACTTCAAGAAGATCATCATTGCCATAAAATGTTCTTGGAGTCATTTTAGATTGAGGATGAAAGGAAGGTTAGGACTAAGGGATATTGATGAATTCTTCCGGAACAGCTATGGTTTTAAATAGACAAGTGGAGGAGTTTAAGCAGGATAAGTCAGTAGCTAAGAATGACTTGAGAAGATTGGAATACCTAGGAGAAGTCTAAAGAGTGAGGACAACTAAGTAGTTTGTAATTTTCGAGAAGATCAAAAAGATATATATGCACTCTATTCTTAGCAGGAGTTAGGTGGATGCAGTAACTGCTTTTATGAGGTCATTAATTCTAGACGACACGCTTTTGAATTTCAAGGTTTGAAAGGCGTATAGTTGAGAAAGCAGGCAAATAGGGTTTTCCACAGTTCCCAATACTTAAGGGGAATCCTGAATTGTCAGAGCATAATTATTCCGGCTTAAGGTCGGTAGCTTAGGTGAAGAGCTATTTTGGTTAAGGTAGCACGTTTCCCTATTCTGAGACTGAATAGATATCATTCAATGTGAGTAAACCAAGGAGATTTAGATGGATGCAGAAGTGTGCAGCCATTTAAATGAACATTCAGGTTTCGTAGACTAACTAGGTCAGATAAAGGGGCTCTAGGAGAGATAGAGTTAGGTCTGGAACAGGAGTACTAGTTGGAGTGTGCTAGTGGGTTAAAAAATTAGGCAGGGTGAATGACATGATGCGGAGAATCTTACATGTGTGGCAGTTTATACTATAGCATTTTCTAAGCAGACATATAAGAAAGAGAATTTCTAATTACTTTCTCAAAACTTAACACATCATAATCAAGGGGGTTTGATAGAGTGATTCTGGTTGTTATTATGAGAGTAAGTCATAAGTGAGGGAAAGATGGTACCTGGAAATTTTTACAGACTAATCTGAATGCACTCTCATCTTGACTCTGATTTTTCCTTTTCTGAGTGAACTGCTGAGGGTTCTTGGATTTTTCAAGATGCGCTTGTGTTCTGAAAAATGAATATTTTCTTGAAATGTGGTCCTAATTGAATTACAGCTTTCTCTCTTTTCTTATTCAACCTTGTCCGTCAGTTCTCTAATAACCGAGATTAGGACTTAACAAGATCAGAGTAACCGCTCCATCTGAACTTAGCCAATTACATGCAATCCTTTTGGTAAGGCGATGTAACGAATGTTCTGAAGGAAAAATTAACACTCATATGCGTGGGAGCAGTACTGAGTAAATAGTAAGTTCTATTTGATGACCCCATTCATAAGCAACAGATTACATCTGTTTTTGATTGCTTCTCACTTCTCATTTCCTTGATCCATAAAACCTATTTAATTCCGATATAGTTCTTAAGATATGGATCTGAATCTTAAACGACAAACTTTGAGAATTGGTTGAGTTCTCCTTTCATAGCCTGAATTCAGTTTGCATTTGTGAGAGTTTCTTGTCTTTGAAAGATGATTGATTTCACAAGATTAGTGAGAACCTTTGAGAGGTTATTCAAGGAGGAATTGACATACCAACATCTGACTTTGTTCCTCAAGGTTGTTTCAGAACTTGTTCAGAACTAAAACATCATCACGCCCCATGTGTACATCACTAGACATGGTTTGTATGAACCTTCTTGTTCTCACAATGATGATCAACTTATTTGGGGTTGTTTACACATATCTATGAGTTAACTTATTTCCAAAAAAAATCATTAACGTCATCTTTTAAGATATTAGCTGGAGAACCTAGACATCTGGAATGATAACATCCAATTTCATAGCTCAAGTGGTTCTGAGAACACTTGATCTGACGAGAATCATATTATCAACATTTGATTTTTACTAGGATGATTTCAAGTTGTTGGAGCTTGATCACTGAACCAGTTAAAACTTAAGAGTTCGTTCAGAATCAAGTATTTGCTGAATCTTTGGGATTCAGTTCTTCATTGAATCTTTTGATCATTCCAGATTCTGTTATTGAATCATTTCTAATAATTTGAATTTTTAGATTCTGATTTTGACTGATATCTTTCTGAAATTCAAAGTCTTAGAACAACAATCTTTCTTCTTTACATGAAGAGGTTCTGAATGAGTTTTAAACGAGAAAGTCAATGGTGGACCTAATCCGTTTCTTGAAACATCTCAGAAACTCATAAAGAGTTAATCTTCAGCAAACAAGATTTCTTGCTTTCTGATGATTCATCTTTTAATCATATACGTGGTTTTATCCACACATAATTTTCCAAGATGAGCATTCAACAGATACTGCCTTTTATCTGATGAATTTATCTTATCAGCTGATTCTTCAATTTTAGTGAGGCTTCATCTAGAATCAGTGAATTGCTCACGAAGTAATCAGTTTGATTACAATTTTGTACACAGTCAACTGCTGAACTGTTACAGAAATTGTAAGTGGATTTCAATCTCACCAAGAGTACTTCTACGCACCACATCTGGATCTATTTTTGACACTGTTAAGTGTTTGATGTAAATCAATAACAGAATCGGAGCTCTGATACCAATTGAAGGTGCTAGAAAGACACAAGAAAGAGGGGGTTTGAATTGTGTATTTACTCTTTTTCTAACTTTTCGCATCTTAGTAAAGAGACACTCAAGAACCTTCAATGTTCATTGAGAGATTCTGATCTCTTAATTATGGAGCATGAGAACTATATAGGTTCTGATTATAAGATACAATACTCAGAACTTGCAGTGCGGAAGCTTATCAGAGATAGGTTGCAAGGTTCTGACTTTGCTTAATATGAGGTTCTGATATTTAATGCATAAACATAAATAGAGATACTAAGCAAGAGAGTAAAGGACACGCGATATATCCTGGTTCACCACGCGGGCTAATCCAGTCCACCCTCCTCAGGTGATTTCGCCTTGAACACAAGGACTTAATCCACTATAACCAAATCATGATTACACTTGCACGGGCCACGCCGGTGACTAACAACTTGCACAGCCGCACTGTGACTAATAATCCAATGAACCGTTCAGGGATCCAACAGGATATAATATTCATTGACCGAGCAAACCCACTGTTGGGATTTCACAGCTAGCCATTCAAGGATTCATCACAATGAATATAACGCTACTGACCATATTTCAGGATTTTCCACAATGACACCCAGCCATTGTCATCTCAAGTATCTGATCACCATGTGATATTCTCAAGGGCCTCAACTCACAGCTGAATCGTTCAGGGATCCCTTCAGGATATAACGTTCACTTGAGGAGTCTCAATTCATTTAGTCGAATTGGCAAACTGGAGATTACAGATTGTGCTTCTTAATAAGCAAGTTTCTCCTAAGTTCAAGTACAAAGAACACACACATGTGTTCAAGCAAGTTTTGAGCAATCAGCTCCTTGCTTTCCTAAGAAACTACCAAGATGTATTTAGATATTACAATTGTTGACATCTTGTAGATATTCTTCTTCTTCGTCTTCAGGTTGAGCAAGCTTTGAGCAACAACTCCTTGCTTCAGATCTTCAATGTAGTCCTAACGAGAAAGTAGGTTGATGACTTGACAAATCTTCAATGTTGAATTCTTCATCAACAACTTCTGTTTGATTGTTGTTGTATTGATTTGTCTTCTTGAGTTTTAACAACAATCGCCATTAGTGAAATGATGATAGCTCTGAATATGTTAAGTGTTACAACGAGAACTCATCGTTGTTGCTATATTCACAATGACTTGGTCAATTTTGTAGATGAACATTCAGTTCGTGATTCTACAAGTGATCAACACATCAGAAGCAAAAACTCTTTCCATTAAATAGCCAGTAGAATTATAGCCGTTAGAGAATATTGTTGGCAGTTTGGAAAAGAGACGTTATGATATAATGAGTTGTACTGACACATCTTCTTTTTGCAGAGGAAGAAGTGACCGGACATCTTTTCTTGGGCAGTGTGTACATTTAACTCACAATGGTAATATTTAGACTTCAAAACTTCAGTGGCTTCTGATGTTAATTTGATGAAGCATGAGTAGAGTATTCTTAGCAGAATATCTGATGCTTCAAGTCTTCCGTCGATTGAAGAAGTCCATTAGGAATCAGTCTTCAGAACTTCAGCACTTGGTCTTTAAGAACGTTAATCTTTTATGCTTCAAGTCTTTCGAATCTTCAGAGCCTGTCTTCAGAGTCTTCAGAACTTCTTATTTGAAACCTTGATCTTCAGAACTCATCAGTCTTCAAATTCTTTCTGCACTTGGTCTTCAGCGCCTTCAGCCATCAGAACTTCAAGTCATAGGAGTCTTCCGCACTTTGGTTCTTTTTAGAGTGTACTTCTTCAAAAGCTTCGCTATCTTCAGAATCTCAATCACTTTCAGAGAACATCCACAAGAGCATTGCAACAACAATCTTGGCATCCTTGGATATGGCTGATCATGACTAGATAAAGAAGCATTCTTGCTTCTCGCGACTTTAGTCACACACAGTAACTTCGCATATGTATATATTCACTCATAGTACATCTAGCTGGTGTATGTTGGTTCTGATATCTTCAGTTCTTATGATCTGCACATAACACACGTTAGACCATAAAATAGTTCTTTCACAAATACTTATTGTTATCATCAAAACATAGATTTACTTGTAGAGACATTTCTTGCTCTCACACTTCACTCGAACCAAAGGCTCATGATACCACTGTTGGGGAATATTTTCAACTAGGAAGCATTGAACATTGTGGGAGTTTCCTTTCTAGAGCAACACCTTTGTGTGAGACACACCACATACTTGCCCAAAACCTTAAGGTGATAGGTGCATGGGTTCTCTCACTTATAAATTCTCAAGTCACAACATTCCTATTCAATGTGGGACTATTGTCCACACTACTCACACTTGTTATTACTTAACATAATGATGGGTTTTTTAGCCTTGTCTTCTTATGATAGCCTTTTCGACAAAAAAAGTTAATGTCAAAAAGAGATATGGACAGGTTCAAAGTTATCTAATGATATTTGGTTCGACCAATGTTTGGTTAACTTCAACATGTTTGTTTTCACATTTGTGGGGCTTATCATATTTTAGGAAATGTTGAAGGGCGATTGACTTCGACTACGACCACTTACAAAATGATAAAATCAAGTAACTGCCAGTTGAAGATATCTGGACATTGAAGACACGTGGGAGTCATCCATCAGCCCCAAAACGACGTAGAATGATACATGTTGAGCATGCAAGTCACAACTGTTTAAGACAACTATATTTTTACTAGTATATATAAATAGTCTTTGCATAGGGATTAGGGGTAACAAATCATATACAAGAACTCTATAGAACTTAAATACCACCATCAAAGAGAGAAACATGTTTGTGAGACAATGTATGATCTTGTACACCATCTTTTATTCATTTAAATTAAAACCATTTACATCATTTCTTGAGCATTTATTTTGCTTTCTGATCCGCTGTCGCGCATGGATCAAAACAAGTAATTTTAAAACCGGTAGTTAGCGACAATGACTCGAGTCGTATCACAAGGATTCTTGTTGAGAATTTAACCAACTGAAAATGATTGGGGGGGGGGGGGTTGAATTAGGTTTCAAAAAGATATGAGAAAAAGTGATTAAAAATAAGTAATTATAAAATAAGTTAATATGTTGTTCATTCTCCTACTTATCATTGATCATATAATTACCAAGCCCTAAGCGAATTTCATTCTCTTTCAATCATAGCAACAATAGCAAGCGTGATTGAATTACTATATGATTTATGTTCCTAAATCCGAATTAAGCAAACAGATAACGCGAACACGAATTAAGCAAACACGATTACAATTAACAGAACATACATCAATCGAATTAATTCAATCCTATTCTATAAAATATGAAATTGAATTAAGCAAACAACGACAACTGAATTAAACAAATAGGATTATAGATAGAATTGAAAAGGGAATTGAAATTACTTGGAAGTTATATTAACCTCAAAGTGAACGGAGATACGGTTACAGCAGATCAACTCAAAGAGTTTAGTTCTCCATGGAATACGTAAAAAACAAAGACAAATCGTGAATAATCAAAGGTAATGTTACTGTCACGTGGATGAAAACCTTATAAACAAAATAAGGTTTTTCACTACTAACTCAAACTGGGTTGGAAACATAAACCAGAGCCATAAAACGACCTGAAACAAATTATTTTCTAAAGTCAGAATTCGGGTTCTGACTTCAACGACTTATTTGACCATCTTTCACTCTGAATCAGATCTTGGTTTCAACATAAAACTTGTAGCTCTCTGTCTTAGCTTTCCATCGACTGGTAGAACGCGCAAAACGGCATCGCGTAGCTCAAATTATGAGTTGCGCGGTGAAAGGTATCAAATAAGTGTTAATGCTGAAAATAAGCTGCGAAAATAAAATAACGGTAGAAACAAACTTAAATATGAAAACACATTAAAATAGTAAAAACACTCAAATAAACTGTAGGAATGCCTAAGTAAAAACATAAGAGAATGTGCATTAAAATGCACTGATCACTTTCATTATCTTTACATTTATTTTACTAAAATTCTTGTTTTCGACCCAGTCAGTAACTTTACTTGATTCACAATTTTTTTGTCAAACTTATGAACATTCAAAAACCACTTATAGAATTTGCGCACTGTATGTCATAGGATTCAATAGTTAATCATGCAAGTAACAATCTTTAACACTAGTGCTTGTGTACCAAAAATCACAGTAAACAGCGGTTGAGTCAAATAGGTGGTAGGGTGGCCGAAGCCTATGCCACAATTAATTTTAGGGGGTTTTGAGTTATTTCAGGATTTTGATCTTCAGAATCAGATGTCTTTTGGCTTAGTTTCAATCTGTCATTATGTGAACTGGACTAATTGAAAATTTCGAAACAAAGTTATCTTGAGTCGAAAAAGCCTGTCGATTAATCACTAAATATCTTTGATTATTATATTGGCGTGGAAGTGGGTTCAAGATCATGCTGTAGGTTTCGTCGTTTCTCTGGTTAATTGGGAGAAAAACATGTTCAAGTGGCTGGATAGTTAGGGGAGTGGTGGATGGTCAGTCACCCTCATTTTGTTTTGTCCAGATGGTCGTGTCTACCTCCCCTCTGTTGGAATTCAACCACAACCTATGGAGAATTCCTATTCAATACTGATCTTAAGATTGTTAACAATCACACAATGGCAATGAAAAGAAAAGGTTTTAAAGAAAGAAAGCAATAACGTTGGAGAAGAAGATGAAAAATTATGCAGAGTTCTTTCTGCCCACAACTGTGGTATTTTATTATCACTTTGCAACTGTAAAACCGTGATTATAAAACTTAATGATTACAATGGAAAAGGTTCCTCCCTATTTATAGATTTAGGTTAACTTGCATCTCAAGCTAAATCCCAAATTATAAAAGCCCAAAAATATCTAATCTAATCTTTCTAAATCAAATCTTATCTTTCTAAATCAAATCTAATCTTTCTAAAACAATGAATTACATATTTAAAACACCACCTAATTCATTGTGTCTAAACTATCTACATTCATTATAGACCTTAGCTTCTTGAACACTTCGACTGACACTTCATTCGTCATAATGTCTGCAATATGATTCTCAGTTCTGTAGTGTTCCAAGTTCATCTTCCCTTCTACCACCTGTTCTTGAAGATAATAGAACCTCATTTTGATGTGCTTACTTCGACCATGTGCTATTGGACTCTTCGCCAAGTTGATAGCTGACATGCGGTCGATCTTCATGGTAATTGCTCCACGACTCTTCATTGTGATATCTTCGACCAGGTTCACCATCCAGGTTGCTTGACATGCACAAAGAGAAGCGGCTATATATTCTATTTCGCATGATGACAATGCCACTACTGGCTCCTTTCTCGAACTCCAAGCAACTGGTGCACTACCTAACATAAGCACATAGCCATCTGTGGATTTTCTATCCTCAACATCACTTTACCAACTTGAGTCAGTGTATCCCACTAACTTGCATTCTTTTCATTCATCAGCTGCAGGAAACAAAATGTTGTAGTCGAGAGTCCCTTTTAGATACCTCAGTATCCTATTCGTTGCTGCTAGGTGTGATACCTTTGGCTTCTGCATGAATCTACTTACCATACCCACGGTGTATGACAAGTCAGGCCTTGTGTGGCAAAGGTATCGAAGTGAGCCAATAATTCTTATGTATTGGGTTGGGTCGACATCATCTTCATCTGACTTGACAGTTGCAATCTGGTCTGAGTTGGAGTCGAAGTTGGGTTGCAATCTTGCATCTCAAATCTCTTGAGTATTTCGCATGCATATATTCTTTGGTGCATCATTAAACCTCTACTATTCTTGTAGAATTCGATGCCAAGGAAATATGAGAGATTTCCCAAGTCTGACATTTCAAACTCGTCACTTAAGTCATGCTTGAAATCTTCGATCTCCTTCTTGCAACTTCCTGTTATCAACAGGTCATCAACATAGAGACATAGTATAAGCAATTCACTATTGCTTATTCTTACATACACTTCATGATCATTCATACACTTCATAAATTCCTTCTCCCTTAAGAAGCTGTCAATTTTCTTATTCCAAGCTCTTGGAGCTTGCTTAAGTCCATACAGGGCTTTATGCAGCCTGTACACCTTTCTTTCTTCGCCTCGTTTCACATACCCAGTTGATTGTACGACATAAACTTCTTCATCTAAGGGGCCATTAAGGAATGCACACTTCACTTCCATCTGACATGTGTGCCAATTGTTCATATTTGCTAGACCAACAACCAACCTGATTGTTTCGATCCTAGCAACAGGTGCAAATACTTTGTCGAAGTCGATTCCTTCCTTCTGAAGAAATCCTTTCGCCACAAGTTTCACCTTGTGTCGAGTTACCTCTCCTTTAGGATTCACTTTCACCTTGTAAACCCATTTCACATCAATTGTCTTCTTGCCTTGAGGCAATTCGACAAGTGACCAAGTGTTGTTGACTTCGATGGATTCTAAATCCTCATTCATTGCTTTCACCCACTTCGAATCTTTCAATGCCTCGACTACATTGACTAGTTCGACATCTGCGTAGAAAACATAATGTACCAGCTCACCTTCTTCATCAACCACATCATCTGATGTAATCACACATTTTTGCAACCTTGCAAGCATGTGTCTTGTTCGTCGAGGTTTGCTTGGGCCTGCTTCATCTCTGACTTGTTCCTGTTGAACTTCTTTTTCGACTTCAGTGGCTGGTTCTTCATAAGAGATTTTCACTGAATCCTTCTTGACATTCTCAGTCCAATCACGTCCCTGCTGATTACTACCAGCTTATTCATTGGGTCGAATAACTTGTAACCTCCAGTCGAATGATATCCTATCAAGATCATCTGATTCGACTTGTCATCAAGCTTCCTTCTCAACTGATATGGCACATGTCTATGTGTTATAGATCCAAACACCTTCAAGTGACTGATGCTAGGCTTGACACTAGACTAACATTTTTATGGTGTGATTCCTTCAAGATTCTTCGTCGGACATCTGTTTAATATGTATGTTGCTGTCAAAACCGCTTTTCCCCATAATTCTTTTTGTAGATGTTTTCCATTCAACATACTTCTCACCATGTTCATGATGGTTCTATTCTTTCTTTCTGCAATTCCATTTTGCCGTGGAGAGTGTAGGGTGGCACCACCTCATACACAATCCCTTCTTTTTCACATAATGCATCGAAATCTTTCGACACATACTCTCCACCACCATCATTCCTCAGAATCTTTAGATTTCGACCACTTTATCTTTCGACCATAGATTTAAATTTGGCAAATACCTCAATCACTTCACTTTTCTTCATGATCAGGTAAGTCCACAGTTTTTGACTGTAATCATCTATGAACGTGACAAAGTATATGTTGCCTGCAATCGAATCCACCTGGATTGGACCACATACATAAGAGTATATGACTTCCAGAATTGCGTTCGACTTCCTTCATGCATCCTTGTTGAAGTTATTCTTGTGTTGTTTCGATTGAACACACTCTTTACAGACTTCACTTGGAATGTCGATTTCAGGTAATCCTGAAGCCATATTTCTTCTCTTTAGCTCTCTGATGTCATTGAAGTTGAGATGGCCTAGTCGAAAATGCCATAACCACTCATCTCTACTGCCTGCAATTGCTAGGCACTTGTGCTCCATCACATTGAGTTCAATCTTGAAGGTCCTATTCTGAGACATTGGAGCCTTCAAGATCAACCTACCACCTGCGTCAAGAACTTTCATCATCTTGTCTTCGACAACTACCTTGTAGTTCTTTTCGACAAACTGTCTTATACTAAGCAGGTTACTTTTCATGCCTGGTATGTATAACACGTTGGAAATTATTGATTTCTTGCCATCCTTCCTCACGATCTGAACATCACCAACACCTTCAGCTGCTAGAGTGTTCTCATTTGCAAACTTCATCGTGTTCTTCGACGAGGGCTTCATGTTGACAAACCAATCTTTCCTTTCAGTCATGTGTGATAAGCATCCTGAGTCCAAGTACCACTGGTCCTGAAATCTCTCTTCGTCTCTTGTTGTGACCATCGACAACATCTCTTCTTCTTCTTCATGTTTCGCCAGCTTTGCATCTATTTCTTAATTCTTCTTCTTTTCTAAACAATCACTAAAATAGTGACCATACTTCTGACAATTGAAACACTCAATGTTACTTTTGTCAGGCTTTCGACCACCACATCTTCCTCTACCTGCAGCACCACCTCTTTGGTTGCCTTGGTTCCAAGGTTTTCTCTGATTCGACTAGTTTCCTTCATGTTGATTTTGACCAATCGAATTGGTGTAGCCTCCTCTACCTTTGTTTCCATTCCAGTTGTTCGTCCATTGAATCAAAACCGGAGCTCTAGATACCAGATGCTGAAATTCAACCACAACCTACGAAGAATTCCTATTCAATCTTGATCTCAAGATTGTTAACAATCACACAATGACAATGAAACGAAAATGTTTGAAAGAAAGATAAAAAGAAAACAATAGCGTTGGAGAAGAAGATGAAAAATTCTCCAGAGTTCGCTCTGTCCACAACTGTGGAATTTTATTATCACTTTATAACTGCAAAACTGTGATTATCAAACTTGATGATTACAATGAAAAGAGTTCCTCCCTAATTATAAATTTAGGTTAACTTACATCTCAAATTATAAAAGCCAAAAAATATCTAATCTAATTTTTCTAAATCAAATTTTATCTTTCTAAATTAAATTTAATCTTTCTAAAACAATACATTACATATTTAACATATTCAACTTGCTCTCTTGAAAGATTTGTTGTGTCTAAAGATTTAGGATAGTCTGGATAGTTGTTTTGATTGATGTTAGTTTTGCTTTCATACGAGTGTGTTATTTTGATTTTCTATTTGTTTTCCAACCTAGACTTTTTTCAAGTTTGGTGTTCTAGCACATTTATAGTGTTCTTATTGATATATGGGCCCTACTTTGCTATTGAAAAAAAATGAACAATAATAATAAAAAGTGTATGTAAAATAATATCTCTGATATCTTTTCTTACAAATTTCGATTTTATAAAAATGAGTTTGTCAAATTTTAATTTTATATTATATATATATATATATATATATATATATATATATATATATATATATATATATATATATATATATATATATATATAACTGAATTACAAAAGAAAAAGGATTAAATAAAGTAAAAAAACTTAAATTACTTTATAATTAAAATAACTATAATTTTCAACAAACGTGGTGAAACTTTGTTGAAGTAGTAGTAGAACTTCTTTATATAATCAGCATTGCTACCTTGACACCAACCTTTACACTACACTGTATGTCCGCACGGTACGGACGGTACTATATATCGTTCGTACGGTACAGACAAGTACTGTTCATGTACGGACGGATACTATTCATATACAGAAATACGTACTATTTATATACAGACGACACTATTCATTGGACGGACGGTACTATTCACCGTCCGTACATACGGTGTAGGGTGTAAAAGTGGGTGTCAAAATATCATTTTTGTTATATAAATTATATAATTTCATGGTTGATCATGAGTAAACAATCGAAGAGCCTTCTTGGTAAATTCAGCTACTCCTAGTTCTAGCTGGATTGATGTGATTATTATTTTAAAGAAAACGAAGAGTAGTTATCCTGCTTAAAGTCGAACAAGAAATTATGAACTTTTTGATGCTGTGTTGTGTTGTGTGGACTTCTAGGACTTTACATAAATTGTTTTTTATCTAATGTCCGTTCAAAAAATTTTAAGACAGCCCCCTCGCATTAATTTATAATAAGATTTAAATAAAATTATTTCCCAGTCTCTTTTAAGTGTTATGTGGTTTTACTAGAGAAAAGAAATGTTTTATTTATCATATTATTACTTTCCCTTTTAAATATAATTTTTTTTATAATAAACTTTTGGCCCTTTAAAATAAAATTAGTTCATGAAAAGATTATAATTAGATTCTTTTATAAAAAATATTAGTGATAGATAATTCTCTTTAGTAATAAATTTTTATTTGAGTGGTAGAATTCATTAATTGAACAAGTTAATAATTAATACATATAACATATTTAACAACAGTTGTAAATGAGATATTGCTGGAAAATTAAGATATAATAGCAGACCAATACGCATCAGATATAAAATACTTTAAACTTGTAGGAACTTTGAGGATCAACAACAAATATAAGACGACAAATCGAACAAATAAAGGCACAAAAGAATATCGATATTTTTAACGTGAAAAATCCTTCAATATGAGAGTAAAAATCATGAGTCGTCCAAATCAAATAAATAACTCCACTATAATCAATTAAGGGCACATGAAAGTCTTGAAGTGATTCACAAACTAGTGCTAACAACCGCAAATCACAAAGCTAGGGATGTCAAAGAGGCAAGGAATGTGCGGGGGATGCTTCTCCGCTCCCCGCTCCGCCCCCAATATTTTCCTCATCCCCGTCCCCGATCCCCGCCACGGGGAAATATTTTTTCCCCATCTCCATCCCCACAGATCCTCACAGAGAATCGGAGATCCACAGAGATCGAATCATTAAAATAAATTATATATTTTTTATCAAAACTATGACACTAGTGTTTAGTTTTTTTTTTTTCCTTTTTTAAAACATATTGTTCCAGACTGACCCAATGTCTAGGCATGACCCAATCCACTTATGCTCGCAGAACGACCCAATTGCCTAAGTCCAGCCAATTCGGGACAACATTTACCTTTCTGCCCCTTTACAGGGCAAGGCTGGTCGGATGACCCCATGGATCAGCCGCCCTCCTCGGTAGTTCCTGCCCGTCACGCACGGTTCCACCATCCAAAAACAGCCACGACGCCCGTGCCCGCAACTGCGCCTTTTCCCGTGGCAACGGCTAGTTTCGGGAACCTCTGCTCGTCCCAACAGCTAGTTTCTGGCAGTTACCTATTCTTCAGAAAACGGTTATCTCGCCTCGAAAATAGGGACCAATGGCCAAGCGCTGGGGGCACTATAAAAACCCTCTCATTTGAGAGGGACAGGTATTCTAAATCATCCTAGGAAACACATACTTTGTACTTGCCTTTCTTTCTTCCGATCCTTACTTTAGCATCGGAGTGGCTTGTAGGTACACCCCCTCCTCATCTTTCACACCCAGCATCGCAGACGTCATCTCTGGCCCACTTCAGGTTTTGATCAGCCGTCAAGATCAGTGGCGCCGTCTGTGGGAACTTCTGTTATCTCCGTCTAACCTCCATCGTAGATTCAAGACCAAAACAACCCTTTCCAAGATTCTGATCATGGAAAGCCAAGATCATGTCCACAATGCTCGTAAATCCGCTTTTCTCTCCGTTAACAAGACTGATACTGACGGAGCTGCATCCTTTCTTGGGGGCGACGCCCACAAGTTGAGAGATAGAGCCACTGCGTCTCCCTCCCCCGCTCGCGTTGATCATGTTGAAGATCAGCCCTCCCTGGACCACCAGTCTGTCCCTGTTCCGCCCAACCCCGACCCGACCGTGGCAGCCATTCTTGAAGCCGTCAACAAAACCAACCTCATAATCCTCCAACAGAACGCGAGGATTAGAGCCCTATAGGAGGCCAGCCGGCCAAGATCCCCTCAGCCGAGGAAAGAGCGCTGAAGATCCTGGAGTCCACCACCCCGACGTGAAAGAGACCGTCGGGCACCACCTGAGCCAGAGTCCCAGGCCATCAGAAAGCGCGACACATCTCCCCAAGGAGTCAGTACTCCCCGGGAACCAAGAGGACCAGAAGGGACCAGCGTTCGCCTCCGCCCAGATCCAAGGGCTAAGCACGAACCCCGTCTACCTGCAGGGATCGCCGTCTTATCCTTGAGCGAAGCACCCGCTCCTCGTCATGGTCCAGTAGCAGCAGCGATGACGAGCCTTGCGGCCCGTTGTCTCAAGAAATCATGGCCATGCGCCTGTAAAAGGGGCTGGAGAAACCATCATCCTTGGGCACATACAACAGTACAACGGATCCTGACGAGCACATCGAGAATATCGATGCATTGCTCGACTATCGTGGCATCCGAGGCGCCATCAAATATAGATTATTCCCTACCATGCTCAGAAAAGGAGCAATGACCTGGTACAAGAAGCTCCCCGACGAATCCATCACCTCATGGAGACAGTTGGGGAGAATGTTCTCCAGACACTTCACGGCCTCTCGCCGCCACCCAAAGACCGAAGCCTTCCTTGAGGCTATAATTCAAGGGAAAGACGAGCCTATTCGTGCCTATATTGAGAGGTTCAATAAAAAAGTGGTCCAGGTCTCAACGACCAATGACATGAAGAAGTTCTTGCTCGAGCGAGGACTTCGTCCCCATACAGAATTTGCCAAAGCAGTTGGCATTGAAACTCTGCGGACCCTGTATGCCTTCCTCCTCAAGGCGCAAGCATACATCCAGTACAAGGAGAAAGAAACTGCCAGCTCCTCCAGGGACTCACGGCACCAAGAGAGTGCCCGAACCTCCAAGCACGATGACCCCTCGACATCTTGTTGGGGAGACAGAAGATGTGAAGATCGCCCCCGGGAGTCCCGGGACAACAAAGGACCCTCTGGCCACTTCCACGAGTATACTCCCTTGACCGTCTCCAGGGAGAAGATCCTCTTCGAATGTGCCAACTCAGAATTCAAACAAGCAGGAGTCTGATTCCCCAAACAGATATCGGCCAAGCCGAATGCTAACAAGTCGAAGTATTATCAGTTCCACAAGAGCTACAGCCATACAGCCGACGAATGCATCCACCTGAAGGATGCCATTGAGATACTGATCAGGGACGGAAACCTGAAATAGTTTTCCAAGAAGAAGGATGCTCCATGGCAGGACGCCCAAGAGTCCAAGAAGGTCGAGGAAGAGGTGCCTTCCTCGGAAGAGACGAGCCTTCAGGTCGCCATGAGCATCTCGCCTCCTGAGGACTTCTACATCCCCGAGGGACTCAACGCTCCACCTTACTTCGCCGTGCATAACCCATGGGAACCTTCCCCTCCACCATGGTCATCTCCGGAGGGGGCTTCAACAAGGTTACTGTGGGCTCCGTTAAAAGGAAGTTCAAATATTTTCTCAACACGAGCTCGAACCGGAGTACCAGGATCGACAATGTCCTGGGAGAGTCGGTCCCCATCACCTTCTACCACAAGGAACTCCTCAGTGGGACTCCCAACTCAAGCATTTCGCGGCTCGTGAGAGCATAAATGGCCAACTTTGACGTTCGCCGAATCCTAGTCGATCAAGAAAGCTCGGTCGACATCATGTATTCACAGTTGTTTTCAACCCTCCAGCTAGATGAGTCGTACCTAACGCCCTACGTAGGCTCTGACCTACAAGGCTTCAACGGGTCGGTCACGAAGCCCTGGGGGTACGTGGAACTGATCGTGACTTTCGGATCTGCAGAGACGGCCAGGTCTATCAAAGTCCAGTTCCTGGTCATCGACTGCCCTTCTCTCTATCAGTGCATCTTTGGGCGGCCAACTTTGGCCGAATTGGTGGTCGTACCATCAACCGTGCACCTGAAGATGAAGTACTACACTTCTAAGGGTCTTGTCGCCACTCTGCACGGGGACATCGAAGCAGCAAAGAGATGTTTCGAGGCAGCCAACAAAGGGTTGAACACTATTACCGCCAAGCCGAAGACTTCCAGCAAGCCTGCCCTGCCCAACAGCTCCGAGGAGGCAAAGTCGCTGCCCCGCATCGACTCTATCGACCTTGACAACTGTTTACCGTGAAAATTGGTAAACAACCGCTGATCTTCCAAATCTAACTTTGGTGACTCACAGGATCGATAAGATTTATCCTAGGACATGTGCTAACAATTGATTTAAAGTAAATTCTGAAGAACTAAACACTTTGACAGTGTTCATAAAGAGAAATTTATCTAAAATGTGGTTTTTAAAAGATGTGCAAGAACTTTAAGTCGAAAAGGCTGAAACTGTAAATGAGAGGTTGAAAGTATGAAAGTAAAACAAAATGCATAAACATAACTTGCACAAAGTGAAAGATAAATTCTTAATGAAAGGGCTGAAGTAAATTGCATTGAAAAAAGAAAATGGTGCTTACATCACGTACATTCTCACAAGACTCTTTTCTCTACACACGGATACTTTGAGTAAATTTGGAGTAACTTGTACAAAGTGAACACAACACCCCGAATCCTATTGCTAGAGCTCATATTTATAATAATAAAACTAACTGGTGTTAACTCCCTAAAATAATTAACCCATGAAAAGTGTCGCGCTGCATGCTTTTGTCCCTTGGATGTGCGCCACTTGTCTCTTTCAGGAGCAGACAAGAATAACTACCCCCTCCTTTATTTGAATTTGAATCCCTTAGCGTCGGACATCATCAGTAATATCGGTCAAAGATTATTTTCAAATTCTTGGAAATATTTCTAAGTCCCAAGCATATCCTTTCCTTATATAAGCATCTTTGACTTAAGTTCAACATGAAGATCCAATCGAACACTCCTTTGGACCTCTTCAAAGAGTTTTAACACCAATTAATTCCTCCAACTTAATACAGGCGTCGAATTTATGAGCTAACAAATTGCCCCCCAAAAATGTCCTTTTCGACAGTACTGAAGGAAAGGTCATTTTTTGATAATGTCCGTTTGACGCCATCTTTTGACCCTACATAGGTGTCAATATAACTGACTAACCCACGTCTCAAGAAACTGTTCATATTATTTTCAATCACATTTATGACGTCATGGCCAATTATGATTACATCTAAAATATCTCCTCGGAAATCACATCAAATCCTAAACCATCATCACCTCTCCTAGAGTCTAGGAGATCGTGGGCATAGGTAGAAACTGTCACCGCCCCTACTTTTGCTCCTGGGAGGACGCGTGTCCCACTAGCTTTTAGCCCCTAATGATGATTAGTGACCTTTTAGTATTTCTAAATACTTTATAAATAGTTTCTTCAGAAACTATTTTTACTTTTCCAACTCCCAAGTACTCGCTAAACACTTCTTTTTCAAAACTTTCAACTCTTCACCTTCAGAAAACCCACTTTATTCAAGTTTTCAACAATGGCGTCCTCAAACATTATTACTCAGGATCCAAAGAAAATTCAGAAGGCCAAAGGGCCAAAGAGCATGCCACTACTTCCTCCCTTCGCTACATTGAGTGGACCCAAAATGGTGAAGAACCAGCAGTTCATCCCTGAACCTCTCAAGGAAGAAAAAAGGCATATCTACAGTCTCAGGTATTGGTTCTTGTTACCGTTTCTAGCAAACCATTAGCGCTATCTGGTCCTTTGTCTACTATAGGTGTAGATTATGCAGCCATTAGTGATTTCTTTCCTTCATACCGTAAAACTAAACCCTTAGGGTAAAAAGATAAGGCTAAGGTAACATCTGAGCCTCATGATAATGTAGCCCTAACAAACATAGATTTAAAGTACTTGAATGATGGGTCTAGGTTGTTTAGAGCAACCCATATTTCAAGGACGCTGACCTCTACTTGAACTGGTTAACTAAAGTAGAGAAAGTCAAAGCAGAAACTTGGAAGGATTTAGGGATTTATGACCTGATTATGATGTCGAAGACAGGTCCTGCTTACTGTCCGACTTTATTAGCATCGTCTTTGTATTTCTGGGATAGCACCCATTATACTTTCCATCTCCCTTGTGGGATGATGACACCCACCCTCTTCGACATAGCTGCTATTACAGGGCTAAAACCACATGGACTAGTTTATGACCCTGAGGTAGATGCTCTAGACACCATAGGGTTTTCAACCACCAAACACACTTACACCCATTTCATGAACCATTACCATGAAAAACAAACTGACACAATCGAAGATCAAGAGCAAATAGTATTTCTGACTATGTGGCTTTCTCGCTGTGTATTTTGCACCAAATCTCTGCAAGTGGCCAGGAAATACCTAACTCTGGCCAATCAATTGCACCGTGATTGAGGCATTTGCCTGAGTGAAATGATATTGGCCAGTTTGTATGAATATTTAAGTGAAGGTGTTGGCCGCCTGAAAGATCAAGAAAGCAACGGGAACCTCTTGCTGTCAGGACCCTTTTGGCTGCTCCAGCTTTGGCTTAATGCCACCTTTGAAGCTAGTCTCCCTAACAAAGGGACCATGGATGAAGAGGCTGCAGAAATTAAAGAGAGACGAGTCAAATGGACTCGGCTGGTGCAGCTAACCCCTAACGAAGAAGGGCAGACACTTAGGGCATCCTTCTCTGGCTTCATCAAGATGTTTGCCAAGCGCTATGAATTCACACCAAGGATGACCCCTTTGCTGAAAGAAAATATGGTCCTGAATGGTTTACCAGGCCCTTTCCCCCTTTATTCAAGAAGCATGAAGAAGAATCGAAGCGTGTCTGGGAGGCATTCATACTCCCTCGACTGATTATCCATTAAATTAACCAGCTGAAGGGCCAAACTGCTTTGATGGCTTACTAACCAAATCTTGTCTCTTGACAGTTTGGTTTGGTCCAAACTCTGCCCAAATGCCTGTACGAGAAGAAGGTCCGTGTGATCCTTCCCCACACTAGCTATGATGCCATAGAGAGTTTGACACACCTTGTTCGACATGCTCACAGATCACTCCTTACTCCTGTCTACTTTGAACCCTCACATCTCTGCACTCAAGAGTTCCACGACTGGTGGTCGAAGCATTATACTGAAGTGTTCCTTGATGTTTCTAGCTTTTCTCAGTTGATTGATCAAGCTTTTGTTGATGTGCAGGAGAAGATCAAGAAAGGTAAATCCACTCATATTAAAGAGATTCAAGCCTTCCAGAAGTACTTTGAAACTGTTTATCGACCAAATGATATTAGTCGAACCGTCCGCAACGCCGCAGTTACGCTGAAGGAGAAATTTTTAAAGAAAATGGAGAGTTTGAAAGTCCCTTCATACGTTCCTCCCGAGAAATGCTATGCAGTGGCTTTCGAACTGTTTCCTACAAAGATTGCTCGACTGCCCACCACTGATTTTGGAGTGGCTCTTGCCCCTCCATTTCCAGACTGGTTCGTCTATGGGGATTCAATAAAAATCCTTCGACAACAATCAAAACCCAAGGCTCGACGGGTGGTTCCGACTAAGCATACGCTAGACAGTTTCAAAGGACACCTTCATATTGGTATCGAAGATGTTCGCATCGAATTTGAAATATATGAAGGTTTGGATTATTCGATCTTGTATTCTTTTGTTTGAACTTTATCATTTTTGACTTGTGGTAACTTTGTTTGTTTTGTAGCCGTACCCAAGAAGAGCACACCTCAGCAGCTGGTCGAAGCAAAGGCTGAAGGCAGCAAGGTACGTCACACACCTTTTCCTTTCGTTGATTAGTCTTTCTTTCCCCTAATGCTCCTCATTATTTCAGGCTTCCCGTAAACTACCTCTGACACCTCAGAGGAAGTCGAAGAGGGGCACTGCCCAAATTGTTATTGATTCGGAGGATGATAACCAATCTCCTCCTGAAGACTTAAAGATAAAGAAGAGGAAGAAACCAAGCCAAGAAACAGATGCTGTTGGTGGCCAATCTGAGCCTAAAACGGCTAAGGTCTCCAAAAAGATAACCACTACCAGTGGTGCTGCAGAAGCCTCTTCTGGGGCTGCCTATAAACCAGCCGCAGATCATGCTGAAAGCAATAATTCTAGCCCTGATGCTGAAGGTGTCAAGGTAACTTATCATTTCACTTTTTAAAGTGCCCATTTATTTACCTTGTTTCCTTTTGTTCTGATTTGCTTCGATTTGATTCAGGCTGATGCAAGTGGTTCAAAGCCACCGGTGGAGAACTCTTCCTCTCCAGCCACTATTCTAAATAGTCAAGGTGAGCCTACATACCATCCCACTTCTGACTTGGGCTCTAGAATGAGTTCACTAGGTGAAATAAACAAACCTGACTTTGAAACAGCTCCCCCTTCGCCAACAAAGACTACTACCCAGCAGTCTCAAACAGATGGCTCCGACCATGAGGAAGACGATGGTCAGCAGAATCTTGAAATAGAAAAACCAAGAGCCATCACCATGGATGAAAATACAACCTTGGTTGATGAAGATGGCTCCCCAGTGGACGAAAAAAATGCTGATCCAGAAGGGAGTGAGGAGATGAAGGAAGATGATAATGAGACAATGCACCAGTCTGAACTTGATGGCAACACTGATGGAAATGTTGATGACAAAATGGATGAAGATGAAGAAGAGGAGGACAAAGGTGAGGAGAAGAAAGATGGCAAAGGACCTGATAATGAGCCGACCCCTGTCGAAACCACTACTACTCCGGCAACTGCTGCTGCTACTGAAGGCAAGGTAACCTCAACTGTGTATGGAGAAGGCCTTTCTGAAAAGGAACTCGATGCCTTGAAGGCCAGCAACCCTCGACAATACATAAAGATCCTTCTTGGCAGTCGAGGAAGTTTCTTTGACAAAACTCCTAGTGCTTCGACTGCTTCTGGAGATCAACCTTCAAGCAAGCCTGAGGATAACATCCTTCTGAAGATCAAAGAGAAGATTTTTAAGGGTGACCTTTTCACACTCTTACAGATGGATCATGTCACTTATATCTCTCTAAAAAATCTCCTCCAACAAGTCGACATCCATGCTATTTCCCCTGACTCTGCCACCATCATTCTAGAGCTTGGCATTATGATTGACCAAGTCTATGCTGACCTCAAGCGGATGCCTCAAATTGAGAATGCAATTTCAACCAAATCTGGAAGTGAGGCTGCTGCTTGGGCTTCTGCCACTGACTCTGAGAATAAGGTAGCAGAATTAGAGGAAACCAAAGAAAAGAACAAGCAGGAGATCACCTCTAATGAACAAAACATTGCCTCCTAGGAGCGAAAGATAAAAAAGCTTTGAGCCAAGATCTCAAAGGCCAAAAAGCACAATGCTGAGTTGTCTGCCTTTGATGACTCTGGCCTGTCGAAAGAACTTGACAATGCCATAACTTTTGCTGAGGAGGCTCGACAACTGGAGAAAGAGGTTGCACATTTAAAATCTGACAAAAGCCTTTGTGAAAGGCGTCTTGAACTCTAGAAGTAGAAGTACTTGAAGATGAAAGAGAATCTCCCTTTTTAGCATGTCAATTTCTTTGTAATGTTTACCTTTAAGTACAATGTTCCATAGCCCTTTGAGGCTTTTTATGTAATGACTTTAAGCCATTTTGGCACTCATGAATACCATTGTTGGCTTTGCCTTTTTACATCGAATTATTCTTTAGCAATTTTGATTTCTTGAAGTGCTGGTTTATATTTTTTCAAATACTTTCCATTTACTTTCAAGATTCTTTTATCTTCGTCTAATTCTTCAACTTCATAGGCCCCATTAGAAAATACTTGCGTAATTTGAAACGGGCCTTCCCATTTTGGGGACCATTTGCCCAAGGCTCTGACCTTTCGATCCATAGGCAGGATTACCTTCCAAACTAAATCTCCAGGCAAAAAGGTCTTAATCTTAACCTTTTTATTGTAAGACTTCTCTACTTTTTTCTTTTGTCTCTTCAAAAGTTCTAAAGCTTTAAGTCTTTCTTCGTCCAAATCTACCAACTCATCTAACATCATATTCCAATAAGACTCAGAAGGAATTTCATGATGTCTCTGGATCCTTGTTGATTGAAGGTAGATTTCGACAGGTAATACTACATCATGACCAAAAGTCAATCGAAATGGAGTAGTGTTAGTTGCCTCTTTGGGAGAGGTTCGACATGCTCAGAGGATCTGGTCCAATGTCTTATGCCAATTCCTAGGCTTCTTTCCCATATGTTTTTTAATCAAACCAATCACCACTTTAATAGCTGCTTCGACCTGACCATTAGCCTGAGCATAATAAGGTGTAGAGGTTAAGAGTTTGAAACCCATCTCTCTAGCAAACTCCTACATTTTTCGACCAGTAAAGTCTGATCCTTGATCTGTTGTAATCGTTTCTGGGATTCCAAACCTATAAATGATATATTTTTTAAAGAATTTGATCACATCTTCTTGATCCACATTTGGTAAAGGAATCGCTTCGATCCACTTCGTAAAATAGTCAATACCTACCAAAATGTATCTCTGATTCTTGGAGGATGCTGGTCGAATCTCTCCAATTAAATCCAAAGCCCAACCTCTAAAAGGCCATGGTTTGACTATATAATGCAGCTCGCTTGCAGGGTATGCCAGCGTGAACTTGGTATTCCTGGCAGCCCTTGGCGAATTCAATGCAATCCTTTAGCATGGTAGGCTAGTACATGCCTTGTCGAAACAATAGCCACTTCATATTATGGCCTACTTAATGTGCCCTACATGCCCCACTATGGACAGTCGAAAGGGCAAGATACGCCTCTGATTCACTAAGGCATTTAAGTAAGACTCCCTCAGGGGTCTTTTTAAATAATTCATTACCTAGAAGAACATAACTTAAAGCTTGATACCTGACCTTTCGCTCTGTGGACGCTATTGGATTCTGTAAGTATTCGACTATAGGCTTCCTCCAGTCTTTGTCCGTCAAGCTGTCTATTGCAAAAATCTCAAAATTTTCCTCATCAGCGTATCCAAGCTTTGTTACTTCTAGATCTGATGGGCATAATCCAACAGTCACGACTTTACCTCTAGCTTCGATTGCCTCTTGTAAATTTTCCTTCGAAACCTTATACCCAGAAGCAATCTGAGCCAAGTCACTGGCTACTTGATTCTCTAGTCGAGGTATGTGTCGAATGCTTACCACTTCGAATTTCTTCAGTAGTCTGTTGGCTATTACAAAGTACATGATAAGATTTTCCTTAACACACTTGTACTTCTTTGTAATTTGCTTTATGACCAACTCTGAGTCTCCCATTATTTCGACTCGAGTTGCCCCCAATTCTAACAAAATTTCAAGTCCAGCTATTAAGGCTTCATACTCAGCCTCGTTGTTGGAACAAAGTCCTTCGACCTTGTACTTGAATTTTGTTGGAATTTTATCAGGAGAAATAATTAGCACGCCTACGCCTGTTCCATCTTTGTGGCTAGAGCCATCGAAGTATAACTTCCAAGGTTCCAGTTCGACGTAATTCAAAGCGATTTCATTTATGGAGTGGTCAACTATAAAGTCTGCTACCACTTGTCCTTTAACTGCCTTTATAGGCTTATATGTTAAAGAGTACTCAGTCAATGCTAGTGCCCATTTACCAATTCGACTATGCAAAATAGGTTTAAACAACATATGTTTAATAACATCAAAATGAGACGAAACATAAACATCAACTGGTTTTATATATTGCTTTAATTTTGTACAAGAGAAATACAAGCATAAGCATAATTTTTCTATCATGCTATACCTAGTTTCTGCATCATTCAAAACTCTAATGAGGTAGTAGATGGCCCTTTCGACACCATCCTCATCCTCTTGAGCCAACATGCTCCCTAAGGTTTTGTCTGACGCAACTATGTACAATCTCATACTCCTATTCCTACAAGGTGGTGAAAGAATTGGAGGATGACTCAGGTATTCCTTAATCTTGTCAAAGGCTTCCTGCTGATCTCGCCCCCATTCGAACCCATCTTTGTTGAATCGAAGTAATGGTGAAAAGGCCAGCGTTTTTCCGCTTGGGTTTGATATGAATCTTCTCAAGAAATTAATCTTACCCAGCAGTGATTGCAACTCCTTTTTTGTTGATGGCGCTTTCGCTTCCATGATGGCTTTGGTCTTATTTTGATTGATCTCGATCCCCTTTTTGTGGACCACAAAGCCTAGAAAATCCCCTGCCTGTACACAAAACACACATTTAAGAGGATTCATTTTGAGACCATGTCTTCTCATCCTTTCAAAGGACTGTCGAAGATGGTCTAAGTGACTCTTCCCTGAAACAGAGTTAACCACAATATCATCAATATATATTTGCATGAAAGTCTCTATATAATCATGGAAAATTGAGTGCATTGCTCGTTGATATGTTGCCCCAGCATTTTTGAGGCCAAAAGGCATTACTACCCACTCGTAGGTGCCTAAGGCTCCAGGACAACGAAAAGCTGTTTTGGGGACATCATCTTCAGCAATGAATATTTGGTCATATCCAGAGTACCCATCTAACATACTAAGATATTCATGTCCTATGGCAGAATCGACTAACATTTCTGCCACATGCATAGAATACTCATCCTTTGGAGTTGCAGAATTTAGATCTCTAAAGTCTATGTAAACTCTTAAAGAATCATTCTTTTTAATAACAGGTATAATGTTAGCTAACCATTCGACATACCTGGCAGTGCGGATGAATTTGCATCGAAGGAGTCTTTCAACTTCCTCTTTTATCTTTGAGAGAATTTATGGGGCAAATCGTCTTGGATTCTGTTTGACTGGATTCTTCCCATGCTTGATCGACAACTTATGTTCGATCAACTCTCTACTCAAACCAGGCATCTCATCATAGTCCCAGGCGAAATAGTCTTTAAACTCTTGTAACAACTGGGTGACTTCGACCTTAAGTTGTGGGTCAAGATTGGTGCTGACATATGTTGGCCTTCTGGTTGCCCATTCTCCTAGGTTGATTTCTTCTAACGGATCCTGCGCTAGCATCTTAATGTTATTTTCCAGCGGATCCTTTTCAAATCCCAAAGGCCCATCATCATAGATGGAATCAAGCCTTTGGCCTTGTTCTACACCCTGAACCTTATCAGGTGGCTCTGGGTCGAAGTCCTTACCAGGAACTTCTCGGTGGAATCTAGAATTGGCATCGCCGGCCATGTATTCATTGGCAGCTTCCAGAGCCGCTTGTAGTTTGGTTTCAACCACATAGGCCGAAATTCTTTTCAATGCTTCGAACTCAGTTATTGTCATTGAATTCACTTCCCCACCCTCAGGGGTCTACTGCAGGCTCGCCAAGGTATGTGAGCCTTTCTCTTGGCACCTCTTTATCCCAACGGAAACCATCGATAGGATGTAAGTACAATGAGCAAAATGTTTCATCATCTGGGACAAACTCAAAATCTGCTGGGCCACAAGGGGCAATGTGAGCCAAGTGTTTGTTGAACTGACGTCTGTCAACATGATTTATTGGTGCTTTAAAATACCCTTGATCAGCTTCAATATTCTCGACTATGCCATCTGGCCTCCAGATGGTGATTCGTTGATGTATCGAAGATGGCACTGCACCAATGCCATGTATCTACTCTCGTCCTAAGAGCAGATTGTAGTTGGCTTTTGTTTCCACTACCATGAATACAATAGGCCTAGTGATTGTCCTAACTGTTAAGTCAACTTGTATCACACCCAGTGTAGAGCCAACTTTTCCTTCGTAATTTGAAAGAACCATATTATGTGGCTTAGTATCAGTATCATACTTGCCAATCTTGTTCAATAAAAAATGTGGCATCAGGTTTACTGTTGCGCCACAGTCAACTAATATCTTGTTTATTGGTACGTTCTCCACTTTTCCAGTAATGTAGAGGGGCTTTAGGTGGCCTTTTGTAGGTCACTCGAAGAAGGCGTTCTACGCTTCAATGCACCCATTATTCATAATATAGTAGCACACAAGCTTGTGTGCTGCCATCTTTGCTTTAGTGCAAACATCTAAATCTCCGACCTCTGTAATTTGGTTAAACTCCCTAGGCATTACAGACACCACATTCACTATGATGTCGAGAGAAGCATCAGACTCAGAGTCTAAGTTGTCTGTCATTTCTTCATCATCTTCGACAGTCTTTTCATGTTTGTCCTCTTGAGAGGAATATAATTTTCGCCCCACGAGCATTTTTTCAGCAATCTTCATTTGATTCCCTCCGTTATTATCAGTAGGGACATTAGTACTGGACTCTCCTTGGTCCTTCGACTGAGCCTCCCTGAGAGCCTTCATTCTACGTTGTTCTCTCCTCCATTGAGATCGCGACATCGAGTTCTTCCCTTTATAGTTTTCAGAGACATAAGCTGACCTATTGGAAGTCTGAAACTCCTTTTGATACTCTATTAAAGAGCCTCTATTCACATCAAACTTCTGCCATTTTTTCTGCCCCTTTTCCTTTCCTTCGACAGGTTTCATCCAGCTTCCCACTGGTGCATTACTTGTTGGTTTGAAGGTGTTGGGTCTGGCCTCTGGGAACTGTGTTTTTCCTCCCACTTGTTTTGAAGAGGACCTTCTAGGATCGAAACCCCTTTGACCATGAGATGTTTTCTGCTCCCTTATTTCCTTAGCCTTCCTAATCTCCTCAAGATTGTGAGCAGCCTTTTGATCGAAGATTGCGCTGCATCTGGGGCATAACAAGACACCTGATCCCTTCTTTTGGCAGCAGTGAAGGAATTCAATGATAGTCTCTTCCTATTTTGGATACGCCACTTTGTTACGCTCTTCTTGGCAGCTTGCTTCATCAACCTCCATGGTCTTATGTTGTGTAATCTCTACCATATTTATGTCCATGTCGACATCAACACTAATATTCAGATTGCAGAAGTCTACATCAAGGCCTTCAGCAGCCTTGTCCATCTTAATGAAACTATCAGTAGTTTCTTTGGTAACCAGCATCATATTGGAATCCTCAATGATCCCATCATCTAAGCCATCAGTAGCTTTGTCGAAGCCATCAGCGGCCTCGCTCATGAGTTTCTCCATGGTATTGATGTCAAGGCCTTTAGTAACCCTGGCTAAAATAGCATCATTGGTGAAATCTTCAGTAATTTCTACCATATGTACTTCTGTGGGCTTAGCATAATGGGTATCCACTGTTTGCAATGGGTCAGAGTCAATTTTCATTTAACCTTTGCTCTTCTCTCTGAACTTCAGTCTGCCCTCCTGGATAGCGTTTTGCACTAAATCCCTGAAAAGAAAACACTGAGAAGTTTTATGACCCAGAAAATTATGGTACTTACAAAACCCTCTCTTTTTCCTTTGTTCTAAAGGTGACATTTTAGCGCCAGCCGACACTATCATTTGTCCATCTTTAACTAACAAATCAAAAATTTCGTCACACTTAGTGATATCGAAAGTATATGTTTTCTTTGGAAACCTATCATTCTTCTCAGATTCGACAGGATCTTTTCCATTCGAAGGAGCTAACACTTTACAAGCATACGGAGGACCTTGCGTTAATTCAGCAACATCTATCTCGTTTTCATCGGAATACAATGGCTCATTATATAATCCTTCGACATCCTCATTATATTCAACATAGGCTACCTTTTTACTCTTATTAAACTTAGTTTTTTCGTCTTTCAGACGTACTAACTGTCGAATCCTATCAACCAGTTGGGCCATATCTCTTAGATTCTGGGTATCCAACTTCTTTCTAATAGAGTAATCAAGGCCACCAACGGCCATTTCGACCAATTCATGTTCTGGCACTTGTGTAAAATACCTAGTCTTAAGTAATCAAACCTATTTAGGCAATCGTCTATTGGCCCAGTAAACTTTCGTTTTATGCTAGCCAATTCTTTCAAACTAATCTTGGTTTGTCCCATGTAGAATTATTCATGGAATAAACGTTCTAACTGGGTCCAATTACAGATTGAGTTAGGAGGTAGGGTTGTAAACCAAGTAAAAGTATTTTTGGTGAGAGAACTTGGAAAATATTTTATCCTAAGACTTTCGTCATTTGCAATCTCTCCAGCCTCAATCATATACTGGGCTACATGTTCGACAGTAGATTCAGTGGTATCTCTTGAGAATTTGGTAAACTTTGGGACCTTCGTCCCAGGAGGTAATTCTGATTGGAGAGTGTAATCTACTATCGGTGATGTATAGTTTGGCCTAGTAAAACCAAAATTTACCCCATTTCGAGCCATTATCCTTTCGACCATGGCTGTGAGGTTGTTATCTGCTGCTACGTTGTTACGTCGAACCTGTTGTACAACATGGTCAGCATCTTGGTTTCTATTTACTATACCTACCCCTTGTTCCCTCTCTAGGGGGTTCGACTCTAGGGGGTTCGACTATCCCCTGGTTTTCTAGATTCGCCTCAGGTATGTTCCCTAGGTTCTGCTGTGGAATGTTCTCCACAATAGTCGCACCTCGTACAGGGGCTGGTACACCCATAAATTATGCCATGCGTGCCAATTGTACTGCTAATTGTTGGTTAGTTTGGGTAGTGTTCTGGATCAAGGGCTGGAAAATTGCCCCCATAGTTTGGGACAAGGTGTGTACCATTTGTAGGTTACTCTCATCCATTTGCTGTCTTAAACATGCTATAGAAGTATTTGTCAGACTAGGACCTTGAATGGAATATCCCACACCTACACTTTGACTGTTTCGACCCACATTTATCCCAGATCCTGACTCTTGTAATGGCGAAGACATTACATTTTCTGAGAATACTGGGGGGACATTTTGGAGGCTTTGCATTACTGACGTTGGCATTCCATAAGGTGGATTCCTTGGTAACAGTTGTGAAAATCCTGGAGGGGGGAAGTGCCTAAACGTCGAAGTTCCTCCTGGTGGAGTTTGGGGATTAGATCCTTATGGCCCAATGTACTCCAAAATGGGTTGAGTGTAAGACCTTGTATATGTCAACCCTGAACCTGCCATTGATGGCATTGGTTCAGACATAACAGGAGGCGGTATTGGCTCTCCTGTCGAAGGGACTGGGGGTGGAACCACATCATTCCTAGACACATTTTGAGGGTTAGTGTTACTAGGCTGGGCAGTTGAATTACTTGATTGAGGATTAGAACCACTCCCTTGAGGGTTTGGATTGTTTGGTTGACTAGTGTTCGTAGCCATTTTCCTTGTGTATCTTCTCCTTGGTCTCTCTTCGTTTGTAGTGGCTACCTTACCACTTCTCAATAACATGCAATGAAGTTTTTTAAGAAGGAAAAGATTGATGAATATAGATTTTCAAAATTTAGAAAGATCTTTATAGAGTTAGCACTGTCCCACCGAGTGTGCCAATTTGTTTACTGGTAAAATTGGTAAACAACCGCTGATCTTCCAAATCTAACTTTAGTGACTCACGGGATCAATCAGATTGATCCTAGGACATGTGCTAACAATTGATTTAAAGTAAATTCTGAAGAACTAAACACTTCGACAGTGTTCATAAAGAGAAATTTATCTAAAATGTGGTTTTTAAAAGATGTGCAAGAACTTTAAGTCGAAAAGGCTGAAACTGTAAAGGAAATGTTGAAAGTATGAAAGTAAAACGAAATGCATAAACATAACTTGCACAAATTAAAAGATAAATTCTTAATGAAAGGGTTGAAGTAAATTGCATTGAAAAAAGAAAATGGTGTTTACATTATGTACATTCTAACTAGACTCTTTTCTCTACACGCGGATACTTTGAGTAAATTTGGAGTAACTTGTACAAAGTGAACACAACACCCTGAATCCAATTGCTAGAACTCCTATTTATAATAATAAAACTAACTGTTGTTAACTCCCTAAAAAAATTAACCCATGACAAGTGTCACGCTGCATGCTTCTGTCCCTTGGATGTGCGCCACTTGTCTCTTTCAGGAGTAGACAAGAATAACTACTCCCTCCTTTATTTGAATTTGAATCCCTTAGCGTAGGACATCATCAGTAATATCGGTCGAAGGTTATTTCAAAATTCTTGGAAATATTTCTAAGTCCCAAGCATATCCTTTCCTTATACAAGCATCTTCGATTTAAGTTCAACATGAAGATCCAGTCGAACACTCCTTTGGACCTCTTCAAAGAGTTTTAACACCAATTAATTCCTCCAACTTAATACAGGCGTCAAATTTATGAGTTAACAACAACCGCTTCTCTAAAGACGATCAGAAGGAGCAGAAAAGGAAGCGGAAGGAGATACAATCTTGTTCGAGCAACCCTTCAACTTCAACCAGTACCGGCGAGACCTCCCATTCGATGCACCCAATCCCGAATGGCGAGTTCAAACTTGTCCTGATCAGCAAAGACCCCCGGCGAGGAGTGAAGATCAGGACCAGGCTCCCCGACTTAGAGAGGAATCAGCTCAAAGCCTGTCTCCGGGAGAATGCAGATTTGTTCGCTTGGAGCACCGCAGAAATGCCCAGGCTAGATCCTGACGTCGCCTGCCACCAGCTCACCATCGACCCCACCGCTAGGGCAGTAGCTCAACGTAGGAAAAAACAATCTCCGGAGAAAACGGAGGCTGTCGAACAAGCTGTAAAAGACCTCATCGAGGCAAATTTTATTTCGTAGACCAAGTACACTACTTGGCTGTCCAATGTTGTACTCGTTAAAAAGTCTAATGGAAAATGGCGCATGTGTGTTGACTATACCGATCTCAATAGGGCATGCCCTAAAGATGTATATCCCCTCCCCAATATAGATAAATTAGTTGATAATTCTGCTGGTTTTAAATTGTTATCGTTCATGGACGCATATTCGGGCTATAATCAAATACTCATGGCGAAAAGCGACAAAAGGTACACAACTTTCATGACCGAATCAGGCAATTATTACTATGTAATGCCCTTCGGCTTGAAAAACGCTGGCGCTACCTACCAAAGAATGACGAACAAGGTCTTCCGGGGAGAAATCAGGGACATGCTTAAAGTCTATATGGACGACAAGATCGTGAAGTCCCATGAGGAATCCGATCACACGATGTAGCGAGCGATTTTGGACGCGATTCTTAAGCGCTGTCGCTCTCTGGGTTAGTTTACTACAAGTCGATTCATTTTTTATCCTATTAAAGCTGATGAAGGAAGGGAAATAGATGTCTCCAATTAACCCTGCTTGCATATTGAGTTTAAATAGCGGTATGTTAAGTTACGGATGCGATCAATGTGGTGGGGCCTTTCCTGTGCTATTTTGACAGAATGACAGGTTTCTGGCGGGGAACAAGGATTAGGATGTTAGGACTGATGCTTTTTGATAGATATATGAGAGTATGGGATTTAGGGTTTTTGTTTAGTGTGCTCGCTAAGATTTTTCTTTCAATCTTATGCCTACGTATTCCCGTTTACCGAAACAGGGAAATCAGAGCGTTCGTAGTTCCTCCTATTCTATGGGAGGAAATGGGTGTTTTTGGTGTCTTGTTCAAAGCCCAAGACGTGAAGCGAAAAGGTGGTTTATATCTTGTTCAAAGCCCAAGATGTGAAGCTAAAAGGTCTATTTGTATCTTATTCAAAGCCCAAGATGTGAAGCTGAAGGGGTTTGACTTTAGAGAGAATTGGTCATCTCTAAAGGGGGTCTGTATGTCACAACTGTTTATAAAGGAGAATTACTTTAACCGGGATTTGTGAATCTAGCAATGCCATAATTTCCTTTAAAGGGATTTTAACCTGAAGGAGAAGACTTTAACTCAGTGTAGAGCAATGCTATCTTTCCTTAGGAATTTCTCATGCTAAAAGAGGGACAGTGGTATGGATGTAGATGATCCAGAGGTTTGCCGCTTACAGCGATTAGATGAAGGGGAATAAGTTGTTGATGTTTGTGTACTGTGAACGAGGCACAACTTTGATGCTAAAGGGTTGATTGGATTAACCAGTGATTTTCTTATACAAAGCCTAAGAGGAGGCTAATATGTGTCTCGTACAAAGCCCGAGAGAGAAACTAAAAGGTTTTGACTCGACGATGGAGTCTTTTGGTATCTCGTATAAAGCCCGAGATGAAGGCTATTTGACTCAACAAGAGAGTTTTTTGTATCTCGTACGAAGCCCGATATGGAGGCTATTATTTGTTTGGCTCAATAAGAACCTTTTTGTATCTCGTATAAAGCCCGAGATGGAGGCGAAAGGGGTGATTGACTCAACGAGGGAGTCTCTTATGTGTCTCGTACAAAGCCCGAGAGAGAGGCTAAACGTTGTTTGACTCCGCTGGGGAGGATCATTGCACAAAGCCCAAGAGGAGGCTAACTTCACTGGAGAAGGATCATTATACAAAGCCTAAGAGGAGGCTATGGTTATTGTTTCAGTTGAGTGACAGGTCCAGTATGCTGATTTAAAGAGAAAATCAGTTCTTATATGAGTAACACTGTACTCAAGGATTTGATTCGAGGATCCAGGTTATTCCTATTCTTTAAGGAAGTGGGAAATCCGAAGGGTATTGAGACTGTCCGAGTCTACGGGTTTCCTTCCTATTTAACGAAGGGGCCACTTGAGAATGTCTTGAAGACTCAAGGAGATTAGACTGTCCAAGTCTAGAGTTTCATCTTTTGTACTATGTGTCATACCCCAAATTTTGACCACTAAGATTTCCCATCATTGTGCAAATCATCAGCATAATATGGATGTACCTTTGTACCTCATCAGCCTCCCCAAAGATGGGTGAGCATTCACTACAATCAAAACTAGGGTTTCAAACCCTCTCAGAGCTCTTAGACAAAGGATCAATCAAGGAATGACATGATCTTCAACTTGTCTAGCCTCTCAAATATCCACAATGGATCAAGAGGACTCCCACTTCAAGGATTAAGCACAAGTTTGCTCCCTTCTAGGTGGATCAAGCCTCAGGATCGCCAGTGTCACCAAATTAGGGTTTGGTCGACTAGGGCCTCCAGATGGAAATTTTCCTCTGGGCATGAGCCAATGCTTCAAAGCATAACCTAAAATGCTCCATGGAACATCATAAACCCCATCATCAAGTCAATTTAGCCTCAGGGGATGCATACATAAAAAAATCAGGAATTAGGGTTTCTTGACCTAATTCACCCCTAAGTTGACTTTTGGGACAAATCATGAGCCAAGACCTTAAGACATGATTTGAGGGTCTCTAACATACCACGTTGATCCATTTGCAACAATGGATTGACCTAATAAGCTTGAGCAACAAGTTTCAATTTCATCTGAACCACAGTTAGGGTTTCGCGAGAAAAGTCAACTGTAGCTTTGACTTTTGACCAGGACATGCTCCCAAGCCATGGGACATGATTAAATACACCCTATAACACCTATGGAACATGTCCATCAAGTTTGATTTAGGTCAAGGACATGATTTCCTAAAGGATCGCACAGTTTGTAATTCATTTGATAAAAAGTCAACTGTGCACAAAAGTCAAACTTTGACTTTTTGAGATTTTTCATAAAAATGATTTTTTAACCCTAAAATGATGTTAATGTGTGATTGGAATCATCATTCATCAAGAAAAATCAAAGAAAGTGGGATAACTTGTAAAAGGGGTAACCATAAAAACTTAGAAATTTTTCTAAGTTATGGAATAAAGTGGCAAGGGTACCAACTTTGGAGGATCATAACTCCTAAACCACAAAGCCATTTTTTCCCATCCAAAGATGGATTTGTAGCCCTCATGGCCCTCTACAAAAGTGTCAACTACACTTCATCCTAATTCATCATGGATTTTGAGTTATGGTTGGATCAAAATGGCTAAAAACCTAAAATTGACATTTTTCAGCACTTAGCCAAAAATCTGCCTTGTAATTTCAGCACAATGTCCCAACTTCAAGGCTATTTTTCTCCATGATCCCAGTTGAACCAGGTCTAGTGTCAAACATCAAAGTTGAAGTACGTCATCTAAGCTTTCCGGAAAGTCCTAGAACGTCCATGTAGCATACTCGAGCAGAGAGTTATGGATCTTACAAAAAGGCTTGCTGCAGCTGAATTTTTCAGGGCAGATTTGCACATTTTTTGTGCCACATGAATTTTCAAGCCTTGTCATCATTTTGGACACATCTAAGGATCAAATCCAAGTGGGATGATCTAATCCATGAACCTCCCAAGTCCAAGGAACCAAAAAAAGCATGCCAAAACCTAGAAATCCCTAAAAGAGGGACAAAACTCCAATTTTGGTTTGGAGCATTTAATGGATGCTTAGAGGTGGCATGAACTGAGCTTCCTCCAACTGAATTCAGTCAAGATTTCTCCAACAACTAGGGAACCAGCAGCCTGTGCTCTAACCTCTAGTCAATGGCTAGAGGAGACTTGGATTTTCATTGACCAACATTGGCCAAACCTCTGCTGCAGCCACCATTCACTATTGCTTGCAAAACAAACTTGCTCTACTATAAATAGAGCTCATTTGTGCTCAGTTTGAGTACACCAAAGCCATCAAACAGATGCTTTCCTCAAATTCTCTCTTTCACTCCAAAATGCCTTCTTTAGTAAGGAAATTCTGAGTTTTTGAGTTAGAGAGCATTTCCATCATAGCTCATGATCCTAACACCTCATAAACATCATATGTAGGTGATCCAAACTCTCACAAGTGACCTATAACACCAACATCACAAAGTCACCTCTCAAAACCTCAAAATGACACTTTTTTTGCATTTTTTAAGCCATGTCTTGATTCAGTCACTTTACAAACCAGATAAAATCTCAAACACACTCTAAATATCATCCTTGAACTGTCCCAAATAGCGCCACACATCTGGAACACCATTTGAGAGAGTTGGCATTTTGGCCACTTTTGACCATTTTGCGAAGAAAGTGCTCAAACTTGCTCCAGAGATTTCCTGCTGATTCCAACCATCCTAAAAGCTTCTAAGAGGTCATTTGAGGTTGTCCAAAGCATCAAATCATTTCTGGAACAAAGCACTTGGTAGGTTGCCCAAAATCTCCAAAAAAGAGGTAAAATTCACAACTTGAATTCTTTGAATCATGCTTTCCTTTGTTGTCCACATACATGCATCATATTGAACAATTCTTGAGGCAAAAATGTAGTCCTTAATGTTTATGTTGTGATCCTCCCACTGTTTGCATTTTAACATGTTTATATGTGGAATTTTGGTTGTTTTAAAATCATGTCCAGTTCTGGTTTTTTTGATTGGTGTGTTCTGTACATTAAGTTTTAGTGTGCATGAGTAACACCATTGGATTCCTTGCGAAAAATCGGTCAAGATAGGTTTTTATGGATTTCAAATCCGATGAAAATTGAGAGAGTTACGCGCGTTGGAAATTTGACGCGAAACGACGTCGAATTAACGATAGCAGTTCTAGTTTTTTTATTGCTTCGTTTTGTGTGTTGATTTTTCATGTGTGTGAGTAATACCATTGGATTCCTTGCGAAAAATCGGTCAATATAGGTTTTTACGGATTTCAATTCGGATAAAAATCGAGAGAGTTACGCGTGTCGGAAATTCGACGCAGAACGATGTTTTCAAAACAGTGCAGTTATGGTTTTTTTTATTTCTGTGTTTTGTGTGTTGATTTTCCATGTGCGTGAGTAATACCATTGGATTCCTTGCGAAAAATCGGTCAAGATAGGTTTTTACGGATTTCAATTCGGATAAAAAACGAGAGAGTTACGGGCGTTGGAAATTTGACGCGAAACGACGTCGAATTAACGATAGCAGTTCTGGTTTTTTAATTGCTGCATTTTGTGTGTTGATTTTTAGTGTGCATGAGTAACACCATTGGATTTCTTGCAAAAAATCGGTCAAGATAGGTTTTTACGGATTTCAATTCGGATAAAAATCGAGAGAGTTACGCTTGTTGGAAATTCGACGCGAAACGATGTTTTCAATCGATAATAGTTCTGGTTTTTTAATTTCTGCATTTTGTGTGTTGATTTTCAGTGTACGTGAGTAATACCATTGGATTCCTTGTGAAAAATTGGTCAAGATAGGTTTTTACGGATTTCAATTCGGATAAAAATCGAGAGAGTTACGCGTGTTGGAAATTCGACGCGGAACAATGTTTTCAATCGATGACAGTTCTGGTTTTTTAATTTCTGCATTTTGTGTGTTGATTTTCCATGTGCGTGAGTAATACCATTGGATTCCTTGCGAAAAATCGGTCAAGATAGGTACTTCCGGATTTTGATTCCGATAAAAATTGAGAGAGTTATGAGTGTTTGAAATTTGATAAAAAACTTGTTGAAAATTAAAGTTTCGGTACTAGTTTTTACCCCATAAGAGATGTCGGAGATGATATTGTGACATCTTTCCTCTTTTTCTTATTTTTATTTTCAAAACTCAACCAATTCTTTTACATAGCAAAAAATCATAATTTTCTAATTCATACCCCATAATATTTTAATCCACAAAAAAATCACAAAAAAAAAGTATTATTTTTAATATATTTAAAAATAGTGTTTTAAATTGTTTTAAATGCTTTTAAAATGATTTTTTTTTTCTTGATTTTTAAAACCAAAATGATTTTAAATATTTATGTGGATAAAATATTTTTTTTCATAAACTTTAATCATTATTTAATGATTTTATTTGATATTTTTATCATTTTTTACTTAATTTTTCTTGGAAAAATGCCTTAAAAAATGAAATTGGGGTTTTCTTTGATTTTCACCCTAACAAATCTTTTTCAAACACTTTGGGCCTCTATTAGAGTGTAAGACCCAATCCCCTTTTAACCAAAACAATTTTGGGCCTCACTTATTGTATAAGTCCCTCTGCGTTAAAAGAAAACCTCGGCGCGATCGTCATTTTCAAACGAAAATCAACTGGGCTTCTCTTTGAGTTGTAAGTCCCATTTCTTTTCATTTTTAAACACTTGGGCCTCTAATAGAATGTAAGACCCGACCATTTTTTAACAAAACAATTTTGGGCCTCAATTATTGTATAAGTCCCGATACGTTAAAAATCTCGGCGCGATCACCATTTTCAAACTGAAAATATTTTGGGCCTCTCCCTGAGTTGTAAGCCCCATCTTTTGTACAAAAATACACTTTGGGCCTCTAATAGAGTGTAAGACCCAACCCCTCTTTTTCATATTTTCTCATTTTTCATATTATTTTTTAATGATTTGGAAAATTAATAACTCCCTCAATTTTGATTATTTTTTATTGGTTCTTTTTCTGAAAAATCACAAAAATAGTAAAATATTTTATTCTACAAAAAAAATCAAATTTATATTATTTATTTAATATAGTTGGTATTTTTATGAATAAATTCATTTTTAATTGTTTTTAAACATTTTAAAAGTGAATATTCATCTTGAAAATCAAAACTAAATAAGTTTTAAATCATCTTGTGATTAAAACCTCATTTTTCAAACCTTAACCAAAAATCACAAGTGGTTTATTTAAACTTATTTGATTTTTTGTCATTTTTTATTAATTTTCTTTGAAAAATTACTTTTAAAAAGTGAAAATTAGGGTTTCTTTGATTTTTAATAATACTCAAATGTTTCAAGACTCTTTGGGCCTCTAATAGAGTGTAAGACCCAATCCCTTTGTAAATACCAAAATTTTGGGCCTCAGTCACTTGTATAAGTCTCACGGTGTTTCCAAAAACTTGGCGCGATCGTCGCCCTTTTCAAAATTAACCATTGGGCCTACCCTTGAGTAGTAAGACCCATTTCTTTTCTTAAAACTCACTTGGGCCTCTAATAGAGTGTAAGACCCATCCCTTTGTACAAAAAACCTTTCTTGGGCCTCAGTCACTTGTATAAGTCCCTCTGTACAAATTCAACAGTGCGATCACAGGTAAAACTTTTTGGGCCTCTCCTTGAGCTATAAGCCCCAACCATTTTTATTTCAAAGCACTTTCTCCTTTGATTTTGAATATACTGTTGTTTTCAATCTTTCTTTGTTGAACAACTAACCAAACAGCATGGAAGCTCTACAACCGAGTAAGTGTTTACCCACTTTCATTTACCGCTTTCATATGTATATAACTGTATTGTGGGGCTGTTTCACTGTAAGTCTCCTTTCACAAACTCATATGTATATAACTGTATTGTGGGGTTGTTTCCCTATAAGTCTCCTTTCATAAACTCATATATATATAACTGTATTGTGGGGCTGTTTCGCTGTAAGTCTTCTTTCATAAACTCATATCAACTGTGTAATAATAGTATAGATATTTAGAGTTTCCCCGACAACTACGTCTAGCACTAGGTAAAGCCGTTTCAATCACTCTTAGAAATAGTCTAAACTAGATCCCCATAGGATTACTAAACACAGTCTTCCCTCCTCTTGGGGTTAAACAATATGGAGATATGAAAGACAGCATTCTCTGTGAACCCTTTCATAGACTGTCACTTGTAGAAGTTGTCAAAGAAACTCTACTCCCCAGAGATGATCTTTTCTCTGTGAATGGCATCTCTTGAGTTTCTTCCAAATTCTCGAACTTTCCTGACTTTGATCTATTCTCGGTGAATAGCATTGCCTTGAATTTCTCGGGGTTTAGGGACCCACAGGCTTCTTAAAAGCACTTGTCAAAGAAACTCTACTCCCCAGAGATGATCTCTTCTCCGTGAATTGCATCTCTTGAGTTTCTTCCAAATTCTCGAACTTTCCTGACTTGATCTATTCCTTGTGAATAGCTTGCCTTGAATTTCTCAGGGTTTGGGGACCCATCGGCTTCTTAAAAGCATCAGCCTCCTCTTGGGCATCGTACAAGGACCCACAGGCTTCCTAAAAGCAACCCCGCCTCCTCTTGGGCTTAGTACAAGGACCCTACGGCTTCTTAGAAGTATTCACAGCCTCCTCTTAGGCTTCATATAATGATCTCTTCCTCCGAGAATGATAGCCTCCTCTTGGGCTTAGTACAAGGACCCGTCGACTTCTTAAAAGTTTCCAGCCTCCTCTTGGGCTTCGTACAAATTGTCCCGACGACCTCCTAGAGGTATAGGAACATAAATTAGTCATCTGCATAGAACAGTCCTTTCATAGAGTCTACTATTGTTTCTCAAAGCATAGTACAAAAGATGAAACTCTAGACTTGGACAGTCTAATCTCCCTGAGTCTCAAAGACATTCTCAAGTGACCCCTTCATTGAATAGGAAGTAAACCCGTAGACTCGGACAATCTCAATACCCCTTGGATTTCCCGATTCCTTAAAGAACGGGAACAACCCGGATCCTTGAATCAAATCCTTGAGTACAGTGTTGCTCATATAAGAACTGATTTTCTCTTTCAAAATCAGTATACTGGACCTGTCACTTAACTGAAACAGTTACCATAGCCTCCTCTTGGGCTTTGTTCAATGATTCTTCCCAGTGAAGCAAACGTTTAGCCCCCATCTCGGGCTTCGTACGAGATACCAAAATTCTCCCTAGTGGAGTCAAACAACGTTTAGCCTCTCTCTCGGGCTTTGTACGAGACACATTAGAGACTTCCTCATTGAGTCAATCACCCTTTTGCCTCCATCTCGGGCTTTATACGAGATACAAAAAGGTTCTTATTGAGCCAAACAAACAATAGCCTCCATCTCGGGCTTCGTACGAGATACAAAGACTCTCTTTTTGAGTTAAACCTTGAAGCCTCCATCTCGGGCTTCGTACGAGATACAAAAAAACACTCTCTTGTGGAGTATAAAAGACTCTCTTGTTGAGTCGAACTTTCAGCTTCCATCTCGGGCTTCGTACGAGATACAAAATCACTCTCTTGTTGAGAATAAAAGATTCTCCTGTTGAGTCAACCCTTTTAGCCTCTCTCTCGGGCTTTGTACGAGATACAAAAACTCTCTTGTTGAGTACGAAAAGATTCCCTCGTTGAGTCAAAACCTTTTCGCCTCTCTCTCGGGCTTTGTACGAGACACATAGTAGCCTCCTCTTAGGCTTTGTATAAGAAAACCACTGGTTGATCCAATCGACCTTTTAGCATCAAAACTGTGCCTCGTTCACAGTACATAAACATCAACAACTCCTTCCCCTTCATCTAATCGCTGTAAGCGGCAAGCCTCTGGATCATCTACATCCATGCCACTGTCCCTCTTTTAGCATGAGAAATTCCTAAGGAAAGATATCATTGCTCTACACTGAGTTAAAGTCTTCTCCTTCAGGTTAAAATCCCTTATAAAGGAAATTATGACATTGCTGGATTCACACATCCTGGTTAAAGTAATTCTCCTTTATAAACAGTTGTGACAGACAAACCCTTCTTTAGAGATGACAAATTCTCTCTAAAGTCAAACCCTTTAGCTTCACATCTTGGGCTTTGAACAAGATACAAATAGACTTTTCAGCTTCACATCTTGGGCTTTGAACAAGATATAAACTACCTTTCGCTTCACGTCTTGGGCTTTGAACAAGACACCAAAACACCCATTTCCTCCCATAGAATAGGAGGAACTACGAACGCTCTGATTTCCCTGTTTCGGTAAACGGGAATACGTAGGCATAAGATTGAAAGAAAAATCTTAGCGAGCACACTAAACAAAAAACCCAAATCCCATACTCTCACATCAAAAAGCATCAGTCCTAACATCCTAATCCTTGTTCCCCGCCAGAAACCTTCTGTCAAGGTAAAAAGAAAGAAAACAGTATTGGCAAAAATACAAATAACCAGTACAAAGGCCCCCCCACATTGATAGCATCCGTAACCTAACAGACTGTTGTTTAAACTCAGTATGCAAAGCAGGGTTAATTGGAGACATCTATTTCCCTTCCTTAGTCAGCTCACAATAGGATAAAAAATGAATCGACCTGTAGTAAGCTCAAACCGCAGAGAGCGACCAACACTTAAGAACCGCGTCCAAAATCGCTCGCTACACTATGCTTTGAGTAACAGTAGTAGACTCTTTGAAAGGACTGTTCTATGAAGATGACTAAGTTCTGTTCCTACACCTCTAGGAGGTCGTTGGGACAATTTGTACGAAGCCCAAGAGGAGGCTGAAAACTTTTAAGAAGCCGACGGGTCCTTGTACGAAGCCCAAAAGGAGGCTATCATTCCCGGAGGGAGAGATCATTATACGAAGCCTAAGAGGAGGCTGTGACGTAGGGTCCTTGTACTAAGCCCAAGAGGAGGCGGAGTTGCTTTTAGGAAGCCTGTGGGTCCTTGTACGATGCCCAAGAGGAGGCCGATGCTTTTAAGAAGCCGATGGGTCCCCAAACCTCGAGAAGTTCAAGACAGGCTATTCACAAAGAATAGATCAAGCCAGGAAAGTTCGAGAATTTGGAAGAAACTCAAGAGATGCCATTCATGGAGAAAAGATCATCTCTGGGGAATAGAGTTTCTTGACAAGTGCTTTTAAGAAGCCTGTGGGTCCCCAAACCCTGAGAAATTCAAGACATGCCATTCACCGAGACTAGATCAAGCCAGGAAAGTTCGAGAATTTGGAAGAAACTCAAGAGATGCAATTCACGGAGAAGAGATCATCTCTGGGGAGTAGAGTTTCTTTGACAACTTCTATGAGTGACAGTCTATGAAAGGGTTCACCGAGAATGCTGCCTTTCATATCTCCATATTGTTTAACCCCAAGAGGAGGGAAGACTGTGTCTGGTAATCCTATGGGGATCTAGTTTTGACTATTTAAGAGTGATCAACGGGCTTAATGCTAGACGTAGTTGCCGGGGAAACTCTAAATATCTATACTATTATTGCACAGTTGATATGAGTTTATGAAAGAAGACTTACAGCGAAACAGCCCCACAATACAGTTATATGTATATGAAAGCGGTAAATGAAAGCAATAACCACTTATTCGGTTGTAGAGCTTCCATGCTGTTTAGTTAGTTGTTCAACAAAGAAAGATTGAAAACAACAGTATATTTCAAAATCAAAGGAGAAAGTGCTTTGAAAAAGAAAGATTTGGGGCTTACAGCTCAAGGAGAGGCCCAGGGTTTTATTAGTGAGCGCACGGTTGTTTTGTACAGAGGGACTTATACAAGTGACTGAGGCCCAAAAATTGTTTTCTGTACAAGGGGATGGGTCTTACACTCTCTCAAGAGGCTCAAAAGAGTTTTAAGAAAAGAAATGGGTCTTACTACTTGAGGGTAGGCCCAAGGTTTTTTGTTTTGAAAAGGCGACGATCGCGCCGTTTGTTTTTTACGGTATCGGGACTTATACAATATACTGAGGCCCAAAAATGATTTGGTCAAAAAAAGATTGGGTCTTACACTCTATTAGAGGCCCAAGTGTTTTGAAAATGATTTATGAGGGTTGAATTAATCCAAAAACCCTAATTTGTTTTCAAAAATGTATTTAATTGAATAAAAATTCAATTAAAATGATCAAAATTGTTTAACATATGGAAAACAAATTGTGATCTTGGATTAATGCTTCAAAAATTAATTATTGACCTACAAAATAATTAGAAGGCATTAAAAGTTGCAAAATTAAGGTGGAAAAAATATTTTAAATGTTAAAAACAATTAAAACATTAATTCTTTGCAAAAATATCAATTATACAAAATAAATAATATTTTTGGGATTTTTTGGGAAAATAAAATATTTTAACATTTTTGTGAATTATTAAAAAAAGAATCAACTCAAAATCATTAAAACTCAGAGAGAAATTAATTTTTGAATCAATTAAATAAAATCACAAAATTCAAATATTTGAATTTTCAAAAAAAATGGCGCCAAGAACACCCAAGAACACGCGCGTGTTCTGGGTTTGCCCAGATTTGCATTTTCTCTTCAATCTCACTGAATACTTAATCATATCATGTAATCCACATACCAATCAACTCGTTTTAACCTCACGATCATGTCTATGGCAATTAATTTCATTTAAATTAAGCATAAAACAAGAAATCCTGAAAAATCCTCAAGAACCCTAATTTCTGCATGAAGGCTTGGATTTTTGATACACGGTTCAAACAATGCAATTAATTGAGGGGAAACATTCCATGCATGATTATGAACATATGGCCAAATTATTGTGCAGCAAAAATTGCATGGATCATAGAGTTAGAAGAGCTCATGCTTACCACTTGCAGCTGGTGATCGTGATTTGTGTTGGAGGTGTTACAACTAGGTTCCAATGATCTGGATAGCTTCCCTAGGTGCCATGGAGTGTGTATGAATGCTTGGAACAGATTGAAATGATCTGGAACTTGAGATGGTACCCCAACTGCAAATCTGTCAAGAACTTGAGCAATTGGCTGGTGATTTTGTGAAATCTGTGTTCCAGATGTTATGTGAGTGTTTGGATCACTTCTATATGATGTATGTGAGGTGTGTGTGTGTGATTGGTTTGGTTGGAAAAGCTCTCAAACTCAAAACCCGATAGTGATTTGCCTTAGAAGGCAAAATTGGAGTGAAAGAAGAGATTTTGAGGAAAGCATTTGTTTGATGGCTTTGGTGTACTCAAACTGATCACAATTGAGCTCTATTTATAGTAGAGCAAGTTTGTTTTGCAAGGAATAGTGAATGGCAACTGCTGAGTAGGTTTGGCCAATGTTGGCAAATGAAAATCCAAGTCTCCTCTAGCCATTGACTAGAGGTTAGGGCACAGGCTGCTGGTTCCCTTGGTCTTGGATAAGTCTTGACTGAATTCAGTTGAGAATGGCTCAGTCCATGCCACCTTGATGCTTCCATTGAATGCTCTAATCCAAAATTGGAGTCTTGTCCCTATTTTGGCAATTCTAGGTTCAACATGCTATTTCTTGTTCCAAAGACTTTGGAGGCTTGGCTCAGTGATTGTCCCCTTTAGATTCAATCCTCAGAGGTGTCCAAGTGGATATGAGCATTTGGATTTGGCTGATTTTGGCAAATAGACCAAAAGTGTAAAAATCTGCCTTGCCTTGGCAGATTTCAGCAAGGCAACTTGCCAATGTCATATCTCATGACTCAAATTGAATTTGGTAATGTTCTTGACCATTTTGGAAAGCCCTTACATGATACAACAACTGTTTGAACATGTTTGGTTTTGATCTCTTTTGAATCCAAGTGAAAAATCCCCCTACATTTGGCAAAAAGTAAGGTAAAATCTGACTTAGTGAAATTTTCACTAAGTGTTGGAACAAAGTGACTTTTCTTGATTTTGATCACTCCATAACTCAAAATCCATGAGGAATTTGGACATAGGTCAGTATGAAGCTTTTGTAGAGGGCAATGAGATCTACAAATCAAGCTTTGAATGGGGAACAATGGCCTTGTGGTTTAGGAGTTATGATCCTCCAAAGTTAGCACATTAGTGTCACTTTTTCCATAACTTAGAAATTTTTCTAAGTTTTTATGGTTACCCCTTTTACAAGTTATCCCACTTTCTTTGATTTTTCTTGATGAATGATGATTCAAATCATACACATTAACATCATTTTAGGGTTAAAAATCCATTTTGGTGAAAAATCTCAAAAAGTCAAAGTTTACTTTTGTGCACAATTGACTTTTTATCAGATGAATTCCAAACTGTGCAATCCTTCATGAAATCATGTCCTTGACCTAAATCAAACTTGATGGACATGTTCCATGGGTGTCATAGGGTATATTGATTCATGTCCTAGGGCTTGGGAGCATGTCCAGGTCAAAAGTTAAAGTTACAGTTGACTTTTCCCGCGAAACCCTAATTATGGTGCAGATGAAATTGAGACTTGTTGCTCAAACTTCTTGGATTAATCCATTATTCCAAATGGATCAATATAGTTCATTAGAGACCCTCAAACCCTCTCTTGAGGTCTTGGCTCATGATTTTCCCTAAAAGTCAACTTGGGTGAATTAGGTCAAGGAACCCTAATTCCTGATTTTTTATGAATGCATCCTCTGAGGCAAAATTGACTTGATAATTGGGTCCATGAGGTCCCATGAAGTATATTAGGTTATGTTTTGGATCATTGGTTTGTGCCCAGATGAAAAATTTCCATCTGGAGGCCCTGGTCGACCAAAACCCTAATTTGGTGACACTGTCGATCTTGAGACTTGATCCACCTAGTAGGGAGCAGCCTTGTGCTTAATCCTTGAAGTGGGAGTCCTTTTGATCCATTATGGACGTTTGAGAGGTTAGAAAAGTTAAAGATCATGTCATTCCTTGATTGATCCTTTGCCTAAAAGCTCTGAGAGGGCTTGAAACCCTAAGTCTGATTGTAGTGGATGCTCACCCATCTTTGGGGAGACTGATGAAGTATGATGGTACATCCATATTGTAATGATGAGTTTCACAATGATGGGAAATCTTAGTGGTCAAAATTTGGGGTATGACAGATGCCCCTATTTAATCTTCTTGGACACAAAGGTGTGAATGACGAAGGTATTCGGGCATTCGGGGTGCAAGAGGATTAAATATCGGAATACCCGAAATTTTGATGGTGGTTATGAATGGTAGCTTACGCATTCATCTTCTTTAGCTAAGCGATGATGCTTAGAAAAGGTAAACTTCCCCTCGATCCTGGTCTTCAGCCAAGGAACTGGTCTTAGTTTCTGAAGTAAACTTCCCCTTGATCCTGGTTTCTTACCAAGGAACTGGTCTTAGTTTCTTTTGTCAATAAACTTTATTGACAAGGGACGCTATGCGTAGCGGCTTTCCTCAAACTTCTCGCCAAATTTTCTTGGGGAGATGCCATTTGACGGAAAAACTCTGATGTCAGACTCGCTGGGAGGACCCAGTCGTCTGAGTTGTAGAGGTGTACAAACTTCTCTATTAGAGATGCCATTTGTTGACTCTACTTGGGGAATGCGAGTCCCTTGAGAGACTACTTTCGCTTGGGGGTCTTACATCATACTTTTCTCGGGATCTTCTCGGAGAAATGCCATATGATGGGATTCAATTTTGAGGTGACGATGACCTTTTCATCAGTGGTTTTTTTTTCGGAGAAAAACTGCTGTACCACCGAATCTCTGATTAAGAGGCTTTCTCCGTGGATTTTCCTTAATCCGGGGAATCAAGGATATCATCTTCAATGGCGAAGAGTGATGTTGACTGAAGGCTCTCTGATGTTTCAGAGGTTCAAGTTATCAAAGTGGTCGAGGGCCAACTTACTTCCAGAAATAAACTGGAGGCGAGGTTGTTCAAACGCAGCATTTCCTGACGAGGCAAGAACTGACAACTCGATTGAGAGAACTTCTATCACTAGGGGACAAGACCGACTAGAGTGATAGTGATGCAATATGAAATGTGAATGAAAATCAATAATGCATGATGTATGTATGTTTATGCTGACAAAACTGACGCGACATACCAACTAAAAGATAAACATGACTGGATACTCGGCCATCGCGGGGCGAAAAAGTATCGCTGGTTCAAGATAGCAATTCCACCTTGCTTAGGAAAGATAGTCCCTGTTGGGAGCTATGTTGGTCGGGCTTAGGAGATAAGAACTCGGCCGAGGCGTGTCAGACGAAACAAGGTCTCTGACAGAGTTGATCCCTTCATTCAGGCGTACTGGGTTAGAAGGAGTACTTTAATTCTGCACTTTGAGGTTCGATTACTTATGAAGAAGCGACCGATGTTCTTCTGATGTTCAACAGTCAAAAGAAATTGCCGTCTTTATTAAAAAGCAGAAAAAGTTTTAACAAGTAAATTCATTTTTGTTTTATTTCGAGAATCGTTAATCATATTAAAATGTCGTTCTGTAAAGCTAAAACAAATGAGAATTACAAACAAAAGCACAAGGGTTCAAATTTTATTGATAAGATGGAGATCAGCCAAACGCATGATTCCAAAGAGTATTTACAAAGTTAGAAAATGGTAATTTACAGGGAAAAGGGCTACATTGAAACATAACGACCGCTATCCTTCTACCAACTTTGAATTCAGGGCATCCTGAGCTTCTGTCGAAGATGACCTTGACTGGAGTTTTCTGACGGATGATGTAACTGCTGCTGCTGAGGGACTCGCCTCTGTTGAACATAGTTACTTGCCATTATCCCTAATTTTTGCCTGGATTGTACTATGATGTTTCCAATCCATCGGGATGATTTTTTTTTATGTCTCTAACTTTTGCCTGGACCGCCCTTTCGGGTTTTCAATCCACCGAGACGTTTTTTTTTTTTTTTAGTTTAGGCGAAGTATTTCTTGACTACATCAACATTCGTGGGGTAGGCAAATTCTTCTCCGTCCATGGTTGCAAGTCTCAAGGCGCCGCCTGAGAAAGCTTTTGTGACCACGTAGGGGCCATCATAATTCGGAGTCCACTTGCCCCAGGAGTCAGTGAGAAATGATTGTATCTTCTTGAGCACAAGGTCTCCTTTCCTGAAGATGCGGGGTCGAACCTTTTTGTCGAACACCCTCTTCATTCTCTGTTGATACAATTGACCATGGCATAGTGTCGTTATTCTCTTTTCTTCGATCAGATTCAGTTTGTCGTATCAGCTTTGACACCATTCAGCTTCGGTGAGCTTAGCTTCCATCAATACTCGGATTGAAGAGATCTCTACTTCTATGGGGAGCACTGCCTCCATGCCATATACTAGAGAGAAAGGGGTTGCCCCTGTTGAAGTGCGGACATATGTTCGATAACCATGAAGAGCAAAGGGTAACATCTCGTGCCAGTCTTTGTAGGTTACAACCATCTTTTGAACGATCTTCTTGATGTTCTTATTGGCCGCTTCTACCGCTCCGTTCATCTTTGGTCGGTAGGGAGATGAGTTATGATGTTCGATCTTAAACTCTGCGCACAACTCTTTCATCATCTTGTTGTTCAAGTTGGATCCATTATCAGTAATGATCTCGCTTGGAACATCATAACGGCAGATGATATTGTTTTTGATAAATTGGACCACCACTTGTCGGGTTACATTGGCGAATGACGCTGCTTCGACCCACTTGGTGAAGTAGTCAATGGCTACTAGGATGAACCGATGTCCGTTTGAAGCCTTGGGCTCAATCACGCCGATCATGTCGATTCCCCATATGGAAAAAGGCCATGGGGAAGAAAGAGATTTGAGATGCGGTTGCGGTACATGGATCTTATCGGAGTATATCTGACACTTGTGACACCTCCTCATGTACTTGTAGCAGTCGGATTCCATTGTCAACCAATAGTACCCTGCTCTTAGAATTTTTCTCGCCATTGCGTGTCCATTGGCATGAGTGCCAAAGGATCCTTCATGAATTTCTTTCATAAGCATGTCTGCTTCTGGTCTGTCTATGCATCGGAGCAAGACCATGTCAAAATTTCTCTTATAGAGAGTGTCACCGCTCAGGAAGAAGTTTCCAGCCAATCTTCTGAGGGTTTTTCTGTCTTTCCTGGATGCCCCAGGTGGGTACTCTTGTCTCTGAAGGAAGCATTTGATATCGTGATACCAAGGTTTGTCGTCTATAACTGCTTCAATCGTGAAGATGTAAGCAGACCGTTCAAGGCGCATTATGTCGATCTTAGGTAGGTCGTTCCATTGACCTACACTAATCATAGAAGAAAGAGTGGCTAATGCATCAGCCATGTGATTCTCCTCTCGAGGGATGTGATGAAACTCAACTCTATCGAAGAAGGGTAACAACCTTCTTGCATAGTCCTTGTAAGGAATCAGTCCTGATTGGTATGTGTTCCAATCTCCTTTAATCTGATTGATAACCAGGGCTGAGTCGCCATATACGTCCAAGTTTTTGATCCTTAAATCAATCGCTTCTTCGAGACCCATGATACATGCTTCGTATTCGGCCTCGTTATTCGTACATTTGAACGTAAGTCGAGCGGTGAAAGGAATATGGGTACCCTGAGGGGTAACAATGATTGCCCCAATTCAGTTTCCATAATGATTAACTGCCCCGTCAAAGATAAGTCCCCACTGGGAACCTGGTTCTGGCCCTTCACTGGGTAGCAGTTCAACGCAGTCTTTCATTTTTAAATACATGGCATCTTCGTCTGGGAAGTCAAACCCGACTGATTCCTGATCGTCAATCGGTTGATGAGCTAAATGATCGGCTAAAATACTTCCCTTAACGGCTTTTTGAGCGTGGTACTCTATGTCATATTCTGATAACAGCATCTGCCAACGGGCAATTCTTCCCGTGAGAGCAGGCTTTTCAAAGACATACTTGATTGGATCCATTTCTGAGATTAACCAAGTAGTATGACGAATCATGTATTGGCGAAGACGTTTGGTTGCCCAAGCCAAAGCGCAACAAGTTTTCTCAAGCATCGTGTACTGAGTTTTGCATTCGGTGAATTTCTTGCTCAAATAGTAAATGGCAGACTCTTTCCGTTTAGTTTTGTCTTGTTGGCCAAGTACACATCCCATTGAGTCCTCTATGACTGTAAGGTAAATGATCAGTGGTCTTCCTTCCACTGGAGGTGATAGAATCGGCGGATTCAACATGTATTCCTTAATACTGTCGAAGGCGGTTTGGCAATCTTCTGACCAAACGTAATCCTGGTTCTTTTTGAGTAATTTGAAAATCGGCGCACAGGTCGCGGTCATAAGGAATATGAATCTGGAGATGTAGTTCAAACGTCCCAGGAATCCTCTAACTTATTTTTCAGTTTTCGGAGAAGGCATTTCTTGAATGGCCTTGACCTTGTCAGGATCAACCTCAATTCTTTTTTGGCTGACGATGAACCCTAAGAGTTTCCCTGAACGGACACCGAAGGTGCACTTGTTGGGATTCAAGCGGAGTTTGTACTTTCGCAAACGTTCAAACAATTTTGACAGGTGGGTCACATGCTCCTCTTCTGTCTTAGATTTTGCAATCATGTCATCGACATATACCTCTATCTCTTTGTGTATCATGTCATGAAACAGAGTAGTCATAGCCCTTTGATAGGTTACCTCGACATTCTTCAAACCGAACGACATTACCTTGTAACAAAAGGTACCCCAGGGGGTAATGAACGATGTTTTCTCCGTGTCTTTCGGCGCCATTTTGATCTGATTATAGCCCGAGAACCCATCCATAAAGGAGAAAACTTTGAACTTTGTTGTACTGTCCACCAGCATGTCAATGTGTGGTAAAGGAAAGTCATCCTTTGGACTAGCCTTGTTCAAGTCTCGGTAGTCGACACACATTCTGACCTTTCCGTCCTTTTTGGGAACGGGTACAATGTTGGCTAACCATTGAGGATACTCTGATGTGGCGAGGAAACCTGCGTCAATCTGTTTTTATATCTCCTCTTTGATTTTGATGGCCATGTTCGGGTGAGTCCGTCTCAACCTTTGCTTTACCGACGAACATTTCGATCTTAACGCTAAGTGATGTTCCACGATGCTGGTATCCAACCCTGGCATATCCTGATAGGACCAAGCGAATACATCGGGAAATTCTCTGAGAAGCTTTACCAAACTCTCTTTGGCAGTTGGACTGAGTAGTGCCCCAATCCTGATTTCTTTTCTCTCTTTTTCCGAACCCAAGTTGACTGTTTCTAGCAGTTCTTTGTGAGGTTCAATGGACCTTTCTTCTTGTCTGAGTAGTCGGGAGATCTCTTCTGGAATTTCGTTGTCAACTTCTTCTTCAGCCCCAAATACCGGGAACTCAAAGTCGGGAGAAGGCGTCGGATCATATGTTTCAACGGGGTTTAAAACAAGCAATCTGCATGACGTGATGATTCATGTTTAGAAGAGATAGAGAAAATGCAAGTGTGTGCAGTGTTTTATTTTACTGCTTATTTTTATTTTTAAATTGTTTTTTAGGATTACCATTTTCTGAAAAAGCAAAAAGAGAAAACAGCGATTAATGCGGAAATTACAGAACGACGTTATTTTATTAATGAACAAGTCGATTCTCGAAACTATAGCCCTATAAAACAACACTCTGTCGCTTTGGGTGAAGCGAAGAGGGAAATTTATAGAAAGCGAGCCCTATCAAAACATCCGTTTCACCTGGGCAGGGTGAAAGGTTAAAGATGGCAATTAGTTTGACTGATGAACGACCTTCGAAACCTCGACAGCAACCCATTGGCGGCGAACTCCTCGGTGAATCACAAAGTCTGGTACCTTCCTTGATTTGTCTTCAGAAATAATGCTGATTCCTGGTTGAGCAGGATCATTGGAATCTGTCTCCCATGCAGAATTGTCGTAGGAGGATTCCTCAGTTGTATTTTGCATAGTATTTGTGCTCTCAGCTGTATCTCCCCATCCAGTAGGCTGGATGTCTTCGAGCCTGATACGAGAGCTTTCGGGAGCAGTGTACTTGACCATAAAGTCGTATCTTCCACTTGGTTCTCCCAGAGTGTCCCAAACTTCTTTGGAACTGGAGGAGTCATCTCTGTCGATGACGTTGACCTTAAGAAAAGCATAGTTGATGAATTCAAGTCTGGCAAACATTGCGAATTCATCTTCATGTTGAGTTGCTTCAGGATGACCTGAGTGTTGATCCCATGACATGGTGGGGACACAGGTATTCTGTTCAATGAGACTCAGCTGAGTTTCATTACTCGACTGACTTTCTGGCCCCAAGCCTCCTGGGTAAGGTTGCCACATTGGCAGACCATCCATTGGGCCATAGTAGTTGTAGTCAAAGTTGTCTTTCATCAGAGTGTCTTCCTCTAATGAATTTGGCGGAGCACGACATCCTTCCGGATCACAATCTCCATATATCATTTCGACATCTGACCGTGGTATAAATCTTGGACTCTGTGCGGGATAGCAAAATGGTATAGGCACCTCTTCCTGAGACATATAACTGTCCTCGTTAAGGTAGGACTTCCATTCTTCATCTGTGTCAGAGGGATCTTCCTCATTGAAAGCATGTACTGCTTGAGACACTAGGTGAAGGAAACCTCCACTGTGGAAGAAGTTTTGAAGGGGATGAAGACTTTCATCGTTGGCAGTTGTCCGGGTACAGGTTGCAGAAAAACCAAGACCCTTCTTTGTTTTATTGTCAATAGGAATGACAAGTTGTCCCCATCCTGTTGTATCGGTACTCTCGACCGTTTTGATAGCATCGTTGTATGAAGAAATGGAAGTTCCTTCTTTGAACTGATTGTTCTTGCTCACCGACAATGCTTGGAACTAAGTTCCAATAACCTCCTCGGGTTCTATACCAGTAGATGATGACAAGTTACTTACAAGCAAGGCTTGTTCCCCACAAACTGTGACAAGTTAATCGTTCTTGACGAACTTTAGCTTTTGGTGGAGGGTTGAAGTAACCGCCCCAACCTGATGTATCCAAGGTCTTCCTAATAAACAACTGTACGTTGCCCAGATGTCCATGACCTGGAAAGTGACTTGGAAAGTGTGAGGACCAATAGTTATGGGAAGATCAACTTCGCCGATCACCGTTTTTCTGGATCCGTCGAATGCTTTGACGACAACCTCGCTGATTCTCATCGGAGGGCCTTTGAATGATAATCGCATCAAAGTGGACTTCGGCATAACATTCAGGACTGACCCTGTGTCTACCAGTATGCTGGCTAAAGCATCATTCTGGCAGTTGACTGTGATATTGAGCGCCACGTTATGACGACGACCCTCTTCAGGTAATTCCTCATCACTAAATCCCAAATTGTTGCAGGAAGTGATGTTAGAGACAATACTATTGAACTGTCTAATTGTTACATCCTGTTCCACAAAGGCTTGCTCTAAGACTTTTTGTAGAGCCTCCCTATGTGCTTCTGAACTGAGTAACAGTGATAACACAGAGATCTTTGAAGGAGTTTGTAATAGTTGATCAACAATGTTGTATTCACTCCTTTGGATGAGCTTCAGCATCTCATCATCATTTTTCGAAAGGTCAGGATTACTGGATTGACCGACTGGTAGATCAGGAGTTTCCGTCTGAAGTTTCTTTTCTTTGTTAGGTTCCCCAACCCCTCGGTTGAAGATTCTACCACTCCGTGTTACTCGACTGATGTCTCCAATATTCACGACGGAGGGTAATGGAATTTCCTTTCCATTTTCAATTGTTGTTGCACCGTATTTGTAAGGGATAGCCTTAGTTGATTCATACGGTGTTGGTCCCGGCAGATAGATGGCTATGGGAACCTTCTGATTTTTCTGACCATCATAAGTAATCTCGATCCGTTCCCGGTTGGGAACTTTAGATTCGTCAAGTAGAGGGATAATGGCGAAAACATCCCTGGTCCTATGATGACTAGAGATTGTGACAACATCCTCAACTTGATCGGCAAGGTAGTTCGACATCCAGTTGATGGGTCCAGAACCTGGATATGGACGAATCTCTCCACAGTCCACCTGCCCCTGGAGAGCTGCTCGCACAAGGTACCACCCTTGGTTACTTTCCAAACAGACGCTACAACGGTCATAATTATGCGGTGGCACCTGGCCATGCCCACTTTGAATACAGTGTAACCTCACTAGGTTAGCTTCTACGATTTGGACATCCTGACTCTGACGCCGAGTAGGATTCCTGTTACTGATACTAATTTGCTGAGTATCTTCATCCATATAGATTGGCATCCACCAGTGATTTAACAAGAGCTGAAGTGCCTCCTGGACAAGGGTACAACCTCGATCATTTTCGCAACCCGCTTTACAGCTTTGATAGTCATGTGATATCAGGAATCCGAGTCGGACCTGTTCAGCATGTAACTCTACTAAGTTGGTATTCATCACGCGAATATCAAAGATCTAAACCATGTTGATCTGATAAGGGTTCCTATCATGGTAGTCTTGGATCCATCCAAGATCCATCTGACGCTGGAGGGCCTCCTGTATGAAAGAGCATCCCTGTTTGTTTACCGAGAAAGTCAGACAAGAATTGTAATCATGCCGCGGCAGATTATGATACTGGCTTTGCCTTGAGTGCATTGCCACCAGATTGGCATTCATCGCACTTATGTCGTGGTTCTGAATGACGTTAGAATTCGTGTAGACCATGTTAACTCCACGAACTCGGTGCTCTTGGATCCATCTGAGATCCATTTGTTCCTGTAGAGCTGTTTGCACCACAGAACATCCCTGATTGTCTTTAGAGCAGATATCACACTAGTGATAGTTATGAGGTGGCACATGGCCATATCCACTCTGTCTACAATGCATCTTAACCAGATTGATCTTTAACAAGAGTACATCGTGAATTTGATAGACGTTGTTAGATTCTCCTTCTATCAAATTGACTGCAGCCTTCTCGTGTTGAGGCAGCGGGTTCGTAAGAACATTAGGATTTGTATCCTTGAAGGATAAGACCCCGCTCCTAACAAGTTTTTGCACGTCGGATTTGAAATTGAGACAATTCTCAATGTTATGCCCTGGACCTCCTTGATGATAAGGGCAAGTTTGATCCACCTTAAACCAAAAAGGCGGATTTTCTGGTACTGTAAGAGGGGACTTAGTCTGAATATGCCCCTTGGCCAGCAGTAGTGGAAATAGCTCTGCGTACGATACAGGTATAGGATCAAATCCTGGTGGCCGCATTGTACGGTTGTTGTTATATTAAGGACGAGCTTGCTGAAGAGGTTGTTGTGTTCTTTGCTGATCAGGTTGGCTCTGTGCAACCTGAGGTTGATACGTAGGAATAGGCGCAGGGCTGATAGCAGGAGTTACAGCTGCTACTGGTTGATAACGTCGCCTTTGCTTTCCGAGAGAGATATTCCCAATATCTTGCTCTTTTTTCTTAGGGAGAGTACTACCGTATTTTTTAGTACCGCTCGTCGATCCAGCATCTTTTACCAAACGTCCTTCTCGGACGGCTTCCTCAAGACGTACGCCCATGCCCACCATCTCGGTGAAATCACTGGGTGCACTGGCAACCATTCGGTCATAGTAAAATGAGCTTAAGGTCTTTAAGAAGATCTTTGTCATCTTTTTTTCCTCAAGAGGTGGACAAATTTGAGCGGCAATTTCACGCCACCTTTGAGCATACTCCTTAAAGGTTTCCTTGTCCTTTTGAGACATCGATCTGAGTTGATCTCTGTCGGGTGCCATGTCCAAATTGTATTTGTATTGTTGGACGAAGGCAGTGCCAAGATCTCTGAATGTACTGATTGTGGCATGGTTTAAACCCATGTACCATTTGAGTGCGGCACCGGTTAAACTATCCTGGAAGTAGTGAATCAGTAGGTCCTAATTCTCCGTCTGAGCTGACATCCGCCGAGCGTACATCACCAGATGGCTTTGAGGACAAGAGTTACCCTTGTATTTTTCAAAGTCGGGCACTTGAAATTTGTGCGGAACTTTCACATTGGGGACTAAGCAGAGGTCTGCGGCGTCCTTTCCAAATAAATCCTGACCGCGAATGGCTTGCAGCTCCTTCTGCATTTCCAGGAACTGCTCCTGGAATTCATCCATTCTATCGAACATAGTTTCCTTTTTACCAAAAGGTATCTGTGGAATATGTCCTTCCGGAACAGTGTGGACCACAGGGGGTGGTACTGTGACTACGGCAGTGAGTCTTGGCGTTTCCCAAAGTTTGTAACCTTCAGGAGTCTTCAGTATTCCCCTGGCATCTTCGCTTTCCCGAAGTTTGTAACCTTCAGGTCCAGTGGCTTCTGTCGAGATTCCCTGATCTTCAGTGATCGGCGGAATATATCCTTCCGGGATATGGTTAACAGGCATGCCCCAAGGATGATCTTTCGGCATTTGATACCTAGGATCATACTTCTCCACTATGGGCGTTGAGGTGATCTCTGAGATCACAGTCCTTTGTAGCTGAGCTTCTGCCATGGTTTGCATGTTGTTACGAAGCTTTCTCATATCCTCTCTCAGAGCGTCGATCTCTTCCTTCAACTCTCTGTTTTCTTCCTCAAGATCATCCATCTTTTTCTGACGATTGGCCCGAGTATTGTACGAATGAGACAGTTTGACTCTAGAATCGAGACACAAACGTGAGATTCGTAGAGAAGAAGAATACGTTACACGAGATTGATGAATGCAATAATTATATTAATTGTTTTTTTGGTTTAATCAAAATAAACTTTGACAATTAGATTGCAAATATCAAACAGTGGGGAAACCCCTTTTTTATTGAAATTCAAAGGATTACAGAAATGGAAATACAGTAGATTACAAGGTGCAGAAACAGAAACCTAAGCTAATGGGTCCCGAGTCCTCTCTGAAGAGAAATCAGGTGCTGATTCTGGTATCTTCCTTTTCTTTGACCGGGGCTCTTGAGCCGTTGTCGGGTTGTCATTCCTTTGCCAGGTGAAAGGAGTGAGCAAATTCCTTTGGTCATCCTGATTCTCTACAGCATGTTGCTCCAAAATTTCAATCAGAGTATCTTTCTCTTTCAGTAGTTGCTGTATTTTGATGCACTCTACATTGAGGGTGCGGTACTTGTTCTTCCAAGACCTTCTCTCCTTTTGAACTTTGTTGAGAGTAACCTGAAGCTTTTCAGTTTCCGTCATGAAGTACATGACAGATTCCCTCGGCGAAAGAATTCCGTAATGAGGATAAGGCATTTTTAGCTTGAGAGCCCTAGTTTGTACCCAATAAAGATAAGGCTCCACCGAGACACAGTCTGGTTTTCCCAGAGACTCTCGTCCTTTCTGATGAACATGCTTCCAAGCATGCACTATCTCCATCTTTAGTGCTCTGTCATTTTCTCCTTCCTTGAAGAAAAGACCTTCCAGATGAACACCCCGTGGGACGTGTCTCATCGGGTATCCAAATTGACGACGAACGAGAACTGGATGGTAATTGATTCCTCCCTTAGTTCCTATAAGGGGTACGTTGGGGAAGTTTCCACAACGATCAATGATTATGATTCCATCATAGATCCTATTACACCAATCTATATCAGAGTTGGTGAAGAACATGATTTTCTGCGACCAACGCAAGACACTCTTATGATCCCAGAAAGCAGCAGACTTGGGCAAGTGAGAGATAAACCATTTGTAAAGCAAAGGTACACAACACGTGATCTCCCCTCCGCTGTACAAATTTCCCAAGTGTACAAAATGATACGCATCTGCGAGCAAAGTCGGTACAGGGTTTCCAATGAGAAAAACCTTAATGGCGTTGATATCTACAAAGTTATTAATGTTGGGAAACAAAAATAACCCGTAGGTGAGCAAGACAAAGATGCTTTCAAAAGCAGTCACGTTTCCTATACTAGCGAAGTACAAAGCTTTCTTTGTCAAGAACTGGGCTGGCAAACCTTGGATGCCACCCTTAGTGGTTATGTGAGTCCTGACCTCAGACTCGTCCAAATGAATTGCTCTTGCAATGGTCTGATTCTTTGGAATTTCTTCCAGTCTAGAAAACGGAGCTTGATCTGTAATGTGTAGATCAATCAGATGAGAATACTACTCCAGCGTTGGTGCGAGCTGGTAATCCGGGAATGTGAAACAGTGATAAACTGGATCATAAAACTGAATGAGCGCATCCATGATTCCCTCAATCACATGGACTCTTAATAGTGGTAGCAGACCTCCGTGTTTGGCTCTGAAAGCCTCTTGGTTTGTGATCATCCCTGCTAACCTTCTCAAATCCTCTAGCTTTGGAACCTTGAAGGTATACCTATGGGTTCTCCTTCTACCGAAATCCATTAGCGCAATCCTTTTCTCTGACATTTGCAATCACAGTCTTAGTTTAATTTGAAAAATAGAAAGACTAGGAAAGAAGATTTTTTTTTGATGTTTTTTTATGTTTTTTTTAAATGAATGCATGAATGCAGCACACAAAAACATAGAAAAAACATGGGGTCAAAAGGTCGTTGTCATGAAGTCAAGGCTCTACCCATCCTCAAAGGTTTATACTAAGGTGATTTTTGTACCTGTACTCATTATCATCAGCTCCTCACAGGAAAGCAAAACAATAAGCGGATCGCCAGCGAGTTGTAGAGCAATCTTAGAGTAAGTTCCATTCACCAAGAATAGATCACCAGCCTCAAATGAGGGTAGTATCGCGTGACAACTATTTCCTATAGTTTCCGCACTACAAAAGGGTTTGGCTCCTCAGCTTCTCAGACATCACAATCGGCCCATTGCCTATGAGAGGGAATGGGTTGCATTGGTCAGCCTCCACTGAGGTTGATGGTTGACCTCGTCGCCATCACTTATCTTAAGTGTATACTCAATCTTTCCACATGCGGCATCACACGCATTCCCATTAGCAGAAAAATAAACAGGTATAGCAATTAGGAAAAGTAGTATGTATATTTGTCCTAAACATCCTAGACCTTTAAACTATGAATCCTAAGTTCCTGACAGAAAATGGGTTCCCCGACGGAAGCCCCAATCTGTGGTTTCACACAAGTGAAGAGAAAAAAGGTTAGAGGAGCCCCACGGTGGGTGCCATTTTTCTGTAGCGAGCGATTTTGGACGCGGTTCTTAAGCGTTGTCGCTCTCTGGGTTAGTTTACTACAGGTCGATTCATTTTTTATCCTATTAAAGCTGATGAAGGAAGGGAAATAGATGTCTCCAATTAACCCTGCTTGGATACTGAGGTTAAACAGCGGTCTGTTAGGTTACGGATGCGATCAATGTGGTGGGGCCTTTCTTGTACTATTTTGATAGAATGACAGGTTTCTGGCGGGGAACAAGGATTAGGATGTTAGGACTGATGCTTTTTGATAGATATATGAGAGTATGGGATTTAGGGTTTTTGTTTAGTGTGCTCGCTAAGATTTTTCTTTCAATCTTATGCCTACGTATTACCGTTTAACGAAACAGGGAAATCAGAGCGTTCGTAGCTCCTCCTATTCTATGGGAGGAAATGGGTGTTTTTAGTGTCTTGTTCAAAGCCCAAGACGTGAAGCGAAAAGGTGGTTTATATCTTGTTCAAAGCCCAAGATGTGAAGCTGAAAGGTCTATTTGTATCTTGTTCAAAGCCCAAGATGTGAAGCTGAAGGGGTTTGACTTTAGAGAGAATTGGTCATCTCTAAAAGGGGTCTGTATGTCACAACTGTTTATAAAGGAGAATTACTTTAACCGGGATTTGTGAATCCGGCAATGCCATAATTTCCTTTAAAGGGATTTTAACCTGAAGGAGAAGACTTTAAATCAGTGTAGAGCAATGCTATCTTTCCTTAGGAATTTCTCATGCTAAAAGAGGGACAGTGGCATGGATGTAGATGATCCAGAGGCTTGCCGCTTACAGCGATTAGATGAAGGGGAAGGAGTTGTTGATGTTTGTGTACTGTGAATGAGGCAAACTTTGATGTTAAAGGGTTGATTGGATCAACCAGTGATTTTCTTATACAAAGCCTAAGAGGAGGCTAATATGTGTCTCGTACAAAGCCTGAGAGAGAGGCTAAAAGGTTTTGACTCGACGATGGAGTCTTTTGGTATCTCGTATAAAGCTCGATATGAAGGTTATTTGACTCAACAAGAGAGTTTTTTGTATCTCGTACGAAGCCCGATATGGAGGTTGTTGTTTGTTTGGCTCAATAAGAACCTTTTTGTATCTCGTATAAAGCCCGAGATGGAGGCGAAAGGGGAGATTGACTCAACGAGGGAGTCTCTTATGTGTCTCGTACAAAGCCCGAGAGAGAGGCTAAACGTTGTTTGACTCTGCTGGGGAGGATCATTGCACAAAGCCCAAGAGGAGGCTAACTTCACTGGAGAAGGATCATTATACAAAGCCTAAGAGGAGGCTATGGTTACTGTTTCAGTTGAGTGACAGGTCTAGTATGCTGATTTAAAGAGAAAATCAGTTCTTATATGAGTAACACTGTACTCAAGGATTTGATTCGAGGATCCGGGTTATTCCTGTTCTTTAAGGAAGTGGGAAATCCGAAGGGTATTAAGACTGTCCGAGTCTATGAGTTTCCTTCCTATTTAACGAAGGGGTCACTTGAGAATGTCTTGAAGACTCAAGGAGATTAGACTGTCCAAGTCTAGAGTTTCATCTTTTGTACTATACTTTGAGAAACAGTAGTAGACTCTTTGAAAGGACTGATCTATGAAGATGACTAAGTTCTGTTCCTACACCTCTAGGAGGTCGTCGGGACAATTTGTACGAAGCCCAAGAGGAGGCTGAAAACTTTTAAGAAGCCGACGGGTCCTTGTACGAAGTCCAAGAGGAGGCTATCATTCCCGGAGGAAGAGATCATTATACGAAGCCTAAGAGGAGGCTGTGAATACTTCTAAGAAGCCGTAGGGTCCTTGTACTAAGCCCAAGAGGAGGCGGGTTGCTTTTAGGAAGCCTGTGGGTCCTTGTACGATGCCCAAGATGAGGCCGATGCTTTTAAGAAGCCGATGGGTCCCCAAACCTCGAGAAGTTCAAGACAGGTTATTCATAAAGAATAGATCAAGCCAGGAAAGTTCGAGAATTTGGAAGAAACTCAAGAGATGTCATTCACGGAGAAAAGATCATCTCTGGGGAATAGAGTTTCTTGACAAGTGCTTTTAAGAAGCCTGTGGGTCCCCAAACCCCGAGAAATTCAAGACATGTCATTCACCGAGAATAGATCAAGCCAGGAAAGTTTGAGAATTTGGAAGAAACTCAAGAGATGCAATTCATGGAGAAGAGATCATCTCTGGGGAGTAGAGTTTCTTTGACAACTTCTATGAGTGACAGTCTATGAAAGGGTTCACCGAGAATGCTGCCTTTCATATCTCCATATTGTTTAACCCCAAGAGGAGGGAAGACTGTGTCTGGTAATCCTATGGGGATCTAGTTTTGACTATTTAAGAGTGATCAACGGGCTTAATACTAGACTTAGTTGCCGAAGAAACTATAAATATCTATATTATTATTGCACAGTTGATATGAGTTTATGAAAGAAGACTTACAGTGAAATAGCCCTACAATACAGTTATATGTATATGAAAGCGGTAAATGAAAGCAATAACCACTTACTCGGTTGTAGAGCTTCCATGCTGTTTGGTTAGTTGTTTAACAAATAAAGATTGAAAACAACAGTATATTTCAAAATCAAAGGAGAAAGTGCTTTAAAAAAGAAAGATTTGGGGCTTACAGCTCAAGGAGAAGCCCAGGGTTTTATCAGTGAGCACACTGTTGTTTTGTACAGAGGGACTTATACAAGTGACTGAGGCCCAAAAATTGTTTTCTGTACAAGGGGATGGGTCTTACACTCTCTAAAGAGGCCCAAAAGAGTTTTAAGAAAAGAAATGGGTCTTACTACTCGAGGGTAGGCCCAAGGTTTTTTGTTTTGAAAAGGCGATAATCGTGCCATTTATTTTTTACGGTATCAGGACTTATACAATATACTGAGGCCCAAAAATGATTTGGTCAAAAAAAGATTGGGTCTTACACTCTATTAGAGGCCCAAGTGTTTTGAAAATGATTTATGAGGGTTGAATTAATCCAAAAACCCTAATTTGTTTTCAAAAATGTATTTAATTGAATAAAAAATCAATTAAAATGATCAAAATTGTTTAACATATGGAAAACAAATTGTGATCTTGGATTAATGCTTCAAAAATTAAGTATTGACCTACAAAATAATTAGAAGGCATTAAAAGTTGCAAAATTAAGGTGGAAAAAATATTTTAAATGTTAAAAACAATTAAAACATTAATTCTTTGCAAAAATATCAATTATACAAAATAAATAATATTTTTGGGATTTTTTGGGAAAATAAAATATTTTAATATTTTTGTGAATTATTAAAAAAAGAATCAACTCAAAATCATTAAAACTCAGAGAGAAATTAATTTTTGAATCAATTAAATAAAATCACAAAATTCAAATATTTGAATTTTAAAAAAAAATGGCGCCAAGAACACCCAAGAACACGCGCGTGTTCTGGGTTTGCCCAGATTTGCATTTTCTCTCCAATCTCACTGAATACTTAATCATATCATGTAATCCACATACCAATCAACTCGTTTTAACCTCACGATCATGTCTATGGCAATTAATTTCATTTAAATTAAGCATAAAACAAGAAATCCCGAAATATCCTCAAGAACCCTAATTTCTGCATGAAGGCTAGGATTTTTGATACACGATTCAAACAATGCAATTAATTGAGGGGAAACATTCCATGCATGATTATGAACATATGGCCAAATTATTGTGCAGCAAAAATTGCATGAATCATAGAGTTAGAAGAGCTCATGCTTACCATTTGCAGCTGGTGATCGTGATTTGTGTTGGAGGTGTTACAGCTAGGTTCCAATGATCTGGATAGCTTCCCTAGGTGCCATGGAGTGTGTGTGAATGCTTGGAACGGATTGAAATGATCTGGAACTTGAGATGGTAACCCAACTGCAAATCTGTCAAGAACTTGAGCAACTGGCTGGTGATTTTGTGAAATCTATGTTCCAGATGTTATGTGAGTGTTTGGATCACTTTTATATGATGTATGTGAGGTGTGTGTGTGATTGGTTTGGTTGGAAAAGCTCTCAAACTCAAAACCCGATAGTGACTTGCCTTAGAAGGCAAAATTGGAGTGAAAGAAGAGATTTTGAGGAAAGCATCTGTTTGATGGCTTTGGTGTACTCAAACTGATCACAATTAATCTTTATTTATAGTAGAGCAAGTTTGTTTTGCAAGGAATAGTGAATGGCAACTGCTGAGTAGGTTTGGCCAATGTTGGCAAATGAAAATCCAAGTCTCCTCTAGCCATTGACTAGAGGTTAGGGCACTGGCTGTTGGTTCACTTGGTCTTGTATAAGTCTTGACTGAATTCAATTGAGAATGGCTCAGTCCATGCCACCTTGATGCTTCCATTGAATGCTCTAATCCAAAATTGGAGTCTTGTCCCTATTTTGGCAATTCTAGGTTCAACATGCTATTTCTTGTTCTAAAGACTTTGGAGGCTTGGCTCAGTGATTGTCCCCTTTATATTCAATCCTCAGAGGTGTCCAAGTGGATAGGAGCATTTGGATTTGGCTTATTTTGGTAAATCGACCAAAAGTGTAAAAATCTGCCTTGCCTTGGCAGATTTCAGCAAGGCAACTTGCCAATGTCATATCTCATGACTCAAATTGAATTTGGTAATGTTCTTGGCCATTTTGGAAAGCCCTTACATGATACAACAACTGTTTGAACATGTTTGGTTTTGATCTCTTTTGAATCCAAGTGAAAAATACCCCTACATTTGGCAAAAAGTAAGATAAAATCTGACTTAGTGAAATTTTCACTAAGTGTTGGAACAAAGTAACTTTTCTTGATTTTGATCACTCCATAACTCAAAATCCATGAGGAATTTGGACATAGGTCAGTATGAAGCTTTTGTAGAGGGCAATGAGATATAGAAATCAATCTTTGAATGGGGAACAATGGTCTTGTGGTTTAGGAGTTATGATCCTCCAAAGTTGGCACATTAGTGTCACTTTTTCCATAACTTAGAAATTTTTCTAAGTTTTTATGGTTACCCCTTTTACAAGTTATCCCACTTTCTTTGATTTTTCTTGATGAATGATGATTCAAATCATACATTAACATCATTTTAGGGTTAAAAATCCATTTTGGTGAAAAATCTCAAAAAGTCAAAGTTGACTTTTGTGCACAGTTGACTTTTTATCAGATGAATTCCAAACCGTGCAATCCTTCATGAAATCATGTCCTTGACCTAAATCAAACTTGATGGACATGTTCCATGGGTGTCATAGGGTATATTGATTCATGTCCTAGGGCTTGGGAGCATGTCCAGGTCAAAAGTCAAAGTTACAGTTGACTTTTCCCGCGAAACCCTAATTGTGGTGCAGATGAAATTGAGACTTGTTGCTCAAACTTCTTGGATTAATCCATTATTCCAAATGGATCAATATAGTTCATTAGAGACCCTCAAACCCTCTCTTGAGGTCTTGGCTCATGATTTGCCCTAAAAGTCAACTTAGGGGTGAATTAGGTCAAGAAACCCTAATTCCTGATTTTTGATGAATGCATCCCCTGAGGCAAAATTGACTTGTTGATTGGGTCCATGAGATCCCATGAAGTATATTAGGTTATGTTTTGGATCATTGGCTTGTGCCCAGATGAAAAATTTCCATCTGGAGGCCCTGGTCGACCAAAACCTTAATTTGGTGACACTGTCGATCTTGAGACTTGATCCACCTAGAAGGGAGCAGCCTTGTGCTTAATCCTTGAAGTGGGAGTCCTTTTGGTCCATTGTGGAAGTTTGATAGGTTAGACAAGTTGAAGATCATCTCATTCCTTGATTGATCCTTTGCCTAAAAGCTCTGAGAGGGCTTGAAACCCTAAGTCTGATTGTAGTGGATGCTCACCCATCTTTGGGGAGACTGATGAAGTATGATGGTACATCCATATTGTAATGATGAGTTTCACAGTGATGGGAAATCTTAGTGGTCAAAATTTGGGGTATGACACAAGGCCCATTTGAGGAAAGTCTTCGAGCAGGCCAGGAAGTACTTGATGCGTTTCAACTCGAAGAAGTGCACGTTCGGAGTACGAGCGAGCAAGTTCCTCAACTTCTATCTAACGGAACGAGGAATTGAAGCTAACCCCGACAAATGCATGGCCTTCTCCGAGTTCCCCATACAAAACTCGAAGAAGTCCATCCAATCCCTCAACGGGATGCTCATTTCACTATCCCATTTTGTGGCGAAGTCTGCTCATCACGCACTGCCCCTTTTCAAACTCCTCTGCAAGGAGGCAGCTTTCGAGTGGACGGAGGAATGCGACCAGGCTCTCCTCCACCTAAAATGAGCACTGTCAGAACCATCTGTTCTCTCTCAGCTAGATAACGGCAAAACCCTGTATCTCTACCTCGTCGTGGCAAGCGAGGCCGTCAGCACCGCCCTCATTCGTGAAATGCCCGACGAGCATAAACTCATATACTTCACAAGCAAAGCGCTACAGGGACCAGAGCTGAGATACCAGCAGATAGAGAAAGTAGCTCTGGCCCTCATCAACGTTGCGAGGAGACTGAGGCACTACCTTCTAGCCCACACAATCGTGGTACGAACGGACCACCCCGTGAAGCAACTGTTAGGCCGACCAGACATGGCCGGCAGAATGCTCAAGATGTCGTTGGATTTGTCCAAATTTGACATCCAATATGAGAGCATAAAAGCCCTCAAGGCTCGGACGCTGGACGACTTTTTCGCGGAGATGACATTGCCTGATTTCCCTACTTGCGGGGCTTACAAATGGATAATCTTCATCAATGGGGAATCCAGCTCGGCAGGAAGCGGGGAAGGTATCATCTTGGAAAATGAGGAAGGAATCCTCGTCGAAGTCTCGCTTACCTTATCTTTCCCCACTTCCAATAATCAGGCTGAATACGAAGCTTTCCTCACTAATCTACACCTCGCCGAAGACCTGGGAGCCGAGGATGTCGTCATCTGCACCGAATCTCAACTCGTGGCCCTCCAGGTTCGAGGAGAATACCAGGACAAGAATGACAACTTGTCTGAATACTTGACCTTGGTCAAGGAGAAGATGATGAAATTCGCATCGGTAGAAGTAAAGCATGTTCCCCGCGAACATAATGTCAGAGCAGATGTTTTGTCAAACTGGAGAGCACGAAGAAAAAGGGTGGAAACAAATCTATCATCCAGGAAGTGTTTCCTCGACCCAGCATCGAGAAAGCATCCGTGATCCTCGATGTGCATGTCGTCGGCGACAACAACTGCTGGATGACCCCCGTCTACAACTACCTCGCCAAAGACGAACTACCGTCCGACCCCAAGGAGGCCAGCGTAGTCAGGCGCATAGCCTACTCCTACGTCCTAGTAAAAAATAAGCTCCATAGGAGAGGGTTCTCCATCCCTCTACTCAAATGTGTCGAGGAAGAAATGGTCGCCCACGTCCTGCGTAAGATCCACGAGGGGATCAACGCCCAACACCTCAGGGGGAGATCCCTCGCCAGGAAGGTCCTACGTGTAGGATATTACTGGTCAACCATACAGCACGACGTGAAAGAGCATGTGAAGAAATGCGATAAATGCTAATGACACGGGGACATGCAATTGGCGCCGTCCAATGAACTCAAAGCAATGTCCTCCCCGTGGCCCTTCTCGTGGTGGGGCCTGGATATCCTGGGACCATTCGTCGTGGGGTCAAATCAGAATAAGTACCTGATAATGGGCGTTGACTACTTTACCAAGTGGATATAAGCAGAGGCTCTAGCCAAAATAACGGCTCACAACATACTCCGCTTCTATAAGCGGCACATCCTTGCCCGCTTCGGCATCCCCCAAGCAATCGTCACCGACAATGGGACGCAGTTCATGGACAAAAAATTTCAGGAGTTCGTCGCCCAACTAGGCACCAAGCAACACTTGGCGTCCGTCGAACATCCCAGACTAATGGGCAAGCCGAAGCAGTAAATAGGGTAATTCTAGGAGGCCTCAAATGAAGGCTGGACGAAACGAAGAAACAATGGGCGAGGAGCTGCACAACGTACTCTGGGGCTACAGTACTACGCCCCACTCTTCGACCGGGGGAACCCCTTTCTATCTAGCATACGGAACTAAGGCAATGATCTCCATTGAGATACATGTGCCCTCCAGGCGGACCGAATCCCCCCTGGACGAGGAGAAAAATAGTGAGGCCTTAAGGGAGGAGCTCGACCTCGTCGAAGAGGTCCGGTCAAAAGGAAGCCCTCCGCGAAGCCTCACTAAAACAAAAAAACCGCAATTAGACACAATGCCAAGGTTATACGACGAGAATTCCAAGTAGGCAGTCTCGTCCTAAGGAGGAATCACAAAGATTCCTGAGAAGGCAAACTCGAAGGACCCTATCGTGTCCGAGCAAAAATAGAAAATGGGGCCTATTACCTAGAACAACTCAACGGGGAAGAACTTGCTCGGCCATGAAACGCCGAAAACCTAAAACAATATTATAGTTAAGGCCAAACTATCGGCATGCTACGTCGACCCGACGAGCAGAACCCGCCGACCAGAAATTATGTGCCCAGGTAGAAGCGCTGCACTACAAAACAAATCAAGGAGGGCTTTTTCTCAAGAACGAGCAAAACCCGTGCCTAATAGTGGTCCCTCGACCGAGCCCTCCGTCGTCCAAGTACCATGACAAGCAGAACACCCAGCTCGCGATGGGAAGTTCACGCTGCGAACTCAGACCTCAAACGTGACCTGAGCTCCGCTCTCATTCCTGGAAGCCACCTAGGTCGTTCGACCAGTTCCCCTTGTCACAAAAACTCTACTCTGATATATATAATGCGTTTCTTTTGAATAATAGAGCAATGGTGTCACATGCAAGTATACATGCTTGGTAATGTAGCAAGTGATAAAGTAAAGGTCAAACCCACAGGGAAGTGCAAAGTATTTGAACTACTAATATTAGTTTTCTTTGTTTAAGAAAAGTATGAGCAAGGTAACAGAAATATGAGAATAAAGAGCAAGAGCACACACAATTACCTAAAATAACTTAAAGCTAAAGAGGAGTTAAAATATCAGAGAGAGTAATTGATGAGTTAAATCCATTAGTATAGTTGTTGTTTAATATGCCTTCATGATGTGAAGTGTCGTGCCTCAAAAGGTCAGAACGTGATCTAGTGGTGTATCTCTACAGCATCAAAACATGTATAACTAGGGCAAGGGAACAAATCTCTAAGTCTCACTTGTAACCCTAAAATACGTCTAGTTTTAATTCTGAAAAATCTTTATGGCCTCAACTTCTTATCTCTAAGCAGGTTGAATTAAGTGAATATCTCTATCCTACTTTATTAACCACTTTTGTTATGAAATTCGCTTGTTTATTGGATCTCTCTCAACAACAAGCTTTTACTTTTTTCCTAGTTGATCACTCTAAGAACCAAGTTTATAGCATAAAAACACATAAAAAAATAAGACACTAACCAACACATCATATTAACATAAAAAACAACTTTTATACTAACTTCATTAGTCTCATCAAACAAAGGTTTAGCTCATGATGAGTTGAGTACAAACTACTGGAATGAAATTAATAGGAAACATCATATTACAAGTAGAGTAAAGAAATGCAACCTAATAATAACTTGGAGATCTCCTGCGTTGGTTAAACAACAACAACTCTCTTCAGTCACGACAGTTCTCAGCAGAACGTACAGGTCTGGAGAAGAAAAGAATACTCTCCAAATATTCTAACTCTAGAAAATGAAAATAACTTGAAAACTGAAAATAAACTATTACTGTGTGTGAAATCTCTCGTCTCTCTGTCTTCAATGCACAAGCTCTCTTTAAATAGTGATGAGTGGAAGTGGTAGTTCCTCCTTTCTTGGATCGTGGGTCTCTAGAGGAAAATAAGGTTAGGCCCAATCAATTCTTCATATGGGACAGCTGTCCATCAATCCTTCCTTTGCAAGTAATCTGGTACAGATGTTGGTGGGAGACAAATCTGCTTTTTGCAGGCGGCTATAGCAGGCTGGTGGAGCAGACCAGACGGCTGGTGGCGCAGAGCAGACGGCTGGTGGTGCTGGTGCTGGGCGCATTTTTGTTGTGTGGTCCCCACCGTACCACCTTTTGTCCTCTAGCTTTCTTGATCTTATCAATTCCTTTTGCTCCATTTCTCTACATGAGGCTGCCACGTGAGCCCTAGTCATTCTTGGATTTTCATCATAAATCTCCAACTCTCTTGGTGAAATGGTTGATTAAACCATCAGCTCTCCAAATAGCTCCTCGTGCTGCTCCAGACTCTGGCAACTGGGGTCATGCCTCTTCTCATCATCATCTAACTTCCGTTTAGAGCATAAACAGAAAGAAAACGTAAAAGAAGCACATAAAGTGCTTAAAGCTTAAATCATGCTAAAACTCCTTAAACTCATGCTACATAAGTGAAATCATGAACTAGAAATGCCACATACATTGGGTTAAAGTAACACACTAAAATAGTGTTATCACTCCCCCAAACTTGAATGATCGCCTGTCCTCAGGTGATGTGACAGTGAAAGACATAGGAAAGTGAATTTGGTTCTCAACATCTTCAGTCAGGTTTAGCAATGTAATGAGGCTTTAAGAATTGGGAGGGTCAGGAAGCGGTACTGGTGCGAGTTGCTCAGCTTTGCAATTGTCCCAAAGTTTTGCTAGCTCAAAGGGGAACTGACGTCTCATGTCATGGCCCTACTCTTCTAAGAAACAAGCCACAATTTTCTCTTTTTGATCCCTCCTTGTGTACTTTCTTGAGTGGGGTCTCTTCTCTTTTGGTTTCACTAGGGAATTCTGTCTTGATTCTTATATGATATTTTTTACTACACATTTGGGACCACACTTATTCACTTATTATTTTGTTCTCTTTTTCTCTTTTTCTTTCCTTTTTTTTGGCAACACGCCTCATCTCAAAATCTTCTCGTGTGAGTTCAACTGACTATTATGATGAAGACACTTGCTGTTCCTCCAGTTTCAGGCACATAAACTTTATTGGTAGTCTTTGCCACTTTTTGTACACTTTTGTGTGTCTTTGTGTGAAGTGTGTCCCTTCCGTGGTCGTCTCAATCATTATTTAAATCTTCTTGTCCTTCCTTTGTGATTCCTAGGATTTCAACCTTTCCCTTGATTTTCACAATTCTGTTTCTTTTGGAAAAAAAATTCTGGCTGGTTTAGGAGACTAGTATTGTCGTGACTGAGAACATCAATCTCCTCTGTCAAACTCATTTGGTGAAACTCTTACACCTTGCTTTTCTAACACCTAACAGCTTCATTCCCCTTTTTTATTCTTGAGCCCAAAAATTAAAAATTTAAGCTCCTGACTTAGTTGAATCCCAACATTCCCTAGTTCTTCCTTATTCTAAGTTATGATAAACACAATTTTAACATGAAAGAAATAATCACCAAAAAGTGCCACGCATATCATTAATACAAAACATAAAACAACAGGTCATCATGTTCTGGGAGCGTTACAGCACCCCCACAAGAAAATTAAAACATTTAAAACTAAAACATATGGCTCAAAACATGGCCAACCAAACACAATATCCAAACTTAGACATAAAACAGCAGTCATAGGTAGAAACGACAGTAAAAGACAGAAACAGGGTTAGATTGAGTGAAAATAGGCTGAGTACTGATGCCTCCCCCCCTAAACTTAGTAAGGACAGTGTCCTCACTGTTTAGTGATGAGAGGTGGCAAGACAGTGCTCGCCTATTTCCACATTTACCACTTAGGCCCTTAGCCTGGAGCTTTCCTTGGAGCCTGCAGAGGTTGCTTCTTCTTTTTCTTCTTGCTCTCCTGTACTCCTAGGCCTTTGTCATTTCCCTCTTCGGCTGTAGCAGCAGCAACCTCCTTCCTAGCAGCCTTCATAGGACTCTTTGCCTTTTGTTATGGTTGTTCTCCACTTTCCTTTAGCTGCTCCTCCACAACATTGTCTTCTTTATCATCGGAATGTTCCATGACAGGCAGGGGTTCTGGCTCAGCTCCTGGCTTTTCTATCTCGTCACTGCCAGCTTCGTCGTCTCCTTTGGCAACTTCCTCTTTCTCAGTTTTTGTAGAGGAGTAATATCTCCTTATTCCTTCCGCTTCCTTCTCCTCGGTCCCTCCTTCGGATTGCACTTTTTCTTCCTCAACATCCTTCTTTTTCTCACTTCTTCCTTCCTCCTCAGTAGCTTCTACCTTGTTCAAGTCCTCAGCATCTTTTTCTGCTTCTGATAACATGGTTTCCAAAACTTCATCCTTTTCTGTTCCTTCCTCCTTCTGGTCTGACTTATTCAGGTCAAATTTGTTGGCGTTTGTTACAGGGCTAGCAGGCGGTGTCATGCCTTCAACCGACTCTTTCTTTTTCCACTCAGCCTTGAGCTTCTTCTTCTTTTGGTTTTCCTCCATTTCTGGAGGTGGAGACGGATAAGCCTTCCTTAACTTTTTCTTCTTTTTGTTTTGACTTTGACTGGTGTCTGTTGACACGCCCTTGCTACTCTCACCAACATCTTTCTTCTTTGCCTCTTTGTCTTTCTTCTTCTTCTTTCCCTTCTCTTTTTTCGTGGATCTCTTTTCTCCTTCAGCAGCAACCATTGGTTCCACATTTCCCAAAATATGATCTGGAAACTCTTGAGCCTTCAACACATGAGATGGGGCTTGCATGGCCCACATCTCTTCCAACCATTGTGTCTTGGCCTTTTGGTAAGGGAATAATGCTTGTTGATCCCTATGCATCTGCCTCAAGATTTCTATTGCTGGGTCTGGTTGCTCTTCAATTGCATATGAGGTTTGACTTGTAGCTGCTCTTTTCCTTACTCCTTTAGGCTTCATGAGTGTCATGATTAGTGTCTTGTCCAGCGGCTGTTGAGGGGACCCAAAATTGTCTGAGTCATACTCAGACACACCATGTCTTCGGCACAGAGTTGTGATTAAACAAGGGAAGAAGAGCATCCTGTAACACCCCGATTTTTAGTAATTAATTATTTATATTAATTATTGAGTGATTTTATGAAATATTGATTTATGTGATTTATCTAATTTATTTGAAATATTAGATTTAAATGAATTACTTGATTTAGTGAATTTATATGAATTATTTGATTTATATAATTTATTGAGTTTATATAAATTAATTGGCTTATTCAATTTATGTGAATTTATTGATTTAAGTGATTAAATTGAAATATGTGATTTAATTTATTATTTGAAAATAAATTGAATTGTGGAATTCATCTAATTATTTATTTTAATTAGATTTTTAGTATTTGGTAAATTATTTAACTTATTGTATTTAAGAGAATTTGAAGTTACTAAAATTAGTGGGCTTTAAAGGGGGGTGTTAGCAGGAAATTAATAATGGTTGAAGTTAGGCCCATTTTATTTAATGAATAATAGGGTTTAGAGAGTTAGTAAGAGAGTTGGAAGGAGAGAACAAAAACCAGAAAATAGAAGAAGAGGAGGAAGAGGAGAAGAAGAGAAAACCATAGAGCAAGAACAACATCACCAAGAAATCCAAGGTAAGGGTGATATTTTATTCAATATTGGGGCTATTTGGGTGATGGTTATTGGGTAGAAAAAGTATTAGAATAATCCTAAAATTTTTCTATGAAAACTGAAATTAATTAGGTTAAAATTAATTTCTGAAATTACTAATTTTTTTGAATGTTTAGAAATGAATTTTTGGTAATAGTTTATAGACCCATTTGATATTTGGAGTATCCATTGAAACTGGAAAATCTGAACTGTATATATTCATTTTCTCACTGTAGCGATGCATATGTGTTATTGGGCACAATTCTGTTTCTTCTACTGAGTGTAATTGCAAGATGATTATATATATTAATAACAAGTGGCCTTTAGGCTTGTAATGGAAAACTATGCGCAGATGAATAGTAAGTAGTTTTAATCATCCTGCAAGTAGCTACAATTAATTAATCATAAAAATACTAATATTTAATTGAATGGGGAAATATTAATTGGCTTTTCTCCTTCCCTTGTTCAGCGCAAGCTTTTGTGTGAGTGGTCTCTCTTTGATTTATTCCAGGCACATGGGAAAGTAGAGAGGAGACTAGTAGTACCATATAAGATATATATATATATATATATATATATATATATATATATATATATATATATATATATATATATATATATATATATATATATATATATATTAATGAAAACATACAATAGGTGTCTTCCTCTTTGGTTTATTCAAGGCGCATGAAATAGAGAGAGAGAGAGAGAGAGAGAGAGAGAGAGAGATGAATAGAGTGGTCCACCCCTCCTACTTAACCATGCGCAGACTCCATATGGCATGTATATGTATGATTATAACATTAAATGTAATCTTTCTTTTTATTAGTAGTGCACAGGAATTGTGTGGTGATAGTTGCAATGGCCATTTCATGTGACCACAAAATACTAATTAGTAGAAATAGCAAGAATGAATTATTACATGGCCCCACTCCTTCATGAGATTAATGCGCAGGGAGTTGATGAAAGTATCTCTTATATGGTGTAACATTATTATATATTAATTAAGTGGTACTTATTTCATGTTAGATGGCCTTTAGTTCATGAGAAATTTTGAGAGAAAGAAGTGGCAATGGAATTATATATTCAGCATGTAATTTTTAGGGACTTGCATAGTAATGAAGTGGTATCTATATATCAATAATACTTTAATTAAAAGAGAAGCTAATAGATTAAATTATAATGGACCCCCCTTCTGCTATTCATCCTGTAACGATGGAGATGTTATAAGGAAAAGAAATAATTCTTCTCATTCTTAATTGTAGCGCCCCACACTAATTAGCAAGGGAATTGGAATTGTGTGTAGCCAAACCAATAGATATTAAATGTTTATTTAAATACTAACTATCCATTTCAATAATAATTAATTAATTTAAATGTTGATTACTTATTTAATTATAAATTATTTATTAAATATTGAATATTTACTAAATATGAATTATCTATTTAGATATTGATTATTATTTATTAAATAGTGAGATTTTGTTGAATATTGGATTCAAATTTAGTAATTGATTAATGATTCTACATTTAGTCGGTACTTGTGTGTTGTGAATTGTGATTGGATCAAATCGATCCTTATGCATTGATTATTAATTGTAGCGATGATATTTGAAGTGTGAATACTCTAATTATGGAAATGTGATTGTGTGTGCAATTGTGTGATAATTCAAGTGTGATGAATTATTGATGATATGCTTGGATATTAAGATTAGGGAATGGTCTTAATTGCATATTGTTGTTGGTTGCATACGCATCATTTGTGCCAAGAGGCAATGGTTGCTAGTTCCGTGGGAGCTAGTGACTTGTCCCAAACCTAGAGTGGGGTTTGAAAGCCTAGGGGACGGGCTTTTGTTTTGTTATTGGTCTAGGGGACGGACCCGGTTTAAATGTAAAAACCGAAAAAAATAACAAGTGTTGGTACCACATGGCATGAGTTGCATTGAGTTTGCATCGAGTCGCATCGCATATGTGATTGTTATATAGGAGTATGTGAATGATTGTGACTTGTGAAATATTGGAATTTGATATGATTTGTGTGGATACTTGAGTGATACTTATTGAAGAATATTGAAGTGTGAGATTGTTTATATTTATGTCTATATGTTTTACAATAATCATTATCTTATAATTTCAATATTGATGTGAATTCTCACCCTTCTGTTGGAATGATGTTTTATACGACATCGCTCAGGTACCGAGGAGTAAAGTTGCTCATAGTGCGAGGTAGCCGCTGGTGCAGCTGTTTAGTGTCTTTATTTATGTTGGGTCGAGTCGTGCTCTGATCATGTAACACTGGGATCGTTTGGTTTATGTTTTAGAGATACATTATGTACTCTACTTTATGCTTTTATGCTTACTTGAATTGTATGGAGTTTGGATTTTATGCCTAAGTGTTGTTTATTAATGTGATGAGCATGAAACTCTCTTTATGTCAATTATGATTAATTTGAATCCGCTGCTACATGCTAAGAGATGTTTTTGAAAAACATGAATTGTTTCAAGTGTTAATGAGCATGACAGGTGTTGTATGATGTTTTATGATTATGTGTGACACCCTTAAGTGAATGGCATGATTATTGCTGTGATTTATTATATGTTTCCGCAGGGATTAGAAGGGTGTTACACATCCCTTCCTTCTTCTTTGAACACGCATGGATTTCCTGCACTATTATTTTTCCCACATTGACGGGTCTCAAGCCAGTGATACAGTGTAAGAGTACCAAGTTTGCCCTAGAAACCGTCTCATTGTGAGTGGTTGACTTGATGGAATGTTTCAAAAATTGGTACCAAACCTTCACCTCTGGCCTGAGGTCCATCCTCTTCACGGCTTTGTCCACCCATTTTGCTCCCTGGACACACAATGACTCCAGATGCGTGTCATACTCATCTTCCTGAGATCGTAATACCAAGTTTTGGTACTCATCTTCAACAGCATCCAGTTTGAAATAATAGTTGATATTTGCCTCATTGTACACGGCCTTTGTCCCTCTGATGATCACCTCCAATAGTTTGTGTCCTGGATCGGTGAGATTTGCATAGAACTCCTTGACTAAGTTGGCGTTGTAAGCACCAGGCTGTTTGCATAAAAGCTCCCATTTCAACTTCAAGATTGTGGTTCCAATGGCTCCTGGTAGTCCTAGACCTTCCTCAGAGGAGTCCTTAATAATACCACGCTCAGAAAAAAGACTCATCTTGCCAAAATACTCCGTGTAACGCCTGTGCGCTTCCATATTCACAAAAGTTTCATCTTCGTCCTGACTTGAGATATCAATGGTGGGGGTGGTGTTTTTCTTGGCAGTGGTTTTGTAACAGCGGCCGGTTTAGGGGTCGCGTGTCATTTTTCTGAAGTGAAAGAGGAGAAAAAAGGGATTGAGAAGTTTTTAGGGTTTTAGAGAAAAATGGCGAAATAGAAGATGAGGAGGTTTTTGTTTGAAGTTTAGTGTATAGGTAAAAGGTGGGGGGAAGTTGTAAGGATGGTTGGAAAAAGTTTTTAGGAAATAATAAAATAAAACATTTTTTTTAAAGTTGGAGAGAGAGATTTTTCCGTTTTTGTGTTTCGTAGGGCAAGGAGTGAAAGCCCTAGGTCTGACACCTGAAAAGACATACTAAAGTGGGTTTGCGTGTTTAGGTGGCTGAGGTGTCTGACGTGGCAGACCTGGCCATCATAACTCTGTTATTTCACTCAGCCCAATACGCTTGCTCCCTATGTTGCGTTTGCTTTCTCTCTCTTCCTTCTAAGAAAAACGTTTCAAATTCTTTTCTGATTTTCCAAGAGAAAAATAATCAACACCAACTCAGCATTGTTATTAATCTCATTGGACTTAGGAAAACTTTTTGATTCCTTCAATCTTTTCCATTCCTCCACTCCACTGTTCTTGTGTCAATTGCTGGCATGTCTCGTCTTGTCATGAGCTGACGCTAGTAGAACACATCATGATCCTGTACAAAGTAAAACAAAAGAAAAAGAAATTGCATAAAGCTGGGCTGCCTCCCAGTAGCGCTATTTTAAGGTCTTATCGCTTGACCAACACAAAAATCCATTAATCAATAAAATGGAGAGCATCCCTTGTGTTACTTGAGGACTCTCCAAGGTAAGCTTTGACCCTTTGGCCGTTAACCTTAAATTTGTCTCCATTTTTCTCATTCAATAATTCCACAGCACCATGGGGGTAAATCTCCTCTAAGATAAAGGGTCCAAACCATCTTGATTTTAATTTTCCCAAGGAATAGCTTCAGCCTTGAGTTAAAAAGTAAAACTTTTTGGCCTTTTACTAATTCCCTCTTCTGGCATTTCTTGTCATGCCACCTCTTGGTCTTTTCCTTATATAATTCAGCATTTTCGTATGAAAACAGCCTATGCTCATCTAACTCATTTAATTGTAGCATTCTAGCTTGGCCAGCACTTTGAATATTAAAATTTAATTGCTTCATAGCCCAAAATGCCTTATGCTCTAATTCAATGGGTAGATGACAAGCCTTCCCATAGACAAGTCTATTTGGAGACATGTCTAAGGGAGTTTTATAGGCAGTCCTATACACCCATAGTGCTTCGTCCAAGTGTTTGGACCAATCCTTCCTTGTTGGATTAACTACCTTTTCTAAGATTCTTTTGATTTCTCTATTGGACAACTTCACTTGTCCACTAGTTTGTGGATGATAGGCTGTAGCAACCTTGTGCTTAATCCCATATTTTGCCATTAGGTTTTTAAAAAGTTTATTGCAAAAATGAGATCCACCATCACTGATGATAGCTCTAGGCGTGCCATGTCTTATCAATATGTTCTTGAGCAAGAACTTAGTCACAACTTTGGCATCATTGGATGGTGTTGTTACTGCCTCAATCCATTTGGACACGTAGTCCACAGCCACAAGAATTTCTACTTCAAGAATACTAGTGAGCGACATCTCTTGTCTCATGGACACATTTCCAACCCTTTGACATCTATCATATCTCTTTGTAAATTCATGAGCATCTTTAAAAACAGAAGGCCGGAAATAACCTGATTGCAGCACCTTGGCTGCAGTTCTTACTCCTCCAAAATGTCCACCATATGGGGCTTTGTGGCATGCTGATAAGATATGGCGTGCCTCCTCATAGTCAACACATTTTCTTAGCAACTGATCTGCACACTTCTTGTACAGGTATGGCTCATCCCAGAAATAGTTCTTTACAGTGTGAAAGAACCTCTTCCTCTGTTGAAAATTGAATTCTGGTGGCACAACCCTACTGACCAAGTAATTCACAATGTCAGCGTACCAAGGAGTCATGTCATCAGTAATCATCAATAGCTTCTCATCCGAAAAACTCTCTTGGATGTCTCCACTATTTTGAGGTTGCACTTCTTCAGGAAGTCTTGAGAGATGATCAACAACTGAGTTCTCTACTCCTTTTTTATCTCTTATTTCCAGGTCAAACTCTTGTAGAAGAAGCACCCAATGTATGAGCTGTGGCTTTGCATCTTTTTTGGCAATCAAATATTTAATTGCTGCATAATTCGTATACAGAATGACTTTAGTTCCTACCAAGTAAGGTCTGAACTTGTCAAAAGAAAACACTACTGCCAACAGCTCCTTCTCCGTGGTTGTATAGTTAATTTGTGCTTCTATCAACATTTTACTTGCATAGTAAATAGTGTAAAACACTTTGCTATGCCTTTGGCCTAAACAACATCAATGGCAAAGTCACTGGAATCACACATCAACTCAAATGGCTTGGACCAATCTGGAACTTTGACTACATGAGCAGAAATCAGAGCCTTTTTCAAATGGTTGAAAGATTTAAGGCACTCCTTACTGAAGACGAAAGGCGTGTCATGCTGCAGCAGCTGGCATAGGGGTTTAGAGATTTTTGAAAAATCTTTTATGAACCTTCTATAAAATCCAGCATGCCCCAAGAAACTCCTAATGCCCTTGATATTGACTGGTGGGGGTAGTTTTTCAATTACCTCCACCTTTGCTTGATCTACCTCCAATCCTTCTTTAGAAATTCTATGACCAAGAACAATTCCTTCTTTTACCATAAAATGACATTTTTTCCCAATTGAGGACTAAGTTGTTCTCTTTACACCTGGTTAGCACCAGCTCCAGATTCTTTAGACAATCCTTGAATGATTCTCCAAAAACTGAAAAATCATCCATGAACACTTCCATGGAATTCTCTATGATATCCAAGAAAATAGCCATCATGCAACGTTGGAAAGTGGCTGGTGCATTGCACAATCCAAACGGCATTCTTCTGAAAGCAAAGGTGCCATATGGACATGTGAATGTTGTTTTTTCTTGATCTTTCGGGGCTATTGCAATTTGGTTGTAGCCCAAATATCCATCTAAGAAGTAATAATACTCCTTTCCAGCCAACCTATCCAGCATTTGGTCAATGAAAGGCAAAGGAAAATGGTCCTTCCTTGTTGCCTTATTCAGCTTCCTATAATCCATGTAAATTCTCCAACCAGAAACTGTTCTAGTGGGAATGAGCTCATTCTTCTCATTGACTATCACTGTCATGCCTCCCTTCTTCGGTATGCACTGGATTGGACTTACCTGTAATACCCTAATTTTTACCCCTAAGATCCCACATATCATTTTGCATCTTATGCCACAAACAAGATCACAATTTTTTTTTTGTTTTCTCCTGAACATCTGTATATTATTCTTACTTATTTTATTGTGTTTACTAATCCCTAACCAAAATACAAAATTTTCCGCAGTTTCTCTCTCTGTGTGTTGTGCAGGTTTGTCAAAGCAAAGGCCTAATTTCAAGTCAATTGTGGCTATTCAGTTATGGTCAAGTTCAGATGGATGTTTGACCTAATCTTGGTCAAACTATCAAGGGTTTGCTTCAAGTGCAAGTTATCTGTTTCAGTGGGCTATTTCTCAAATAGTGACTGTCAAGTTGTTGTGTGGTGCTATTCATCAAGTTCATCAGTCCAGACTGTATTCCTCTGTGGATTTATTTTCCCGGGAATTGTTTAAAGTGATTCAGGACTTATAAGATTCAGAGATTTGTCTGAACAAGTTAAGTTTGATGGATTTTCGGTCAAGATGTGTGTATCAGTGGCTTGTGATGTTGGGTTCATGTTCATTATTCAAGGTGTTGAGATTGAGGATCAAAAGTTTTGTGGCCGTGTGTGGAAAATATTGGTGAGGATTCGTATCCATTCTCATGTCCATTATCATTATCCAATTTCTAAACCATACCCTTTTTCCATTCACCTTTTCTATTCAATATCCATTTAGAAACCCACTTCTATTTCCAATTTTTCTAAATCCATAATCCATTTCTTTTAAAACCAATTCAATGTCCATTATCTAGTTGGAATTAATTCCACAATTATCCATATCACTTTTTTTTTAATTATCCAATTCTATTCATGTTTCCAATTATCCACTTCCATAAAAAAATTTCTTTTTTTCTATTTCTAACCAATTTTGAATCCAATAAACCAAAGTCCATTTCAATATCCATTCAAGATCCATTTTTTCTAAATCCACCTTTTTTATTCATTTATCCATATCCAATAACCCATTTCAAATCCATTTATTATATCCATTATATTTTTAAATCTATTCTTATTAATCCATTACTACAAGAATTATTACAAAAAAAATAGAAAGCCACTACACAAAGCCATTTACCACCAATACCAAAATTATCAACATAAGGAGAAAAAGCCTCGTGAACCCATTGTTGACGTTCCATACATCAAGCCACATGGTATACCAAGAGCAAACCAATACATCCAATTAACAAAAAAAAATAGAAAAAAAAAACAAATTCATGTTTTACAAGCTACTATGGCCCACGCATTAACACAAGCTACACAAGCTGAAACGAATAAGCTAAGCTGCTGCCAACTCTAATTCGTTTCAACACCTCAAGTCATTAAAGCCAAAAAATTCACTAGCAAAATCCATACGCACCACAAGCTCATGCTACTTCACCAATAACTCCAAGTCGCGCTTCCAAACTCAAGCCAGAAAAAGCCACACGATGAGCTTCAACGCAAACAAAAATGACACTGTTCTGGACTGGATCAATGGCTAGAATTGGCCCAATCCGCCTCTGCTCCAGAGCGGCCCAAATTTCCTAAGCCCAATCCACAGAGGGGCAAAAATGACATTTCTGCCCCTCCAACTGGGCAAGGAACGCAATGTTCCTCCCCGGCTTTTATACCCGTTACGCACGGCTTCCTCGCTGCCCAAACAGCAAAGGACAGGTGCCCGGAACTGCGTTTATGCCTGACATAACGGCTAGTTTCTGGCACCCTGCCCGACATAATGGTTAGTTTGGGCAGCCACCTATTCTTTGGGGAAAACGGTTATTTCACCCCGAAAATAGGACCGTTGGCCACGCGCTGGGGGCTCTATATAAACCCTCTCGCTTGAGAGGGTCAGGTATCATATTTTCACCCTAAGAATACACTTTGTACTTGCCCCTTTTCTCTGACCCTTTCTTACTTGAGCTTCGGAGTGCCTTGCAGGTACACCCCCTCCTCTCCTCATCAACATTCCGAACACCTCGCCCATCTGACGACCAGCATACGTCCGAGTACCTTGCCATCTGACGACCAGCTTACATGGACCCGTTCGAATACTCCGGATCAGTGGCGCCGTCTGTGGGAACTCCTTGTTCTCCCCTTCTTTCTTTCCTCCTCGGAAACTAAAAGATCAAAACATACTTTCTTTGATCCGCCCACATATGGCCGCTCAGAACTCCGCAAAAAGTGCTGACGTTACGGTTCTCATTCCCGTCAACAAGATGGACGTCGACAACAGATCTCCGTTACTTTCTGATCCCCGTTTCCTCCGAGACGGGGCTGCTGCATCTCCAACTCCTCCTCCCGCCGAGCAAGGAGGCAAGCAGCCACCATCGGGTGAATGACCGATTCCTGGCCCTCCCAGCGCCGACCTGGCCGTTGCAACTCTTTTGGAAGCTATCAACCGCACAAACCTCCTCATCTTGCGACAAGGAGAAAGAATAGGAGCTCTCGAGGAAGCATATCTTCCAAGATCCTCTCCTCCCAAGAGTAAGCACCGAAAATTAAGAAGCCCGCCACCTAGGCGTGGGGAAGACCATAGATTAAGGCATGAGCCTGAATCACAACACGTTCGTAAGCGCGACCAGATCTCCCCACGAGATCGATCATCACCAAGACACAAGAGAACGAGGCAGGATAGGCATTCTCCACCGGTCAGACCTCGTGATCGGCTACCCTCACCTCGCAGAGACCGCCGCCGCAAACGCAAACAACGGTCACCATCAACTCCGATTTCAGACAGCGACGACGAGCCTCGCGGCCCGTTGTCCCGCAGGATCTTGGCCACCCGTCTCCCTAAGGGACTAGAGAAGCCTCCGTCTCTAGGGACTTACGATGGAACCACTGACCCAGACGAGCACATAGAAAACATAGATGCTCTCTTGGACTACAGGGGGGTACGAGGAGCCATCAAATGCCGCCTGTTCCCGACCACACTCCGGAAGGGAGCAATGACATGGTACAAGCAACTGCCAGAAGAATCCATTACATCCTGGAGGCAGTTGGGGAGGATTTTCTCCCGTCACTTTACTACATCGCGACGCCATCCAAAGACCGAGGCGTCCCTCGGAGCGGTCGTACAGGGAAGAGATGAGCCTCTTCGGGCTTACATTGAACGGTTCAACAAGGAGGCCGTCCAAGTGCTAACGACCGACGACATGAAGAAATTCCTGCTCGAGCAGGGATTACGTCCTGGCTCAAACTTCGCGAAAGCCATCGGCCTCGATCCACCGAGGAACCTTAACGCCCTTCTTCTCCAAGCCCAGTCGCACATACAGTACGAGGAGAAGGTCGCTGCACACTCTATCCAGGCCTCTCGACACCACGAAGGTGCCCGCTCGTCCAGAGCTGAAGAAACCTCGACTTCCCGTCGGGGAGATAAAGACGCGATGATCGGCCTCGCGATGCACGTGAACAGAAGGGACCTTCTGGGCGGTTCCATGACTATACCCCCCTCACTACCTCGAGGGAGAAAATCTTGTCCGAATGTGCCAACTCAGAATTCAAGCAGGCGGGAGTCCGTTTCCCCAAACAGCTGCCGGTCAGACCGGGTGTAGACAAATCCAAGTATTGTCATACGACGGAAGAATGCATCCACCTCAGAGATGCCATAGATATCCTTATTCGTGACGGCCACCTGAAGCAGTTCGCAAAAAAGAAAGATGTTCCCCGGCAAGAAACCCAGGAGAGCAAAAAGGTTGCAGAAGAGACTCCACCCTCCGATGACACCAACGTACAGGTCGCTATATCCATAACTCGGCCAGAGGACTTCCGCATCCCTGATGGTCTGCCCGTCTCCACGTACCTCGCTGCTCACAGCCTGTGGGAGGCCTTCCCATTAGCCATGGTCATTTCTGGTGGTGGATTCAACAAAATCACGGTCGGCTCAGTCAAGAGGAGATTCGATCAACTGATCAGCAAAAGCTCCAATGAAGTCACCACGCTGGACACCACTCACAAAGGATCCGCTCCCATTTCCTTCTACAAGGAGGAGCTCCTCGGCGGGGCACTGAACTCAAGCATTCCGCTGCTTATCCGGGCAAAGATGGTGAACTTCGACGTTCGCAGAATACTCGTGGACCAGGGCAGTTCGGTTGATATAATGTACAACCACCTGTTCGAAACGCTGCAGCTGGATGACTCTCACCTTACTCCATACGTTGGATCTGACCTGCAGGGATTCAACGGAGCAGTGACAAAGCCCCGGGGTTACGTAGAGCTCATCGTAACCTTCGGTTCAGGAAAGACAACCCGAGCAATTAAAGCACAGTTTTTGGTAATCGAATGCTCGTCAATATACCAGTGCATTTTTGGAAGGCCAACCCTGGCAGAATTGATTGCAGTACCTTCCACCGTACATCTCAAGATGAAGTACTACACTTCTGAAGGGATGGTCACCACCCTCCACGGCGATATCGAAGCTGCCCGTCAGTGCTTTGAAGCAGCATCAAAAGGACTAAGCACCATCTCAGCAAGACCAAGGACCTCTGGTCGTCCCCCTCTGCCCAGCAGCTCCGAGCAGCCAAAACCGCTCCCCCAGGTCGAATCTGTCGACTTGGACAACCGTTTTAGCGAGGAAGATCATGCCAAGGACCCAACGACTTCGAGCAGCCAGTCCAACAACAGCGGCCATCTCCTACGCCCTGTCCCAAATGGCAACTTCGAGATCGTTCTGTTGGAGAAGACCCCCAACGGGGAGTAAAGATCGGAGCAGACCTCCCCGACCTGGACAGGAGACAACTAAAAGCATGCCTCTGGGAGAACGCAGACTTGTTCACATGAAGCGCTGCCGAAATGCCAGGATTGGACCCATCTGTCGCTTGCCACCAGCTTACAATTGATCTGGCCGTCAAAGTCGTTGCCCAGCGCAGAAGGAAACAGTCCCCGGAAAAGATGGAAGCCGCGGAGAAAGCTGTCAAAGACCTTCTAGAAGCTAGGTTTATTTCTGAGGCCAAATACACTCATGGCTCTCAAATGTTGTACTTGTAAGAAAAAATAATGGCAAATGGAGGATGTGTGTTGATTATACCGATGTTAATAAGGCATGTCCGAAGGACGCCTACCCCCTCCCCAATATCGATAAGCTCGTAGATAACTCAGCAGGTTTTAAACTTTTATCTTTCCTCGACGCCTACTCGGGCTACAATCAAATCCCAATGGCCACGAGCGATAAAACTTACACGGCCTTCATGGCCGAATCGGGCAACTATTACTACAACGTAATGCCCTTCGGGCTGAAGAACGTCGGCGCTACGTACCAACGAATGATGAACAGAGTCTTCCAAGGACAAATAGGCGACATGGTCGAAGTATACATGGACGATATGATCGTCAAGTCCCACGAGGAACTAGATCATGTCGCCCATCTTCGGAAAATCTTCGAGCGAGCAAGAAAGTATCGAATGCGTTTTAACCCAGAGAAGTGCACTTTCGGTGTACGAGCAGGTAAATTCCTTGGCTTCTACCTAACAGAACGAGGAATCGAAGCTAACCCCGACAAGTGTCGGGCATTCTCTGAGTTCCCAACGCCCACGTCTAAGAAGAACATCCAATCCCTCAACGGGGTGCTTACTTCGTTGTCCCGCTTCGTGGCAAAATTTGTCCAACATGCCCTTCCTTTCTTCAAGCTCTTACGGAAAGAAGCAGCGTTCGAATGGACAGAGGAATGTGAAACATCCCTCCTTCACTTGAAGCGAGCCCTGTCAAAACCGCCCATATTATCACGACCAGATACCGGGGAAGTCTTGTTCCTGTACCTCGTCGTCACTGCCGAGGCCGTTAGCGCCATTCTCATTCGCGAGAATCCTGGCGGGCAAAAGCCAGTATACTTCACGAGCAAAGCGTTGCAGGACACAGAGTTGCAATACCAACAGATAGAGAAAGTAGCATTGGCCCTCGTCAACGCTGCCAGACGACTGAGACACTATTTCTTGGCCCACACGATCGTGGTAAGAATGGATCAGCCCATAAAGCAATTACTGGGACGACCAGACATGGCAGGCCGAATGCTCAAATGGTCATTGGAACTGTCTGAGTTCGACATCCAGTATGAAAGCAGGAAAGCTCTTAAGGCCCAAACCCTGGCCGATTTCTTAGCGGAAGTAACGTTCTCAGACTCCTCGTTCCACATAGCAAACAGATGGACCATCTATGTAGACGGAGCATCCAGCTCGACCGGCAGCGGGGCAGGAGTAATTTTGGAGAACGACGAAGGGACCATAGTCGAGGCTTCTCTCACATTGTCCTTTCCCACGTCGAACAACCAGGCCGAGTATGAAGCCTTCCTCGCTGGTTTGCGCCTAGCCGAAGACCTAGGGGCTGAAGAAATCATCATCTGCACGGACTCCCAGCTCGTAGCCCACCAGATATCAGGAGAGTATCATACCAAAAATGATAGTCTCTCTGAATACCTAACCCTAGTCAAGGGAAAAATGTCGAAGTTCAGAGCGGTAGAAGTAAGACATGTTCCACGCGAACATAATGTGCGAGCAGACGTCTTGTCCAAACTAGCAAGCACTAAGAGGAAAGGCGGAAACAGGTCAGTCATCCAAGAGATACTTCCCCGGTCCAGCATCGATAAAGGATCCTCGACCCTACACATGCACGCGATTGGGGACAGCGATTGCTGGATGACGCCCGTGTACAACTACCTCACCAGGGACGAACTTCCAGATGACCCCAAGGAAGCCAGCACCATCAGACGAAGAGCTTGCTCGTACGTCATCCTTGAAAACAAACTCTATCGACGAGGCTTCTCCATCCCACTGCTCAAATGCATAGAGGAGGAAGTTGTCCCCCACGTATTACGAGAAATCCACGAAGGCATTAATGCCCAGCACCTAGGAGGGAGGTCCCTTGCCCACAAGGCCCTCCGGGCAAGGTATTATTGGCCAACCATGCAGCACGATGCCAAGGAGCATGTGAAGAAATGCGAAAAATACCAACGGCACGGGGATATGCACCTAGCCCCACCTAACGAACTGAAAAGCATGACTTCCCCGTGGCCATTCGCCTGGTGGGGCCTAGACATCCTAGGACCCTTCGTGACGGGATCTAGCCAAAACAAATACCTGATAGTGGGCGTAGACTATTTCACAAAATGGATAGAAACAGAAGCCTTAGCAAAGATAACAACACTTAACATTCTGCGCTTTTACAAGCGGAATATCCTTGCCCGTTTTGGGATTCCCCAAGCAATTGTCACAGACAATGGAACGCAGTTCACGGACAAGAAGTTCCAAGACTTTGTCACCCATCTCGGAACAAAGCAACATTTCGCTTCTGTAGAACATCCCCAGACCAACAGGCAGGCAGAAGCGGCCAATCGTGTCATTCTTCGTGGCCTCAAGCGAAGACTGGATGAAACAAAGAAAGCCTGGGTCGAGGAACTCCACAGCGTCTTATGGGCGTACCGCACCACTCCTCAGTCCACCACCGGGGAAACATCTTTCTGCTTAGCATATGGCACGGAGGCTATTTTACCCATTAAAATTCACGTACCGTCCAGGAGGACCGAATCGCCTCTAGATGAGGAAATGAATGACGGAACAATAAGAGAGGAGCTCGACCTTGTCGAGGAAATCCGAACAGGAGCAGCCCTCCGCGAAGCATCTCTTAAGCAAAAAATAGCAATCAGGCACAACGCTAAAGTCTTACGACGAGAGTTCGATGTAGGCAGCCTTGTCCTGCGAAGAAACCACAAGGACTCTCGCGAAGGCAAACTAGCAGCCAACTGGGAATGGCCATACAGAGTCCGTGCCAGAACGGGGAATGGTGCCTACTTCCTCGAGAACCTCAACGGGGATGCAATCCCTCGACCATGGAACACTGAAAAACTTAAGCAATACTACAGCTAAAGTAACTATAGGCTTCCTCGCATCAAAGGACCACCTAACGATCATCATGCTCGTCCAGGTACAAACGACGCATACGTACAAAGTAGAATCCCGCTCAAAAAAATGAGCCGGAACTCTGCTCGTCAGCGGTCCTCAACCGAGCACCGCCTTCGCCCAAGTACCATGATCGGCAGAACCCCAGCTCGCGATGGGACGTTCACGCTGCGACCTCAGGCCTCAACCGCGACCTGAGATCCGCAACCTCGCCAGGACCTTCCCCGGCTATTCGACCAGTTCCCCACACTGACGAATTCATATACAACGAGCTATCTTTCAAAAAGAAAACTCTGTTAACAGACACACCCTCCGACGGGCAGTCATACATGCACAACTAATGTAAAGTACAGCAATATGAACAAAAATTGTATAAATAGCAAAACCGGCTAACATAAACCGGGCATGAAGTAAAAAAGGCCACAAGGGCCAAAGATTGTGTGGTATTACATAGGACGGGCCATGCCCCCGAAAATAAAGTTACAAATAATTCAATGGCACGCAGGCCGGACAAGATACAACAACATCAAAATAACAAAACTCCTCATTCATCTGCATGCTCGATTGACACCGGCTCAGGTCTCTGGTCCTCCTCGGGCTGGTCCTCGGGCTGAACCTCAGGGGTATCTAGAACAAGGCCTGCGGGCAAGACGATGCGACCATCCTCCACACGCGCAAGATAGTGAGTGCCCTCGGTCAAAATCTCAAGCCCAGGGTTCACCACCCGCAACTGAGCCATGGCACTTTCGAAAGACTCCACTGCCACGGCGATACCGTCATTCTCGGCCTGCAGGATGCCGGCAACCAGCTCAGCCCTAGTCTTCAACTTTTTTATCTCATCCGGCTCATCGGCACCCGGGGCACTGGCCGCCATCAACTCTTTGTTCAGCTCCTCGGCAGCCTTTTTCTCCGCCGCCAGTTTGGTGACATCCTCTTTTAACCTAGTCGTCTCCTCTTCGGCCTTTTTTCGAGCTTCACAGGCACTCTTGACTTCCTCCTTCAGGCCACCTCAGAAGCCCGGGCAGCAGTAAGTTCGGCCTCAAGCGCAGAGTCCCCTTCCGCATAAACGGCCGCCATCTCCAGCATCCTCAAAAGGGCAGAAGCATCCTGGGCTACCAGCGCCCTCTTGCTCGGTCGGTCCATGCTCTCCAAGCTAAGAGATTCTGCCTGAGGAACGATCAGGGTGTTGCCCTCAAAAAATCTCCTATCAAGGATGCACGGGGGGAGCTCAAACTTCCCCTTCTCAGGCACTCGGGTCAGGTCCACAACATCTAACGTCCGTGGCCGCTTCTCCCGCCCGGTCAAAGGCAGTGGAGATCCCCGTGGAGCAGGAGAGAGAGAAGAAGAGGTCCCCATGGCAGCTTGGACAAGGGGAGGAGCACGAGCACCAGCAGGACGGGTCTTGGGAGGAGCCGCTCCACCTTTATTCCTCGCCATGGCATTCCTCACCACGCGATCACGAGCTTGAGGCATCTCACCTGTACAAATGAAAACATGCACGTTAGTTACGAGGAAAAGAAATAACACAAACAAATTCTAAATAACTAAGACTACCAAACAGCTTCTCGGCATCCGCGGAAGTCTTGCACTCCAGCAGTGCCTTAACATTGATGAATCTACGCTCAACCCTCTGGCTCCCATCCTCCTCGAAGATAGGGTTGCCCTTGCTCGTCCAGCAGCTGGCAAGACTGAAGGAGTTGACCCAGTTCACCAGCTTCTCGTAAGACACGGCGTCCTGCCCGCATAGCTCGCTCGGCTCAAAGACATAAGCGTCGGGCTTCTTGGAGAAATGATCAGGTGCCCAACGGATCGAGAACTTATACACCCTCTCCCCGATATACTTCCCCTCCTCGTTGAGTAGCTCCTCTCCGTCCTCATCAACCTCTATCTCCTAGACATACGTGCTATCCTGGGCAGCTTCAGACACTGGCTCGATGATGAAGTACCGTCCCTTGAACGTTCGGATTGACTCCGAGAACGGCTTAAATAACTTTTTGGGCTGCTTCAAGGAAACCCATCCATACTTTTTCCTCGCCAGCTGCCGTTGAAGATGGAAAACAGCAAAAAACAGAGGGAGAGTAGTTCCCAGAGTGAGATGTTCGCACACTAACTCAAAAGCCCGTATAAAGGCCAGCGAATTGGGGTGGAGTTAAGAGGGCGCCAGCTTCAGATGCTCGAATACCGACCACTGGAAATCAGTGAAAGGCAACCTCAGCCCCAACTCTTTGAAATCATACTCGTACATCGTAAAGCGGTCCCCGAAATCCGAGCAGACCCGCTCGTCCAAGGTGGGAAAATGAACTTTCCAATCCCCTTCTGGGCCCACCTCTGTAAAGGCGTCCGCCAAAGACCTTGCGAACGTAGAAATATGTTCGGACGGCTCGGCCACCTCCCACTCCTCTGGACAGAACCCTTCAACATCTTCCTCCATGACATCCGATTCTTCTTCCTCCTCAACTTTGCTCGAGGAGCTCGATGCCGCCGAGCTCGAAGATGCAGAACTCGAAGCCGTCGAGCTGTTATTCTCCTCGGAGCTAGTTTCCTCCTCGGACATGTCTAGAATAACTTCTCTCTCTGGCCCCGTCGCCATTACGATCACCTGAAAAAGCAGAGAAAGACAGTGAATTCGACAGGAAATCAAATCCACCCTTCCACTGCCAAGTCAAGTGAAAGGGCGCGCAAAAGGCTAAGGACAACGTCCCTGGCCTAAGCCCTAACATCAAACGAAAAACCTCCCTGCGAGGAGATGCCCGAGACATACCATCTTCCTATGAAGAACCTCCCCGCACTCGTGCCCAGATTCCGTTTAAAGCTCCACCGGAAACCGCAAGGCTCCACCGGAATCTAGAAACGTTCTACCGGAAAATTCACCGTTCCATCAGAAGATAATCAGACATGGTGGTCATGACTCGCAACCACGACGTAGACCACCACGCTCACTGAACGCACTACCTACTTCGGCGAGATGCTAGAGGCAGCAAAAGGGCAGAACCACCATCCACCACCAACACTCGCCAGAAACCTAGCTATTTTGTCACCTAAAGCTAACCCTAACCGCATACAATCAACCACTAACAACAAAAGAGAGTAAAACAAGCTACAAATCAGAAAACTTACTTGATTTGAGTAGAAGAAAAAGATTGCTCGAAGCTTGGTGCGGTGGTCGGATGCTCTGAAGACGGTGACGGGCAAGAACGCAGAAGAGGCGAAGAGAAATCAGAGAGAAAAAGTGCAAAATGGGACAATCTCCCCCCTTTTATACTGAGGGGCACGTGCACACACGCGCCCGTAGGCAATAATGACTGCCCACTAGCCATCATTACCTATTAACTGCTACACGGGGCTCGAAGCACACGTGGCAACCCGACGTTTCCCATTCTGTCTGACGCTTTATCTCCCCGAATACCGGGCAATAGAGTCTCGACCACGAATATCACGGACACAGAGTGCCACGAGCACCTCGAGACAGTCATCCTCGTCTCCAAACGACGACTCCGCGCTTGCTCCCCGGAGCGACGAGCAGTCCTTAAGTTATCACTCCCATGCTCGGGAGCAACGACTTGGAGGGCTCCTGTTCTGGACTGGACCAATGGCTAGAATTGGCCCAATCCGCCTCTGCTCCAGAGCGGCCCAAATTACCTAAGCCCAATCCACAGAGGGGCAAAAATGACATTTCTACCCCTCCAACCGGGCAAGGAACGCAACGTTCCTCCCCGGATTTTATGCCCGTTACGCACGGCTTCATCGCTGCCCGAACAGCAAAGGACAGGTGCCCGGAACTGCATTTATGCCCGACATAACGGCTAGTTTCTGGCACCCTGCCCGACATAACAGCTAGTTTGGGCAGTTACCTATTCTTTGGGCAAAACGGTTATTTTGCCCCGAAAATAGGACCGTTGGCCATGCGCTGGGGGCTCTATATAAACCCTCTCGCTTGAGAGGGTCAGGTATCATATTTTCACCCTAAGAATACACTTTGTACTTGCCCTTTTTCTCTGACCCTTTCTTACTTGAGCGTCGGAGTGCCTTGCAGGTACACCCCCTCCTCTCCTCATCAACATTCTGAACACCTCGCCCATCTGACGACCAACATACGTCTGAGCACCTTACCATCTGATGACCAGCTTACGTGGACCCGTTCGAATACTCCGGATCAGACACGTACCAGGGAATGAAACGTTGCTTCCAAAACGCAGCAAAAACAGCAAAATGGCATCAATAATAAACTGCAGCAACGGTGCACACATAAAATGCAAGAAGAATGAAAAGGAAACGCAGCCAAACGTTGCAAAAACTAAAATGCATAATTACTATCAAAACGCAGCTTCAAAAACTCAGCAAGCAATACGACATCACACAACATAAAACGCAAAAACGTCACAAACTCCAAACGGTGCAAAATAGAGTAAAATGGCAGCACAATTCACCCAATTCCATCTATAAATAAGACACTCTGCTCCTCCCAATTTCAAGCTTTTGACAGCCCTCAAAACCCTGCCAAATTCTTTCCATAAACTTCATCCTTACTTTATAACCTTCAATCTTCAAGCTTCAATTTCCATTAACTTTTCAATCACAAACTTGTTCTGCAATTCGAACTCAACAACAACAACATCAATTTGCGGTTCAGAAGGAAGAAAGAAAGAAGAAGAGGAATCAATTTGTTTCTTACTGTTAATTTGAAGGTAGTTTGACGAGATTTGACGACTTTTTGCGGTTTAAATCTGAGTTTGTAGTTGAATAATCCTTGAAGTTGTGAACACATTTGGAATCTACATCTGATTTCGATCATAACCGTGTGAATTTTGGATCCCGTCGCTCCGCCGTATTGAATTTCGACCACCTCCCTCCGCCATGAACAGTTCAGTGTGCGTGATGAAGAAGAAGAGGACTGCGTTTTATTTCTTCTGATTGTTTTGTTTTTTTTAGTTTATTTGTTTATGCTTTACATTTTCAATGTAGTAGTGGGCCTGGTCCACGTTTGAATTACTTATCATCACCACCATATTTCTAACATAAAACCTCCCTCTCATTTTTTATAAAATTTTCTTTAATTTTCTTTTATTTCTTTTTTTAATAATTTTTTCTTATTTTTTTTTATTTTTAAACTTTGATTTACTAATTTTGTGGATTTTTGTATCTGGATTTTGTTTTAAAACATTTCTTTAAAAAATCATTAAAAAATATCATAGTTTTTTATTTAATTTTCATGAGAATTCTTATATTGTTTGATTGTTGGTTGTTTTGGATTTTGAATCTTGATAAGATCTTATCAATATCAATGGATTTTGGGTGTCGATTTTATCCACCAAGAGAGGTGATTGATATTGATGATGATTTAATCGATTTAAGATTCAAATTGATGTTTCTTTTCATCTTATCCTCTTCCTTCTTCTTCTTTTTTCATTTTGATCGATGAAAGTCTTATGGATCATTAGAATTTCTTTGTCGAATTCTTGATCAAAACGAGATCATTACCTTCTTTTCTTTTCGGGCGGTATTACTTTCGGATGACGATCTACGTATCTTTCATCTAGTATGCATTAACACAAAGATCTATTGACCGACCTCATTGTAGGGTAATTACTCTGTAAATTACTCGACGATTGCTTAACATAGCGCAACATTTGTCCCTCTTTATCCAATTCGGAATTTGAACTTTCGTGGTCCGGACCTTGATTGGTCGCGTCAACCCAATGTTGATTAATTTTTTTCATTAGGTCCATAACCTTTGAAACTTGGCGTTGTAGAGGCTTTGGTTCTACCAATCTTCTGTCAAGTTCATCAATCCTGGCCTAAGTGCATTGATTAATCACTATAGTTCAAAACGCGAAACAGAATACTCGGTGAAGGCATATGGCACTAGAGCCTTGTGCTACTAACCACTAACTTCTAACTTCTTTACATTTCTTTCTCGCTCCCTATCTCTCTTTATTTTTATGCTTTATGTCATTTTATCATATCATGTTTATGTTTATGTCATTTTTCTTTTGTCCATTTGGACCATTTTATCTTGTGCTTTTGTTTTTCTTTTGTCCATTTTGGACTCAAAAACATTAATAAAGGCCAAAAACTCTAAACAACTTGTGCTTTTAATCTTGGACTATGGTTACTATCCTTTGCAATGGACATGGAATTTTGTACCTAGACCTTGGAATTCAATGCTATTCTTGGATCCTTGGACTTAGAACTAGGACATTTTCCCTTTGCTTTGGAATTATGGTTTGAAGACTTTGAAGCCTTGTGCTTTTGTTTGGTTTATGGTGAAGATAGCTACATTTGTGGTTAGATCTTTCTTATCCTTAGCTTTTACTTTACGCACTAGGATAGTCTCTTCTTCTCCACCCCTTCTTAAATTTTCAAAACCTCCTCTCTTTTTCAAAACTTTCTTGTTTTCAAATTTAAAACTTTGTTTTTTTCTTTAATAAATGTCAATCAATATTAATCATATTTTGACCATTTCATAAAAACATAAAAAATATAAAAACTCATCAATCTTTTTTCGTGCTTTGTGCACTTTTTCTTTTAAACTTTTTTCATAAGTTTAGACATGATTCATCTCTTTAAGTAGAATTATTCGCTTGGAAATGACGACTTGTCTTTACACTTAAAATCAACCGAAACAAATAAATTTTTGTTCTTTGTACCATGAACTACGAGGTTTTGATCCTACATTGCACAACGTGGGTACGTAGGCATGAGGCGATAAGTCTCTCCAAACACAAAAATCTTAAAAAATATTTCTCTTCTCATCTCCCCAATCTCTTTTTTCAAGCAAACCATTTTCAGACCAAAAAGCGGTAGATATTTCAAAGGTTTCCTATAGAGTACTATAGACGTTTTGGGTGTTAACACCTTCCCATTGCGTAACCAACCCCCTTACCCATTTCTCTTTGTCTTTTTAGCTTTTGCTTTTTTAGACTTCTTAGGGTTTGTTCGCTCTTTTTTCCTTTCCCTTTATGGATAAAATAAAAGTGCGGTGGCGACTCTTGCTTTATGAGTTAAGTTAATCAATAGCTTACACTCACGATTTTTTCCGCTACAGGAAAGTGGCGACTCAGCTGGGGATAGATTGACCTCTTGCTGGTCCATCCCTTGAGGGGTTTAGCCTACTTTGATTTATTTATTGTTTTTTGTCTGATTTGTTTGTTATTTGTTTGTTCTATTTGGGAATTCTTCTGTGTGGTGAGATAAGCCCAATACCCAAGCTTGAGTATACACCTAAGACTAGGGTGGAAAGTAGTGGGACCTACACGCCGTCTTGGTACGTTTGGTGTTCATGAAATTCACATCCAGACGAGGTTTTCTTGGGATTGACTCACAAAAAGGGATGGACCAGCAAGAGATCAACCTGTCCCCAGCAGAGTCGCCAGCTGTCGCTCCCGAGGATTTGCATCCATGGTACAAACGCGAAAGTGGCGCGAAAAACAGAGTCGCCAGCAATGTGTATATATCCAAAGAGAGGGAAAGGGAACACTGTGTAAACCTGAGGGAAGGAAAAAAGCATGGTCCCGCGACCAAGAGAAACGGGTAAGGGAGTCGATTACGCGAAGGAAAGGTGTTAGCACCCCACACGTCCATCGTACTCGACGGGATCCACGCTTGTTGTCTCGATCAAAGGGTGTCGTCATCTGGAGCTCCACTGCTACTGGAAACGAGAAAGAACGGGAACGGAAAGGAATGAAGAAACGAAGAAGAAAAGAAAAAGAAGTGACTCGATAGGACATCGCTCATCCTATGCCTACGTATTCCCTCGTGCAATGGGAAAGTCAGAGTCAACATAGTTTAGACACGAACTAATGGGGGGAGGTTGCTCGCTAAGACATCACCGTCTTGTGCCTACGTATCCTCAATCGGACTAGAGAGAGGAAATCAGAGCAGTCGTAGTTCGACCTAACGAGGTCGGTTAGTGTTTTTTATGAGCGACGTTAAGTTCGCGTCTGGTAGTTAGGGTTGATGCCTGTTTGCGACGAGACGGAAGTAACGTGCCCTTTTCTGAAAATGATTTAAACTTAACAATCCCGAAGGATAAAAAGATTTGAGTTTGTTTTTGGGTTTTTTAGACAGAAGTGAATTGAAGTTAGTTCGTAACTTGCATTGCACCGAAGTCTATGAGGTAGGAATGAATGTTTAGCAAATCGTTCCAAGATGGAACGTCCGCCAAACACTCTAGAAAAATGAGAGGAACCCCCTCATTCCTCACTTCCCACATGCAAGGCTCATGCGCAATACACGTTAATTTTATTAAGTGTTTTAGAAGTGTTATGAGAGGAGAAGAGAAGACTCAAAGGAAAAGAAAACACTAAGGGGAATTCTATCCTAATGTTGTCATGCAAAGGTGGCCCTATAGTTGAGTTTGAAAGGGGAAACATCTACCTAAGTTAGCATGCAAAAGGAAGCCTAATGCTAATCCTACTCCAAGCTTACTCAAAAATTAAGTTGGACTAGGTAGCTCTAAGGGAGTGAATCCAAGACTTAAACAAGCCTTGAGACTCAAGGGAGGAGAAAGAGTGAAAGAGATGGAGAAGAAAAGACGAGTTAAAACAAACAAACAGCAGCTACAACAGCGCCTCTGCACCTGCACAGCGGTTAAAAACCAACAAACACACCAAACAGCATTCAACAGCCCATGTTCAGCACACAAAACAGGTGTAAAAGGTCAAACAGCAGCACATGCAACAACACATGTGCACTAAAACAGCAGTGGAAAATGGGACAGCACACCATGCATTTGAAAACAAAATACTCATGCAAGCAATGATTGCAAATAGACACACAAAGCACGGCAAACCAATCATAAAGGTTGCAAGCATCAAGAATGAATAACATGATCATGCTAACAATTCAAGAACAATTACTCAACAAAGTTGTACAAATCAAACATCGATCAAAACATCATGCATAAGCAACCACGGAAGCAAACAACGATCATGCATCATATGTCCAGCAAGTTGAGCATCAATCAAGAATTAACACAATTCAAATGTGTGTGCATCGTGTTCGCCACATCAATTAGTCAACAATGCAAACATAAACATTTATCGACGAAAATCAAGAATCGCGTGTCGGAAAATTGTGTTCATGCAATAGAGTGAGGTGTAACGGCTCAAGAATGATCCACAAATCATCATCATATCAATCCATAAAGTTTAGACATGCAAAGGACCTCAAACAAGCAAGAAAATGCAAGAAAATCAAGTTCTGCTTCAGTGGTAACCGGTTACAGCATAACTGCTAACCGGTTACACAGTTCAAAATTGCACAAATTACGCTGAAAATACACAGTGTAACCGGTTACAGCATAACTGCTAACCGGTTACTCTGGGACAGTGGTAAAAAAAATCAGTTTAAAAAGCACTTTTCAGCAGCAAATCACTTATGAAATCATGTTCAATGATCATGTAATCAATAATGCACGAAAATCAAGTTCAGAAACAGCATTCAAACATCATTTAAATCCAATAATCATCAACATCCACAATTAAATTCACACAAATGAATCAAAACACACCAAAAATCATGGATCTACATTTTGAAAGTTGTAATTAAGCTAAAATGAGTATGGATCTGAAATTAACCAACCTACAAAGCTGAGATTTGCTTTGGTGAGTGTTGTAAACAGAATTTGATGAATCCAAGTAGAGAAATCCAAGATCCACAAGCTCCTTGCACTCAAAAGTTGAAGATCCAAGCAATAAGCAACCAAAACTCCAAAACCACTTCCAAAAATCACTTTTGAAAAATCAGAACTAGATCCAAACGAAAATCCAAGTTGAAAAGCAGAAATGTAGTGATGATGAGAGGCTTTAGCTCAAGAATTAACAAGTTCGAATGAAGAACTTCTTAACCTTTGAAAAAGAGCTTTGAGTGTGGTTGAAAATAGAGGTTGAGAGTGAAAAAGTGAGAGAGAATTGAGAGCAAAATTATGAAAAATGAGAGTGAAAAATGATCTAGGGTAGAGAGGTTTGGAATGGATTGGTTTAAATAAAAGCTAGGTTAGGAATTCAAATGTGGTTTGGAGTGAGGTTTAGTGGGTGGAAATTGGGGTGGAAAGTGGATTAGGAAATGAAATGAGGAATTAGAGTGGAAAATGTTGGAAGGAATTTGAATTTTGGGTGGAAAATGATGAAAATATCAATTCTAGATCCTTCCCCCACGTGCACATGCCAAGCACATGATCACAAATGATGCAAACAGAATTTCCCAAATTTTGCCCAGAGTAACCGGTTACAGCACATATGCTAATCGGTTACTCAGTTCAAAAAACTGAAAAATGCGCAGAAAAACTAAGGAGTAACCGGTTAGCAGATATGCTGTAACCGGTTACTCAGTTCAAAATTTGAATTTTTGCGCCTTTTGGAGGGAAAATTGGAAAATGGTCTGATTTCATCTATTCTGAGCCACATTAGATCTCTGAAACTTGCAGTTGGATATCACCACTGATACATCCTTGAAATATGTTGTGAACTCCTTCTCGCTCAGAATACTGCTGAAAATGACTGTCTGGTGCTGAATCACTGATCAAAAAAAGACTGTCGGAGCTTCTGATTATCAAATCATCTAATGAGCAAAATAAATGCTCGAAAAGACTTTGAAGACCATCTGCTTGGCTTTGAACATTGTTGAAAATGATACTGGAACTGCTGATGCCATGAGCAGCTGGAAAATACCTTGATCCCATGCCCAAAAGAAATATGCAAAATGCAGAAATGAGGATGCAAATGAAGTGAAGCATAATCCAGTTTGTGCTAAAAGAAAGAGGGTAAATTTTGAGGTGCCACAGCTGCCCTTATTCAAACTTCTTGGATCCGAGGGTATGGAAGCAGCGGCTTTCAGACAATCGGGATACGCGGAGATTGAATACCAAAATAACCTAAAAATTTGCAACCTGTGGAGGTAGCAAATAGAATGAATATGAGAACAGCTGAAGGCGGACTCGGGATAAAAGACCGACCGAAGGCAGACCCACTGGGGATATAAGAATGAACTTGTACGACCGAAAGCGGACTCGAAAAGAATAAATGAGTACGACCGAAAGCGAACTCGGAAAGAATAAACGAGTACGACCGAAAGCGAACTCGAAAAGAAAGACTGGCCGAAAACGCTCTTTCAACAACAAACGAGTACGACCGAAAGCAGACTCGAAAAGAAAGACCGGCCAAAGACGGAATTTCAACAACCAACGAGTACGACCGAAAGCGGACTCGAAAAGAATAAACGAGTACGACCGAAAGCGAACTCAGAAAGAAAGACCGGACGAAAATGCTCTATCAACAGCAAACGAGTACGACCGAAAGCGGACTCTAAAAGAATAAACGAGTACGACCGAAAGCGGACTCGAAAAGAAAGACCGGCTGAAAACGCTCTTTCAACAGCAAACGAGTACGACCGAAAGCAGACTCGAAAAGAAAGACCGACCAAAGACGGAATTTCAACAACCAATGAGTACAACCGAAAGCGGACTCGAAAAGAATAAACGAGTACGACTGAAAGCGAACTCAGAAAGAAAGACCGGCCGAAAACGCTCTTTCAACAGCAAACGAGTACGACTGAAAGCAGACTCGAAAAGAATAAACGAGTACGACCGAAAGCGGACTCGAAAAGAAAGACCGGCCGAAAACGCTCTTTCAACAGCAAACGAGTACGACCGAAAGCGGACTCGAAAAGAAAGACCGGCCAAAGACGGAATTTCAACAACCAACGAGTACGATTGAAAGAGGACTCGAAAAGAATAAATGAGTACGACCGAAAGCGGACTCGAAAAGAAAGACCGGCCGAAAACGCTGTTTAAACAGCAAATGAGTACGACCGAAAGCGGACTCGAAAAGAATAAACGAGTACGACCGAAAGCGGACTCGAGAAGAAAGACCGACCGAAAACGCCCTTTCAACAAGGGTTATACCATATAGGATAACTCTACTGGTGATAACGAAATAATAAAGAGTACGAGGACGACCGAAAGCGAACTCGAAAAGAAAGACCCAACCAAAGATGGATTTTCCAACCCAAGAAAAGTAGAATCAACAGATCTACAAAGATGAATCCGCTGGGGAAGAGAGAAATCTAAACAGACAACTCTGCGAGGGAGTGTAGGAAGGACCAACAAGAAGGACGAATCCACTGGTTGCGGTGTAGTGTAAAACAACGTCTCCTGAATCATGTTACTTTCTGCTGAGGAAAGAAACCGGTAAAGGATATCAAACCTGGCTTATGCTTCGAATGTATATGTTTGAATTTTTCTATGGCGTAATGCTCCATACGAATCGGAAATGCTACGCGTTTGGGAGGATGCCATGCAAGAATGCTTATGCAATGCAAAAGAAACGTCTTAGCAAAATAAATGCTGAAGACAAAGGGAACTCCACCGGGGATGATAAACTAAATTGTCCTCTGAAATAAAAAACCCTGCCGAGGAAGACTTCGCTCTGCTGAGGAAGATCCTGATCACAAACTCTGGTGGATATGAAAACTCCGAGAGAAGATCCACTTTGCTGGAGATGGATAAAAATGAATAATGAAGATGGAAACCAAAGAGAAATTCTCTCCGCTGGGGATTACCAATGACTTCCATCGAAGACAGAACTCAACACCTGGATTTGAAATATGCCAATAACCATTGGACTTAAGACCTGCTGGGGATTTCAACTGTTGTTGAACAAACCACTGTGAAGATCACCATCAAACTTTTCTTGGGGGGACAAGTCAATAATTCCAAACCTGTTTGGGGATATTACCGAACTCAACCTGCTGTTGGGAGATGCCCTTGCTTTTACCCTGCCGGGGAATATTAGTACTTTTACCCTGCTGGGGAGTACCGGCCATGACCAGCAAACCTGCTTAAGGAACGGTAGATGCTGACGTCCACCCTGCTAGAGGATAACATCAAGCTTACTCATCTGAGGGGATTAACTCATACCGTTGCTGGTGAGGAAAACATTTCTCGACTAGCTGAGGAGAATAAGTGCTCAGGCCCTGTGGGGAAAATAACATCTTTGTCCAAAGAAGATATTCTATTAGTCTCTTGCTGGGGATGCGTCAGCATCAACTTCTGACTGCTTGCAGAAAGAGTAATGAAACAACCACAACTCTAGCTGGGGAAATAATCCTCTGTACTCTGCTGAGGAAGATAATCCTCGACACCCTGGCTAGGAAAACAACAACCTACCGAGGAGGATGAACTTTTCAATGTCGAGGAGAGTAGCTCTACTGGGGAAGGACAAACCTGTTACCCTGTAAACAGAATCAACAGAAAGTTCTATATGCAAAAAAGGCTACTTCTATTACCATTACAACGACCGTTGCCTAAACAATTTCCACTGTTTTCTGATATACTTCGCAAAGCTTAACATTTTCGCATGCAATGTTTTATCAAAATATCGGACGTTTTCACAAACAAAACAGTAAAAGTAAAAAAAAAACACAAATGGAAAGCTTTTGAGTGAAATGAAAATTTTATTGAATGAATTGGCCTGTAAATAGGCATTTACATTCGGAAGCAATTCCTGAAAAGAGGTAATTGCAAAAAAAAGAAATAAAAGAAAATACACATGTCGGCAATGTGGGGAACAGAAATCCACCATGATTCAATTCAGCTATGACCCTATATGCCTCGCTTATCCGCAGATGTTTTGGCCTTCGAAGAGACTGACTGGACTGATTCCTTTCCTTCGAAATTTCCATGTATCAAAAGTGTTCACAGATCGAACGCAGCTCGTAGCCTCTTGCTTTCAAATCCCTAACTTTTGCCTGGATCGCCCTTTTCGGGTTTTCAATCCACCGGGATACCCCTTTTTGCCAAAGTTGACTTTTCAGGTTTTCAACCTTGCGGGTTTATTCTTTTTCTTTTTTTTATCCCTAATTTTTGCCCAAACCTTTTCTTTTTTATGATTCGTCGGGATGCCCATTTTTTCCTGGAGTTTCTTTTTGTGTCCAGCGGGTCTATTTTATGCAAAGTATTTTTTGACTACGTCTGCGGTCACAGGGGACGTAAAATCTTCGCCATCCATAGTTGAGAGTAATAAGGCTCCACCAGAGAAAACCTATCTTACTACATATGGCCCTTCGTAGTTTGGAGTCCATTTGCCCCTGTGATCTGTTTGAGGAGGAAAGATCCTTTTCAAAACCAATTCACCAGCCTGAAAACACCGAGGACGCACTTTCTGATCAAAGGCTTTCTTCATCCTGCTCTGATACAACCGACCATGTGCAATGGCTGCCAATCTCTTCTCTTCAATAAGGATCAACTGATCCAGTATGGAACGCACCCATTCAGCTTCATCAAGCTTCACATCTGCTAGGATTCTTAAAGAAGGAATCTCAACCTCTAATGGTAGAACTGCTTCCATACCATATACCAGTGAGAAAGGAGTTGCCCCAGTTGACGTGTGCACTGAAGTACGATAACCATGTAAAGCATAAGGCAACATTTCATGCCAGTCTTTATAGGTCACTACCATTTTCTGCACAATCTTCTTGATGTTCTTATTTGCCGCTTCAACAGCCTCATTCATCTTCGGGCGATAGGGAGAAGAATTGTGATGTTCAATCTTAAAGCTCTGACATAGCTCCTGCACCATCTTGTTATTCAAATTTGAACCATTATCAGTAATGATTCTCTCCGGGACTCCATACCGGCAGATGATGTCCTTCTTGATAAATCTGGCTACCACTTATCTAGTGACATTGGCAAATGAGGCTGCTTCCACCTACTTCTTGAAGTAATTGATGGCAACCAAAATGAAACGATGCCCATTGGAAGCAGTAGGTTCACTCTTTCCGATCATATCAATGCCCCACATAGCAAAAGGCCAAGGTGATGACAATACATTTAGAGGAGTAGGCGGTACATGCACCTTATCAGCATAAATCTGGCATTTATGACATTTCCGGGCGTATTTAAAATAATCAGATTCCATAGTCATCCAATAATACCCCGCTCTCAGCAGTTTTTTGGCCATAGCATGCCCATTGGCATGGGTACCGAAAGATCCTTCATGAACTTCCTCCATTAACAGGTTTGCCTCATGTTCATCAACACAACATAGCAAGACCATGTCAAAATTCCTTTTGTATAGCACATCATCTTTATTCAGAAAGAAATTTCCTGCCAACCTCCTCAGAGTCTTCTTATCTTTGGAAGACGCACCCTCTGGATACTCCTGACTCTTCAGAAAAACCTTAATATCATGATACCAAGGTTTTCCATCTGACACATCTTCAATTGCAAACACAAAAGCTGTTCTATCCAGACGCATGATTCTGATCAAAGGAGTTTCATTCCAATGATTCACCTGATACATTGAAGGCAACGTTGCCAACGCATCGGCCATCTGATTTTCTAACCGGGGTATATGATGGAAATCGACTCTATCAAAGAACGGTAACAACCTTTTGGCATAGTTGTTATAAGGCACCAAGTTCGATTGACGAGTTTCCTATTCACCTGTAATCTGATTAACTACCAACGCGGAATCACCATAAACATCGAGGTTCTTGATTCTCAAATCAATCGCTTCTTCTAACCCCATAATGCATGCTTCATACTCCGCCTCGTTGTTGGTACATATGAACGCTAATCGGGCAATGAAAGGTAAATGAGAACCTTTCGGAGTTGTAATGACTGCCCCGCTTCCGTTACCGTATGAATTAACAGCCCCATCAAAAACCAGCTTCCATTGGGATCCAATTTCAGGTCCTTTATCATGCAAAGGCTCTTCACAGTCTTTCATCTACAGAAACATGATATGTTCATCTGGAAATTCAAACTTCATCGGTTGATAATCCTCAATTGGTTATTCAGCGAGATATTCTGACAAAACACTTCCCTTGATGGCTTTTTGGGAAACATATTGAATATCGTATTCTGTCAGAACCATCTGCCAACGGGCTATTCTACCAGAAAGCGCCTGTTTTTCAAACACATACTTGATCGGATCCATCTTCGAAATCAAGAGGGTTGTGTGGTTTAACATATACTGCCTCAAACGTTTAGCTGCCCAAGCGAGCGCACAACATGTTTTCTCCAGTATCGAGTACCTTGACTCACAATCAGTAAGCTTTTTACTCAGGTAGTAGATGGCATGCTCTTTTCTACCTGACTCGTCGTGTTGACCGAGCACACACCCCATTGAGTTCTCAATAACCGTAAGATACATAATCAATGGCCTTCCTGGCACTGGCGGCATAAGGACCGTAGGTTCCTGCAAATATTCTTTTATTTTTTCGAATGCCTTTTGACAGTCTTCGTTCCACCTGACCGCCTGATCTTTTCTTAACAAATTGAATATTAGTTCACACGTGGCTGTAAGATGAGAGATGAATCTAGCAATGTAGTTCAACCTCCCTAGGAAACCATGAACCTCTTTTTCTGTTCTTGGCTCAGGCATTTCTTGAATGGCTTTTACTTTAGCAGGGTCAACCTCGATACCATTTTCGCTGACAATAAACCCAAGTAACTTTCCTGATCTCACCCCGAAGGTACACTTGTTCGGATTCAACCTTAGTCTGAACTTTCTCAACCTTTCAAACAATTTCTGAAGATTAACCAGATGTTCTTCCTCCGTCTGTGACTTCGCAATCATGTCATCAACATAGACCTCGATCTCTTTGTGAATCATATCATGAAAGATAGTCATCATCGCCTGCTGATAGGTTGCCCCAGCATTTTTCAATCCAAAGGGCATCACTTTGTAACAGAATGTTCCCCACGGTGTTATGAACGTCGTTTTCTCCATGTCCTCTGGGGCCATCTTGATTTGGTTATACCCAGAGAAGCCATCCATGAAGGAAAACACAGAATACTGAGCGGTGTTGTCCACCAACACGTCAATGTGAGGAAGCGGGGAGTCGTCTTTTGGGCTTGCTCTATTCAGATCTCTATAATCAATGCACATCCTGACCTTTCCGTCTTTCTTAGGTACAGGTACAATATTAGCAACCCATGGAGGATAATTCGTTACAGCAAGAAACCCAGCATTTAACTGTTTCTGAACCTCTTCTTTAATCTTGACAGACATTTCCGGTTTCGTCCTTCTCAGCTTCTGCTTAACCGGAGCACATCCTTCTTTGAGCGGTAGCCGGTGTACCACGATGTCAGTGTCGAGCCCAGGCATGTCTTGGTAAGACCAGTCAAAGATATCCACATACTCTCAGAGCATTTCAATCAATCTTCCCTTGATAGTGTCTTCCAAAGCAACCCCAATCTGTACCTCTTTCTTTGCGTCCTCGGTTCCCAAGTTAACAACCTCGACTTCCTTCTGATGAGGCAGAATGACCTTTTCCTCCTGTTTTAACAGCCTGGCTAATTCCTCTGGTAAGGCACAATTTTCATCAGTCCCCTCTTCAGCCTAATATATGGGATTATCGAAGTTATATCGAGCCATAGCTGAATCATGATGGGTGGAATCTGAACAAGAAGACCTGCATGATTGATGATTTATGTTTATTATGGATGCATCAAACAAAAACACATTGCCATTTTGCTGTGGTTTTAATGCAAAAAATAAAAAACAGAAAGACAAGGATCAAAACATTTGAATGCGAAAACGTCCTTTATTAATGATAAAGAAAAAGCATACAAAAAACAATCAAGCCCTACAAACAAGAATCACTATGTCTTGGGCAGAACGTAGGATTAACATAGATGACAAACAGAAGCAATTACTCTGGTCCGGTCACTTGAATGGATTTCTCTGACGACCAGTTGCGAAGACTTTGACCTGGAACACAGGGGCGGATCCAACTATCCATATCACAATCACTATCCCCATCCTCCTCAATAGCATTGATTCTGTCAAAGAACACACCGACACTGGTGAAACGAACTGGACCATAGAATTTAGGAGGCTCTTCAGGACGCCTGGGTAGCTTATAACCTAGTCCATGAGTATTCCGCTTTTCCTGGACATCAATAATCTGACCCCACTTTTGTGAATTGCCGGCTTCAACCACGACCCGTGCATCCTTGAAGGAAGACATAGAAATCTTCGGCTGATGTACCACTGTGGGTTGCTCCACCACTCCATGCTGGCTGACTTCCTTGAGAGATTCCTCAAGGATCCTTACTGCTTCAAAAGCCTGGCATAGAGTTTCATGTATTTTTCCATCTACCTCCACATACTTGAAAGTAGATAGCTGGCTTATCATGATATCCTCTTCTCCACAAACCGTCACCACATGTCCGTCTACCATATACTTTAACTTCTGATGCAATGTAGACGTCACAGCCCCAGCAATGTGAATCCATGGATGACCCAATAGACAACTGTAAGTAGGTTGGATGTCCATGATATAGAAGGTAGCATCGAAAACCTTTGGCCCAACCTTAATTGGTAGCACAATCTCCCCGAAAACAGACCTCTTCGAGCCGTCGAAAGCGTGCACCACCAAATCACTTGGTGTGCATATCAACCCCCTAGTGTCCAGCTTCATCAAGGCTTTCTTAGGCATAACATTCAAAGAGGATCCAGTATCCATAAGCACATGAGACATCAACGATCCACGACACTCAACAGAAATATGCAAGGCATTATTATGGTTTCTCCCAGCTGGAGTCAAGTCAACATCAGTAAAACCCAAACCATTGCCTGCATTAACATGGGTCACTACCCCCTTCAACTGATTAATTGAGATCTCCTGGGGTACGTAAGCAGCATTCAGTACTTTCAGCAGTACTTTTCGGTGTGCCTCGGAACACAATAACAGGGACAAGATAGAAATCTTAGACGGAGTCTGATGCAATTGATCCATAATTTTATAATCACTTTTCTGAATCAGTCTCATAAACTCTTCTATATTCTCGGAGAAAGAATTATCAATCGGCCCTGTCGTGGAGTCATTCACTACTGGCGCTCGCACAGAGCTATCTACAACCTGCTTTCCTTTGTCTTGTCTAGAACTACCAGCTTGATCATCTGAAGAGATAAGGACTCTACCACTTCTCATGATAACCCCTGCCTCATTATTGTTTTCAACACAAGAGTTCACTACAGAAGTTCCCACCAGTTCTTGTTTCTGTCCATTAACGAACACTTCGGCTCCATAGTTCCAAGGAATGGCCTTGGTGCTCTCATATGGTATGGGTCTGGGAGCTGTAATAATAACTGGTGCTAGTCTTACCGGCCCTGAAATAGTGATTATTTTGAAAGGGATAGTAATGGTAGCAACCTCATTTTTCCTGCTAACAACTTCTCTCTGTTGGTCACAACGGTCAAACTGCAAACGACCTTCATCTATCAACTTTTGAATTCCTGACTTCAACAAACCACAACCATTCATTTGCGACATACAATCTGAACAGTTCTCATCACATCTGGGGTACACCCCACCCTTCAATAACCTCTCCTTTACCGCCATCAAAGGAGCCTTTAATTCATTCACATCCATAACCAATTTTAAAGATTCATTCTCCTCAAACACAGCATTAACCCTCAGCCCACCGTGGTTCGATATTGGGTTTTGGATGACATTTGGCGCATCATTTGAAAAGTTAATGGCCTTTGAATCCACCAAGTCTTGGACTACATGCTTAAAAGCTTTGCAGTCCTCAATATAGTGTCCGGGTGCCCCAGAATGAAAGTCACAGTGGGCGTTAGGATTATAACCCAGAGGTGGATTACCGGTGGGAGGAGCTGGAGTCCTTTTCTGGATTAACTACAACTGTAGCAAATTCTGAAACAACTGTGAATATGGCAACGGCGGAGTATCAAAATTTCGGTTCTGTTTAGGCATAAATTGTTGCTGGTGTGGAGTGCGATTCTGTTGCTGCTGTGGAGGTGCTGCAGGAATTGTCACCGAAGCTACTTGTTGGTTATAACTCTGATGCTGCTTCCCTTTACCTCGGTAAGACGACACAGAATTTGCTTCTTCCTTTTTCTTGTAATTAACATAGGGTTTCTTCCCCTGACCAGAAGACGAACCATCATTACCTGACACTTTCCCAGCTTTGATTCCACTCTCTAACATCTCCCCAACCATGATCAAATCAGCAAACTTGCCTGACATACAAGGTAACAATTTCTCATAATAACGTCTCAGTAAAGTATCCATAAACAGGTTCAACATCTTCTCCAACAAGGGTGGCTGCGCCCTTGCCGCTAGTTCACGCCATCTCTGCGCGTATTCCTTAAAGCTTTTCTTATTCTTCTGAGACATATTCTGTAGCTGGGTCCTGTTGGGAGCCATATCAGTGTTATATTGGTAGTGCTTGATAAAGGACTCGACCAACTCTCTCCAATTACGGACATGGCATCTCTCTAATTGCATATACCATTCCAAGGATGCCCCAGACAGGCTGTCCTGGAAGAAATGCATCAGCAATTTCTCATCTTTAGAGTACACGGCCATCTTCCTCGCGTATGCCCTGACATGCGTCTTGGGACAAGTGGTACCATTGTATTTCTCAAAAGTGGGCACCTGAAATTTATGCAGAATTATAACACCGGGAACCAGCCCCAAATCCTCCAGATCCATTCCTACAGAATTCTGATTCACAACACCCCTTAGTTGTTCTTCAATCAGTCTGAACCTTTGATCATTGTCGACTTGAGGAGTAGTATCAATACCTTGCATAAAAAAAATGTCGTCTTGTTGGTCATCATAGCGACGGCCATGAACAGCGCAAACACTATTTCTTCCTCCGACAACAGAGGGAATCACCACCTACTCTCCTCCGCCCGAAGGTATCACAACACCAGGGATGGGGATCTCTACGCCCACAGGACCTCCCTGAGCACCGTCAACAATGCCATTATGAACTCCACCATGAAGAAACCCGTCTTCATCCACCCTTGCCACTAGGGGTTGGACCAGAGTCCTCAGTTGCTCTTGCCCTTGGGCAACACCTTGCATCAGCTCCATGAATTGGTCTATGCGGGCCTGCATGGCAGCCATATCAGCCTGCATCTTCTCCATAATTCTCTTCTGATTTGATCTAGTAGAATACCGATGAATTGGCTGGTTGTCAATCCTGCCTGCAACCAAATAAAGGTTAGAAAAAACCCGGGACGAGCACCTGCTATGCAAAAATGATTATGATTATGCATATGCAAATGAACATACTTGAATCTTTACAGGGCGATCCACCCCTTGATTCCAGTTTAAAGACAAGATAGGAATGAAACTTCTGCTCGTATATCAGAGAAAATCACTGTCAGAGACTACAACCAAGATAACATAATAAGTCTGAAACAAAAGAAGCAAAGATCCCAGCCAATAATTCTGGTGGTGACCCAAAATACAACAAAGAAAGAATAAACTACAGTGTATCACCCATGCGTGAGTTCTCTTCAACCATCATGATCTTGCACCCTTTGAGGACCACTGCCTGAGCTAGAGCCTTCACCCCTAGACCTCTTCACCTCAGCTCGTATCTTCAGCTCTTCTATGGTTTCTATGGCCTCATTTAGTCACTCTTCAACTGCGTGTCTCTGGAATGTCCCTGATAAGATCTCCTCATTTTTATTTTTGAGCTTCAACTTCAAACTCTTGATCTGATCCAGGAACTTATCCTCCTTCTGCTTGTTGGCTGTGATTGCAGTATCTCGGTAAGCGTTGAACTTGTGAATTTTTGACCAAGCCTTGGCTAGGTCTTCCTTCTTGGATTTGAGAATCCTGCTAACACCTTTCAGAGCTTGCCCTACTTTTTGTCTGGCTGTGACCTCTTCAGCTAGCTCTTTTTCTTTCTTAGCGAGAAGCTCTGTCTTCAACTTGGCGACATGAACAACTTCACCTCGCTTATGTTTCAACTGGTAAATTTCTTTGTGTAGCTTGCAGTTCTCCTCTCGCAGCTTCTCTTTTCCAGCCCATAATCTATTATACTTCTCTATCTTCACCGTGGTTGGTGGCTCAATCAACAGAGGGTACAAAGGCGGCTCTATTGGGAAAGGAAGAAGCTCCTCTTCTGCCCTTTTCCAGACCCACTCCACATACAGAGAGAAAGCTTAGTTGTTACACTTCCCAAAGAAAGTCTTTTCTCTCTTAAAAACTTGCTTCCAAGCGTTCACGACTTTCCTTACCATCTCTTGGTCCGCAGTGCCATTGAAAAACAAGGATTCTCTGATATCTTGCTCCTCAGGGGGAGTCTTCAATGCATACCCAAATTGTCTGATAGCAAGGGAAGGGTTATAATTAATTCTGCCTTTTCTCCCTATTAAGGGCACATTTGGGAATCGTCCGCAGTTGAAAATGAGCTCAATCCCTAGCAAACTGTGATTAAACCAAACAATGTGGTCGGCAGTCAATCCCATCAACCTTTTAGACCACTTCATAGAATCCCTTGCATCAACAAAAGCCACAGCTTTAGGGAGATAACTAAAAAACCATGTAGATAGGAGCGACGCGCAGCAACTTACAGTCCTTCCTCATCTCTTTTCGTTCTTGTAGTGGACTGAATGATACACGTCACCAAGAAGGGTAGGCACGGGGTTTCTCAAGATGAAAATCTGAATTGCATGCATGTCAACAAACTCCGGGATGTTGGGGAATAGGACAATCCCATAAATGCAAAGAGCTAAAATAGCATTGAAAGCAGACCAATTTCTCTCCTTAGCACATGAGCTGGCTTGGTCAAACAGGAACTTCAAAGGGAGGCCTTTAAACCCTTGCTTGTCCATAATATTGTTACTCAGAATGGATTCCCCCATGTGAATAGCAGCCGCCATCTCTTCCAGTCCTGGCTGTTCTTTAGAGAAGAAAGGTATCCTTGGCTCGACAGAGATTCCCAAAATAAATGAGAACTCCTCTAAGGTTGGAGCCAATACATAATTCGGAAAAGTGAAACAACGCAAAGGAGGGTCATAGGATTGAAGGAGCGTGTGAATGGCATCGTGCTCTTCTTGTGAAATATTTCGGACAATCTTCAATATCTTCCCATATTCCTCCTTGAACTTGGCGCAGATCTCAAGATCAGTCATACTAATCAACTTCAGATTCAGATCTGGGAACGTGTATGCTACATTCTTCTTCCTCTGAGCTTCCATGATGAGAACACCTCAACAACCGGAATCAAGGGTAAGATGCAAGTCCTGAAAAATGTCAAACATGTTAGAATGCAAGAAATGATGCAAATGCAAACATGGGATCAAGGTAACACTGCTCTGGACATGTGTTGTGTTGTTAACTGGACAAGAACCACAACCCAGAAAATCAGAATTCCAGAACATCGGACCACTGAGATAACCAGAAAACCAGGTGAATAACTATACACTGACGAGAAATCCAGAAAACCGGGTAGGTTGAACGTTTCGGTTACCTGCAGACCTGCAAACACCCATCCCCTCTCACATGTGGGTTCTAGAAAACAGGATCCTCAGTCTCAGATTCTCGATTTAAGAAGCAATAGTACATTCATCCCTCGGGGTACAATGCTATCGCCAAACAAAGAGGTTGTCCACTGATTCCCCCAAAAATAAGGTCAACCTATGCAAGTTCCCAGCATTGGGTCCTCGGATCGACAAGTGTAATGGGTTTGCCATTTCTGGTCTGCCATTATCACATGTCGGGAAGAGAGGCGTTGCTGAGTCCTCGGAGAAACAGTCGCCAGATTTGACAGCTCTCTAGATCAATACTCTAAAATGCGCAAGACACGCACGTCAGAATATCTCCCAAGATAGCCTCGTCTGGATGTGAATTTCGTGAACAACAAACGCACCAAGACGGCACGTAGGTCCCACTACTTTCCACTCTAGTCCTAAGTGTATGCTCAAGCCTGTGTATTGGGCTTATCTCTCAAAGAATCCCAACCTGCCAAACAGAAAACCAGCACAACACAGTACAGTCCAGCATAATAATGAAATGCAATGCAATAAATACAGTAAATACAGTAAAATAGTAAAATAGTAATACAGTAAAATAAAGCACAACAGTAAACACCCAATGAAAATAAACAAACAAGCGCTAGGATTGACTCACAAAAAGGGATGGACCAGCAAGAGATCAACCTGTCCCCAACAGAGTCGCCAGCTGTCGCTCCCGGGGATTTGCATCCATGGTACAAATGCGAAAGTGGCGCAGAAAACAGAGTCGCCAGCAATATGTATTTATCCCAAGAGAGGGAAAGGGAACACTGCGTAAACCTGAGGGAAGGAAAAGAGCATGGTCTCGCGACCAAGAGAAACGGGTAAGGGAGTCGGTTACGCAAAGGGAAGGTGTTAGCACCCCACACGTCCATCGTACTCGACGGGATCCACGCTTGTTGTCTCGATCAAAGGGTGTCGTCATCTAGAGCTCCACTGCTACTGGAAATGAGAAGGAACGGGAACGGAAAAGAATGAAGAAACGAAGAAGAAAAGAAAAAGAAGTGACTCGATAGGACATCGCTCGTCCTACGCCTACGTATTCCCTCGTGCAATGGGAAAGTCAGAGTCAACGTAGTTCAGACACGAACTAAAGGGGGGAGGTTGCTCGCCAAGACATCGACGTCTTGTGCCTGCGTATCCTTAATCGGACTAGAGAGAGGAAATCAGAGCAGTCATAGTTCGACCTAACGAGGTCGGTTAGTGTTTTTTATGAGCGACGTTAAGTTCACGTCCGGCAGTTAGGGTCGATGCCTGTTTGCGACGAGACGGAAGTAACGTGCCCTTTTCTGAAAATGATTTGAACTTAACAATCCTGAAGGATAAAAAGATTTGAGTTTGTTTTTGGGTTTTTTAGACAGAAGTGAATTGTAGTTAGTTCGTAACTTGCATTGCACCGAAGTCTATGAGGTAGGAACGAATGTTTAGCAAATCGTTCCAAGATGGAACGTCCGCCAAACACTCTAGAAAAATGAGAGGAAACCCTTCATTCCTCACTTCCGACATTCAAGGCTCATGCGCAATACACGTTAATTTTATTAGAAGTGTTATGAGATGAGAAGAGAAGACTCAAAGGAAAAGAAAACACTAAGGGGAATTCTATCCTAATGTTGGCATGCCAAGGTGGCTCTATATTTGAGTTTGAAAGGGGAAACATCTACCTAAGTTAGCATGCAAAGGGAAGCCTAATGCTAATCCTACTCCAAGCTTAATCAAAAATTAAGTTGGACTAGGTAGCTCTAAGGGAGTGAATCCAAGACTTAAACAAGTCTTGAGACTCAAGGGAGGAGAAAGAGTGAAAGAGATGGAGAAGAAAAGACAAGTTAAAACAAATAAACAGCAGCTACAACAGCGCCTCTGCACCTGCACAGCGGTTAAAAACCATCAAACACACCAAACAGCATTCAACAGCCCATGTTCAGCACACAAAACAGGTGTAAAACGTTAAACAGCAGCACATGCAACAGCACATGTGCACTAAAACAACAGTGGAAAACGGGACAGCACACCATGCATTTGAAAACAAAATACTCATGCAAGCAATGATTGCAAATAGACACACAAAGTATGGCAAACCAATCATAAAGGTTGCAAGCATCAAGAATGAATAACATGATCATGCTAACAATTCAAGAACAATTACTCAACAAAGTTGTACAAATCAAACATCGATCAAAACATCATGCATAAGCAACCACGGAAGCAAACAACGATCATGCATCATATGTCCAGCAAGTTGAGCATCAATCAAGAATTAACACAATTCAAATGTGTGTGCATCGTGTTCGCCACATCAATTAGTCAACAATGCAAACATAAACATTTATCGACGAAAATCAAGAATCGCGTGTCGGAAAATTGTGTTCATGCAATAGAGTGAGGTGTAACGGCTCAAGAATGATCCACAAATCATCATCATATCAATCCATAAAGTTTAGACATGCAAATGACCTCAAACAAGCAAGAAAATGCAAGAAAATCAAGTTCTGCTTCAGTGGTAACCGGTTACAGCATAACTGCTAACCGGTTACACAGTTCAAAATTGCATAAATTACGCTCAAAATACACAGTGTAACCGGTTACAGCATAACTGCTAACCGGTTACTCTGGGACAGTGGTAAAAAAATCAGTTTAAAAAGCACTTTTCAGCAGCAAATCACTTATGTAATCATGTTCAATGATCATGTAATCAACAATGCACGAAAATCAAGTTCAGAAACAACATTCAAACATCATTTAAATCCAATAATCATCAACATCCACAATTAAATTCACACAAATGAATCAAAACACACCAAAAATCATGGATCTACATTGTGAACGTTGCAATTAAGCTAAAATGAGTATGGATATGAAATTAACCAACCTACAAAGCTGAGATTTGCTTTGGTGAGTGTTGTAAACAGAATTTGATGAATCCAAGTAGAGAAATCCAAGATCCACAAGCTCCTTGCACTCAAAAGTTGAAGATCCAAGCAATAAGCAACCAAAACTCCAAAACCACTTCCAAAAATCACTTCTGAAAAATCAGAACTAGATCCAAACGAAAATCCAAGTTGAAAAGCAGAAATGTAGTGATGATGAGAGGCTTTAGCTCAAGAATTAACAAGTTCCAATGAAGAACTTGTTAACCTTTGAAAAAGAGCTTTGAGTGTGGTTGAAAATGGAGGTTGAGAGTGAAAAAGTGAGAAAGAATTAAGAGCAAAATTCTGAAAAATGAGAGTGAAAAATGATCTAGGGTAGAGAGGTTTGGAATGAATTGGTTTAAATAGAAGCTAGGTTAGGAATTCAAATGTGGTTTGGAGTGAGGTTTAGTGGGTGGAAATTGGGGTGAAAAGTGGATTAGGAAATGAAATGAGGAATTAGAGTGGAAAATGTTGGAAGGAATTTGAATTTTGGGTGGAAAATGATGAAAATATCAATTCTAGATCCTTCCCCCACGTGCACATGCCAAGCACATGATCACAAATGATGCAAACAGAATTTCCCAAATTTTGCCTAGAGTAACCGGTTACAGCACATATGCTAACCGGTTACTCAGTTCAAAAAACTGAAAAATGCGCAGAAAAACTAAGGAGTAACTGGTTAGCAGATATGTTGTAACCGGTTACTCAGTTCAAAATTTGAATTTTGGCGCCTTTTGGAGGGAAAATTGGAAAATGGTCTGATTCCACCTGTTTTGAGCCACATTAGATCTCTGAAACTTGCCGTTGGATATCACCACTGATACACCCTTGAAATATGATGTGAACTCCTTCTCGCTCGGAATACTGCTGAAAATGACTATCCGGTGCCGAATCACTGATCAAAAAAAGACTGTCGGAGCTTCTGATTATCAAATCATCTAATGCGCAAAATAAATGCTCGAAAAGACTTTGAAGACCATCTGCTTGGCTCTGAACATTGTTGAAAATGATATTGGAACTGCTGACACCATGAGCTGCTGGAAAATACCTTGATCCCATACCCAAAAGAACCATGCAAAATGCAAAAATGAGGATGCAAATGAAGTGAAGCATAAGCCAGTTAGTGCTAAAAGAAAGAGGGCAAATTTTGAGGTGCCACATCGTGCATTCATGGACATTCTGTTTCAGACGATTTTTCAAGGATTTTAGAGATTTTACTTTTGCAAACATCACAGATAATATTCAATAAAATGAGATGTTTATCAGTATTTCAAAAAAGTGTTATTTCTTTGTGAAGTTTGCAATTGCTTTATATTTTAAATATCCTTGAAAGTTGAATGAAACATTTGCATTTTTCATTGGCATTCGCATCATTTTGCATTGTTTCTTGCCTTTTCCAGGTGTCTTATTGTTTCCCTTTGGTCTTCATTCAGTCAAGCTGTCGCACCAGTATAATACTCGGGCTAATCTGAAGAAAAAGATGGATCAATTGCAACAAGAGAACCGTGAGCTTCGTGAGGAAGTGACAAATTTGAAGGATAGTTTGGAGATACTCACTGCTATAATGGAAGCAATGGTTGCTGCTCAGTTACCACCACCTCCTCCTCCGCATTCAACTCCTGTGCAAAGGACAATCATTTCTGAGATTGTCTCTAGGCCTATGTCTATGGTGCCTGCTAGTGTTCCTCAATACTCCATGCCTCCTGGTTTCCCCTGGGACATGCCTCATAACTTTGTTCCTGAGGGTTATCAACCACCACCACCTCCTGAAATTCCAGTTGTTCCTACCGTTCAACCTGTGATAACTGTACCACCGCCTGTGGTTCATGCCGTTCCTTTTGGTGAAGAGCAGATTTTCCACACTGCCTCAAGTGAAAATGCCAGTGCTTATGATAGAATGGAAGAGATTCAAGACCAGTTTGCTGAAATGCATAAAGAGATCAAAGCTCTGAGAGGTAAAGAGTTGTTTGGAAAGAATGCTCATGAGTTATGCTTGGTTCCTAATGTGAAGATACCGCATAAGTTCAAAGTCCTTGACTTTGAAAAGTATAAGGGTAACTCTTGTCCGATGAGTCATTTGACTATGTATGCTCGTAAGATGTCGGCTCAGAAGGATAATGATCAGCTTCTCATTCACTACTTTTAGGATAGTTTGTCTGGTGCAGCTTTGAAATGGTATATGGGACTCGACAGTACTCGAGTTCGCACTTTTGAAGATTTGGGTGAGGTGTTTGTGAAACAGTATAAGTATAATGTGGATATGGCTCCTGATCTTGACCAGCTTCAGGCAATGGCTCAGAAAGATAAGGAGACATTCAAAAAATACGCGCAAAGGTGGCGTGAGATTGCTGCTCAGATCAACCCTCCTTTGGAAGAAAAGGAGATGACCAAGATTTTTCTGAAAACTCTGAGTCATTTATATTATGAGCGTATGATTGCTAGTGCCCCAAGTGATTTTGCTGAGATGGTTAATATGGGGATGAGATTGGAAGAGGGTGTCCGTGAGGGACGTTTGTCAAAAGATGGCAATTCTACTAGAAGTTCCAAAAAATATAGTGGAGGATTTGCCAAAAAGAAAGAAGGAGAGACCAATGTCGTTTCTCGAGAGAGGTATAGAAGACCTCGCAATAAAAATAATCAGTGTCAGCAACATGTTTCATCTGTTACTCCTATTATCAATTCAACTCTCGTTGTTCAGGCATCGCCTGCTCAACAACGCTCTAATCAATAGAATAATCAACGGGACCATTTTCAGAAATATTTTAATCCGATTCCGATGACCTACACAGAATTGCTTCCTTGTTTAGTTAAGAAGAATCTTGTTCAGACCCGTCTACCGCATGTTGTTCCAAAAGATTCACCATGGTGGTATAAGTCTGAAGCTTATTGTGCTTTCCATCAGGGAGGAGCTGGACACGATACTAAAAATTGTTATCCATTGAAGATGGAAGTTCAAAGGTTGGCTAGGAGTGGTATTTTGTCTTTCGAAGATTCCAACCCTAATGTACAATCGAATCCACTGCCCATTCATGGCAAGGCGTCTATCAATATAGTTTATGGTTGTCCCGGTACATTCAAAATATTTGATATCCGTTGGATCCGAAGATCTCTTGTGGAAATGCATGCACTTTTGAGTGAATACCATGATATTGATTATGATTATGCTGCTTGTTGCATCTATTCCGTGAATCCGCGTGGTTGTGTGATAGTGAAGAGGGACATTCAAAGGATGATGGATGAAAATTTGATTGAAGTCACTGCTAAAAGAGATGAATATCAGAATGAGGTGAATGTGATTGCACCACGCTTTAATATTCTTGAACGAGTTGTTATCTCTTATGATAGTCGAAAGACCGCTGTTACACCTTTGGTTATTCGGTTGCCCGGTCCAGTACCATATGAATCTGACAAGGATGTTCCATATAAGTACAATGCTACCATGGTAGAAGATGGTAAGGAAGTGCCCATTCCTTCTTTGTCTTATGTGGTAAGCATCGCTGATGTGAGTAGAGTGACCCGGAGTGGTCGTGTCTTTGCTCCTGAGCCTCCAAAGATTATGGAGAATGTTATTGCTGGCAAACAAACTCAAGATGAGACTAATGTCGATGCTTCTGGTCAGTCCAGTGGTTCGAAGGCTTATGAGTATGAAATATTGAAATTGATCAAGAAGAGCGATTACAGTGTTATGGATCAACTCTTGCACACCCCATCCAAGATTTCAGTGTTGTCCTTACTGATGGATTCTGAAGCTCATAGGAAATCTTTGCAGAAGGTATTGGAACAAGCATATGTTGAGCGTGATGTGACTGTTAATCAGTTTGATGGCATTGTTTCCAACCTCACAGCATGTAATAATTTGAGTTTCTGTGATGAAGAGTTACCCGAGGAGGGGAGAAATCACAATTTGGCTTTACATATCTCCATGAACTGTCAAGAAGATGCGCTTTCCAATGTGTTGGTTGATACTGGCTCTTCTTTGAATATGTTGCCAAAATCTACTTTATCAAGGCTTTCTTACCAAGGTCCTCCCTTGAGGTATAGCGGGGTTGTTGTTAAAGCTTTTGATGGATCTCGAAAAACTGTGATTGGAGAAGTTGATCTTCTGATCAAAATAGGACCATGCTTCTTCCAGATTACTTTTCAAGTAATGGATATTCGTCCTGCTTATAGTTGTATGCTTGGCCGACCCTGGATTCAAGAGGCTGGGGCAGTGACTTCAACTCTTCATCAAAAATTGAAAGTTGTTAAGAATGATAAGTTGGTAATTGTTGGAGGTGAGCAAGCAATGCTGGTGAGCTACCTTTCATCCTTTTCGTATGTTGATGCTGATGAAACTGTTGGAACTCCGTTCTAAGCTCTTTCTGTTAATGACAAAGCTGTTAAGAAGAATGAGTTACCCATGTCTTCTTTGAAAGATGCTCTGCATATGTTAGAAACTGGTCGGTCTGACGGTTGGGGCCGAGTCATTGATGTGGTTGATAACCTGGGCAAAACTGGTTTAGGCTTTACGCCTGGTATAGTCAGAAGAGATTTGAAGCATATTAATGAGACCTTTCACAGCGTCAGATTCATCAACAAAGATCACTCTACTGCTGCCATCATTGAAGAAGATGAAGAGGAAGAGCTTCCCAATTTTGTGACACATGGACAAATCTACCAAAATTGGATAGTTGTTGATGTTCCCACTGTTGTTCATATTTCAAAGTAATTTGTTTTTGTTTCTTTCAAAAATCCTTTCACTCTGCCCAAGGTGAAAGTGAATTTGTGAGGGCTTTGTTTCAAATTTTATCATCACCAATAAACTGTTATTTTGTTTATCCATATTATGTTTTCCCTTTTTGCTTTATTTCTGAAAAATGGTAACATAAAAAACCAAAAAATAATAATAATGTGATAATCACTTTTAGCTGCATGATACTTGTACTTTTTGTTCATATTCTAAAATCAAACATAAATCATTGTGCAGATTGATTGATAAACCCATTGAAAACAATGACCCTATGCCCCCTCCCAACTTTGAGTTCCCTATGTTTGGAGCTGGAGAAGAGGATATTGAGCAGATTCTAGATGAAATTTCTCGGTTGCTTGAGCACGAGGAAAAAACCATTCAGCCTCATGAGGAGCCAATGGAATTGGTTAATTTGGGTTCAGATGATGATATAAAAGAAGTCAAGATTGGGGCACTGCTTCAGTCAAATGTTAAGAAGAGGATTGTGGAGCTTCTTAGAGAATATGTTGACGTGTTTGCTTGGTCCTATCGAGACATGTCTGGTCTTGATACTGATATTTTGGAGCACCATTTGCCATTGAAGCCTGAATGTCCACCTGTGAAACAGATATTGAGAAGAACTCATCCTACCATGGCTGTGAAGATCAAAGAGGAGGTTCAAAAGCAGATTGATGTTGGTTTTCTTGTGACTTCTGAATATCCTCAATGGGTGGCCAATATTGTGCCGGTTCCAAAGAAAGACGGAAAAGTCCGAATGTGCGTTGACTATAGAGATTTGAATAAAGCGAGTCCGAAAGATGATTTTCCACTGCCACACATTGATATGTTGGTAGATAATACTGCTAAATTCAGTATCTTTACTTTTATGGATGTCTTTTCCAGTTATAATCAAATAAAGATGGCACCCGAGGACATGGAAAAAACAACATTCATTACACCCTGGGGAACATTCTGTTACAGAGTGATGCCCTTCGGTTTGAAAAATGCTGGTGCAACGTACCAGAGAACTATGACTACCTTGTTCCATGATATGATGCATGAGGAAATTGAGGTCTATGTGGATGATATGATTTGTAAGTCGAAGACTGAAGAAGATCATACTGAATACTTATTGAAGCTATTTCAATGTCTGAGAAAGTTTAAGCTCTGTTTGAATCCAAATAAATGCACTTTTGGTGTCCGTTCTGGAAAATTGTTGGGCTTTATTGTCAGCCAAAAAGGCATTGAAGTTGACCCTGGTAAAGTTAAAGCTATTCAGAAAATGCCTGCGCCCCAAAACAGAAAAACAAGTAAGAGGATTCTTGGGACGTTTGTATTACATCTCCCGATTTATATCCAATATGACAGCCACCTGTGCACCGATCTTCAAGCTTCTTCGCAAAGATCAGGGTTGTGTCTGGACAGAGGATTGTCAGAAAGCTTTTGAAAGAATTAAAGAGTATATGCTTGAACCTCCGATTTTGTCTCCTCTTGTGGAAGGAAGACCTTTGATCATGTATTTGGCTGTGCTGGAAGAGTCTATGGGTTGTGTTCTAGGTCAACAAGATGAATCTGGTTGAAAAAAGTTTGCCATTTATTATTTGAGCAAGAAGTTCACCGATTGTGAGTCTCGGTACTCAATGCTTGAAAAGACATGTTGTGCTTTAGCTTGGGCTACCAAGCGCCTCCGCCAGTATATGTTGAATCATACAACTTGGTTGATATCTAAAATGGATCCAATCAAGTATATCTTTGAAAAGTCTGCTCTAACTGGGAGGATTGTTCGTTGGCAAATGTTATTGTCAGAATATGATATCGAGTACCAAACTCAAAAAGCAATAAAAGGAAGTGTTTTGGCTGGCCATTTGGCACACCAGCCCATTGATGATTACCAACCTATCAGGTTTGATTTTCCTGATGAAGATGTGATGTATCTAAAGGTTAAAGATTGTGAAGAACCATTACCTGATGAAGGGCCTGAGCCTGGATCCTGTTGGGGTTTGATTTTTTACGAGAGCTGTTAATGAGTATGGCAATGGTATTGGGGCAATAATTGTTACTCCTCATGGTTCTCATATTCCTTTCACTGCAAGGTTGATGTTCACTTGCACAAATAATGCGACTGAATATGAAGCATGTATTATGGGCTTGGAAGAAGCCATTGATTTAAGAATTAAGATTCTTGATGTATACGGAGATTCAGCCCTGGTGATTAATCAGATTAAAGGAGAATGGGAGACACGTCAACCTGATTTGATTCCTTATCGAGATTATGCAAGAAGGTTGTTAACTTTCTTCAATAAGGTTGAGTTTCACCATGTACTCAGAGCAGTAAATCGAATGGCGGATGCTTTACCCACTATAGCCTCCATGATTGTGGTGAATCGGTGGAATGATGTGCCCAAAATCGATGTTATGCGTCTTGACAGACCAGCTCATGTGTTTGCGGTTGAAGAGGTCATTGATGATAAACCGTGGTATTATGATATTAAATGCTTTCTTCAAAATCAAGAGTACCCTCTTGGGGCATCCAAGAAAGATAAGAAGACTTTGAGAAGATTGGCTGGTAGTTTCTTCTTGAATGATGATGTGATGTATAAAAGAAATTATGACATGGTCTTGCTCAGATGCGTGGATAGACACGAAGCAGACATGTTGATGAAAGAAATTCATGAAGGATCTTTTAGTACTCATGCCAATGGGCATGCAATGGCTAAGAAAATGTTAAGGGCAGGTTACTATTGGCTGACAATGGAATCTGACTATTGCAAATTCGTGAAAAAGTGCCATAAGTGCTAGATTTATGCTGACAAAATTCATGTACCACCAACTCCTCTCAATATTATCTCCACTCCATGGCCTTTCTCCATGTGGGGCATTGATATGATTGGAATGATTGAGCCTAAAGCGTCGAACGGACACCGTTTCATATTGGTGGCTATTGACTATTTTACCAAGTGGGTTGAAGTAACATCATATGCCAATGTGACCAAGCAAGTAGTGGTCCAATTTATCAAGAGCCAAATCATCTGTCGGTATGGTGTTCTGAGCAAGATTATCACTGATAATGGGTCGAATTTGAATAACAAGATGATGAAGGAATTATGCGATGAGTTCAAGATTGAGCATCATAATTCTTCTCCTTACAGACCTAAGATGAATGGGGATGTTGAAGCTGCTAATAAGAATATCAAGAAGATTGTTCAGAAGATGGTTGTTACATACAAGGATTGGCATAAAATTCTCCCTTTTGCTTTGCATGGGTATCGTACATCTGTCTGCACTTCAACAGGGGCAACCCCTTTCTCTCTTGTTTATGGTATGGAAGCAGTGCTCCCGGTAGAAGTTGAAATCCCTTCTATGAGAGTTTTGATGGAAGCTGAATTGTCTGAGGCTGAATGGTGCCAAAGCAGATATGACCAGTTGAATTTGATTGAGGAGAAAAGAATGACGGCCTTGTGTCATGGTCAATTATATCAATAGAGAATGAAGAAAGCTTTTGATAAGAATGTTCGACCCCGTGTGTTCAGAGAAGGCGACCTTGTGCTCAAAAGGATCTCGACTTCTACCAATGATTCTAGGGGAAAGTGGACTCCTAATTATGAAGGCCCATATATTGTTAAGAGAGCCTTCTCTGGCGGTGCATTACTTCTTGCAACTATGGATGGTGAAGAGTTCACTCGTCCAGTGAATGCCGATGCAGTCAAGAAATACTTCGCCTAAAAAATAAAAAAACAACTCGCTAAGTTGAAAACCCGAAAGGGCGGCTTAGGCAAAAATGAGCGTCTCGGTGGGCGAAAAACTCGAAAGGGCGGTCCAGGCAAAAATTAGAGACAAAAACAGAAATAATCGTCCCGGTAGACTGAAAACCCGAAAGGGCAATCTAGGAAAAAGTAAGGGATTATGGCAAGTAACTGCATCTGGCCAGTCTTGATCATTTGAAAGCAACATTATCCATTAAGGATTCTGCTTCAACCATCCTCAGCTGAAGTTTTGAGCACATCGGAATTCAAAGTTGTTAGGGAGAATAGTGGTCATTGTATTTCGATGTAACCCTTTCCATGTATTTACCATTTTTAAAACTTTGTAATGATCCATGGAATTACGCCATTTGCGAACTTCCATTCTATTAATACAATTTGGGCCTTTGTCCCTTTGTTTGCAATTCTTATTTTGTTTCTGTTTGCGAAATTTCATTTATTTTTTATGATGATTTTTGAAACAAAATGTGAATAATTGATTTGAATTTTTGAAAATTATAAAAACATTTTTCTTTGATTCATGAATATACAAAAAAGAATGTCAACGGTTATTCCAAGAATGGTAGGATCAATGTTTTCCTCAGCAGGGTTCGTTCTCGCTCCTTTGGCAGAATTTATTGACAGATCCCCAGTAGAGTTTGTTGACATTTCCTTAGCAGAGCTTGTTCCTATGAATGTGATCAGTTGTTGACAAGGTGATAGGTTTGTTATGATGTTTTGAATTCATAAGGTCCAATGTTGTTTGGTTTTTCCCCAGCTAGGTCTTGATCCGAATCCTCTCCAGCTGATTATGTTATGGTTAGGCAGTTGAGTTAGTTTTGAGGTCCACTTCTTCTTAATGGTAGTTCCCACGCAGAGATTCATTTTTGCAGTCCCCAGTAGAAATCATATGAGGAATCCCCACTCAGAGTTTTACCCTCTAGATGTGTTGTTGTTGCTTTGGATGTCCCCAAACAGAGAGCGATGTTATTCTCTTTTAAGAAGCATTGACGTGGTGATCGCTTGTCGTGTTTCATCTTGTCTTGTGGATGTTTTTCTCTCCAGGTTGTTCTACCCAGGGATTTATCATTGATGATTCTCCAACGGAGGCAGTGTATTATCATTTCCAATCATAAAGCAGTGAGGTTAATTTCTCATTTCCCCCGGCAAGTCCAAGATGTACTTCTCTCCAGATTTTTTTTCAGAGATTTATCCTCCTAGTGAAGATTATGCATCACTATTGTGGCTATTCCCCAGTGAAGTCGTTCATGATAACTATATTCAAGAAATATTGATATAGTAGTCACCTGTTGGGTTTTCTCTCATTCATGATGAGTATTGATCTTAAATCCCCCACAGTTTGACCTTTTGTTGTTTTCCCAGCAAGTTCAGGATGCTTTGCTCAGAATTGGTTAATCCTCTAAGAATGTTCTCGTATCTCCAGCAGATCTGCCTTATTTTCCCAGTAGATTTTTTTGCATAGATGTTTATATGTCTACAATCCCCGGCGTATTCATTTTTTTCGTAGCAGATCTCTTCATCCTTTTGAAATGGAAGTTTCTGTTAATCTTTATTATCCCCAGGAAGAATCAGAAAGTTTGGGTTGTTGTGATTCCCCAACAGCTTCTTGCTATCCTCAAAGCAGAGTTTATGTTGTTATCCTCTTTGTGGATTGTTGATGTTAGAAGATTGATATTTGGGTTTCTCCCCGAAAAATATCTTATTTTCTTCAGCAAAATTTGAGCCTTGTAGTAGGATTTATTTTCCTTTGATGGCTTTTGTTTATCTCTTGCAGGATTTCTTCAGCTAAATCCCTAGCAGAGTTGCTAATGATATTTTCATCTTGTTGAGATTAGCCGAGTATTCAGTGGTGTTGTAATGTTTATTCCACCCTCTGCTTATCCTTTATGTCTGTTTTGTCAGCATATTCATACTCATACGCATCGCATGCGCATTCATTTATTGTGCATAACGTGTTGTTGTTGCATTGTGTATTTTGCATTTGTGTTGGCACTTCTTTGCTCTCTAGTGTTGTTATCCCCGTAGAACGGGTGTGTCCTCTCTCCATTTAGAGTGTCGAGCCATAAGCAAAAAAATGCCTATCTTTGTTAATTCCCCACTGAGTTTATTTCTCGTGGAAGATTTTGATTCAGTTGCCTCTCCAGTGCATTATCTGGATGTAATTAGTCCCCAATTGAGATATTTCCTCCTCGGGATGAGTCTTGTTTGACCGTTTCTCTCCAGCTTATTCCTGGATTGAACTTTGGTCCCCTGCAACATTTATTTAGATCTCTAGGCTGTGAAACCTGGATTGAGAGTGCATTTATTTTGCACCTTTGAGGATTCTGCGCCCTTCAGCTGAAATCTGCATATGATTCCCCTCTTGGAAGGTTCAATTTTGTTTCGTGGCATTCCTTTATTTGAGAAGCCTGAGGCAATGCAGTTAATACCTTTTGTGATTCCGATGAATGGTAAGTCTCTTCGGTTAGACGAGACAGTTTGTTGTTGAGATTTTTTTGACTCCAATGAATGGTAAGTCTCTTCGGTTTGACGGGACAGTTTGTTGTTGAGATTTTGTGACTCCAATGAATGGTAAGTCTCTGCGGTTTGACGGGACAGTTCGTTGTTGAGATTTTGTGACTCTAATGAATGGTAAGTCTCTTTGATCAGATGGGACAGTTCGTTGTTGAGATTTTGGTGACTCCAATGAATGGTAAGTCTCTTCGGTTAGATGGGACAGTTCGTTGTTAAGGTTTTCTACTCCGATGAATGGTAAGTCTCTTCGGCTAGATGAGACAGTTCATTGTTGAGATTTTGTTACTCCGATGGATGGTTAGTCTCTTCGAAATGCTAGAGATAGTTCATTGTTGAGGTATTGATTTTCCCCAGTGAAGCCTTGCTGTGCTAAGTCTTCCCTGATGAGTTATATCCTTGTTATGGTTTATTTCCATATACAGTTATCCCCAGTTTGAATCTTTTCCTCAGCTGAGTCCCAATAGTTGTGTGGTGTGTTCCCCAGCTAGTTGGTGGTCTCCTGTGATGTGTTTCCCCGGTGGAGTTTCATTCTCCCGTTCTTCGTTTTTGTTGATCTCCTGTGGCATATTCTCCCCACAGTGGTCTTGTGTCTGCATACCATTTGCATAATCATATCATTTTGTGGTCTCTTAGGGCCAAAAATTGGGTTTATTGTTATATTTAAGTCTCTTCTATCTCGTCGAGACAAAGATGTCAATCTTCTTATCTCCGGATAGAAGAAACTTAAATAGGGGCAGCTGTAATACCCTAATTTTTACCCCTAAGATCCCACATATCATTTTGCATCTTATGCCACAAACAAGATCACAATTTTTTTTTGTTTTCTCCTGAACATCTGTATATTATTCTTACCTGTTTTATTGTGTTTACTAATCCCTAACCAAAATACAAAAAATTTCTACAGTTTCTCTCTCTATGTGTTGTGTAGGTTTGTCAAAGCAAATGCTTAATTTCAAGTCAACTATGGCTATTCAGTTGTGGTCAAGTTCAGATGGATGTTTGACCTAATCTTGGTCAAACTATCAAGGGTTTGCTTCAAGTGCAAGTTATCTATTTCAATGGGCTATTTCTCAAATAGTGACTGTCAAGTTGTTGTGTGGTGTTATTCATCAAGTTCATCTGAGTTCATCAGTCCAGACTATGTTCCTCTGTGGATTTATTTTCCTGGGAATTATTTAAAGTGATTCAGGACTTATGAGATTCAGAGATTTGTCTGAACAAGTCAAGTTTGATGGATTTTCGGTCAAGATGTGTGTATCAGTGGCTTGTGATGTTGGGTTCATGTTCATTGTTCAAGGTGTTGAGATTGAGGATCAAAAGTTTTATGGTCGTGTGTGGAAAATATTGGTGAGGGTGCGTATCCATTCTCATGTCCATTGTCATTATCCAATTTCTAAACCATACCCTTTTTCCATTCACCTTTTATATTCAATATCCATTTAGAAACCCACTTCCATTTTCTAATTTTTCTAAATCCATAATCCATTTCTTTTAAAACCAATTCAATGTCCATTATCTAGTTGGAATTAATTCCACAATTATCCATATCACTTTTTTTTTTAATTATCCAATTCTATTCACATTTCCAATTATCCACTTCCATAAAAAAAAATTCTTTTTTTCTATTTCTAACCAATTTTGAATCCAGTAAACCAAAGTCCATTTCAATATCCATTCAAGATCCATTTTTTCTAAATCCACCTTTTTTATTCATTTATCCATATCCAATAACCCATTTCAAATCCATTTATTATATCCATTATATTTTTAAATCTATTCTTATTAATCCATTACTACAATAATTATTACAAAAAAAAAATAGAAAGCCACTACACAAAGCCATTTACCACCAATACCAAAATTATCAACATAAGGAGAAAAAGCCTCATGAACCCATTGTTGACGTTCCATACATCAAGCCACATGCTATACCAAGATCAAACCAATACATCCAATTAACAAAAAAAAAATAGAAAAAAAAAACAAATTCATGTTTTACAAGCTACTATGGCCCACGCATTAACACGAGCTACACAAGCTGAAACGAATAAGCTAAGCTGCTACCAACTCCAATTCGTTTCACCACCTCAAGTCATTAAAGCCAAAAAAATTCACTAGCAAAACTCATACTGTTAGGAAGCAAAATGCTAACCCTAACAAGGTAAGTAACAACTATGAATCTAAGAGAAAAAACTAAGAAAAATAGAGATAAAGATAAATTGGATTTTTCATTGATTGATTTTAAATGTGTCAAAGACACTACATATATAATGATACTAATGGGCCAATGACTAAAATACCCAAATACTAGTGGAAGCCCAATTCAATAACAATTAAACTAAAATACCAACTAATATAAAACCTTAAATTAATAATTCTGATTAAACTAAAATACTAAGATAAAATACTAAAATATAACTTGATACTCTCTATCATTGTCGCGGGGTTCACTTGAACCTTGTCCTCAAGGTTCTAAAAATCAATATGAGAATAGAGATATTTTTCCTGGATCCCACTTCTTGAACTGAGACAATTTAGAAGTAGGAACTACTGGCATTTGAACTTCCGACGAAACAGCCAACACAGTTGCTTCAAACAGAACAATAGAAGCCAAACCAAAACCAACAGCAGTTCTGCCAATAAGAACAAGAACTTCTTTTGGCTGCAAAAACAAAGAACTCACCATATTTTAGTAGTGTCAAAGGGCATTGAAGAATTGTTGTTCTTCTTTGCCACTCTCAAAATGTTTGCAGCTTCTCTCATTCCACTAAGAAATGCTCCATGCATTGTTGCACGGTATTGTTTGCTAGTTGCTTCTCCAGCAAAGAACACCCTCCCATTTCCAACACTCTCTGCAAGTATATAATAATCATCGCCTGAAGATCCAACAGCAACATAGGAATAAGATCCGTACGCAAAGGTATCTTGTCCCCACCGAGTACAGACTGCCTGAATGGGATCGGGAACAACGATTCCCTTTGGATGAAAAATATCTTTCAAAACATCCAACACCCTTTTAACAGACTCCAACGGCGACATCATCTCAAACCTAATAGCTGTTTCCCCGGCAACAAGAGCCACTAGAAGTGGGCCTCCAGACACTGAAGAGTAGCTATAGAACAGAAAAAATTCGCCCCTCATACTCAAGTCCTCCGTCAAGTGACCAAATGTATCAATGTTCCCACCCCAGAAATTAGTCGTAAACAACATCACAACCTTATTAAGCAAACCAAACCCTAACCTATGAATTGCATCTTTCTTCCTCTGAGGAAGATCAGGGACAAATGTAATCGACCCCTTCTTAAGAACACCCAAAGGCACCATACAAAGCACCATATCCCCACGAAACTGATGTTCATCGGTGCACACCAACACCCCATCGCTTCCATACTTAATACACTCCACAGTCCTTCCATAGAAAATCGGAAGATCCTCAGCCAACGCGCGAACAAAAGTCTCGTTCCCTCCAGGAATGAAACAGTGATCACCACCCATTTCATAAGGATCATCCTGATCCCAATAAGCCATAGACAAATTAGACATAAGAGTAGCATTCGCATACTCCAAATTAGCAAGATGCCAATTCAACAACATCCTCTCTTCCTTATCCTCAGAAACCTTATAAACCCTCCGAAACACCTCCAACGTAGTCCCTAAAGGAACATCAACACTTTTAACCTCTTCAATCATAGCTTGCCTAAGCTTACAAACCCTCTCTAACAATTTATTAAACAACGCCTCAACCCTAGAATCCACCTCAGAGTCAACATATTTTCCATCAGGCATATAAAGAGGACAAACATCCCTAACCTTATGAAGCGGCAAATCTAATTGTCTAGCAAGAACACCAAGAGGGTTCCCAGTTTTAGAAGAACCTAACCACCACAAAACCTCTGCAATGACAGCTTCATTTTCAATAGGATTCATTGAGCAGGTTGAATAAACCATTCTTCCACCAACTTTAAGTAAAGATAGGCCTCGCATGGCAACTAAAATTTGTAGGGTGTGAAGTCCATTTCCTATCCCTGTGTTCCATCTCCTCCAGAGATCAGGTGCTTTGCGCAGGGTACCATCTCCACTGCAGGGTACGTCACACAGAACACAATCAAATTGCAGCTGGGAAGTATGCTGACTTGGACCCATTATATCACAATCCAAGTTCAAATGACATCCTGGGAAGTGTTGAGCTTCATGGATGGTGACAACTAGGTTTGTTGTGCACATTCGTTTAATTTGGTGGATGAGAAGATTACATCTTTGTACATCTAGATCATTTGCTATAACCATTCCATCAGGCAATGATCCTGCTTTTGTTGATCGGTGTAAAATTTCAAGCAATTGGAATGTTTTTGAACCTGGTGCAGCACACATATCAAGTACAATGTGATTTGAATGTACATCTAAGAACAGAGGAGGCATCATGCTGACAGCTTCCTGTCTAGTGATATTTCCAATTTCATTTTCTAGCTTTAAGAATTCATGAAACCTCTTAAGTGATTGATACTTCCTGAGCTGCATACGGGAAAAATTAGAATGCCAAGCAAGATTTTCAGGATACCATGGCAACGGCCTGATAGCATCCTCCTCATCCCCTTCAAGAACAATGGCCTGAAGAGCACGTACAAAGTCATTTTCCAGCTGGGACCGAATATCAGCATGAAAAAGGCTATCTGTATGGCCGAGACAAAAACTCTGAATCTCATGAGCTACATTTAAGAGATTCTTGGGAAAATTAGTAACGCGAATTTTGAAATCCCTATCAGCACTGATAATAAACCGATTATCTGGCAAAAACTTCAAGCTAGTGATGATACTGCAATAATGAGAAAGAAGCGGCATTGGTGTCGGTTTCTTATCCTGCGAAGTTTGATTAAGATCCACAACCCAAACGAGACCGAATTTATCAGCGAAACACACGTGCAAACCGTCGTTACTTATAGCAACAGCAGTAACTCTCTTCTCCGGTGCAACAGTGGAAACGCAATGCCAGGATTGCGACGACCAAATTGTTAGGGTTTTATCATCACCGGCGGATACGAACAGTTTTCCTTTAGCGCCGAATCGAATGGCTCTGATATTGTCTCTATGAAAGGGTTGTTCACCGGAGATGGAGTCGTCGACTAGAGAAACTGCACAATTGCCAAGGAGGTTGAAGACGCGGAGCTCCGGTCCAACTGCTACGGTGGCGGAGTGTCGGTCTGGGTTTCCCTTTATAAGTTTTTGACTGTCTGATGGAGAATGTTTTGGATCATGCGGTCTTGAATAGATAATAGTAGAAAATGACAGATTATTATATACTACTTGACATTTTTCTGATGTTACATTTCTTTTAACATTAGACAATGGGGAAAGGTTGATGAACTCCTTCTGTAAACATCGATCTGGTGGCTTTGGCGGTGGTGGCGACAAAGTTGTTTTTGTCAGGAGCGGTGGCGGAGTTACCCAAGGTTGATCAAGTATCGATGTTAGGGGTGGTATACTGGAAATCGTAGACTTCAAAACCGGATTTGTATCATTTTTTTGGATCTCAGCAATATGTTTGAACGTGCAAGAATCAAATGCATTCTGGGTTAGATTTGTGAAAGAAATGTTTCCTACATCTAATATCTTCGGAGAAGCCGCTGGAAATGTTGTCGGCATCGGCAATATCACCGGAGAAATTGCTAGATCTGTCGGAGATAGAAATGACGTGGGAGATGTACCTTTTTTTTCTGATTGAAGTGCTTGTTATGTGTTGTGAAGGTCTGATGATTTTGCTTGGTTCTCTTCAATATCCGCTGAGATTGAATCCATGGAACTTGCTGCTACATGCTCCACGAAATCATCACAAGTGGGTTCTATTTCCTTTTTTAGATCTGGCTCCTCCTTATCTTGAATTGGTAAAATGGGTCTCCATTCCGGTTTAAATCTCCATAACAAAGCTGTTGTAAATGTATCCCAACTATATCGGCGATGAATACGAGACCACCATATCCACCATTTGAGAGCAGAACCTCTCAAAGCTCCAACAGCTTTCAACACCTTCAATGACTCATGGGTTCCATGCTCTTTGAAAAATTTCTCAAAACAAAGAATCCACCAACATGCTTCATCTTCTCCATCAAACAATACTATTGTCATGAGGTCAAGCGGAAGTGAGCTCTCAATGAGAGCACCAAATTATTAGGAAGCAAAATGCTAACCCTAACAAGGTAAGTAACAACTAGGAATCTAAGAGAAAAAACTAAGAAAAATAGAGATAAAGATAAATTGGATTTTTCATTGATTGATTTTAAATGTGTCAAAGACACTACATATATAATGATACTAATGGGCCAATGACTAAAATACCCAAATACTAGTGGAAGCCCAATTCAATAACAATTAAACTAAAATACCAACTAATATAAAACCTTAAATTAATAATTCTGATTAAACTAAAATACTAAGATAAAATACTAAAATATAACTTGATACTCTCTATCACATACGCACCACAAGCTCATGCTACTTCACCAATAACTCCAAGTCGCGCTTCCAAACTCAAGCCAGAAAAAGCCACACGACGAGCTTCAATGCAAACAAAAACGACACATACTAGGGAATGAAACACTGCTACCAAAACGCAGCAAAAACAGCAAAACGACATCAATAATAAACTGCAGCAACGGTGCACACATAAAACGCAAGAAGAATCAAAAGGAAACGCATCCAAACGTTGCGAAAACTAAAACGCATAATTGCTATCAAAACGCAGCTTCAAAAACTCAGCAAGCAATACGACATCACACAACATAAAATGCAAAACGTCACAAACTCCAAACGGTGCAAAACAGAGTAAAACGGCAGCACAATTCACCCAATTCCATCTATAAATAAGACACTCTGCTCCTCCCAATTTCAAGCTTTTGACAGCCCTCAAAACTCTGCCAAATTCTTTCCATAAACTTCATCCTCACTTCATAACCTTCAATCTTCAAGCTTCAATTTCCATTAACTTTTCAATCACAAACTTATTCTGCAATTCGAACTCAACAACAACAACATCAATTCGCGGTTCAGAAGGAAGAAAGAAAGAAGAAGAGGAATCAATTCGTTTCTTACCGTTAATTTGAAGGTAGTTTGACGAGATTTGACTACTTTTTGCGGTTTAAATCCGAGTTTGTAGTTGAATAATCCTTGAAGTTGTGAACACATTTGGAATCTACATCTGATTTCGATCATAACCGTGTGAATTTTGGATCCTGTCGCTCCGCCGTATTAAATTTCGACCACCTCCCTCCGCCGTGAACAGTTCGGTGTGCGTAATGAAGAATAAGAGGACTGCGTTTTATTTCTTTTGATTTTTTTGTGTTTTTTTTAGTTTTTTTGTTTATGCTTTACATTTTCAATGTAGTAGTGGGCATGGTCCACATTTGAATTACTTATCATCACCACCATATTTCTAACATAAAACCTCCCTCTCATTTTTTATAAAATTTTCTTTAATTTTCTTTTATTTCTTTTTTTAATAATTTCTTCTTATTTTTATATTTTTAAACTTTGATTTACTAATTTTGTGGATTTTTGTATCTGGATTTTGTTTTAAAACATTTCTTAAAAAAATCATTAAAAAATATCATAGTTTTTTATTTAATTTTCATGAGAATTCTTATATTGTTTGATTGTTGGTTGTTTTGGATTTTGAATCTTGATAAGATCTCCTCAATATAAATGGACTTTGGGTGTCGATTTTATCCACCAAGAGAGGTGATTGATATTGATGATGATTTAATCGATTTAAGATTCAAATTGATGTTTCTTTTCATCTTATCCTCTTCCTTCTTCTTCTTTTTTCATTTTGATCGATGAAAGTCTTATGGATCATTAGAATTTCTTTGTCGAATTCTTGATCAAGACGAGATTGTTACCTTCTTTTCTTTTCGTGCGGTATTGCTTTCGGATGACGATCTACATATCGTTCATCTAGCATGCATTAGCACAAAGATCTATTGACCGGTCTCATTATAGGGTAATAACTCCGTAAATTACTCGGCGATTGCTTAACATAACACAACATTTGTCCCTCTTTATCCAATTCGGAATTTGAACTTTCGTGGTCCAGACCTTGATTGGTCGCGTCAACCCAATGTTGATTAATTTTTTACATTAGGTCCATAACCTTTGAAACTTGGCGTTGTAGAGGCTTTGGTTCTACCAATCTTCTGTCAAGTTCATCAATCTTGGCCTAAGTGCATTGATTAATCACTATAGTTCAAAACGAGAAACGGAATACTCGGTGAAGGCTTATGGCACTAGAGCCTTGTGCTACTAACCACTAACTCCTAACTCTTTACATTTCTTTCTCGCTCCCTATCTCTCTTTATTTTTATGCTTTATGTCATTTTATCATATCATGTTTATGTTTATGTCATTTTTCTTTTGTCCATTTGGACCATTTTATCTTGTGCTTTTGTTTTTCTTTTGTCCATTTTGGACTCAAAAACATTAATAAAGGCCAAAAACTCTAAAAAAACTCGTGCTTCTAATCTTGGACTATGGTTACTATCATTTGCAATGGACATGGAATTTTGTACCTAGACCTTGGACTTCAATGCTATTCTTGGATCCTTGGACTTAGAACTAGGACCTTTTCCCTTTGCTTTGGAATTATGGTTTGAAGACTTTGAAGCCTTGTGCTTTTGTTTGGTTTATGGTGAAGATAGCTACATTTGTGGTTAGATCTTTCTGATCCTTAGCTTTTACTTTACGCACTAGGATAGTCTCTTCTTCTCCACCCTTTCTTAAATTTTCAAAACCTCCTCTCTTTTTCAAAACTTTATTGTTTTCAAATTTAAATCCGCTTTCATAATAAAACCTTGATTTCGGTCAAGTGATTTTAAAAATTTTTTTTTTCTTTAATAAATGTCAATCAATATTAATCATATTTTGACCATTTCATACAAACATAAAAAATATAAAAACTCATCAATCTTTTTTTGTGCTCTGTGCACTTTTTCTTTTAAACTTTTTTCATACGTTTAGACATAATTCATCTCTTTAAGCTGAATTATTCGCTTGGAAATGACGACTTGTCTTTACACTTAAAATCAACCGAAACAAACAAATTTTTGATGTTTGTACCACGAACTACGAGGTTTTGATCCTACATTGCACATCGTGGGGACGTAGGCATGAGGCGATAAGTCTCTCCAAACACAGAAATCTTAAAAAATATTTCTCTTCTCATCTCCCCAATCTCTTTTTTCAAGCAAACCATTTTCAGACCAAAAAGCGGTAGATATTTCAAAGGGTTCCTATAGAGTACTATAGACGTTTTGGGTGTTAACACCTTCCCATTGCGTAACCAACCCCCCTTACCCATTTCTCTTTGTCTTTTTAGCTTTTGCTTTTTTAGACTTCTTACGATTTGTTCGCTCTTTTTTCCTTTCCCTTTGTGGATAAAATAAAAGTGTGGTGGCAACTCTTGCTTTATGAGTTAAGTTAATCAATAGCTTACACTCACGATTTTTACCGCTACATTACCCACACACTATCAGATATAGGGTAGATAATTCCTGCGTCTAACCACTTGATAATCTCCTTTTTTACAACATCCTTCATGATAGGGTTCAACCTTCGTTGACTCTCAATGCTATTCTTAGCATTTTCTTCCAGTATAATTTTGTGCATGCATATAGCTGGGCTAATTCCTTTAATATTAGAAATTTGCCATGCAAATGCCTTCTTGTGTCTCTTCAGTAGTGAAATCAGTTGCTCTTTTTGCTCCTCTTGCAGATCTGTAGCTATGATAACTAGCAGCTTCTGTCCCGCCTCCAAATATGCATACTGTAAATGCTTCGGAAGTTGCTTAAGCTCCAATTCAGGGGGTTCTTCAATGAAAGGTAGCTGCTATTTATAAGAAGCAATGGTGGATTCTATCACTTCCACGTACTCTTCCTCTTGCTTTGGCATTGGACCATAGATGACTCCATCTTTTAGTCCTTCGTCTTCCACTTTTCCTAACTCAATTTTCAACACATCATTAGCCTTTAGAAGGTTTTTATGAATTAAACCTTCCCAACTAGATATCCTAGAACACTCAGCCACCTCCTCTTATGGGTATTGCAAGGCATTACGTATGTTGAACACTATTTGCTGCCCGTTCACCCTCATGGTGAGTTCTCCTCTTTCAACATCAATTAAGGTTCTACCCGTTGCTAGGAATGACCTTCCCAACAAAATGGGTGTCTCCTCATCAGCTTCAAAATCCATAATGATAAAATCAGCAGGGAAGACAAACTTGTCAACCCTTACCAACACATCTTCAATCTTCCCTTGTGGGTAGCAAATACTCCAATCTGCCAGCTACAAGGTGATGGTTGTAGGCCTGGCAGCACCTATCCCCAGCTTCTTAAATATGGATAGAGGCATGAGATTAATGTTGGCCCCTAAATCAAATAACGTTTTTCCACAAAAGGTGTCTCTAATGGTGCATGGAATAGTGAAACTTCCAGGATCCTTCAACTTGGGAGGGAGTTTGCCTTGAACTAATTGACTACACTCTTGTGTAAGTGCAACCGTAGCAAACTCTCCCACCCTTTTTCGCTTGGTAAGCACATCCTTCATGAATTTTAAATAGTTTGGCATTTGTTGAATGGCTTTAATCAATGGTATGTTGATGTGAAGCTGCTTCAAGATCTCCATGAACTTTGAAAATTGTTGCTCTTCTTTTACTTTTTTTATTCTTTGTGGAAAAGGGGGTGGTGGTCTTTCTTACACAAACTTTTGCTTCTTGTTGGCTTCAGTGATGACTTCTTGATTTTCTGGAGGAATGTAATCTTCAGTGAGTACATTATCTTTGTGTTTTTGCTATTTGGATGAAGACGATTCTTCATCTTTGTCTTTTGCTCCAGGACTGTCGGGCTTAGACACAGCAATACTTGACTCCTTGCTCTTTGTAATGGTCTCTTCAATTTCCTTGCCACTTCTTAACTTAAGAGCTTGGCAAGTCTCAACATTTTTCACTTCAGTTTGTGTGCTAGGAGTCTCAGTAGAGCTGGGAAGATTTCCCAAGTTTCTTGAACTTAGAGCCGTAGCAATTTGGCCTACTTGGTTCTCCAAGTTTTTGATACTTACATCTTGTGCTTGAAATTGATTATTTGCTTCTTGAATAAAGGACTTGAGCACATTCTCCAGATGGTTGTTTCCCTGGTTAACCCCAGCATAGTTAGGGTTAGAAAAACCAGGTGGAACTTGAGGTGTGGTTGCTTGCGGTTTAGGTTGATTTTGATTGTTACTCCAAGAAAAATTATGATGATTGCGCCATCCTGGGTTGTAAGTGTTGCTGTAAGGATTGTTGTATCTGCTGTTGTTGTTGGGATTGCCAACATAGTTAACTGAAACAGGATTGGCAGAACATTCTTCAAATAGATGTGGTCCTCCACAGTAAATAGAGGCAACCTCAAAAGCGTCAGTAACCACCTTAACAGGGTTAGGCTTTGGCACTTCAGCATTCATTAGATTCTTCATCATTTGGTGGATCTGAGCCACTTGAGCAGCAAGAGTTGTAGTCTCAGTGACTTCATGAACTCCAGCAGACTTCTTTTGAGTTGAACTTGAAGTGGCCCTTGTGACTGGCCATTGATAAGTGTTGGTCGTAATGCTCTCAATCAACTTGTAACCATCGTCATAGGATTTAGACAATAGAGCTCCACCACTGGATGCATCTAACATATTCCTTGAGGATGGAATCAATCCATTATAGAAACTCTCAAGTTGTATGCAGATGGGAATCCCATGATGTGGACATTGTCTCAACAGCTCCTTAAATCTTTCCCATGCGTCAAACAACGTTTCATCATCTCCTTGCCTAAATGATGTGATTTCATTTCTCATTTTTGCATTTTTGGAAGGAGGAAAATACTTGGCCAGAAACTTTTCTGCCAAAGCATTCCATGTAGTAATGGAATTTGGTTCCAAAGAATTAAGCCAGCTCTTGGCTCGATCCCTTAGAGAATATGGAAAAAGCCTCAACCTAAAGGTATCCACTGGCACGTCAAGGATCTTGAAATTGTCAGCAACATCCAGAAATTGTTTTAAGTGCAAATGAGGATCTTCATGAGGAGAGCCTGAATATTGACCAACAGCTTGCAACATTTGGAACATCATAGGCTTGAACTCGAACTGTGGTGCTGTGATAGCTGGCCTAGCAATGCCAGTATTCGTAGCATTTGGATCAAACACAGCATAATCCCTGATGCTACGTGCTCGGTCATTGGCAATGCCAATGATATCTGGCTCTGCCATGATTGTCTCGTGTAATGACTCGTCTAAATAAGACGATGAGCTTTCTTCTTCCGTGTCCTCCTCGTACACTACTCTTTCAAGTTCAGCCATAGCTGATGTTGAGGAATCTCGAGATATTTACTGAGCACGTACAAATCTTCTTCGTGCTTTGAGAATTCCTTCAGGTTCAGGATAACCACTGTAAACTGGTTGTAACGACCTGCGCATGCAATAGCTTAATCATGTCGTATCACCAAATCACAGCAAACGTTAAAAGCTCAAATACAATCTTAAACAAAAAGAACAACATATATAGTTTTCAAACTTTTTCACTTCCCCGAAAACGGCGCCAAAAACTTGTCACAAAAAATCTACTCTAATATATATAATGCGTTTCTTTTGAATAATAGAGCAATGGTGTCACATGCAAGTATACATGCTTGGTAATGTAGCAAGTGATAAAGTAAAGGTCGAACCCACAGAGAAGTGCAAAGTATTTGAACTACTAATATTAGTTTTCTTTGTTTAAGAAAAGTATGAGCAAGGTAACAGAAATATGAGAATAAAGAGGAAGAGCACACACAATTACCTAAAATAACTTAAAGCTAAAGAGGAATTAAAATATCAGAGAGAGTAATTGATGAGCTAAATCCATTAGTATAGTTGTTGTTTAATATGCCTTCATGATGTGAAGTGTCATGCCTCAAAAGGTCAGAACGTGATCTAGTGGTGTATCTCTACAGCATCAAAACATGTATAACTAGGGCAAGGGAACAAATCTCTAAGTCTCACTTGTAACCCTAAAATACGTCTGGTTTTAATTCTAAAAAATCTTTATGGCCTTAACTTCTTATCTCTAAGCAAGTTGAATTAAGTGAATATCTCTATCCTACTTTATTAAGCACTTTTGTTATGAAATCCGCTTGTTTATTGGATCTCTCTCAACAACAAGCTTTTACTTTTTTCCTAGTTGATCACTCTAAGAACCAAGTTTATAGCATAAAAACACATAACAAAATAAGACACTAACCAACACATCATATTAACATAAAAATAACTTTTATACTAACTTCATTAGTCTCATCAAACAAAGGTTTAGCTCATGATGAGCTGAGTACAAACTACTGGAATGAAATTAATAGGAAACATCATCTTACAAGTAGAGTAAAGAAATGCAACCTAATAATAACTTGGAGATCTCTTGCGTTGGTTAAACATCAACAGCTCTCTTCAGTCACGACAGTTCTCAGCAGAACGTACATGTCTGGTGAAGAAAAGAATACTCTCCAAATACTCTAACTCTAGAAAATGAAAATAACTTAAAAACTGAAAATAAACTATTAATGTGTGTGAAATCTCTCGTCTCTCTGTCTTTAATGCACGATCTCTCTTTAAATAGTGATGAGCGGAAGTGGTAGTTCCTCCTTTCTTGGATCGTGGGTCTCTAGAGGAAAATAAGATTAGGCCCAAATCAATTCTTCATATGGGACAACTGTCCATCGATCCTTCCTTTACAAGTAATCTGGTACAGATGTTGGTGGGAGACAAATCTGCTTTTTGCAGGCGGCTATAGCAGGCTGGTGGAGTAGAGCAGACGACTGGTGGCGCAGAGTAGACGGCTGGTGGTGCTGGTGTTGGACGCATTTTTGTTGTGTGGTCCCCACCGTACTACCTTTTGTCCTCTAGCTTTCTTGATCTTATCCATTCCTTTTGCTCCATTGCTCTACATGAGGCTGCCACGTGAGCCCTAGTCATTCTTGGCTTTTCATCATCAATCTCCAACTCTCTTGGTGAAATGGTTGATTAAACCATCAGCTCTCCAAATAGCTCCTCGTGCTGCTCCAGACTCTGGCAACTGGGGTCATGCTTCTTCTCATCATCATCTAACTTCCTTTTAGAGCATAAACACAAAGAAAACGTAAAAGAAGCACATAAAGTGCTTAAAGCTTAAATCATGCTAAAACACCTTAAACTCATGCTACATAAGTGAAATCATGAACTAGAAATTCCACATACATTGGGTTAAAGTAACACACTAAAATAGTGTTATCACTCCTCACTGCCGAACATATTTAAGTCGAGCAAATCCCGAAACAACAAATCATTCAAAGTTACCCTTATGACGGGCACATGCGCGCATCGAGCAAATTTTAAACAATTAACAAAATAAAGATAGGCAAAGCCATGCGCGAATACAGATCATACAAAGCCGACCACATCGGCCGGTAATAAATATTACAACAAAAATGGCCACGAGGACCACGAGTGTGCTGGTTACATCACCAAGGGGCCATGCCCCATACAAAAAATAAAGATACATAAATACGACAATTAGGCCGAAGATACAACAAAGAAGAAATCACTCGTGCATGCTCCTCGCCGATCTGAAGAAACTCAGAGATGACGATTTTGTCGTCCTCAACACTGTAGAGGAACCCAGACCCCTCGGTGGACAATTCGACCCTGGGGTTCAGGATCCTCAGCTGCGCCACGACATTGTTGAAGGAGTCCTCAGCGATGACTTCACAATCTTCCTCTGCTCGGTTGATGCGTGCGACCAGCTCAGCCAGAGTCTTCAATTTCTTCACCTCCTCGTGCTCGTCCTCAGCAGGAGCAGCAACACTCCTCAGTTGCTCGACCAGATCTTCCGCGACTTTCTTCTCCGCGGCAAGGGTATCTTTCTCCCCATGATTTTAGTTATTACATCCTGGGATTTTTTCAATGCCTCTTCGACGGCACTAGCCTGCTCCTCCCTGGATTTCTTCAACTTCTCCTCTAGTTCCGCAATCGTGGCCTGGGCCTTCTTCAGCTCAGAGTCCTGGTGAGAACCCTCCTCGGTGTAGACCACCGCCATTTCGAGGACCCTAATAAGGGCGGAAGCGTCCTGAGCTAGCATTTCGCTTTTACTCAGGCGATCCATCTACTCGAGCTTCAGAGACTCCTCCCGAGGAATATCCAAGGAAGAACCTTCGAAGAACCTTCTGTTGTGGAGGCACGGTGTCATACCCCAAATTTTGACCACCCATTGATAAAACCCGACTGTGTTTTCACTTCGTATCATCTGCATATCATATCATCCTTTTCTGTCATGCATATTGTTTGAATTTTCAGTTGAAATATATACGTTGAAATTTCTGTCTTTTTTTGGTTAATTATGCGAAAAATCGATGAACGGACGTGTTTTTCAATTAATTTTGAAAATGTTCGTTTTCCATCTATCTTTCGCACGATTTAATCGATTTCTCATTTTTTATTTTATTTTTATTTTTACATATATAAAATAAAAATAATAAAAAATATATATAATAATAATATATATATAAATTTCTGTTTTATATATATATATATATATATATATATATATATATATATATATATACACACACACACACACACACACACACACATATTTAAATTATTTTTAAAATTCATATATTTTGTTTTTTTATACAAATTTTGTTTTTTATGAATTTTTGTTTTTTATAACTTTTTAATACCATTTGTTTTTATATAATTTGTTTTATATAATTTATTTTGTAACAAACTTTGAATTTTGAAATAAAAAACTATTATTTTTTAAACTTATGGAACAAGCTATGAAGACTTGTATACAAATTTTGATTATTCTATCATTTATTTCCTTGATCACCAAGCCATCTTTTTCCTATAAATACCACTAAACTTCTCATTTGAAATTACACCAAACAATGTAGAAAAACTTGTTTCTCTCTTCTCTCTAATCTTTCTATGTCACTTAGAAACATGGAAATTGTGAAAAATTTCACACACACACACCAAGAGGTGGTGCGCCTCCCTCCCCCTCCTTTGGTGAGTTTTTTCTCATTTTTTTCTTTTCATATTTTATCACACATTTTTGTTTAATAAATATTTATTAAATAAATAAATTATTTATTTATTTAGTTTTACTAATATTAAATTAGTTATTTTTACTAAATATATTCCAATTAATTTAATTTGTGTGATTAATCATTTAATTGTTTAATTGAGTATTTGATTTCATCTTTGCTAAAAACATGTCTTATTCTTAAGTTTGTTTTTTTAAAAAGAATTATTTGTAAATAAGTGTTCACATCACTTATAATTTCAATTCAATCCTAACCACTTGATAAGACCAAGCACATTTCTATGCGATTCTTGGTTTTCTCCGCTTGTTTGGTTTTCCATTTGATACAGGAATTCTTAATCGATACCTCAAAGATCATTGGATGATCAGCTGATGCTTTGAGTTTTGTCGAGGACCTTGGGGATCGTTATCTCGTTTCTGGAAGTCTGAGAAGAGGCATTGGACCTTGCTCCAATAGGTAAGTTTTCTTGAACTCATTATCTCTGTTTTTATCACACGATGTTTTGTCGTGAATGTCTGTTATTTTATCACGATGCTTTGTCGTGATTTTCTGTTTATTTTACACGATGTTCTTCCGTGTATATTTTATCTGCCACGATGTTCTTCCATGTATATTTTGTCTATCACGATGTTTTGCTGTGTATATACTTTTATCTCACGATGCTTTTCCGTGTATATTTTCAATTGCCATGCTATCACGATGTTCTCCCGTGTATATTTTATCACATGATGTTTTCCCATGTATGTATATCTTTGATTCCATGATGCTTTGCCGTGAAGTTTCTGTTTATTTTACACGATGTTTTGCCGTGTATATGCTTTTATCCGACACGATGTTTTGCCGTGTATATTTTATCACATGATGTTTTTCCATGTATTTAGTTTCACACACGATGTTTTACCGTGTATATGATTTTATTCTCCGGATGTTTTTCCGTGTATATTATATCTGTTAGTTACCAGGATGTTTTTCCATGTATATTTTATCTGTCACGATGCTTTGCCGTGTATTCATTTATTCCACAATGCTTTGCTGTGTATTCATTTATTCCATGATGTTTTGCCACGTATGCATGTTCCCTTAGGATCTCTTAGTTTAAACTTAATTTTCGATTAGAGACAGACATTAGAATATTCAACCAAGCAAGATAACTTTAGGTTAAATTTCCCCTCTCGTCGCCATGCGATTTAAACTTTATTTTCTGTAGTTCGTGCCCCGTAGGGGCGAACTACGACCGCTCTGATTTCTCAAGACCCCGTTTGAGAATACATAGGCATAAGACTGCAAAGTCTTAGCGAGCAACCTTTTTATTTTTATCTCTTTCAATTCGACATTTTCCCGGATATTTGTATCTTCAACCTCTTATTTTTTATCTCTTTTTATCCGATGTTTTCCCGGATATTCATATTTGCAATCTCTTCTTGCAATCCGGTGTTTTCCCGGATATTCATATAGTTTCTTTTCAAAACAACTTTCCTTGTGATTTAAATTCAAATTCCTATTTGTTATCAAAATTTTCTTCAATTTCTTGAACAACTAACAAAACAGCATGGAAGCTCTACAACGGGTAAGTGTTTATCCGCTTTCTTTTATCTGCTCTCATATACATAACTGTATTGTGGGAAGCTGCGCATGGTTAGTCTTCTTTCATATCCTCTTTTAATATTTGCCATATATCAACTGTATATATACTAGGATAGCTATTTAGAGTTTTTCCCGACAACTACGTCTAGAACTAGGTAAAACCCTGTTGGCCACTCTTAAATACAAACAAAACTAGATCCCCCGTAGGATTCCAGGTACAGTCTTCCCTTCTCTTGGGGTTAAACAACATGGAACAAAGAGAAAGGCAGTATTCTCGGTGAACCTTTTCTCAGACTGTCACCCCTAAAAATTGTCAAAGAAACTCTACTCCCCAGAGATAATCTTTTCTCCGTGAATGGCATCTCTTGAGTTTCTTCCAAACCCTCGAACTTTCTTAGATTGATCTCTTCTCTATGAATTACATTTCTTGAACTTCTCTTGGTTTGGGGACCCACAGGCTTCCTAAAAGCATCCCCGCCTCCTCTTGGGCGTTGTACAAGGATCCTTCGGCTTCTCAGAAGTTCTCATGCCTTCTCTTGGGCTTAGTACAAGGACCCGACGACCTCTTAAAGGTATAGGAACAGAACCTAGTCATCCTTTGCTAGAGCAGTCTTTCTAGAGTCAAAACATCAAACCAATTTAGGGTTGATTCTCATCCCTTAAAACACCTGCCTCCTTTTGGGCATCATACAAAGATAAACCTCTTCATATCAGTAGACTTGGACAGTCTCGCCTCCTTTTGGATCTCCAGAAACCCTCAAGTTTCCTAAAAACACAGAAAAAACCCTTTCTTCTTTCTTAACATCCGATGCTTTTTCGGATATTCCTTTTCTTTACATCCGACGCTTTCCCGGATATTCCTTCTATTTTCATCCGATGTTTTTCCTGGATATTTATATCTCAATCTTTAATCTTTTCACTCTTTCAAATCAATTCCCATAAACACCCCTTTAGCTTCAATCTTGGGCTTTGAACAAGACATAAATACTCGACCTTTTAGCTTCAATCTTGGGCTTTGAACAAGACACCAAATATCTTTTTCCTCCCTTAGAATAGGAGGAACTACGATTGCTCTGATTTCCCTGTTATCATTACGGGAATACGTAGGCATAAGATTGCAAAATCTTAGCGAGCACACTAATAAAAAAACCTTAGGTCCAGTACCTTACCAAAAACATCGAAAACCCCGAAAAACAACAAAAAATATTTTTTCAACATCTCTCAACCTTCCCAAAGGAGAAACTTTCCCATTTACAACAAATAAACACCATCAAGTAGAAAACAGTGGAACAGTAGAAAATTGCTTTCAACCCATGGATAACCATGTATAGGATGAGTAGTTGACAACTCCCCATTGTAAAACCTGACCCCAGACCCCCCAATCTCTTAGCACTTGTTAAAGAAAAAATTTGCGTGCAAGGTTAGTTTGAGATATCTTCCCTTTCCTTTCCAGCTTCATAGGATAAATAAGAAATTAGAAAGTAGCACCCAATCCCATCTACAGACGGATGTGGGCGGTCACGAAAACCGCGCTACAGAAAAATGGCGACTCTGCTGGGGATACAAATTAGGATTAGAATTCCTAAGAGGTATAGGTTGTTAGAAATTTTTCTATATACTATCTATATATATATATATATATATATATATATATATATATATATATATATATATATATATATATATATATCGCTTTTCCTACTTGATATCCGTGTTTATTTTTCTGGTAATGGGACTGCGGGTGATGCCGCATCTGGAAAGTTTGAGTGACACCTAAGATAAGTGATGGCACTAGACGGGTAATCTTACAGGGAGTAACTCCCAAATAAGAGACCCCGGTCGACCATCGAATCAGTGGAGATGCCCTTTGCGGATTCAAGGCCTATACGACTTCGGTTGTTGAAAGCAGATTGTTCGATTGGGTTATCTGAGAAGCTGAGGATTTTAGTGGACTGAAACCATGTTACTATTTTGTAGTGCGGAAACTATCGGAAATAGTTGTCACGCGATACTAACCTTATTTGAGATTACTCTAAGATACTACAACTCGTTTGGTGATCTGCTTGATGTCGTTATCCCAAGAGGGGTCACTGATTTTGAGGACAGGTATAAAAAATCACCAGTATAACCCTTTAGGGATGGATAGAGCCATGACTTCATGACACCGAACCTTTGACCCCATGTTTTTTCTATGTTTTTGTGTGCTGCATCCATGCATTGCATTTGCATCCCTTGTATATTTCATACATACGTCCGGGTCATCGTCAATTCATTCCAACCTTCTTTCTTTCAGTCATCTGTAAGTCGTCAAACTGATTCCTCATCACTGATACAGAACTGAAACTTCAATCAACTTCAGCTCGGTTACTTCCCAAAGACAGGACAACTCATCCTTGTGTTTGATTAGTCACTGACCTTGTTTCTGTCTATTTTGAATTTTCCTTATCATATTTGTTTGCTTTCAAACTTGTTTATCTTTAAATGCCAGTTTTGATGAAATGATCATGTACAATATTTTGATTCAAATCATCTGTTTATTTGCATCTTTATGCTTTCTCTTTCAAAAAATAAAAACTTTCAAAAAAAATACACCTCTTTTTCAAATTTTTGACTATGCAAATATTTGTGGGAGGATGATAAAAACATAATACCCATAATTACTGTCGGTATGCTTTTGAATAAAAAACTTTGTTGATGATGTAAGGCATTTTTTCAATTCCCAAACACTGGAGATATAAGGAAGATAATCCCTCGTTAACTCTTTTGAGCCTTGAAGTAGGAGTTTCTTTCTTTATAAAAAACACGCAATTTTAACCAGGGGCAGAGTAGTTCTCAGTTTAATTTGGGTTGTGTATTCAAGTTCAGAAAGTTTACATACAACAAACAAATGCTGAAAACGTTTTTCAAATCAAAAGTCAGTGATGGTCCGTCATAATCATCAAATCAAGCAGTCACTTTCTTTCTAAATCAAAAAGGAAAAAGCCTGCTAAGTCAAAAAACTTAGGCAAAAACTAGGGCATCCCGCTGACTATAAATTTCAAAAAAATAATAATAGGTCAGTAAAAAGTTAGGGATAATACAGAGAAGAGGTCCTTAAATCCTCGATTTTCAAAAAGTCCACAAAGACGAAAAACAACTAAATGTTGTAAAGAAGCAGTAGCTGCTGTCTCAAGACTTATGGACCATCGTCATCACTATCATCAGTTCAATTCTGAAACCTTTTGGAACTTGAATGCACAATTTAAGTTTAACTGAGCATAGGATGGAGAACATCACGAAGGGGGCGGGCACCAAATAAACTTTGAGCCTTTATCTTTCTTTCATAAACCGTGAACCAGACCACGTTATAAACCTCAAAAGACCTAATTGAAGCAAGGTTATTTTGAGAGCATACTACAACAAGGTTGCGTAAATTGACTCCAAAATCATTTTTTTGCAAATCATTTGTTTTGGTATCATGCCTCTGTTTTACTTTTCATTCAAAATATTTTAAACCACCGTGTTTTTAATCAGTAATTCATATTACTGTACTTTTTTCTAAACAATGATTTTGTTTTCAAAAAATTTGCATGAACTTTGCATTAAATTTGCCATGTCTAAATAAACATTTTTGATTGCAAACTAGCTTTCCTCTCAAGGAATTTTCAAAACTGTTTAGAAACTTGGTCAGTGATCCTATCAGGGGCAAGTTCTTTCCAGAGCCTGTTAAGAATCAGTTCAAGATTTGTTCAGTGCAAGTCCTTCTCAGAATTGGTTTATTCAGAAAAAATTTCAAGACTCATTACTGGGGCAAGCCTTCCTAGTATACATCATACAGTCATTATCATTCAAGATGAAGCAATAATCAGTTCATCTATAATAGTCAGCAAGTCTGGGGCAATTTATTTAGAAAATTCCCCAAGCAAGCTATCCAACCTTCCTCCAAGGACTATCAACTCGATACAGTTTATTAGTATGGCGGAGAGGTGTTTTAACAAACCACATTTTTAGTCCCTAAGCAACGACAGTGATCTCTGTGTTGAGGAATCAGTTTTGTCTGTCACTCCCCAAAAGAGTATAAACTTGTTGATTTTCACTCCTCAAAGAGTCTAAACTTGTTGTCAGCATTTTCATTTGCATTACATACATTTAATCATACATCATAACATTTTCATATACTATGCATTCAAGAGTGTTTTAATCCTCATTTGCATTCATCAGTGGTCATGCTATTATCAACATCTTACCTTTCTACAAAGTCCAATTTACCGGACGCCTTACTTTTATGTCTTATCTGATGTTCTTCCAGATATAACTTTGTTTCTATCCGATGTCCTTCCGGATATGTCTATTTGTTCTTATGCTTTTTCCAGAACGTTTCTCTGCGTCTACCCGATGTTCTTCCGGATGTATCTTTTGGTTTTGAAGTTTTTCCAAAACCCGTTCTGATGCCATAACTTTCTTTGTTTCTATCTGATGCTCTTCCAGATATGTCTCTTTTATTCTGATGCTCTTCCAGAAACTCCTTACATGTCTATCTGATGCTCTCCCGGATATGACTTTTTCTCATCTGATGTTTTTCCAGATGTAACTTTTGTTCTGATGTGCTTATCTGATGCTTTTCCGGATATGCCCGTCATTCCGCCAGTCTTCTAAATTTTTTCCTGTACATTTAACGATTTTCTAAATGTTTCGGATTTACCCTTGTCACACCCTCATTTTCACCCTATCCCTACATATCATACATTCATCATTATCATCAATTTTGGTGCATATCAGGCATTTGAGTGGAAAGAGAAGAGGTTTACTTCAAGACAAGTGTTTGGATTTGGCTCAGTGTTTCTTCAGGCAAAACTTAACAAGAGGAAGTTTGATTTGGTCCTAGGCAAATTAAGGCAAAGATAATATATACATACTGGATGGGCTTAGTGTTGTTGACTTCTCAAAGGGACGTTCATCGCTTCCATATTAATTTTGTGTGAGTTCGGGGCAGTGATTTTTTTTTGTGTTCTAGAAGGTCAGGTTTGATACTCAATAGACCTATGATGTTCAATAATCATACTTTTGAGTCTTAATATCTTTGGGACAAAAGGATTAGGTTTCGACTAGTGGGTTCTAATCAAGAATTATAAGTATAGGTTGGCAACTTAATTCTAAGATGTGAATCTTATTCTATTCAAAATTCCAAGTTGTGAACTTCATTCCTTCAAATCCAAATTCTATTAATAATTTCAAGTTCATAGCCAAAGCCTAAATTCCATGTCAAATTGTCCAAAAATTCAATTTCCAAGATGTGAATTCCATCATTCAAACTCTAAATCCATTTCAAGGGATACTCCATCTCCAAGTTACAATCTTGTCCAATTTTCAAATATTCACCCATTCAAAATTCTAAAGTCAACAAATCCATTTCAAATTCCTAATTCAATTTCATGTTCCTATTTCATTCAAAAATCCAAGTTACCATTTTGTTCAGATGCAAGTTTTAAGTGACAAATCCAGAATTCAATTTCATGATAAGATTTCATATTCAATACAAATTCAAATCACTAACTCAATTCCATGTATCAAGTGCATTCAACTTCCAGAAATTAGATCCAAATTCAAGTTTATGATGCCTCGTTCATTATTGTGATCTCAATTCCAAAATCTCCAAAACTTCATCCAAATTCCATGTCAAGTCAAATTTCAAGTTACAATTCAATGACAAGTTTCAAATTCCATGTCAAATAACATTCCATTCATGACAAGGATCCAAGTAAACTCTTTTTGTGACAAAATTACAAGTTCAATAGAATACAAATCACAAAGTTGCATAAGATTCAAAAGAAACTTGAAGTCCTAGGCCTAAGGAAGTCTTTACAACAAAAGTGCAAGGAACAACTTGTAATTTTCTTTCTCCATTACAAGCTACTTCAAAGGTGCCTTCTTCCATGGCCGTTTGCCCCTCAAAGAATTTATTCACATGAAAATACGAAAGGAGCAAGAGTTAGCAACATTCAATTCATCAAATCATAAATCACTACCAAAACCAACATCCAAGATCCATACTTCATCCTACACGTACAATTCAAACAAATTCCAAAGTCACGCCAAAATCAAAGTTTCTTGACATAGGAAAGCAAACTCCAAATGCAATTCATGTTACACAAGTTTTCAAAATCCAATTCATACCAAAACTATCAAATTCCAAAATTCAAGTCACACTAAAATCATGTCACATTTCCAAATCATTGCCATCCAATTCATTTCATAATTCGAAACCATGCCACAATTAAAAAAAACATCAAAATCATTCTCATATTCAATTCAAAATCAATTCCAGAGTTCACATATTCATATCATAAGGCTCACATTTCATGACATTCATATTCATATACACATCCAATCCCATTTCAAACAATTCACCCAAAATTCAGTTCATTCCTAACCAGTTCTAAGATTCAGTTTGTCATTCTAATTCATTAAAAAAAAGACAAATCAAGTCAAAGTCTGCAGCAGTGAGAAAAGGACAGGGGGGATACAGTCTGAACAAGCAGACAAAAGATGCAGAGCATAGCAGAGGTAACAGAGACCAAGGTTTCACCAAATTGGAATTTCTTTTGAACATCAAAAAAGCATTGCAAGCAATACCATAATAAGGATTCAACAACATCTTTCAAGAAAATCAAACCCTAATTTCTACAATATATAAACAGCCACAAGAGAACAACGAAAGGGAGAGAAAAATTTTTAGAGAAAAAAACATCAGCATCCAAGTTTTACACAAGAAAAAAAACTAAACGGCTACTATTACTCAAGTAACCAAAGAAAACTCAGAGAAGTGAAGAAAGACAGTAAAGCTCATAAGCGAAGAAACCAAGATCGTACCTGACGGGATTCTTGACCCTGGTAACTTCCAGGAGGTAAATCACTACTCTTCGTGCATTGTTGTCATTTGAGTTTCCTTCGTTGTGAAAGGCTTGTTGTGGATGTTTTTCTGTTTGCATTTGCGCCAAGTTTTAATGAAGTTTGGGGTTTAGGGTTTTGAAAGAGGGGCGTCGCGACCTGGTCGATTCATTGGGTTTTTGGAAAAAAATAAGGGCGGATTCGTTTTCAGGGTAGAAAAAGGGTGGGGGTTTGTTTTGGTATCGTGACGAAATGAGAGATTCTCGCAGGAGAAAACGGCGGTTTCCGCCATGGGTCTTCTTCTCCGGTGACTTTTTTGGTTTTCCGACGGCAGTATTTTCAGAGAGGCGAGAGAGGATACGCTTTGAGAGAGAGAGAATGAGCATTTTATTTAGGCCTTACTGTAAGTTTTGTTTTCCACTTAAAATGATACGTTTTGTTCTATTTAAAAAAAAAAAAAAACTTTAATTAATATATTAATATATTACCAATCTAGTTGTTTCCCATTAATTTTCATGATAAAATATAATAAGTGGCATTTAAAAGTGGTGAATGTAAACGTTTTCTCTCACAGTGTCGGCAATGCATTTAGTTGTTTCCATTTTTTTTTTGTTTTATTTTTTCATAATCAATTTTAATAATAGCAAGAGTTACTACATGAGAGATAAAAAGGAAATGGTAGATGTCACGTGTGTGTATGTATCTGAACTTTGACCTCTTCTTTTTAATTATTTTTTTTTTAACTTTTAATTTAGTTTTAAAATTAGTTTTAATTTTTAGAATTAGTTTTGATTCTACTTCTTTTTAAATTATTAATCTAAGAAATAACCAAAAAAATTATTTTCGTTTTTTAACTTTAAATTAGCTTTAATTTTTAAGATTAGTTAATTTTACTTTTTTTAATTAATTATTAATCTAAAGAGAAATAACAAAAAGAATTAGTGTCATTTTTAACTTTTAATTCTACCTTTTTTTTAATATGACAAAAATAGTAAATATAAAAAAAAGAGTTTTATTATTATTTATATTAAATATAATTATTTAATATTAATTAACTAAAATATTAATTAATTTTATTAAATATCCATATTTAATTTAATTAATAATCTTTGTATATAATTTTGTGTGATTTTACATGTGATCTATAACCGACTATCTTGACTATGTCTTACTCATATTTTGTGCTTATGTTGTGATAATACCATTTTGACTTTCGTTTCTTACTTATGTAAATCATTTTCAAAAATAAATTCTCGATTTAACATCGAGTCATTTTTCACCTTTGTAAGTCGACTGTTTCGTGCGTCGCCATCGACTTTACCCTATCACTTTAGGTCTTTCACCCCATTTAGTTCAAACCCTTAATCGTCTCGAACGCAAACTAAAACCTCGATCCTTCGAGTTTTCTTCAAATCTAACTAAAACACTTAATAATTATGAAACACTTTCTTTCAATAAAAGATGAAAAGAGAGTGGGACTGGTATCTTCGAGTTCTCTCTTCGATTATTTAAGTGTGAGGAGTTTTCTTTACGCGCGAACAATCGTCTTCTCTAAAAGATGATAATCCGACTCACATCAAATTATTTTTCCTAAACAAATCGAATCAAACCTATTTTTCTCAATCACTTAGATGAAAAAGAGAGAGAGTCGAGTCTTCAATTCACTCTCCCGATTACTTGGGCTCGAGGAGCCTTTTTTAAGTCTTCAAGTAATCGTCATCTTCTTAAAATACTTTAACTATATCAAAAATCCTTTCATAATTAAGGTTGAAAAAGAGAGAGGGTCGAGTCTTCGATTCACTCTCCCGATTATTTGGGCCCGAGGAGCCTTTCTTAAGCTTCAAGTAATCGTCATCTGCTTAAAATACTTAAACTATATCAAAATTCTTTCACAACTAAGGTTGAAAAAAAGAGAGAGTCGAGTCTTCGATTCTCTCTCCCGGTTATTTGTGCCCGCAGAGTCTTTCTTAAGCATTCAAATAATTGTCACCCAAATTAAATATCGACACATTAAATCAACTTCTCGCCTTTGTGCGATCAAAACTTTTCAAAAAGGACATATTACGTCCGTTCTACCGCAAACAGGTAACGCATAAGACTCCACGAGCGAGCGGCAATACACTTAACTGCTAGAACGTGAACGTTAGCATCGTCCATAAAAAACACCAACAAACTGTAGGCCGAACTACGGCGCTCTGATTCTTCACTTCTTTGAAGTGAAGATACGTAGGCACAAGGGCCCCAATCCTTGGCGAGCACCCTAATAAAAAACTACCCATTTCCCCTTTAGTATATAAACCTTTTTTCATTACTCATCTTAGAAGAAAACAAACAAACTTAGCTAACTTCCCCACAAATTAAATTAAGAGGTTCCCGTTGAGTACAACGGACGTGAGGGGGTGCTAATACCTTCCCTTTACGTAACCGACTCCCGAACACAGAATGTGGTTGCGATGACCATGTTCTTTCCCTAAAGGTTTTATCGATATTTCCCTTTCCCTCTTTGGGATGAATAAAATTCATTGGCGACTCTGTATTTTCCGCGTCCATCGCGAAGGTCGTATCATTTTTCGAGGTGCGACAACCCTCAGTAATTTTTAATACATCTAACGCTTTTTTAAATGTTGTAGATATGTTTTCCAGAGTGTGTTACTTCTTTCGCATCTGATGTTTTTCCGGATGTATGTATCTTTGTTCCAGGTTTTATCCCTCTCTTTCCAAATACTACTGAATACTCTTTGTCACCTCAGCAAATTTCCACAATATCTTACATCCCCAAGAAAATTTTGTTGGTCTGCCTCTTGTGGCATCGTTCCCCACAGTGTTCAAAAGTCTTCCATTCATCACATATCATTTCATCTGTATTCACGGTCAAAATTCTAGGTAATCTGATATTTAATCCTCTTATACCTCAAAGGTCGAAAACTCGTTGTTATTCATACCTTCAGGTCTAAGAAGATTAAATAGGGGCATCTGTCATACCCCAAATTTTGACCACCCATTGATAAAACCCGATTGTGTTTTCACTTCGTATCATCTGCATATCATATCATATTTTTCTATCATGCATATTGTTTGAATTTTCAGTCGAAATATATACGTTGAAATTTCTGTCTTTTTTTGGTTAATTATGCGAAAAATCGATGAACGGACGTGTTTTTCAATTAATTTTGCAAATGTTCGTTTTCCATCTATCTTTCGCACGATTTAATCGATTTCTCATTTTTTATTTTATTTTTATTTGTACATATATAAAATAAAAATGAAAAAAAATATTAAAAAATAATATTATATATATATATATATATATATATATATATATATATATATATATATATATATATATATATATATATATATATATTTGTTTTTTTGTCTTTTTATTTTTCATATATTTTTTATATATTTTTCATATTTTTTATATGTATATATATATATATATATATATATATATATATATATATATATATATATATATATCGAATATATATATATATATATATATATATATATATATATATATATATATATATATATATATAAATTATTTATAAAATTCATATATTTTGTTTTTTTATACAAATTTTGTTTTTTATGAATTTTTGTTTTTTATAAATTTTTAATACCTTTTTTTTATATAATTTGTTTTATATAATTTATTTTGTAACAAACTTTGAATTTTGGAATAAAAAACTATTATTTTTGAAACTTATGGAACAAGTTATGAAGACTTGTATACAAATTTTGATTATTCTATCATTTATTTCCTTGATCACCAAGCCATCTTTTTCCTATAATACCACTAAACTTCTCATTTGAAATTACACCAAACAATGTAGAAAAACTTGTTTCTCTCTTCTCTCTAATCTTTTTATGTCACTTAGAAACATGGAAATTGTGAAAAATTTCACACACACCAAGAGGTGGTGCGCCTCCCTCCCCCTCCTTTGGTGAGTTTTTTCTCATTTTTTCTTTTCATATTTTGTCACACATTTTTGTTTAATAAATATTTATTAAATAAATATATTATTTATTTATTTAGTTTTACTAATATTAAATTAGTTATTTTTACTTAATATATACCAATTAATTTAATTTGTGTGATTAATCATTTAATTGTTTAATTGAGTATTTGATTTCATCTTTGCTAAAAACATGTCTTATTCTTATGTTTGTTTTTTTAAAAAGAATTATTTGTAAATAAGTGTTCACATCACTTATAATTTCAATTCAATCCTAACCACTTGATAAGACCAAGCACATTTCTATGCGATTTCTGGTTTTCTCCGCTTGTTTGGTTTTCCATTTGATACAGGAATTCTTAATCGATACCTCGAAGATCATTGGATGATCAGCTGATGCTTTAAGTTTTGTCAAGGACCTTGGGGATCGTTATCTCGCTTCTGGAAGTCTGAGAAGAGGCATTGGACCTTGCTCCAATAGGTAAGTTTTCTTGAACTCATTATCTCTGTCTTTATCACACGATGTTTTGCCGTGAATGTTTGTTATTTTATCACGATGCTTTGTCGTGATGTTTCTGTTTATTTTACACGATGTTCTTCCGTGTATATTTTATCTGCCACAATGTTCTTCCGTGTATATTTTGTCTATCACGATGTTTTGCCATGTATATACTTTTATCTCACGATGATTTTCCGTGTATATTTTCAATTGCCATGATATCACGATGTTCTTCCGTGTATATTTTATCACATGATGTTTTCCCATGTATGTATATCTCTTATTCCACAATGCTTTGCCGTGAAGCTTCTGTTTATTTTACACGATGTTTTGCCGTGTATATGCTTTTATCCGACACGATGTTTTGCCGTGTATATTTTATCACATAATGTTTTTCTATGTATTCAGTTTCACACACGATGTTTTGCCGTGTATATGCTTTTATTCTCCGAATGTTTTTCCGTGTATATTATATCTGTTAGTTACCAGGATGTTTTTCCGTGTATATTTTATCTGTCACGAGGCTTTGTCGTGTATTCATTTATTCCACAATGTTTTGTTGTGTATTCATTTATTCCGTGATGTTTTTCCACGTATGCATGTTCCCTTAGGATCTCTTAGTTCAAACTTAATTTTCGATTAGAGACAGACATTAGAATATTCAACCAAGCATGATAACTTTAGGTTAAATTTTCCCTCTCGCCGCCTTGCGATTTAAACTTTATTTTCTGTAGTTTGTGCCACGTAGGGGCGAACTACGACCGCTCTGATTTCTCAAGACCCTGTTTGAGAATACGTAGGCATAAGACTGCAAAGTCTTAGCGAGCGACCTTTTTATTTTTATCTTTTTCAATCCGACGTTTTCCCGGATATTTGTATCTTGAACCACTTATTTTTTGTATCCTTTTATCCGATGCTTTCCCGAATATTCATATCTGCAATCTCTTCTTGCAATCCGGTGTTTTCCCGGATATTCATATCGTTTCTTTTCAAAACAACTTTCCTTGTGGTTTAAATTCAAATTCCTATTTGTTATCCAAACTTTCTTCAATTTCTTGAACAACTAACAAAACAGCATGGAAGCTCTACAACGGGTAAGTGTTTATCCGCTTTCTTTTATCTGCTCTCATATACATAACTGTATTGTGGGAAGCTGCGCATGGTTAGTCTTCTTTCATATCCTCTTTTAATACTTGCCATATATCAACTGTATATATACTAGGATAGCTATTTAGAGTTTTCCCCGGCAACTACGTTTAGAACTAGGTAAAGCCCTGTTGGTCACTCTTAAATACAAACAAAACTAGATCCCCCGTAGGATTCCAGGTACAGTCTTCCCTTCTCTTGGGGTTAAACAATATGGAACAAAGAGAAAGGCAGTATTCTCGGTGAACCTTTTCTCAGACTGTCACCCCTAGAAATTATCAAAGAAACTCTACTCCCCAGAGATGATATATTCTCCGTGAATGGCATCTCTTGAGTTTCTTCCAAACCCTCGAACTTTCCTGGAATGATCTCTTCTCTGTGAATTACATTTCTTGAACTTCTCTTGGTGGCTTCCTAAAAGCATCTATGCCTCCTCTTGAGCGTTGTACAAGGACCCTTCAGCTTCTCAGAAGTTCTCATGCCTTCTCTTGGGCTTAATACAAGGACCCGACGACCTCTTAAAGGTATAGGTACAGAACCTAGTCATCCTTTGCTAGAGCAGTCTTTCTAGAGTCAAAACATCAAACCAATTTAGGGTTGATTCTCATCCCTTAAAACACCTGCCTCCTTTTGGGCATCATACAAAGATAAACCTCTTCATACCAGTAGACTTGGACAGTCTCACCTCCTTTTGGATCTCCAGAAACCCTCAAGTTTCCTAAAAACACAGGAAAAAACCCTTTCTTCTTTCTTAACATCCGATGCTTTTCCGGATATTCCTTTTCTTTACATCCGACGCTTTCCCGAATATTCCTTCTATTTTCATCCGATGTTTTTTCGGAATATTTATATCTCAATCTTTAATCTTTTCACTCTTTCAAATCAATTCCCACAAACACCCCTTTAGCTTCAATCTTGGGCTTTGAACAAGACACAAATACTCAACCTTTTAGCTTCAATCTTGGGCTTTGAACAAGACACCAAATATCTTTTTCCTCCCTTAGAATATGAGGAACTACGATTGCTCTGATTTCCCTGCTATCATTACGGGAATACGTAGGCATAAGATTGTGAAATCTTAGCGAGCATACTAATAAAAAAACCTTAGGTCTAGTACCTTACCAAAAACATCGAAAAACCCTAAAAACAACAAAAAAATATTTTTCAACATCTCTCAACCTTCCCAAAGGAGAAACTTTCCCATTTACAACAAATAAACACCATCAAGTATAAAACAGTAGAACAGTAGAAAATTGCTTTCAACCCATGGATAACCATGTATAGGATGGGTAGTTGACAACTCCCCATTGTATAACCTGACCCCGGACCCCCAATCTCTTAGCACTTGTTAAAGAAAACATTTGCGTGCAAGGTTTGTTTGAGATAGCTTCCCTTTCCTTTCCAGCTTCATAGGATAAATAAGAAATCAGAAAGTAACACCCAATCCCATCCACAGGCGGATGTGGGTGGTCACGAAAACCGCGCTACACACGGAGGTAACTCGAACCTGATCTTGTCCCCTTCCTTGATGAGGTCCACCAGCTCGCCCGTCCATGTACGCTTGGGCCTCGAGTTTACTGGCACAAGGGACGTGTGGACGGCTGGAGGAGTAGACGAGGAGGTCCCCGACCCCGTTTGTGGAGGAGGCCTCCACTGGCTGAACCAGCTCTTCCCAATGGTGATGCCACCCTTGCCCTTTGCTTGGGCATTCTTCACCATCCGTTCATGTGCAGAAGTCATTTTACCTGCAAAAACTTAACGAGCGTATTAGCAAAAAGAAAGGATAACAGTCCAAGCAAGCTAAGAAATAAAAGCTACCCAGCAAGGCTAGGGCATCATTCCGAGTGCGGTACTCGAGGAGCTACTTTGTGTTGATAACACGACTCTCCACCTTGAGCCCCCCATCTTCCTCGTAGATTGGTTCCCATCTCTTAGTCACTCACTGAGCAGGGGTAAAACTGTTGACAAAGCCCACCAGCTTCGTATAGCCAGCCTTGTCATCCTTGTCTAGCATATCGGGGGTGGCGGTATAACCATCTGCTCCCATGGTGAAATGGTCCCCGCTCCAGCAGAAGGGGAACCTCAACAACCTCTTCCCCACTATCTTGCCATCCTCATCGATGATATCCTCCCCATTCTCGTCCGTCGAGACCTCCCAGACGAACATGGAGTCAGTGGCCCTCACCGACACAGGCTCAATGATATAGTACCTCTCCTTGAAGGTCCTACTGGACTCAGAAAAGGGTTTAAACAACTTCCTCCCCTGCTTCAGGGAGACCCAGCCGAACTTTCTCCCCGAGACTTGTTGCTGGAGGTGGAAGACTGTAAAGTATAGGGGGGAGTAGCTCTTATCTCAAGGAATTCACACGTCAATTCAAATGCTCGAATAAAGGCAATAGAGTTGGGGTGTAGCTGCGAAGGGGCCAAATCTAGATGCACGAAGACCGGCCTCTGAAAATTAGTAAAGGGCAACCTCAGCCCAATCTCCTTGAAAACATATTCATACACCAGGAATCTCTCCCCGTAGTCCGAGCAGATGTGATCGTCTTCTCTGGGGAAATGGACCTTCCTCTCCCCCTAAGCCCCCACCGTCGTGAGAGTATCTCCGGTATGTGAGCCAAAGACGGAGGCATGCTCCGCAGGTTCCGCGATAGACCACTCTCCCGCGGTATTCCTCAAGGGAGGGGTCTCGTCAACATCGCAGGGAGTAGCAGTGTCTTCTGTGTCACTATCTTCTGAGGAGCTCTCCTCGGGTAGATCTCTAAGAATGTCATCCTCAGTTTTGTGGGCCATCTCATTTACCTAAAAAGCATAGGACAAAGGTGAATTCGATGACAAAATCAAATATACCCTTCCACCGCTAGTCAAGTGAAAGGGTGCGCAAAGTCCCGAGATGACGTCCCCGACCTAATCCATACTCAAATGGCACATCTATAGCGCGAGGAGATGCCTAGGGCAACCCCTCTGACGCACACGTGGAGATCCTCCCTGGTTCACTACCCAGAATATCAGTTGAAGGTCTGTCGGAAAACTCATGAATCCGCTGGAAAACTCATGGAGTACACCAGAAAATTCATAGTTTTCACCGACGACAAACGCTCTCGTCATTGCAACGGCGTCAGAACCAACCCAAAGGCCTAAATTCCTAGGGTTTCGGCAACCCCAGCGGCGGCAGAAAATGGCCAAACCACCTCCTTCCACCAACAGTCACCGAAAACTGCTACTACACTACCCAAATTTCACCCTAACCGCATGAATTCTAAGGAAACAGAAAATAGAAAAGCACACAACAGAGATCAGTTAAAGCAACTTACGTCTTCGAGGAAAAGGTTATGGGGTCGGAGAAATCTGGGCAGTACTTGTACGGTGGTTGGACGGTGGTTGGACGGCGGCTAGACGGCAGCGAATGGCAGAATGCAAAGCAAGGAAACGAAGAAGAGAGAGAAGCGAAAAGTGCAAATCAACAGCTTCTCCCTCTATTTATAGACAACCAGTGGGCACGTGCACGAGCACGCGCGGCTAGGGGCATCATCATGACCCTACCCTAGCCATCATGACGCATTAAATGCAACACATGGCTCGAGGCACACGTGGCATTTCACCTCTTCAGATCACATCAACTGTCGGGCTCCCCGGATGTTAGGCACGCTAAACAATGCTACGTGCCCTGCGGGCATAGACTCCCTCGGGCACCGTATGACAGCCTCGCCTCGTCAACAGGCGACGATCATTTCTAGACCTCTCTGAGACTACAAACTACCCTTAAGTCATCACTCACATGCTCAGGAGCAAGACTCTGGGGGCTCCTGTTCCGAACTGGCCCAATGTCTAGGCATGACCCAATCCACTTCTGCTCCCAAAACGGCCCAATTGTCTAAGTCCAACCAATTCGGGGCAGCATTTACCTTTTTGCCCCTCTATCGCCTAAGGCTGGTCGGATGACCCCATGAATCAGCCGCCCTCCTCGATAGTTCCTGCCCGTTATGCACGGTTCCACCATCCAGAAACAGCCACGACGCCCGTGCCCGCAACTGCGCCTCTGCCCGTGGCAACGGCTAGTTTCTGGCAGTTACTTATTCTTCGGGAAACGGTTATCTCGCCCCGAAAATAGGGACCAATGGCCTAACACTGGAAGCACTATAAAAACCCTTTCATTTGAGAGGGTCGGGTATTCTAAATCATCCTAGGAAACACATACTTTGTATTTTCCTTTCTTTCTCCTGATCCTTACTTTAGCATCGGAGTGCCTTGCAGGTACACCCCCTCCTCATCTTTCACACCCATCATCACATACGTCATCTTTGGCCCACTTCAGGTTCTGATCAGCCGTCAAGATCACATATATTTTGCATTTTTTTAATAAATAAAAACACATCTTGAATCAATAATAAACAAATGAAAAAGCACTTGCAGTTACAAAAACATAACCACTAATTTATTAAATGAACACAATTCAGCTTGATAATTAAAGTATATTGAAGTTGAAGAGTAATTACCATAAGCACAATGAACAAATGGGAGTGGTTGTTTTGATGATGATGATGAGAATAGAGGAAATGAGGAATGGAGGAGACAAAGAGAATTGAGAAAATAAGAAGAGGAAAGGATGTATACATTGTATGTATTGGGTGCACTTTTCTAGGTTGAGGTTCTTCAATGGTGAACCAATACATTATACAATAAAACAAAAAAAATGATCCACTTATGACTCTTCATTTCCTAATATATTAATTAATTTTTTATAAAATAAACATGTCAAATTATATAATTATATATTATATAATATTAAGTTAAATATTATGGTCGGGGTTAGGGAATCCGCGGGGCGGAGGGTACTTCTCCAATCCCCGCCCCAAAGTGTCATCGGGGGAACTTTTCCCTCCATCCCCGTCCCCGCGGGGAATAAAATCCCCAACTTCAAAGCTCTAAACTGATAATCCCTACAGGGATCCCCATTAACGGATGCAAATTGACATCCCTACACAAAGCAAACTAGCTTACAATTAAGAATAAAAAAACTTAAATTTTTTCCCAAATTTGCAGCTTTAGTGCGAAGAAAATAACTTTCACCTCAGACTTTGTTTTGAAATTTTGAACGGTCAAAAGTTAGATATATATGTTACTAACCTGCCCACCAAATTTGAGCTTGATCCAACGGTTAACGAATTCAGGATCTTCGATTTAGTGAGACTTGTTGTAGAAAAACGGGGATGAGTTTCTCTCATCTTTTCTCTCTTTTGAATCCTTATTTTTTCTCTATCTCTCTCAACCCTAAATTGATCATCTCCACTTAAATAAGTGAGACAAATGGGATAATCATATCTGGGCCTTTCTCCACATAGGAAGGAAGCCCAAACCCAACGAATCTCTCCCTCACAACTATGTGGAAGAAATCGCCAAACCGACGATATCACAACAAGCTTCAAATTTCGCTCTTGATAATGCTTTAGTCATCATATCAAAACCATTATCATTTGTATGAAATTTACCTAACTCCAATAACTTAACATCCAAAATATCATGTATCGAATGATATCTCACATCAATGTGTTTGGACCTATTATAAAAAGTTAGATTCTTACCAAGATGAATAACACTTTGACTTTCAACAAATAACACATATTTGTCTCGAACAAAACCAAGCTCCTGCAAAAATTTCTTCAACCATAGTAACTCTTTGCATGTTTCGGTAATTGCAATGAACTCAACCTCTGTAGTAGATATTGATACACACTTTTACAATCTGGACTGCCAAACAACAACTCTCCTGCAAATTTAATCATGTAGCCTGAAGTGGACTTTCTGGAATCAATGTCTCCTGCCATATCAGAGTCAGAGTACCCCATTAGAGTAGGCTTATCTCCTCCAAAACAAAGCCTTGTAGAAGTAGTACCGCGAAGATACCTTAAAATCCATTTCACAACATTTCAATGCTCTCTACCTGGATTTGACAAAAATCTACTAACTGTACCAACAACATGTGCTATATCTGGTCTTGTACACACCATTGCATACATCAAACTACCCACAACATACGCATAAGGAACACCTTTCATATCAAATGCTTCATCTCCACTTGAAGGACTTTGATTAGAACTCAACTTGAAATTAGTAGCGAGAAGAGTGTTTACTGCCTTAAAATTTTCCTTTTGAATCTTTGCAGCACTCTTTCGATATAATTTTCTTGTGACATCTAAAGTTTCTTCTCTTTTCTGTCATGCATGATTCTAATGCCAAGAATCTGTTTAGCTGCTCCCATGTATTTCATGGAAAATGACTCTCCCAATTGCTTCTTTAACATGTTAATGTTAGAAATACTTTTCCCTACAATAAGCATATCATCAACGTATAACAACAGGAAAATGAAGTCATCGTTAGAAAATTTTCAAACAAAGATGCAATGATTTGAAGTAGTCTTCTGGTATCCTTGATCACACATAACATACTCAAACTTCTTGTACCATTGCCTTGGAGTTTGCTTCAACCCATATAAACTCTTTCTCAATCTACACACATGATCTTCTTTACCTTTAACTTGAAAACCATCGAGTTGTTTCATGTAGATCTGTTCCTCCAAATCACCATGAAGGAAATTCGTTTTCACATCCATTTGCTCAACCTCTAAATTAAGAGTAGCATCCAAACTCAGCACGGTTCTAATTGATGACATCTTTACAACAGGTGAGAAAATATCATTAAAATTAATACCCTTTCTTTGACGAAAACCTTTCACCATTAATCTGGCTTTATATCTTAGAGACTTAGAGTTACTCTCATGTTTAACTCTATAAATCCATCTGCTTTCCAAAGCCCTTTTGCCTTTAGGCAGTTTTACTAAATCATAAGTGTAATTATCATGCAATGATTTCATCTCATCATGCATTGCATCCATCCACTTTAGATTTTCATCACTTTCCATGGCCTTTTGAAAACACTCGAGTTCTCCCTCATCAGTCAAGGCCACATACTCAACATAATTATCCCTTGTACAAGGTTTTCTATGCCTGTTAGACCTCCTGAGTTGAACTTGAGATGATTCTGGAGTTTCACCAAAATTCCCATCCTGTGACAAATCGCTCTCCCCTTCACCATCATTAGTTGGAATATTTACCTCATCTCCAAGTTGTTGATCATCAACATAATTATATGGCTTACCATTGTGATCATCACCACCAATAGCATCCAAATTATGACTAGGTAATCGAACTGGATCAACATTAGACAAACTGATATCTTTCTTGGGTGCAGCCTTTTCCACCTTATCAATATCTTCAATAGTTTGGTATTCTATAAACACCGCATCGCGGCTTCGAATAAGCTTCTTCCCTACAGGATCATACAACTTGTAACCAAACTCATCTTGCCCATAGCCGATGAAGATACATTGTTTTAACTTTGCATCCAACTTGGATCTTTCATTCTTTGGAATATGCACAAAAGCCTTACAACCAAAGACTCTAAAATGATCATACTTGACATTCTTTCTAAACCAAATTTTTTCTGGAACTTCACTGTTCAAAGTAACTGTAGGAGTGAGATTAAGAACATGCACTGCCGTGTAAACTGCCTCGCCCCAATAAGGATTAGGCAACTTAGCTTTAGAGAGCATATACCTTACGCTCTCAATTAGTGTTCGAATAATCCTCTTTGCTAAACCATTCAATTGAGGAGTTTTAGGAGGAGTCTTTTCATGTGCAAACCATGTTGTTTGCAATAGAAATCAAATGGTCCACAATACTCTCCACCATTGTATGAACGAACACATTTCAGCTTCTTGCATGTCTGCCTCTCAACCAAAGCATGGAATTCTTTGAACTTTTCTAAAAATTGGTCTTTTGTTTTCAAGGCATAAACCAATAGTTTCCTGGACCAATCATCAATAAAGGTAACAAAATAAAGTGCACCACTAAAGGATTTAACCTTTAATGGACCACAAACATCATAATGTACCAATTAAAGTAGCTTTGACTTCCTTGAGGGAGGATGTCTCTTGAAAGATACTCTAGTCTGTTTACCAGCCATGCAATGAGAACACTTCTCCAAATCGACATTCTTTAATCTAGGAAGAACATCATTTTTTGCCAAAACATTCAACCCCTTTTCACTAATATGACTAAGTCTTCGATGCCACAAAGATGCTTCCACGTCGATAGCATTCACACTGTCCCTAGCAACCAAAGTTTTTGTCCAATACAATTTAGAAAGCTTTTCCCCTCTAGCCACAACCAAGTTACCTTTGTTGAGTTTCCAGTTTCCAGAACCAAAGTGATTATCATAACCACAATCATCTAGCATATGCACAAAGATCAAATTAAAGCGGACATCTGAAGCATGTTTGACACCTCTAAGCAACAATTGCATTCCCATGTTGGTTTGCAAGCAAACATCACCAACACCAATTATCTTAGATACACCATCATTACCCATCTTCAACACTCCAAAATCACCAGAAGTATAAGATGTGAAGAAATCCTTCCTTGGTGTAATATGCAATGTAACACAACTGTCAACTATCCACATGCTCTCGTCTGATACAAGATTAACAGACGCATGATCATGGAGAATAACAAGATCATCACTAGTAGCAGTAATAACACAATCATTATCATTATCTTCATCATCTCTTTGTTTAGACTTATCCTTCTTGACTTTGTTATCTTTTTTCCACTGATAACGATACTTTTGTACGTGTCCTGTTTTCTGACAATAATGACACTCCAGATTGTTGTATCGCGGCTTAGACTTGCTTATGTTATTCTCTCTACCACACTTCAGTTCCTTTTTATGACTTCTCTCCTTGTTTTCAGTGACAAGTACCTCGGGTTGAGATGAAGAACCTCGTGCTTCCTTCTCACCTTCTAATTAAGAAGACCGCCCTCAGTCGTTTCCAAAGAAACAACACGTCTAGAAGCAGAACTTGTGATAGAAACCTAAAATGTCTCATAAGACTCTGGTAAAGATATCAATATAAATAGTCCCAAAAGTTCATCGTCAAATTTGATACTCATTCTTGACATCTGATCAATGAGGCCTTGAAATTCACTCAAGTGATCTGAAATATAAGTACCCTCCTTATACTTCAAACTTATGAAACTATTCAACAAGAACAATTTATTATTCCCTGATTTAGAGGCATACAAGGACTCTATCTTCTCCCACAAAGTTTTTGCATGTGTCTCATTAGCAATATGATTATAAACATTATCTTCTACATATTGTCAAATAAAACCACATACTTGTTGATGTTCAAACTCCCATTCTTTATCAGACACAGAATCCGGCTTTGCGGAACTAAAAACCGGTAAATGCAATTTCTTTATAAATAGTAAGTCTTTCATCTTGCCATTCCATAAATGATAATTAGAACCATTCAAAAATACCATATTCAACAATTGATCGAGTTCCTCTTGCATAACCAGGATCCATTTTGAATCCTGAAGCGCTTCATCAATTGATGTAGGCTCAATCAGAGATACCAAACCCATAAAGGTTTCTTCAAAGGTCTTGATAGAGGATCTAGTTCTGACAGGTTCAGTCTTATCACCCATAATCAATTCTTCAGAGTGTGAAGATCTGTGTTTGCACCTTCTTGGAGGACTAATAGCTTCAACCACTTCTAGTTTAAGAGTTTTAGAATATTTGGTCTCAGGCATTTTTACTTCTGGTGTCTTTTCTTCAAAACCTGAATAAGTTGTCTCAAAATCTGCAAATTTATCAACTAGCTTTGACTTTTCAGAGTCAAGCTTATCATCGAATCTGACATGGATTTATTATTCAAAATTTGTGTCTCAGTATTATATACTCTATAGCCTTTTGAGTGTTCATAGTATCCTAACATGATGAACTTCTGTTCCTTAGAATCAAACTTGCCAAGATTCACTTTAGTGTTCAAAATAAAATAAGAGCATCCAAAAGGATGGAAATAATAAATGTTGGGTTTACGATTCTTCCACAATTCATAAGAAGTCTTTCGCAGAATAGGTCTTATAAAGATTCTGTTCTAAATATAACATTTTGTATTGACCGCTTCTGCCCAAAAGTGTTTGGCCATATTAGTCTCATGAATCATGGTCCTTGCCATTTCCTGCAAAGTCATATTATTCCTTTCTACAACTCTATTCTATTGTGGATTTTTAGGGCAGGAGAAATGATCGGAAAATAGCAAGTGTACTATTCTGCCTCTGTAGTAATAACAGGGGAAATCCCCAGTATCGTTCTCAAGGACTACTTGACGATACAAAGTTCTGGATCAGTTTCAATTAAACAAAAAGTCTTTGGGGGGTTTTCAAATTGTTTGGTGAAATTATGATTACAGAGCAAATAAAAACAAGTGAAATAGTTGAACGATAAATAGATATGAGCAGACTGTTAGGGAAGGTGTATGATTCTTTAAACAACACTTTCAATTTAAAAATGCAATAACAGATCCTCGATAATTGATTACCGGTTCTTTAGGGTCGTTTACTCCTAAGTCCTTAGTGAGAAAACCTTTGATTACTCAACCTAATTACTATGTCCATAGGCAATTACGGTTAAAACAAAGCATTCATATATCAAGAATATTCCGGTTATTGTAAGGTATCCCTAGTCCTAGGTGATATCTATTACAACATGTTTTCAACCAGATCAGTGAACTATGGCTGTCCAACCTAATTCCCTCACAAAGTTTCAGAATTCGTTTGTCTGACGAATAAGGCATTAAGAACGGAGATGAAAACAAATCAACGATTAAGAAAATAAAATTTCCATTGCATCAATTAAATTGAACTCATTACATTCAGAATCAGGGACACCCCCTAACAATGGGGGGTTTAGCTACTCATAACAGAAAATAAAAACATGGAAGAAAATGTTGTCATTACAGAAATCGGGAGGAATCAATATTCAATCGTGAATAACTCTTGAAAATATGAATCCACTCTAAAATCCTGAGTTCTCCAGCCTCTAAAACGTGTCTTTACTCTCAAAAATCGTCCAACCCTTCAAAAATCGTATTCTCGAACTAAATAGCCAGCTTCTGGGCTTTTTAGAAAATTGGGCTTCATTATGCGTAATGCACTAGGTGTTACGCGTAATGCCTTCTTGACGTGTTCAGTACCCTACGCGTAACCCTCTGGGTCGGCCATCCATGAAAGTCCTTATGTGTAATGCTCTATATGTTACGTGTAAGGGTAGAGACGTTGACTTTTCCTCCCTCTGGTGGTTTGCGTAACATACGTGTATCAGGGCTATGCAATACACGTAAAGTAGGGGCATTACGCGTATGGGCAGTGGTTTTGCCTTTTTTTTCTCCTTTTTCTCTGCCTTCTCGTTCTAGCTCGATTTTGCGTCCAATCTTTGATCCTCTGAGCTCCCAAACCTGTATTTGACCTGTTAACATTCCAAAAGCGTAAAATATCCTCGAGAAATTCATAATTCATGACACACTTAGACATAACAAAAACAAACACAAATGCTTAAGAAATACATTCCAATTCATACAGTTCACCTGAGTTATTGATGTTTAAATGATGAACAACATAGCACAAATGGTGACTGATCACAATCCCAAACTTAGCTTGTTGCTTGTCCTCAAGTAACATTATATGCAGAGAAAAATTATGTCACCCCAAACTTACTTCCAAAACACGACTTACCACAATACTTTTGAGATCTTTCGCTACCGACTATTGCTACTACATCTTTGGTTTTCCATGCTGTTTACAACCATTTGTTTAGAAACACTTTCACTGGGAAACACTACTTCACCTGTCAGCTTATTTCACACTCTCACCAAGTCTCTCGGGGTTAAAGTGTTTTAACGCTCAAATCAAAGTAAGCAATATCAGATCAACAGTTTGAACAAATTCTCTAATCATATCAACATGCACAACACACACACTTTTTGAGGTCTTTGGGTTGTAACGGGGCTTGGGTTAAGGTGGGATATAAAAAGGAACAAGGGTTTATTGGTTCAGAGCCAGTGAGATCATTCTTTTCACTATGTTCAATCAATGGTGCTTTTGCTGGGATCTTTAGAGTCCAATCTGGTGAGTGCAAAAGAGAATTTTTTTTCGAGGTTGAAAAATATTTCTCATTTTATTTCACCTTCTTTTGCTTTTGTTTTTCTCTCTCTTTTCTTTTTATATTGCACTCACCTTGCATAGCTACCCCAAACTTAAAGGTTGTTATTCTAACAACAACCCCAAACTTAAAATGAACACAAATTCCAACATAATAACACAGACTCTGAACAGGGTAGGTGAAGAGATGTGGCCATGGGTAAATAATGTGGGTATAAAACCAAACAAAGGGATTTAGGCTCAAATGGGGTGAATGAAGGATAATAATAAATAAAATAAACGGGATGGCTTGAAAGGTTCTGGGTGATAAACAAAAAAAATGCCTCAGTGTGTGTTATCGTACAACCAATAGTCATAAAGAACGTACGCAAACCATGATTGATAAAGACATACCTGATATACTCTCATGATGGAATCTGTGTTTGATTTTTTCTGAACTCACCGTGACGGGTAAAGCTGACAACTTCCATAGTGCATCTTTGTTGAATGCCATTCACTCCTGGTTATTATAGAATTGTTCCACCATCAATATCACTCAAATATAGTGCGTCCAATCATATACAGAAGTATCAATCAGACGGGGTGACTTAAGCAGAGGACTTTCAAGCACATGGTGCAAGTGATCAGTATCATCCACTATAGCTAGTAATCATCATTTACTCAACAAAGGAACAAGTTACTGTATGAACGAAAAAAAACAAAATTCATTAAAATATCAAAACCCACAACGGGCAATTACAAACACACGAAATAAAAATGAAAGTACATAACGAAAAACACGAAAAAGTACAATGAAAGGGAAACAACTATAATAAAAATAACATAAACAGAAAATACAATGAAAGAAAACAAATCTAAAAAAAATCAGGTATGCGCTCCATCACCACCATGTCCATCCTGCATATCAACATCAAAATTGATGAATGAAGCCAGATCAATCTGGTCATCCTACACAAGTCTGGTAAGTGGGGTCATAGCCTCAGAATGCCCCTGAGAAGTCTGATGTTACTGCTGAGGTGGCGGTCTGACAGGGGTCTGTTGCTACTACTGCACTTGCGCCCCTAGCTGAACTGGGTACTCCCTGCCAATATACGTGTATCGGCCAAAATAAGGGGTCGGTGGGTCTCCTGCAAATCTGTCTCTGAAACGCTGAGCCTCTATCCACAAATCGGTCTGATGAGTCAAATAACGACCCAATATGCCCAAGTGTAAGCAAACATCCTGCATCAGACAAAATTGCAACATTTGGAGCCTGTAATCACATGAGTCCTCATCAGCAACAGAAGGAGTCACTTGAGGTGGATCCTCACGCGGAGGAACACTAGTACCTGCCTCATGGTCATGCGAGCGCCTCAGTGGTGGGGGCTCCTCTCCTGTAATATAATGATTCTTCAACCGAGTAGGATCCAGTGAGCGTGCATCTCTCAAAATCATATTACCACTAAAATATGTCACTTCAGCCTTCTTACATAACAAATAGATCATCGTCGCATGTCCTAGTGACTTCTTCGATGATTGAGTTATCTCATCCAAGTCCGCCGAAATGATTCGCCCAATGTTCAACTTCTTGTTTTTGATAAAGAAGTATAGAGCCAGAGCCTGCTCAGTGATCAAGTCTGAACCACTACGATTCGTATCTAGAGTATGGTGAATGAAGTAAGCCCAAGCTTTAGGAATTGGGGCTAAGTCCACTACCAGCATCTTCGATGAGGATGGCTTTGATGTAGGGTGCCAATCCTTACCTGGTCTCGCTAACAAACTCTTCATTTCTTCATACGACCATCTATTTTTGTCAGAATATTTCATCGTAAAGAAAGGACAATGAGAGTCATCGAATCTGCATTTCAGAACCCTGTTTACAGTTTTCCAGTCATACGAAACTACTTTCCCACAGACCCAAGACTCTAACTTTGTAACATCAGCTTCACCGCTCTCATCTGGTACCCGATACACATTTGCATAAAATTCAAAGACCAATTCTTTTGCAACAGCTCGAATATTCTTGTTCTGATAATCGAGTTTTTGCTTTTTAAGTATAACGGAGACCTCTGGTAATTCGCCATCCTTGAGAACCCATGCTTTTTCTTCAATAATGTTTCGTGTGGTTAATTGTATGTGACGTTCAACGTGATCATCAGACAAGAAAAATAGGCTTTCATCAGGGGATTGAGACATACCTGTTGAATTTGTAGAAAAACTGGAAAACAAAAGGAAAAATTTTGCAGAGAAAAAGTAATACGCACAACTTCGCATAACAGAGAAAGCAAAAAATGACACAAATGTACGGAAAAAATATTTAAACAAACTGAAAAATGTGTTACGCGTATGATACGGAGCCTTACGCGTAATGAATGAGTGTTATGCATATGTTACGAAGCATTTTTATGTGGAAATTACCATATCGCGTAACAGATCACGTATGGATGTGTCATTTCGCGTAACCTACGCGTATTTGGATTATTACTCGTAATGCCAGATCTCGTAAGAGCTGGCTTACGTGTATCCTACGCAATCAACCAGAGGAGCTTGTTTTTGCATGGTGTTACGCGTAATAGCTAGTACATTACGCGTATCACCAGAGAGATGCAATTTTTTCAAATTTTTTTCTTTTTCAAATTTTTCTAAGTTATTTCTCAGCACTTGGGGTTCCTCTGATGCACCAGACTCAAATAAAATGCAATTAACAACTGAAATAACAATACAAAATAAATTAAAAAAAACTACAAAAAGAAAATAAAAATAATTTAAAAAACTCCCTTGGGTTGCCTCCCAAGAAGCGCTTCGTTTAACGTCGCGTGGCTCGACGGGTTACCATATCATCATGCCAGACGAGCCTCTTCTACTGGGCCACTTCCTTGACCTTGGTAGTAAGGTTTCAATCTTTGTTCATTAACCTTGAAAGTATCCCCATTTTTCTCATTCTTCAGCTCTATTGCTCCATGAGGGAAAACTTTGTGAACCATAAATGGAGACTTTAATTTTCCAGGGAACAACTTCAACCTGGAATTGAAAAGCAACACCAACTGTCCTTCCCAAAATTTTTTCTTCTGGATCTTTTGATCATGCCATTTTTTTGTTTGTTCCTTATAAATTTTGGCATTCTCATGAGTCTGATTCCCGAATTCTTCTAACTCATGTAGTTGAAGAATTCGGGATTCACCAGCTTTTAAAATATCACAGTTCAGGAACTTGGAAGCCCAAAAATCTTTGTGCTCGAGCTCGAGCGGCAAATGACATGCTTTACCATAAACCAACTGATAAGGAAACATACCTATTGGGGTTTTGAACGATGTTCTGTATGCCCACAGTGCATCATTAAGCTTTACTGACCAGTCTTTCTGAGAAGCACTAACAGTCTTTTCAAGAATCTGCTTTATCTGCCTGTTAGACACTTTAACTTGCCCACTCGTCTGAGGGTGATACGGAGTGGCAATCTTATGCTTCACATTATACTTCCTCAACAAATTCTCCATCAACTTGTTTAGAAAATGGGTACCTTCATCACTGATTAAAGCTTTTGGTACCCCAAACCTAGAGAAAATGTAATTTTTAAGGAAGTTTACCACCACTTTAGCATCATTTATGGGCAATGCTACAACTTCTACCCATTTTGTCATATATTCTACAGCAACCAGGATATAATTCTCCCCAAAGGATGGTGGAAAAGGTACCATGAAATCTATCCCTATACATCAAACAATTCTACCTCTGGCATAGCATTCTGAGGCATCTGATTCCTTCTGAAGATGTTGCATGTCCTTTGACATTTGTCATATTCTCAGACTATGTGGTGAGCGTCCTTGAATAAAGTAGGCCAATACAAACCTGACTGGAGGACTTTTGTTGTTGTCCTATTGTAGCCGCGCGAGATGGACTCCCGCCCTTTTACATGTGAACTTTTAATTTATCCCAAAGATAAGGAAGGGGAAAATTTTGAATAAACCTGTGAGTGTGTGCGATGAAAAATAATGTACTTAAGAGATTGGGAATCAGGATTGGTTATACAAAGGGAATGTATTAGCACCCTAAGTATCTATAGTATCCTATAGGAACCTCTTGTATATATTTGTGTTACTTAGGGACTTGGCTATGAATAGCTTTAAATACCATGGTATCTATCACTTCTACGGTATGACTTGTCCCTATGTCTTCTTTGTGTTTCATGGTGTTCCTCACATTAATTTTCAACTCCTTATCATAAACCTTGAGGGTCATGGTACCTCCCTCAATGTCTATCATACACCTCCCGGTTTCTAGGAAAGGTCTTCCCAAAATCAGCGGGATTTCCTCATCTTCTGGCATCTCAAGAATCACAAAATCAATAGGAAACACAAATTTATCAATTTTAACCAGAACATCCTCAACCACCCCATAAGGTCTCTTGACTGAGTGATCTGCAAACTGGAGTGTCATCCTGGTGTCTTGAACATTTCCTATTCCTAACTTCCTATATATGGACAAGGGCATAAGACTCACACTAGCCCCCAAATCAATTAGTGCCTTTTTGAATGATTTATCCCCAATTCTGCACAGAATGGTGACAGAACCTCTATCTGGCTTCTTCACTGGAATCTTCATGCCCTGCAAAATAGCACTACAAGTTTCAGTTAGAATAACAGGTTCAGTGTCGATCGTGCGTTTCTTGGAGATGATGTCTTTCATGACTTTGGCATATATGGGCATTTGCTCAAGTGCTTCAGAGAATGGAATATTGATTTCTAACTTTCTGAACATCTCTAAGAACTTATCAAAAAATTTCTCATGTTGCCTCTTCTTCTTGTTTCTTGTGGAGAATGGAAGCTTTATTATGGGTTTTGGTTTAGTGGGTTTTTCTTTCACAACCTGTTTTGGTACAACCTCTTCCTTAATAGTGGTATTATTTTCTTTGATTTCCATATCCACTTCGAGCAATTGGTCTACTTCCTCAGGTGTCTCTTCAGAAACTCCAACTGATTTCCCACTTTTGGATGTCACAACACTCATATTATTATGATCTCTCAGATTTGTCACTGTTGCAATAGGTAAGGCACCTTGTACTTGAGAATTTGCTATCTGTTGTGCTATCTAACTCATTTGAACTTCCAGATTCTTAATAGAAGCAGTAGTGTTCCTCTGATTATTTCTGGTCTCCTATTGGAATTGGGAACTTTCAGCAGCCGTCTTTTCAATGGCAATTTCCCAATCCGCTTTCTTGGGTGCTTGTTGTTGATAGTGTTGTTGATATAGTGGTTGTTATTGCTGTGGTTGATTCTGATACTGAATAGGTCCCTATTTTTGAACATTCCCTTGCTGATCCTTCCAGGAGAAATTTGGATGGTTCTTCCAACCTGGATTGTATGTGTTAGAATAAGGGTTGTTCTGCCTCAGAAAATTAATTGCTTCAACTTGTTGCGCAATAGCAACACAATGCATGGAAAAACGAGGTCCACCACAAATCTCACAACTAACAGCTTGAACAGGTTTAACTTGGGCTACAGTTTGAGTACCTACATTCATAGCTTTGAGTCTTCTTTCAACTTCAGCAGCAATTTGATCTTCAATCTTTACCACTTGATTTCCCCGCAATGGCTTCAATGATCTTCTTAATACCAGTGGCTGTTGTAAAGTTGGATGAGCCACCATCAGTTGTATCAATATGTTGCTTTGTCTTCATTCTGAGGCCATTTACAAACATTTACATCTATTCAATTTGATCCATATTGTGAGTGGGACAAGCTACCAATAACCTCTTAAATCTCTTGTAAGCATCACCAAGTGACTCTCCTTCTGTCTGCTTAAAATTCATAATATCATATCTTTTGCGAATATAAACAGAAGCAGAAAAGTATTCATTAAGAAAATTTTTCTCCATCTCTTCCCAAGTAGTAATACTCCCAGCAGGTAATGAGTAAAACCATTATTCAGCATCTTCAGAAAGAGTGAACGGAAACATTATTAATTTCTTTGCTTCTTCTGAGTGCCCCTCAATCTTCAAAGTAGTGCTCATAGTAAGAAACCTTTGCAAATGCTTATTTGCATCTTCATTTATCTTCCCTGTGAATAGAGGTGGCAAAACGGGTCGTGGCCCGCCCATCCGCCAAAAAATGGCGGGTTGGGTTGGAATTTTGGGCCCGCCGCCCACCAATGCCCGCCCCGCTAAAAACCGCCACCCGCCAAAACCCGCCGCCTGCAAAAGCCCGCCGCACCTTTTTTATTAACATGGTTGGTATTTTATTTTCCAAATTATATACAGTATGAAATTTGTATACAACCTTGCATCACATGAAAATTATATACTTTATGAAAATTATTTACTATGATAATCATTATGAAATTATTTACAATATAAAAATTATTTACTAGCCTTGCATCACATGAAAATTATATACAGTATGAAAATTAATATACAGTATGAAAATTTTAAGATTCTCCAAATTATTAGTCTTGCTCATATTTTATTTGCCTTGCGCAAAAAATTGCTCAGTAAGCCATTTGTGCATGCTTTTATAAAAACACATAGTTTGTTTAATTTGTGCATGCTTTTATAAAAACACATAGTTTGTTTAATTTGTGCATGCTTTTATAAAAACACATAGTTTATATACATTGCTCAATAGGCCAATTTTTATACAAAATTTATAAAAACACATGTTTTGTGGATGCTTTTAACGGGACTGTTTGAGAAATTTCTAACCCAATTTGTTCTTATTGAAAGGTAAAAAAAAAAGCCTTTTAATTTCTTAAAAAAATGGAAAAAATAAAAATAAAAAAAGAAGGAGGGCAAGCCCGCCGCCCGCTAACCCGCCAACTTGGCGGGGCGGGCTTGATTTTCATGCCCATTTAAACTTGGCGGGCATGTCCGTCCCGCTCTTTTTTTGGAGGGCATTAAGCGGGGCGGGGCGGGCGGCCCGTTTTGACACCCCTACCTGTGAAAGGTCTCTTCTCAAGCTGTCTGATTATTGTCGGGTGCAGCTGAAAGTGTACAACATTTATCGGTTGATTCACAATAGTCAACCGACCTGCTGAAGCATTTGCTCCTCCATAGTCCCCAAGAAGCCTTTCTTGAGGTTCACTCATTACTATTTCTGTCTGACTCTGTATCTGAATTTGAACATGTATCTGACTGATCAGAATGAACAGAAACTCCTTCCTCTCTTTCTTTTTCTGAAATTGGAGTCTCTTCTTCTGAAGCTGCCAGTTTTGCTTGTTTAGCTTGTCTGAGCCTAGCATGCAAAGATCTTTCTGGTTCTGCGTCAAAAGGAAAATCAGTCAAGGGCTTTCCTCGCATACAAAGATTAGACAAAGATCAATAATAAGATAAAAAAAATTATAAAAATAATAGAAATTAAAATTTTAGTTGCAGAGCAACAAAATTCTAATTGAAATAAATCTATGAACTCTATTATCTTTGGCAGTCCCTGGCAACAGCGCCAAAAACTTGATCGGAAAAATAGCAAGTGTATTAGTCTGCCTCTGTAGTAATAATAGGGGAAATCCCCAGTATCATTCTCAAGGACTCCTTGACGATATAGAGTTTTGGATCAGTTTCGATTAAATAAAAAGTCTTTGGGGGTTTTCAAATTATTTGGTGAAATTATGATTGCAGCGCAAATAAAAACAAGTGAAATAGTTGAACGATAAACAAATATGAGCAGACTGCTAAGGAAGGTGTATGATTCTTCAAACAACACTTTCAATTTAACAATGCAATAACAGATCCTCAATAATTGATTATCGGTTCTTTAGGGTCGTTTACTCTTAAGTTCTTAGTGAGAAAACCTTTGATTACTCAACCTAATTACTATGTCCATAGGCAATTACGGTTAAAATCAAGCATTCATATATCAAGAATATTCCAGTTATTGTAAGGTATCCCTAGTCCTAGGTGATATCTATTACAACATGTTTTCTACCAGATCAGTGAACTATGGCTGTCCAACATAATTCCTTCACAGATTTTCAGAATTCGTTTGTCTGACGAATAAGGCATTAAGAACGGAGATGAAAACAAATCAAAGATTAAGAAAATAAAATTGCCATTGCATCAATTAAATTGAATTCATTACATTCAGAATCAGGGACACCCCCTAGCAATGAGGGGTTTAGCTACTCATAACATAAAATAAAAACATGGAAGAAAATGTTTTCATTACAGAAATCGGGAGGAATCAATCTTCAATTGTGAATAACTCTCGAAAATATGAATCCACTATGAAATCCTGAGTTCTCTAGCCTCTAAAATGTGTCTTTGCTCTAAAAAATCGTCCAATCCTTCAAAAATCGCATTCTCGAACTAAATAGTCAGCTTCTGGGCTTTTCATCAAATTGGGCTTCATTATGCGTAATGCACTAGGTGTTACACATAATGCCTTCTTGATGTGCTCAGTACCCTACGCGTAACCCTCTGGGCTGACTATCCATGAAAGTCCTTACGCGTAATGCTCTAGATGTTACGCGTACGGGAAGAGACGTTGATTTTTCCTCCCTCTGGTGGTTTGCGTAACATACGTGTATCAGGGTTACGCAATACGCGTAATGTAAGGGCATTACGCGTATGGGCAGTGGTTTTGCCATTTTTTCTCCTTTTTCTCTGCCTTCTCTTTCTGGCCCAGTTTTGCGTCTAATCCTCGATCTTCTGAGCTCCCAAACCTGTATTTGACCTGTTAACATACCAAAAGCGTAAAATATCCTCGAGAAACTCATAATTCATGGCACACTTAGACATAACAAAAACAAACACAAATGCTTAAGAAATACATTCCAATTCATATAGCTCACCTGAGTTATTGATGTTTAAATGATGAAAAACATAACACAAATTGTGACTGATCAAGAAATCATGGGAGATTCCATTCTCATCAAAGAGTTTCACAAAATCTTTGTTTTTAAATTCACCATCATAATCACTTCTGACTTTTACAATTCTGAGATCTTTCCCATTTTACACTTGGGAGCAGAAAGTAAAAAACACAGAATGTGACTCATCCTTGTGTATGAGAAATTTCACCCATGTCCATCTATTGTAGTCATCAACAATGACTAGCCCATACTTACTGTTCTGGACTGGACCAATGGCTAGAATTGGCCCAATCCGCCTCTGCTCCAGAGCGGCCCAAATTGCCTAAGCCCAATCCACAGAGGGGCAAAAATGACATTTCTGCCCCTCCAACCGGGCAAGGAACGCAACGTTCCTCCCCGGCTTTTATGCCTGTTACGCACGGCTTCCTCGCTGCCCGAACAGCAAAGGACAGGTGCCCGGAACTGCGTTTATGCCCGACATAATGGCTAGTTTCTGGCACCCTGCCCGACATAACGGCTAGTTTGGGCAGTTACCTATTCTTTGGGGAAAACGGTTATTTCACCCCGAAAATAGGACCGTTGGCCACGCGCTGGGGGCTCTATATAAACCCTCTCGCTTGAGAGGGTCAGGTATCATATTTTCACCCTAAGAATACACTTTGTACTTGCCCCTTTTCTCTGACCCTTTCTTACTTGAGCGTCGGAGTGCCTTGCAGGTACACCCCCTCTTCTCCTCATCAACATTCCGAACACCTCGCCCATCTGACGACCAGCATACGTCCGAGCACCTTGCCATCTGACGACCAGCTTATGTGGACCCGTTCGAATACTCCGGATCAGTGGCGCCGTCTGTGGGAACTCCTTGTTCTCCCCTTCTTTCTTTCCTCCTCGGAAACTAAAAGATCAAAACATACTTTCTTTGATCCGCCCACATATGGCCGCTCAGAACTCCGCAAAAAGTGCTGACGTTACGGTTCTCGTTCCCGTCAATAAGATGGACGTCGACGGCAGATCTCCGTTACTTTCTGATCCCCGTTTCCTCCGAGACGGGGCTGCTGCATCTCCAACTCCTCCTCCCGCCGAGCAAGGAGGCAAGCAGCCACCGTCGGGTGAACGACCGATTCCTCTCCCTCCCAGCGCCGACCTGGCTGTTGCAGCTCTTTTGGAAGCTGTCAACCGCACAAACCTCCTCATCTTGCAGCAAGGAGAAAGAATAGGAGCTCTCGAGGAAGCATCTCTTCCAAGATCCTCTCCTCCCAAGAGTAAGCACCGAAAATCAAGAAGCCTGTCACCTAGGCGTGGGGAAGACCATAGATCGAGGCATGATCCTGAATCACAACACGTTCGCAAGCGCGACCAGATCTCCCCGCGAGATCGATCATCACCAAGACACAAGAGAACGAGGCAGGATAGGCATTCTCCACCGGTCAGACCTCGTGATCGGCTACCCTCACCTCGCAGAGACCTCCGCCGCGAACGCAGACAACGGTCACCATCAACTCCGAGTTCAGACAGCGACGATGAGCCTCGTGACCCGTTGTCCCACAGGATCTTGGTCACCCGTCTCCCTAAGGGACTAGAGAAGCCTCCGTCTCTAGGGACTTACGATGGAACCACTGACCCAGACGAGCACATAGAAAACATAGATGCTCTCTTGGACTACAGGGGGGTACGAGGAGCCATCAAATGCCGCATATTCCCGACCACGCTCTGGAAGGGAGTAATGACATGGTACAAGCAACTGCCAAAAGAATCCATTACATCCTGGAGGCAGCTGGGGAGGATTTTCTCCCATCATTTTACTGCATCGCGACGCCATCCAAAGACCGAGGCGTCCCTCAGAGCGGTCGTACAGGGAAGAGATGAGCCTCTTCGGGCTTACATTGAACGGTTCAACAAGGAGGCCATCCAAGTGCCAACGACTGACGACATGAAGAAATTCCTGCTCGAGCAGGGATTACGTCCTGGCTCAGACTTCGCGAAAGCCATCGGCCTCGATCCACCGAGGAACCTTAACGCCCTTCTCCTCCAAGCCCAGTCGCACATACAATATGAGGAGAAGGTCGCTGTACACTCTATCCGGGCCTCTCGACGCCACGAAGGTTCCCGCTCTTCCAGAGCTGAAGAAACCTCGACTTCCCGTCGGGGAGATAAAAGACGCGACGATCGACCTCGCGATGTACGCGAACAGAAGGGACCTTCTGGGCGGTTCCATGATTATACCCCCCTCACTACCTCGAGGGAGAAAATCTTGTCCGAATGTGCCAACTCAGAATTCAAGCAGGCGGAAGTCCGTTTCCCCAAACAGCTGCCGGTCAGACCGGGTGTAGACAAATCCAAGTATTGCCGCTTCCACAAGAGTCACGGTCATACGACGGAAGAATGCATCCACCTCAGAGATGCCATAGAGATCCTTATTCGCGACGGCCACCTGAAGCAGTTTGCGAAAAAGAAAGATGCTCCCCGACAAGAAACCCAGGAGAGCAAAAAGGTTGCAGAAGAGACTCCACCCTCCGATGACACCAACGTACAGGTCGATATGTCCATAACTCGGCCAGAGGACTTCCGCATCCCTGATGGTCTGCCCGTCTCCACGTACCTCGCTACTCAAAAGCCCGTATAAAGGCCAACGAATTGGGGTAGAGTTGAGAGGGCGCCAGCTTCAGATGCTCGAATACCGACCGCTGGAAATCAGTGAAAGGCAACTCAGCCCCAAATCTTTGAAAGCATACTCGTACATCGTAAAGCGGTCCCCGAAATCCGAGCAGACCCGCTCATCCAAGGTGGGAAAATGCACTTTCCAATCCCCCTCTGGGCCCACCTCTATAAAGACGTCCGCCAAAGACCTTGCGAACGTAGAAATATGTTCGGACGGCTCGGCCACCTCCCACTCCTCCGGACAGAACCCTTCAACATCTTCCTCCATGACATCCGATTCTTCTTCCTCCTCAACTTTGCTCGAGGAGCTCGATGCCGCCGAGCTCGAAGTCGCAGAACTCGAAGCCGTCGAGCTACTATTCTCCTCGGAGCCAGTTTCCTCCTCGGACGTGTCTAGAATAACTTCTCTCTCTAGCCCCATCGCCATTACGATCACCTAAAAAAGCAGAGAAAGACAGTGAATTCGACAGGAAATCAAATCCACCCTTCCACTGCCAAGTCAAGTGAAAGGGAGCGCAAAAGGCTAAGGACAATCTCCCCAGCCTAAGTCCTAACATCAAAAGAAAAACCTCCCCGCGAGGAGATGCCCGAGACATACCATCTTTCTACGAAGAACCTCCCCGCACTCGTGCCCAGATTCCATTTGAAGCTCCACCGGAAACCGCAAGGCTCCACCGGAATCTGGAAACGTTTTACCGAAAAATTCACTGTTCCATCAGAAGATAATCAGACACGGTGGTCACGACTCGCAACCACGACGTAGACCACCATGCTCACCGAACACACTACCTACTCCGGCGAGATGCTAGAGGCAGCAAAAGGGAAGAACCACCGTCCACCACCAACACTCGCCAGAAACCTACCTATTTTGTCACCTAAAGCTAACCCTAACCGCATACAATCTACCACTAACAACAAAAGAGAGTAAAACAAGCTACAAATCAGAAAACTTACTTGATTTGAGTAGAAGAAAAAGATTGCTCGAAGCTTGGTGCGGTGGTCGGATGCTCTGAAGACGGTGACGGGCAAGAATGCAGAAGAGGCGAAGAGAAATCAGAGAGAAAAAGTGCAAAATGGGACAATCTCCCCCCTTTTATACTGAGGGGCACGTGCACACACGCGCACGTAGGCAATAATGACTGCCCACTAGCCATCATTACCTATTAACTGCTACACAGGGCTCGAAGCACACGTGGCAACCCGACGTTTCCCATTCTGTCTGACGTTTTATCTCCCCGAATACCGGGCAATAGAGTCTCGACCACGAATATCACGGACACAAAGTGCCACGAGCACCTCGAGACAGACATCCTTGTCTCCAAACGACGACTCCGCGCTAGTTCCCCGGAGCGACGAGCAGTCCTTAAGTCATCACTCCCATGCTCGGGAGCAACGACTTGGGGGGCTCCTGTTCTGGACTGGGCCAATGGCTAGAATTTGCCCAATCCGCCTCTGCTCCAGAGCGGCCCAAATTGCCTAAGCCCAATCCACAGAGGGGCAAAAATGATATTTATGCCCCTCCAACCGGGCAAGGAACGCAACGTTCCTCCTCGGCTTTTATGCCCGTTACGCACGGCTTCATCGCTGCCCGAACAGCAAAGGACAGGTGCCCGGAACTGCGTTTATGCCCGACATAACGGCTAGTTTCTAACACCCTGCCCGACATAACGGCTAGTTTGGGCAGTTACCTATTCTTTGGGGAAAACGGTTATTTCGCCCCGAAAATAGGACCGTTGGCCACGCGCTGGGGGTTCTATATAAACCCTCTCGCTTGAGAGGTTCAGGTATCATATTTTCACCCTAAGAATACACTTTGTACTTGCCCTTTTTCTCTGACCCTTTCTTACTTGAGCGTCGGAGTGCCTTGCAGGTACACCCCCTCATCTCCTCATCAACATTCCGAACACCTCGCCCATCTGATGACCAGCATACGTCCGAGCACCTTGCCATCTGACGACCAGCTTACGTGGACCCATTCGAATACTCCGGATCACTCCGAACATCCTTTAAATTTAAAAATGTTGTTTCCACCTCCAGAACTTTGGAGCTTTTACACATTTACTTATTTGGCCCCGTCAAAACGGCATCAGTCAATGGCAAAAAGTATGGACTTGTCATCATTGATGATTATAGTCGTTGGACATGGGTAAAATTTCTTAGACACAAGAATGAGTCGCATTTTATGTTTACAGGTTTCTGTTCTCAAGTGCAAAATGAATTTAATTCTAAAATTGTTCGAGTTAGAAGTGATCATGGTGGCGAATTTGAGAATTAACTATTTGAAGAACTATTTGACTCTAATGGCATATATCATGATTTATCATGTCCTAGAACTCCACAACAAAATGGAGTTGTAGAAAGGAAAAATAAAACGTTGCAAGAAATGGCCAGAACCATGATCAATGAAACTAATGTAGTTAAGCACTTATGGGGAGAAGTTGTGAACACAATATGTTATATTCATAATAGGATCTCCATTAGACCCATTATGGAGAAGACTCCTTATGAACTGTGTAAAGAAAGAAAACCCAACATTTCCTACTTTCATCCTTTTGGATATCCATGTTTTATTTTGAATACTAAAGACAATCTAAACAAGTTTGATTCTAAAGCACAAAAGTGTATTATGTTAGGATACTTATAACGCTCTAAGGGCTATAGAGTATACAATACAAAAACATGTATTGTCGAGGAATCAATCCATGTTAGATTTAATGATAAGCTTGACTCAGAGATGTCAAATCTAATTGAGAATTTTGTAGATCTGGAAGTTACCCTCACAGGTTTTGGAGATAGGACAAAAGAATCTGAAATCATAGATCCAAAACACGCTGATACATCAGAAGCAACTGAATGTCCTTCCATGCAGAAAGGACAAAGGCTTAGACAAACTATTTTTAATGATCTGATTCTAGGAGACAAAGCTGAACCTGTCAGAACAAGATCTACATTCAAACATTGTGAAGAAGTACTCTTAGGATTGGTATGTCTGATAGAACCAACATCTTGTGAAGAAGCACTTCAGGACAATTAATGGATTCTTGAAATGCAAGAAGAGCTAGATCAGTTCTCCAAGAATGATGTCTAGGACCTAGTGCCTAAGCCCAAGGGAACTCATATTATTGGAACAAAATGGGTGTTCAGAAACAAATTAAATGAGAAAGGAGAAGTTGTCAGAAACAAAGCACGACTGGTCGCACAAGGTTACAGTCAACAAGAAGGAATTGACTATAATGAAACCTTTGCTCCAGTCGCCAGGTTAGAAACTATACGCCTTCTCATCTCTTTTGCTGTTAATAATAATATTAAGTTATATCAAATGGATGTTACAAGTGTGTTTCTAAATGGTTACATTTCTGACGAAGTATATGTTCACCAACCTCCAGGTTTTGAAAACTCTAAGTTTCCAGAACACGTTTTTAAACTTAAGAAGTCATTGTATGGTCTTAAACAAGATCCCAAAGCTTGGTATGAAAGATTAAATTCTTTTCTTTTAGAAAATGACTTTACCAGAGGAAAAGTGGATACTACTCTCTTCTGTAAGAACTTTGGAAACGACCTCATAATATGTCAAATCTATGTAGATGATATAATTTTTGGTTCTGCTAATACTTTTGCATGTCAATATTTCTCTAAGCTAATGCAGGCAGAATTCGAAATGATCCTAATGCAAGAGTTAAAGTACTTTCTGGGAATTCAAATCAATCAAACTCCAGAAGTCACATTTATACATCAAGGAAAATATACTAAGGAACTTCTAAAGAAGTTTGATATGACAGAAAGCAAACCAGCTAAAACTCCCATGCATCCTACTTGCATTCTTAAGAAAGACGAAGTAAGTAAAAAGGTTTGTCATAAGCTCTATCGTGGTATGATAGACTCTCTTCTCTATCTGACTGCCTCACGACCAGATATTTTATTCAGTGTATGTCTTTGTGATCGTTTTCAATCAGACCCAAGGGAAAGTCACTTAAATGCTGTTAAGAGAATCCTAAGGTATCTGAAAGGAACTTCTAACCTTGGCTTGATGTATGAGAAAACATCAGAATACAAGCTATCAGGTTTCTGTGATACAGATTATGCTGGAGACAGAATATAACGTAAGATCACTTCTGGGAACTGTCAGTTTCTGGGTAGCAATCTTGTCTTATGGGGAAGCAAAAGATAATCTACAATTGCTTTATCTACTGCAGAAGCCGAATATATCTCAGCATCACTTTGGTGCACTCAGATGCTCTGGATGAAAAATTAGCTTGAAGACTTTCAGATATATGAGAGTAAAATTCCTATCTATTGTGACAACACTGCATCTATTTGTTTAAGTAAGAATCCTATTTTGCATTCTAGGGCTAAACACATAGAAATCAAACATCATTTTATTTGAGACTATGTTCAGAAAGGGACTATCTCCTTACAATTCATTGATACAGATCATCAATGGGCTGATATTTTTACAAAACCCCTAGATGAAGATAGATTCTTATTTATTTTGAAACATTTGAAAATGGAGTTTTGTCCAGAATGAACCTTCTATTGTTTATCACCTTGTGTAAAATTGTGAAGTCTGACGATTATGAATTTTATTGTGTTTTTTATCTCTTGAAATTTCTGCCAGTTAGAAACTATCTTAATCAGAAACATCTCAATTCATAAACCTTTTGGTTTTCTTATCCTCGAGAACATCAAAATGGTGAAAATTCAAACTGACGGCTATGATTCACTCTTACATGTGTAAATCATAATCTGATGATTGAGTGACACCTTGAGCATCGGGATGTCTTGAGAGTAGGTTAAAATCATTATTACTTTTCCCCCTTCTGGTCTTTTTCAAGAAACAGTAATTAATTTTTTTCTTTATTACTCACTATTCTCTTCATCACACACTATTCACTTAACTTCATACACTCTAACCCTAATATTTAAAACCAAATTGTCCTCTCCAAGAAATTTCGTCATTCATGGATGCTCAACAACAAGCTCTCTATAACTTCTCTAAACAAATGGAACTCCAGACAATCCCTTCTCAATAGTCTGATACAAACCTCACATCTCCGATATCTCAAATCATGCCCCTAACAATGGTCGCTCCTCAACAACAACAGATTCACATTCTAAATCGACCTGGAGAACTTCATATGAAAATAGCCCCTGAGGAATTGGAAGTTTGCTATGAATTCTTAGTTGACTTCGAAAACCTAAAAGCAAATGGTGTGGATTTAACTACTGATGTAAAGAAACAAGGCTGGGAAAACTATTTCAAGCGTCTTTTCGGCCCCGTCTACACCACTTTGGTAAGATATTTTTGGGTTCGTGCTAATGTTGATGATCATTATGTTGTTTAGGATGTTAAGGGAAAAAGGATTGTCATCACCGAAAAATCAATTGCTGCTCTACAGATTTGTCCAACAATCTTCGCATTTAGTTCAAGATCATTTTGGGTTGCATTCACACCAGACCTTTAACAAGTTCCTCCGATTATGCTAACACTGGTCAAAAGTACATGTTGTACTTTCTGCAGCAAGGAGTGAAAATGGATCTTCCCTCCATTCTGTTCAAATTCCTTCGAGACTCTGTTAAAGATTCTAGGGATAAGCCAAAAGGGCATATTCCTTTGGGAAGACTCATTTCAGATATTCTGATGGAAAGTGGTCTTGTGGATCATCTGGTTAATCATAACTTAGTTGATGATCTTGGTAAAGATATTGGAAAACCTTTAAATATCAAGAATGTCAAGAGCATGACTATTGTCAAAGAGATCACTGTTGAACCCACAATGGATACGGAATTTGAAAGTATCAAAGGACGAAGATTAATTGTTGACAACTTTCCTCTTTTCACCCAAATTGATCCACCAAAGGTCTTACAAGCTTATTTAGACCAGCTTGAAAAAGAGGGTCATGATGTGTTTGGAATCTCATTTGATCAACTTCTAGCTGAACCACCAAACCTTTACAAAAGGAAACATGTTTCCTCAAAAGTCATGGCTGCAAAGAAAAAGAAGTTATGGCATAAGGAATTAGGAAATTCCTCCATGAACTCTGAAACTATTGTTTCCTCTACTTCAACAACTATAATTTTTTACTCCTCGGCATTGGTTACTTCTGGGTCAGATACCAGAATCCTTGTTTCAAATATTCCTCCCCTACCACCATAATTCTCAACCACATTTACTACATTCGCCATCCCACCTACACCATCTTCCATTTCCGCTCCTCTTGAAAAATACAAAATGACAACCTCCTCACTAACAACCATCTCCACCTCGTCTATTTTTGTATCCCTTTTACAATATGCCTTCTCATCTTCAGCTCCAACTATTTTCGTACCACCTTCAGACACTATATCTCCAACTTTTACCGCAATTCCAGCAGAGACCCTGTCTCCTCCACCATCCTCACCACATCAAGTATCTCTAGACTCTCCCACAGAATCTAAAATTGATGGTGACACTCACCATGATTATCAGCCTTCTGATTCTCAACTTTCCAGCAAAACACTGACTGACATTCTTTCTAGCTTTCTGGAAGGGGCTATCATTAAAGTCCAACAGCTTTATGAAGAATCCAAATCTTGTGATGAACCTACCCTTTTGACTACAAATTGGAACCTCTTTAACACTTAGCTAATAGAAAAATGTCAAGAAATCAAGTGTTTCTCAAATCAAGTTAATGAGGAGTTTACGAGTCAAGCAGAAATAAGACTAGAAGAGAGGAAAGAAAAAGAAAGGCTTGCTGAAGAAGCAAGAAAGGAAGCTGAGAGAATTGCTGCTGAGATTGCCAAGAAGGAAGCTGAAAAGAAAATCGTTGCAGAAAGAGAAGCTGTCCTACAGGCTGCTGCTGAAAAACGTGTCTCTGATGATAATCTTCTCCCAATTATGGCACAAACATTGGTAAACTTGCAGAATAATCAGAAAACAATGCAAGAAAGGTTGGATAGTCAAAATGAAGTTAATTGTTCTATCAAGAATATGCTCACTGAACTTCTTGCAAAGACTCCTTCTACTTCCCTTCCCTATGCACCTTAAGGCTTACCCTTGTCATTTTCGTTCATTTCTGTATTTTTTTCCCGTGTATTCTCAATCTTATTCATAAAATCTTTTTTATTATGACAAAAAGGGGGAGTAAAAGTAGAAATGATTTCGATATATATCTGCTCTCTAAACTCATGCTCACACTATAACACCATATATACAAGCATGTAACAGAAATTGCAGGATTGTACCGTTATAAGCTTCTGGTGGAAAACTTTGCAAAAAGAATTCAACTTAGAAGAAGTAAACATGAGATATAAGCTCAGGGGGAGCTTGTCTATCTCAGGGGGAGTATTCTAAAACTTAACTCTGATTTCTTTAGCACATTGAAGCATATACAATGTTTCATCAAAATACATGATTTTGTCATCATAAAAAAGGCGGATATTGTTAGAACAAGATCATGATACTGCATATAATCTCTAGTTTTGATGATAACAATGTATATATTTTATATGTAACAATTTGTACTCTAATTCTATCTTAAGTATGCAGATATACAATTCTCATGGAATCAATTTGCATCGCAACTCAACAAGATTTTTATACATATCAGAGTTTCTAAAGAAGAATATATGTGCTTCGTAAGAAAGTGTTCGTTTCTTAAGAAAGGATTCTGAAGACTCTGATCAATGCTAAAGTTCAAAATACATGATGAGGATGAAAAGCTCAAATTCCAAAGCAAAATGTGAAGACCAAGAATCCATACAAACGACTTTTTCCTAAAAAGTCCAAAGCAGATATTTTGCTCAGAATTGACATGAAAGCTTTATAAGCTTTTACTACTTCTGCTCACCAAGGATCCTACCGTTGAAGATAGCTAGCCAAGCTAAAAGACATTCTTATCCCTCAACGAGGATATAAATAGAAGACTATGCTGCATTGCAAAGTACAACAACGCACAGGTCAAAAACACTAAAAGTACATAATCTGTCAAAGAATCTCAAAGACACAAAGAGTTGTCGCTCATATTTGTGTAGAAATACTGTTCTTAAATTTGTTTAAACCTGCTTATTAAGAAGCAATATTGTAAACATTCTTGTAACACTTTCTAAGTAATTTTCCTTGAGTGACTAAGCGTGTTAGTCAGTAGACTCGAGAGGGCTAAATTGTTGTTGAACAATTTAGAGGTTGATTGTAAGTTTTCCTTGAGTGACTAAGTGTGTTAGTCAGTAGACTCGAGAGGGCTAAGCCATTGATGACTTAGAGGTTGTTGTAATCTTGTCGAAGATTAGTGGATTAAGTCCTTGTGATAAGGTAAAATCACCTTGGCGGATGGACTAGATTAGCTTAGTTAACAGTGAACATGGATAACCATTTGTGTTCTTTCTATTTATACCTTGTTAGTGTGTGTGTGTGTGTTACATACTTCATTAAAAATTTTAAAACCCAATTCAACCCCCCTTTCTTGTGTTTTTCTCAACCTTCAATAACCATTGTCACTTAATTGACTTATGGATAGACAATTATGCATTAATCCTTCAACAATAAGAACATTAGTAATGCAAGGGAGGTTTTCATTACCTATTATTCTAGAGCCAGTGATCTTTCCTTTCTGATCACCTCTGAAACCTACGACGCCTCTAGGCTTAATTTTATGGTCTTGGAACATATGCCTTCTTCCCGTCATGTGTCGCGAGCATCCAGAGTCCAGGTACCATGACTGGTGTCTTAACTCCACTGCTAAGGATATTTACAACATAAATTATTTTGTCCTTAGGTACCCACATGTTTTTGGGTCCTTTTGAGTTAGTATTCCTAGAGTCTTTTACAACTTTGGGTTTTTGTGCAGGATATTTATACATGAATGCATGACTAGAATGGGCATGAGTTTTTGTTTTAGCCTTAGATTTCGCAATAGCTTTACCTTTAGGCTTAACAACATTTTGTTTCCTAGGAGGAATAAAATGAGATTCAAGAGTATTAGGCTTTTCATCTTTTTCAGAATCAGATTCTTCATCAGAATCATAGCCAATACCATGTGTCTCGTTCTTGCTAGTGCCATAAATCATGGAAGCCATTACGCTTCTATTTAGGCTTATAACAAGAAACTTCTAGAGATATTTATCATACGTATATATGATATCACCAGAATCTGTAAAGGCTTTAGAAATGACTTTCTGTTCAGGTTTGAGACTCTTGCTTGAAGGCACAAGGTTGTTTTTCAAAATAAGATATTCTTTACTTAAACTTGAGTAATCTTTCTGAAGCTTACAGTAAGCTTCTGATTCAGATACATGAATCTTCTTCAGATCCTTGTATTTGTTCAAAGGTTCTGATATTTTTCCAGAACTTCAGATATGTTGGATTCAAGCCTAGAACGAGAAAGTTCAGAAAATTCCTCTTTAGAATCTGACTCAGATTTTGATTCTGATTGACTTGCTTCTGAAGGAGCTTTTGTGAATGCCATCAAAGCCACATTTGCCTGCTCTTCTTCAGAGTTATCTTCAGAAGATTTTAAATCGTCCCATGTGGCCATAAGGCTTTTTTTATTCCAACGTAAGTCTTTTTTCTTGGATCTGTCATTCTTCCGCTTGGGGCAATCATTCTTATAATGACCCGATTCCTTGCATTTGTAGCAGATGACTTCTTTGTTGGATCCAGCTTTCTTAAATCCAAAAGTAGACTTAGAATAAACACCTGGCCTTTTTTGTCCTCTGAACTTGCCTTTCCTTTTCTTCCAGAGTTGATTCATGCGTCTAGAGAGGAGATACAATTCATCTTCTTCTTCTGATTCTTCTTTAGACTTCTCATTGGTATCTGCCTGAAGAGTTTTTGTTATCGCAGACCTTCCAGAATATTTCAAAGCAATAGACTTGCTCTTTCTCTTGGGTTCATTAACTTCAAACTCAATCTCATGGCTTCTCAAAGAACTAACCAGTTCTTCAAGGGAGGTGTTGTTGAGGTTCATTGATAACTTCAGAGCAGTTACCACTGGTCTCCAACGCTCAGGTAGACTCCTGATGTTCCTTTTGACATGATCAATAGTAGAATACTCTTTGTTCAGAACCATAAGTCCTGCGACTAGAGTTTGAAACCTTGAGAACACGTTCTCAACAGTTTCGTCGTCCTCCATCTTGAACGCTTCATATTTTTAAATCAAGGCAATAACTTGGTTTCTTTCACTTGTGTGTTCCCTTCATGAATCATCCTTAGAGAATCAATAATAGATTTGGCAATATCTTTGTTGGTGATCTTTTCATACTCAGTGTATGAAATGACATTTAGCAAGATGATTCTTGCTTTGTGATCATTCTTATAATCCTTTTCCTGTTGATCCGTCATCACTCTTCTTTCAATTTTGTTGCCACTTACAACTATTGGGTGTACGTAGCCATCGAATACCATATCCCATAGATTTACATTGTGACATAAAAAAAAGCTTTCTATTATGTCCTTCCAATAATCAAATTTATCTCCACTAAAAACTGGAGGTATAGTATTGTAGTAATCTCTATCAATTGTTTGAGCAGCTGGAGATAGAATGACAATCATTGTGTTTCACGCTGGATCTTTATCTTACACTGTTAAGTGTTTGATAATCTTATCAAAACCAGAACCGGAGCTCTAATGCCAATTGAAGGTGACAAGAAACACAAGAAAGTGGATTTGAATTGGGTCTCTAAAAAACTAATCCCTTTTCAAAACCAATTCAACAGGCAAGCATACAACAATAAAAATAACAAGTTATTTTTATATTAGTTCGTTGTTAACTAAGCTACCTCCAATCTACCTTACCAATGTGATTTTGACTTTCGCCTTCTCAATAAGGATTTAATCCATTATAAACAAACAGATTACAAACACCACAAAGACAATCGTCCTTGTCTTCTTGAGTATACAGACTAAACCCTAGCCACTCAAGGTAATCACTCAAACAGATTTAAGGTTTTACAAACTGTGTTTACAAAGATTGCTTCTACAAAGCAGATTAACAAAACGTTTAAGTACAGTGAGAGATTCACACAATATGAAGAAAAGTTCTAAGTGTGTTTATAATACTCACAAAAATAATATTATCAGAGAAAGTGTGGCAACGTGTGAATAGTGTGTTGATATTGTTCACAAAGTATCAACCTGATCTATTCTATCAAGTCTTCATTATTGTCATACCCTAAATTTTACCCCACCTAATTCATCTGCATTTACCTATTGACATTCATTCATCTAAAGCTAAGTCATTCATTCTCATACATCTTGGTGTAGTAATTTCATTCATCGGTAATCATTCATTCATGCTTCATGCATTTGCATCTCATTATCTGAACTAATTCCTTATGACCGTTTCATTTGGTCATAAGAATTTCATTTTTCATTAATAAGTCAGGATAAGTAGTCAATTTGTTTGACTCGTTTGATCTGATCAATCCCTGCATTCTCCTATTTCATTACATGTTCATAATCGACATTGGTAGTGAATCTCATTTAACCTTTGTCAGAGTGTTAGTTTAAGGCTTATCATGAACCTTAATGCATTACAATTCAAAATAGGTTAAAGTGTTATTTGATTTTGTTCTTAGTTACCAAGCCCTAACAAGAAAGCTCATTTGATTTACAATTTTTAGTTTTTTGTTTTAGTTCTTATTATGTCGATTAGTAGTAATAATATTTTTTTGATCTAAGTAAAGTATTTTCTCAATCACTTTTTTTAATAACTTTTGTTCAATATTTAAAATTGTTACTTCTTTTTACATTAATTTCTAATTCATAAAATAACAAAATAAGTTTATAATAAATAGTACATTCATTTTATATTAAAAACTAAACAAAATTTCAAAAAAAGAGAAGAAAGTGATTCCAAATGTGGGGACCCTTCAAGCTTGTGATTTGGTTTGACCATCTGTTTGCTTTATGCGTGAAACTACCTTCCTCCTCAACCATCCTTATTCTTGGGCATAGGGATTTTTCCTATGCATCAACTACAACAGCAGTATTAACATAGTTATAGAATTTAAGTACCAAATAAAGAGCCAAAACACAAAAGTAAAAAGGAACAACACATTTTATAGACACGACAGAAGACATGACAGAGAGCTTGCACCAATTTGTTAGAACCCTTTTTCGCATCTTGAAAGGCATAAGCAGGTCTTCATGGTTTTAACAAAATTCTGCAGCAGCCACGAATCAAAAACCCTAAGATGTTTCAGTATAAAAGGGGATCGAAAATCAAAAGAAGGAACTTAGTGACAACTTAAAAAAATTCATAAAAAATCCACAACAACATCAAACATACTTCATAATATAGAACCATATCCACACAGAGAAACCATATTGAATCCAAAAAACCTCTGCATAACGTATTGAATCCAAAAATACATACAGAGAATTCAAACATTCGGATACACATAAAAAAAATCCATACCATATTGATACTAAACAAAATCTCAAGAAAATCTAAAAAAAGTATCCCATACACCCTCATAGATTACTCACTCTCGTGTATTCACTGGGAAATCCAAAGATTCAAACTGAAATCTCTTTATCCGAACCATTCAGAAGCAGCATAAATGACGAAATAGAAAGAACAAAAGAGGAAGCAAGTCACCTGTTTTGACCCAAGTTGAGAAGCTTCGATTAGGTATTTAGAGATCTTTGAGTTGTTTTTTTACACTTGCATTTCACGAGGTCGTGCACTCATTTTTCGAGGTACGATACTTATATAGCTAAGGAAAGATCCGTTGGAGGGTAGAATGAGAATCTTCAGGTACGAGTTGTCACCTTGAATAACTGTCGTCAATGGTGGGAGACAAAATCGTATAACATAAATGTCCTTACTCCACGAAATCCACGTAGTGGAAGGAATGTTTTGATCTTGTGGTGTGTACTATTCATCTCACATAACAGTTTGTTCTTATCATCTTCTAATCATCAGAGGCTTCTGAATGTAGTTGTTGAAGCATGGTTAGAAGAATCAAGGGCCTTGTTGAAAATCTTCAGAACTAAAGTCTTCAGAGTCTTGACACTGTTCATCAAAACCTGATCTTCAGAATCTTCAGCACTTCATTCTTCAAAATCTTTAAATCTTGAGCACAGAGTCTTTGAAGAAAACGATACCTTCAGAGGATCTTTAGTCAGAGTCACAATCAAAGGCTCTTTGTTCCTTGACTACTTCTTGTAACAGGCTTGTTTATCTTCAATGTCAGAGTGTGTTGATTCAGAATATGATGATGTCACTCGTCAAAACATCAGAGTCAAAACCTGTATAACAAAAGCTACACACTTAACAGAAACCATTAGTATACAAAACCGTTCTTTATAAATCAATGTATTGTTATCATCAAAACTAAAGGCCAGATGCAGAACCAAATATTGGTCTAACAGAAAGGTGGGGTAAGGCCGTGATAATTAGAAAGAAATTGGGGCTAAGGTGTAATTACTAAATTCAGAAATTCAGTTTATTATTAAAATGGGACTAGTGGAACTTATTTGTGTCAGTACGTAAAATTGAGAGAGTTGGAGAAAAAGAGGCAAACCTAGGAAACTCTTGAAGGGGAAGAACACCATAGCCACATATTTTGATTGTTTTGCTACTAGAAATATAGGTAGGGGACTACTCTAATATAAATGCATTGCATCAAGGGTAAATAAGGTTCCTCACCCTCCTCTAGTTTTTTCTCACCATTGCTGTGCTTTATGAGCTTGATGATGATTATGTGAAATCTATGTTATTTACCATGTTTGATGTATAAATTCAGGCTCTAAGTATTACTGAATTTTGTGCATGTTGAATGAATTGTTATCCATACCATGGGTGTGTAATTGGTTTATGAACACATTCTTGAATTCATGAGTAATTAATAAAATTGGATGTTAATTAATGAGTATGTGGCAATTTGATCCCTGTATAATATGTATCCATTGATTTTTGTGCAATTTAGGGTGCTAGGGGGTGAAATCGGAGCTTTGAATGAGCTCCCATGGCCAAAAACGCAGAAACTGCTTTATGCACCAGCGTGACGGGCTGCCCGTCATGCATCTGGGTTGGTTGACGATCGTTAGCAGTGTAATGGGGGAGACCATCATGGTATCCATACGGAATTTCTCCAGTCGTTCATCATAGAGGTGATGGGTTATGAATGGGGATGGTGATGTGTTGAGTGGCGATTATCACCCACATGACGACCTGGTCGTCATGACTGCCAGAGATTGTTTTTTAGCGATCAATCTTGTTTTTTATGTTGTTTTCTAGTATGGTCAATGTTTGATTTTTGTTTTGGGGTATTTGGTGTATAATTAATTAAGTTAAATTATTATAATGATTAAGTAATAATTGGATTAATTTTCATAATTGTATATGGTGAATTATGATTATGTGTGTGAGTTGTTGCGTTGTGAATACGATTATGTGTCGTGAATGTAATTGTATGTGCTATGTTGCGGTGTGAAGTTCAGAAGTAGGGACTACTGTTGACTACTATATTGCATGTTGTTTATGGTTAGAAGTGGAACCATAATTGTTGTTTGCATTACTTGTATGCCATGCATTAAATTATGTCGGTGTGTCGAAAGAGGCGAGTCATGGGTACAGAAGTGGGGACCTGCGATCGTCTAGGGTTTAAAAGTGGGGACCCTGAGTTCAGAAGTGGGGACCCAGTTTGAATGAGGAACCATTATTTAGTGGATGAGATCACTAGCAAACCTCTGATGTCCAAATCGGTACCAGATGCATAGTGTCGAGTTGTGAGTCACATTGCATACATAAGGGCTGTGTGAATCGAATTATTGTGTTGTTGTGTAATTGAATGTGAGTTGTTGATTGTGTGATTTAAGCTACCCTTGTAGTCTTTTACACCTTTATTATATTTGAGTGTATTCTCACCCTTTCTTTTTTATTTTGTGTTGCTCTATACATTGTTGTATAGATACTCAGGATGAGTAAATGCTGATGTGGGTTGGAAGATGGCCTTGGAGCTTTCTTTGTTTATTTTATCATTATCACTATTTAGTTGGTTTTATGCTATAATCTGTAACATCAGGGACATGTCATTTTATTTGTTTTCGAGTTAATCATTGGAATATGTTACTTTAATTAAGTATTTCAATTTGATGAGATAATTGAAGTTTTTGTTATTTATTCAAATTCCGCTACATGTTTTGAAAATATTTGTAAAGTATGTATGTTGTATTTAAGTAGCATCCTAAAATATGGATTTTTATCCTTTTAATTGTGAGTCGGGGTTTAGGGTGTTACACATATGGTTGTGTCTGAAGGTCTGCAGGGTCGGCATAGATAGGCTGCCCAAATAAAGATTTCGAATTAGTATATAGTTCAAAAGCAAAATTACAAAAGGAATAAGGTAATAAGTTACCTTATTAACGGTTGGACGAAGGCTTGAAGGTGCATTTTCAAGACTATGAGTGGGTTATCGGGAGGTTGTGCACTATTTTCCTCTCGCTTAAAGGTGGAACTTCACTCTTATAAGTCCATCATTCTCAAAGATTGTGACAATTTCACGCCTAATCATCTTTTTCTGTCAAAGACCAGAAGTTTCGGCATTGACCTAGATTGTCCCTTGATGTGCAAATTTGGCATCAACAATTTTGATAGTCATGCTTGTCTGATATTTTGGAGGGATAGGGGGAGGAAATTGTAGACTATTATCACTGATGTCGAACTCATTCTCTTTATGAGGAGACTAACATGGTCTGACAATGTTAAGAAGTTAAAAAAGTTAACAAATGAAGCCAAATAAGAGTAGGAGATAAGGTACAAACCAGAGCTTCTTCGCAGAAAGAATTATCGGCATCATCATCTAGTTGCTCTGTCCTCAAAGGGCTAATAGCAGAAGAGGTCTTTGCTTTGTTTCGACCTTTAAGGAACAAAGCAAATTAAGACGTCAACAAGAAAAGATAAAAGGATGTTAGTTACCCATTTTTACTTGTGAAAATCTTGTAGCACTGGTACCTTATGAGCCATCAGTCGACACCCTTGGATTGAAGGGAACACTTGTAAAAGTTAGACAAAAATGTGTTATAATCCAATAGGAAAGAAAGGAAATTTAAGGTGAGCATCACTTTATAATTATTCGACAAATATTACATTGGTCCCTCGGGAAAGAGAAATCATTAACCAAGCGTTGGGGCATGAGTGTATGATCTGGAAAATCAACGTAATGAAGCGCACATCAGTCCTCTAACTTTTCGATGCAATGATAAGAGAGAGAATAATCGAAGGAACTGAAGAAAACCTCTTTCCTTTTGCAAAGTTTGTGGCAACTTTTAAGCCACCTTTCTTTGGGTGTGTTGATAGAGAAGAAAAAAGCATCTACTTGAGGAACTAAGCTTTTAGGAAAAAATTGACTCAGACTTAAACTATTTGGCTTCCAGGTTTGACTGGTAAGGAACTGCTCTTAGTCTAGACTTATAGGAGGTAAGACGTGTCCACAAAGTGGTGGGTTGGAAGCATGCGATTAATGTAGCATGTATTTCCTTTTCTTCTTGATGGGACATATTAGGAAATGGTTTCCTGAACCATTAAAGTCCACACAGTTGATTCGAAATTGGTGCCATGGTCGAAGTGAACGTCTTGCACCTCTAGACATTTGGAAGTAAGTCTTGAAAACCTCCAAAGACACAACCTTTCCATCATCGAGAGTAAGTTAGGTGAGCCTTGAACTTTCGACTCCCGCCTTTGAGCTAGGAGGAATTCTATATTTTAGGGAAGGCTCAAAAGTGGCACTGAGCCATAATTGTAAAAGCCAGATCGACCACCTACCTAAAGGCTATTAGGATTTTTCCTTTTCTTCAGGTTTTGGGAGGCTAACCCTAGATATTCATAAGTCCACAAAGAATCAATCTGCTGAGGCATATTTTTCTTCCTTCATGGATTTGGGTGGCCAAAGGGACATACGTCGTAGCCACCTGAATAGATCGAGTACAAAAAATATACATGGAAAACCTATAGGTCAGGAAAGCAATGTGTTCTTGAGCGTCCACTCGATTTGCCAAAGTTTGATGATCTTTGATGAAAGAGCCATAAGCAGTTCTGGCGAAGGTAAACCCATGATTTATTTTTGTCTTGGTTGAAGGCTCAAATGCATCTCTAGTTTGCGAAGGCCGGTGATAGCAACAATGTCAAAAAATGCGGGGTTTATTATCCCACAAGGAAGGTGAAATATGTTGCTTGAGATATACCATAAGCACATGGCTACAATTAGCATGTGAAAGTTGTATTTGGGACGAACTCGTGACAGCTGGATTATGTCAAAGATGCCCAAATCTCTCCAAAAATGTTTCTTTTTTTCTTGAACCCTATTTAACCATCAGATGCAATAAACATCCTCAGTCGGAGGAGAAAAACAAAAGAACCTATTCTTGAAGAAGTTAAAATCAAAGAGGCATCCACGAACACTAAGGGTACATAACCATGGAAGTAAGGAAAGAAATATTTCAGTATTTGAGGTTTCTTTATATGCCTGGGGAGAGGGCCCATGAACGCATGTATAATACATGCAATGGAGTAGGGGATCAAATAAGCACTATACCAGACGTTTCTTCTTCCATTCTCCATGGGAGGTTCAAGAATATAGGTGCAATCGCTCACGAAAATTTATTCTTCAATGACAGCAACAAAAGAAGGATGTGACCAAACATTGTGAGCCATTGTTGATTTCAAAGGTTTCTTAAGAGGGAATGTAATGAGGAAAAAGAGAATTGCAAAAAAAACTCTCTCAAGGTTTCCTTTTTTTCGTGTTTCAGAAAGATGGAAATGGTGAAAGATAAGAGGATGTTAATGGAGAACATGTTAAATAGCCAAGAGAAGAAGACAATTTAATTTTTCCCTCTAAATAATTGTGGACATGCGTCGCACTCAACTTGACAGTTGGTATTAAAAGGCTATCAGAAGAGATGAAAAATGGAATTAAATAGTTTTATCTTAATTTTATTTTTAATAAATCTCATAGGAAATAGGGGGTGATCGTGATCGATTGCACCCACGTATGTGACGTGACATTTTGGTATAAAGTGGTCATAATGACCAAAGAATAATAATTAAATAATAAGACGTTTCGTTGATGTCACGTGTGCATACTGGGCAAACAATGTCGAAGGGTTACAAAAACACCACCTTTCTTCCATCTGACATATGAATGAATGTGACATTTTTTGGGGGCATATGTTAGCCTGGAATTTCTAGTTTGGAAAAGTCAAATAGATGCTGCATTGGAAAAAATGCTAAGCGTTAGCATTAATGGACACAAGTCGACAAGAATGGGTACGTCGACTTGAGCGTTTTGACTAGCATCCTAAACCATGGTTTAGAAGAATCTCAAGAGCATATCTTGAAATAAGGTTTAGAAGAATCTCAATAGTAGATCTTGAAACATGGTTGGAGGAGTCTCAAGAACATATCTGATTGATCACTCGATATTGTGTCAAGATCGACGCGTTCGACGGACTCCGAAGACTTGGAAGATTTTGGAAACCAGAGACTGGAAATAGGACTTAGCGCTGTCAAGAATCACTTTCGACGAGCAGGCAGTTACTAGTCGCTAATAGCAGTTATGAACGTGAGATAATGGTTTTCAGCAGCTTTTAAGTATTGACGACGTGGCAGTGCATTAGAAGTAGGGATGGCAAAAAAACCTGTAGTCATGGGTAAAACCCGTCACGGGCACAAGTTGGATAACTTAATGGGTATCCAAGAGTAAAATAAACGAATATTTAGTTATCCATTTTCTTACGGGCACGAATATGAATTTGCTGGTACATGTACCCGCAGGTATATGTATTTGTTAATAATTAGCAAAATTACTTAAATATTAATTCGTTTAATCTAAAATAATAATAATAATAATAATAATAATAATAATAATTAATATTATTATTATATTTATTTTGGTAAATCTAAAATTAATATTACTATTATTATTATTATGTTGAATCTATTATTATTATTTGATAAAAGATGAACTAAAATAAATGTGATTTATTATTATTATTATTATTATTATTATGTGTTAAATTTGAAATTATTATAATAAATTAATTATATTATAATATTTAAAAAATATATATTTAAATAATAGTACTCATGGATATCCGTAAATACACGTGGGTATCTCAAAAATCCATAGATACCCGTCTGGAAAATACTCGCATGGGTATGGGGCGAGTACGAGTATCATATATACTAAACAGAGCGGGTAGCGGGGGATTAATACTCATGCCTATGGGTACCCATTGTCATCTCTAATCAGAATTTCAAGTTGCATATCTTTGAAGACGTGTCAATTTTCTAGGAATAAGCTGTTGGAGACGATTATCTTTAGTTTAGTATATATAGGGGTGTCAAAACGGGCCGCTCGCCCCGCTTAATGCCCGCCAAAAAAAGAGCGGGGCGCGCATGTCGCCAAGTTTAAATGGGCATGAAAATCAAGCCCGCCCCGCCAAGGTGGCGGGTTGGCGGGCGGCGGGCTTGCCCACCATATTTTTTTATTTTTATTTTTTCCATTTTTTTAAGAAATTAAAAGGCTTTTTTTTACCTTTCAATAAGAACAAATTGGGTTAGAAATTTCTCAAACAGTCCCGTTAAAAGCATGCACAAAACATGTGTGTTTATAAATTTTGTATAAAAATTGGCCTACTGAGCAATATATATAAACTATGTGTTTTTATAAAAGCATGCACAAATTAAACAAACTATGTGTTTTTATAAAAGCATACAAAAATTGGCTTAATGAACAATTTTTTGCGCAAGGAAAATAAAATATGAGCAAGACTAATAATTTGGAGAACCTTCAAATTTTCATACTGTATATCAATTTTCATACTGTATATCAAATTTCATACTGTATATAATTTTCATGTGATGCAAGGCTAGTAAATAATTTTCATACTGTAAATAATTTCATAATGATAAGCATAGTAAATAATTTTCATAAAGTATATAATTTTCATGTGATGCAAGGTTGTATATAAATTTCATACTGTATATAATTTGGAAAATAAAATACCAACCATGTTAATAAAAAAGGCGTGGCGGGCTTTTGCGGGCGACAGGTTTTGGCGGGGCGGGCTTTGGCGGGTGGCGGTCTTTAGCGGGGTGGGCCTAAAATTCCAACTCTACCCGCCATTTTTTGGCGGGTGGGCGGGCCGGCCCGGCGGACCACGACCCGTTTTGCCACCCCTAAGTATATATAGCAATTTCATATGTTTTAATCATTATCTTAAATTTCATATACTTTCTTTATAGAACTGGAGTACCCAAGTCAAAGTGCAAAATAATTAGTGATTAACAAGCGAGTATGCACCCCTTTTTATTTTGTTTCCTTTATGTTTTCTTAATTGAAACATCTTTACTTTTTGTCATCTACTGCGTTTACTTAATCTCGTTCATTACAAGTTTCTTTTACTTTAATTCAATTTTTTTTGTTGAGATTGTAATTCTTTGTGTCGAAGCAAGTGTAGCTCGACAGAAACAAGGAAGTGTCAAAATTAGCCTAGTGTGTGTGTCGAGTTGTGTTAGATGTCAAAGTGTCGAAGCAGGTTGCTTGACACAAGATTTCGACTTAGACCAAAATAAAAATTTTGGGCTTTTGTAATATTGGGATTCATCTTAGGGAGCAAGGTAGCTCAATTATAAATAGAGGGGGGTAACTCCTATTTTGAGTAAGAAGAATATAGAATAATCTTGTAATCACTTGCAGTAACAAAATTAATAATATTTCTCAGTTTGAGAGCAGAGAGTTACTCTACAGAAATCATTCTCCTCTTTCCTTATTTTGTTAAACCCTAATCTTCTTTCTTATTCAATCTTCTTTCTTTCTTCAACCATTAACAATTGCTGCGCAAAATCATTCTTTCAATCAAGGTGTGATTGAAGAACAAGGGTTTTCGATCTGGTTAATTGAATCTTTTTCATCAAGATTAGCTCGGAATTCTCAAAGTTTTGGGTTAATTCCAACATCTGGTATCAAGAGCACTGGCTGAGCGATTCGTGGAAAGAAAATCACGATGGCAATGAATCATCCAAACAAGCATTTTCCGGCGAGTCTTCTGATTTTCAAGAACAATAATTATGAGAATTGGTGCAAGCAAATGAAGGTGGTTTTCTGTTATCAAGATCTTTGGGATCTTGTGAAGGAAGGAGTAACACCTCTTGTAGAAAACGCGACGAATCAAGAAATGTTCATCCAAAGAATTGAAGAAGAAAGATTATAAAGCTCTCTTTATAATTCATCAATGCGTTGATCCAAATAAATTTTGAAAAGGTTAGTGATGTAGAATCAGCGAAAGAAGCATGGGAAATCTTGGAGAAATCGTTTGGACGCGTAGAGAAGGTGAAAGATGTGAGGCTACAAACTCACAAAATGACGTATGAATTGTTTTAAATGGAAGAAATTGAAAGCATAAATGGTTTCTTCACTAGGGTCACTAAATTGGTGAATCAAATCAAGGATTATGGAGAAGTGTTGACATCAAAATCAATTGTTACAAAAATCTTGAGGTCATTGGATCCAAAGTTTGACCACGTGGTAGTAGTAATAAAAGAGTCGTAAGATTTGTCAACATTGACAAAGGAAGAGCATCAAGGGACGCTTGAGTTTGATGAACAAAGGATGGCTCAAAGAATTGTAGGAAAGTTGAAGAGTGATGTGGCTTTGCAGGCGCAATCGACAAAAGAAAAGAAAGACAAATGAAGTTGGAATGGCAACAAAGGCAGATGAGGCTACAACAATTCAACTGGTCGAAATCAGCAAGAATGAAACTGGTTAAATTAGATAAAACCCTGGAACCAAGGTAACCAAAGAGGTGGTGTTGCAGGTAGAGGAAGAGATGGTAGTCGAAAACCTGACAAAAGTCACATTCGGTGTTACAATTGTCAGAAGTATAGTCATTATTTTAGTGATTGTCCTGAAAAGCAGAAAAATTAAGAAACTGATGCAAAGTTGGCGGACACATGAAGAAGAAGAGATGTTGCTAATGGCCACAACAAGAGATGAAGAAATATTTCAGGACCAATGGTACTTGGACTGAGGACGCTCATCGCACATGACTGGTAGGAAATATTGGTTTGTCAACATAAATCCCTAAATGAAGAACATGGTGAAATTTGCAAATGATAATACTCTAGCAGTTGAAGGTATTGGTGATGTTCTGATTATGAGGAAAGATGGCAAAAGGTCATTAATTTCTAATGTATTGTACATACCAAGCATGAAGAGTAATTTGCTCAACATAGGGCAGTTGGTCGAAAAGAACTACAAGGTGTCGATCGAAGACAAGATGATGAGAGTTCTCGACTCAGGTGGTAGGTTAATCTTGAAGGCACCAATGTTTCATAATAGAAACTTAGAGGTTGAACTTAATGTGATGGAGCATAAGTGCCTTGCAACTCCAGCCAGAAGAGATGAATGGATATGGCATTATAGACTTGGCCATCTCAATTTCAAAGACATCAGAGATTTGAAGAGAATGAATATGGTTTCAGGATTACCAGAAATTGATATTCCAAGTGAAGTGTGTGAAGAATGTGTTCAAGCGAAGCAACACAAGAACAACTTTAGCAAGGATGCAAGAAGCAAGTCGAAGGCAATTCTTGAAGGCATATACTCTGATGTATGTGGTCCTATCCAGGTGGATTCGATTTGAGGTAATAGATACTTTGTCACGTTCATAGATGATTTCAGTCGAAAACTGTAGACTTACTTGATCAAGAAGAAAAGTGAAGTGATCGAGGTATTTTCTAAATTTAAATCTATGGTCGAAAGAAAAAGTGGTCGAAAGTTAAAGATTCTGAGGACTGGTGGTGGTGGAGAGTATGTGTCAAAAGATTTCGATGCATCATTTGAGAAAGAAAGGATTGTGCATGGGGTGGTGCCACCCTACACTCCACAACAGAACGAAACTGCAGAAAGGAAGAATAGAACCATCATGAATATAGTAAGAAGTATGTTGAAAGGCAAGCATCCACCCAAAGAATTATGGGGAGAAGTTGTGTCGATTGCTACATACATCTTGAATATACGATGAAAAGACTATAAGGAATTACGCCAGAAGAATGTTGGTCTGGTGTCAAGCCCAACCTAAGTCATTTGAAGGTGTTTAGATCTATAGCACATAGACATGTGCCAGATCAGTTGAGCAGAAAACTTGATGACAAGTCGAGTAAAATGATCCTAATAGGATATCATTCGACTAGAGGACACAAGTTGTTGACCCAATGAACACGAAAGTAATGATCAGCAGGGACATGATCATAGATGAGCTTAAAGAATGGGATTAGACTGGGAATGTTAAGAAGGATTCAGTGAGAATCTTATGTGAAGAACCAGCTAGTGAAGTGGAAAGAGAAGTTCGACAAGAAGAAGTCAGAGGTGTAGCAGGCCCAAGCAGACCTCAACGAACAAGACACATGCCTGCAAGATTGCAAGAATGTGTGATTACATCAGATGATGTGGTTAATGAAGAATGTGAGCTGGTACACTATGCTTTCTCTACAGATGTTAAACTAGACAATGCGGCTGAGGCATTGAAAGATTCAAAGTGGATGAAAGCAATGAATGAGGAACTCAACAACACTTGGTCACTTGTCGAATTGCCTCAAGACAATAAGGCAATTGATGTGAAGTAGGTATACAAGGTGAAGTTGAGTCCCAAAGGAGAAGTAACTCGACACAAGGCAAGACTTGTAGCAAAAGGATTTCTTCAGAAAGAAGGAATCAACTTCGATGAAGTTTTTGCACCCGTTGCTAGGATCGAAATAATCAAGTTGGTTTTTGGTCTAGCAAACATGAACAAATGGCAGATATGTCAAATGTATGTGAAGTGTGCATTCCTGAATGGCCCCTTTGATGAAGAAGTTTATGTTACACAACCAGCTGGATTTGTGAAACAAAGCGAAGAAAGAAAGGTGTACAGGCTGCATAAAGCCCTGTATGGACTTAAGCAAGCTCCAAGAGCTTGGAATAAAAAGATAGATAACTTTCTAAGGGAGAAGAAATTTGTGAAGTGCACAACCTAGCATGGAGTATATTTAAGAAGAAGCAATAGTGAATTGCTTATACTATGTCTCTATGTCGATGACCTGTTGATAACAGAAAGTTGCAAAAAGGAGATTGAAGATTTCAAATAAGACCTAAGTGAGGAGTTTGAAATGTCAGACTTGGGATATCTCTCATATTTCCTTGGCATCGAATTCTACAAGAGTGGTAGAGGTTTAAGGATGCATCAAAGAAGATATGCAGGCGAAAAAACTCAAGAGATTTGAGATGTAAGATTGCAACCAAACTTCGACTTCAGCTGAGTCCAGATTACAACTTTCTAAAGAATCAAATGAAGACGCTGTTGACCCAACTTGTAACACCCCCAATCTATACCCCCAATCAAATAAAGCAGTAAAAGAAAATTCAAAATTTCATCAGAGTGTATTTAAATTTCATGGCATAGACGGGGGAATCACATTATATTTGAAACAAAACATACAACACCTGCTCATAAAGATATGCAACAGTGGGGTAGCAAGCAACAGAGGAACTCAGTTCCTTACACCCACATTTCAGATTTTAGAATAAAAGCGGAAAATCTAAAAACTGAATATCATATATATATATATCACATGAAAAGTTGGTCATACATCAAGTTATACATGCACAAGCCAAAAGATATATATACATAGTACACAATAATCACAAACGGCCTCCCTAACTACCCGGTGTCACATATCAGAGCCGACCGACAAAAGAATGAAGTCCTAAGCTTCACAAAAATACCTCCAGCAACTCTAATCTACAATGCCTCATAGATCATTATAAAACAGCAGAAGGGTGAGAAAAACAACCATAATATAATTGCATACAATTATATATAACACAAAAATACACATATATACGGTTCTCACCACAACTCACACCATAATTCAAACACCATACAACACAAGGTACAATTCATATTTCCATCACCAACACATATCCATATATCAATTTTATCCACAATTCTACACATAAAACAACCATAATGATTTATGCAAATGCAAGAGACTGACACAACGACTCTATGCATATGCACATGCGGTACCGACTTCCATTCTTTCTCATCACTAGTTCACTCAGGAACTCTGTTGGAATCATCGCTCGTTACATCACTGTAACTCCCCGTCGGGTATACGATGTCCCCCGTCGCTCACACCCCACATGGGCACACGACGTTTATGGATCGCTCACACCCCACACGGGCACACGACCCGATCGCTCACACCCCACATGGGCACACGATCGTCTATAATCATCGCTCACACCCCACATGGGCACACGACGTTATAACGAATTCCCTCTGGAATCCAAACCGTCACTCAGGACGTCTCAACAATGCATATCATGATGCTTGGCATACGATGACTCATGACATTTAATATGCACACATAAAAGCATTCATCTACATCAACAAAATCACACTTTGCACTTATGCCCAAAACAATGCATTTAATTACCATACGGCCACAAATCATCACAACACCATCTAACACACATACATTTACATCATACAACAGCACCTTGCATAATACACATCAATTACGCACAATTACAACGACAAAAGTCGACAACCGACACTATTCTTGATTTTCGACATAATTAAATTGGCTAACAATTTCAAAATCATCATAATAAGAAAGTACAGCTCAATAGCTACACAATGATACCAAGAATGTAAAAATCGGATAAACGAAACCCAAGTTACGAAAGAAAAACGAAAACGATATTTTGAAAAGTCCCATTTTACCATTCTCCTGGCCATACGCGTATTGCCCTGAGCCATACGCGTATTGCCCAAATTCCTCGCCATGCCATACGCGTATTGCCCTGAGCCATACGCGTATTGCCCAAATTCCTCGCCATGCCATACGCGTATTGCCCAAGGCCATACGCGTATGGGCAGAGACCATTTTCTTCCCAAAATTCCCATTTAAAAGTCCCTACGCGTAATGCCCAACACCATACGCGTATTGCCCTAAAATGCTACACGTACCATACGCAAATGGGCAGATGGCCGAGTAAAATAATATCCCATACGCGTATTGGCCCAAAACACGCCCACGTTACGCGTATTGCCAAGGTCCATACGCGTATGAACTTGCCCCATACGCGTATGACCTGGAAAAATCAGAAAAATTTCTGCAGAATTTTGTTCTGCGTTTTCTCAACCAAATTCTTCCAATTTTGCACCTACACCCAGAAAATTACCAATACAATATCTAACAACATGTATCTATCCTGTACCAACAATTATGAACACTAAAAACATGATTTCCAACACATTTAATCGATTTCTAATCAATTTTACATAATATGGGTTTTACTAAATTTTTCCAATTCAATCCAATAACAACCACAAATACACATACATAATCATATACAAGCATACAATAATTGAGTTTCACACCCTTACCCGATTAAATCAATTATAGGAGTTGATCTCTTTGAATTTCCAAGTTTTTCTCACTATTTCTCTTCTTCTTCTCTTTTCTCCTCTTTTTCTTTCTTCTCCCTTTCTTTCTCTCTATTTTTCTCTCTTTCTATTTTCTATTCTTTCTAACTTAATGAAAAATATTATGAAAAGACCAAAATACCCCCACACTCAAATATCTCGCAAACGTTCCCAAAACCCGATAAAATATCACAACATCGAAAAATAACATATTTTCAGATAAAAGTCGAAAATAAAATAAAATAATAATAAAATAATCAATACGACTCGATTAAATAAAACTCACACAAACTGGGGCGTTACACAACTCAATACATAAGGCTTATTGGGTCATTATGATACCTTTGTCACACAATGCCTGACTTAACATACAATGTAGGTATGGTAAGTAGATTCATACAGAAGTCAAATGTATCACACCTAGCAGCGACTAAGAGGATACTAAGGTATCTGAAAGGAACTTTCGACTACAACATATTATTTTCTGCAGTTGATGAAGAAAAAGAATGCAAGTTAGTGGGATACACCGACTCAAGTTGGTGTAGTGATGCTGAGGATAGAAAGTCCACAACTGACTGTGTGCTTATGCTAGGCGGTGCACCAGTTGCTTGAAGTTCTAGAAAGGAGTCAGTAGTGGCATTGTCGTCGTGCGAAGCAGAATACATAACTGCTTCTCTCTGTGCATGTCAAGCAAAGTGGATGGTGAACCTGGTCAAAGAGATTACACCAAAGAGTCGTGGAGCAATTACCATGAAGATCGAAAACATATAAGCTATCAATCTGGAGAAGAATCCAATAGCATATGGACGAAGCAATCACATCGAAATGAGGTTCCATTATCTTCGAGAGCAGGTAGCAAAAGGGAAGATGAACTTGGAACACTGCAGAACTGAGAATCAGATTGCAGATATCATGATGAAAAGAGTGCAAGTCTAAGTGTTCAAGAAGCTAAGATCTATGATGAATATAGATAGCTTATACACAATGAACTAGGTGGTGTATTGAGATTGTAATTCCTTGTGTCGAAGCAAGTGTAGCTCGACATAAATAAGGATGTGTTGAAATTAGCCTATTGTGTGTGTGTGTGTCGAGTTGTGTTAGATGTCGAAGTGTCGAAGCAGGTTGCTTGACACATGATTTCGACTTAGACTAAAATAGAAATTTTGGGCTTTTGTAATTTTGGGCTTTACCTTAATGAGCAATGTAGCTCAATTATAAATAGAGGGAGTAACTCATATTTTGAGTAAGAAGAATAGAGAATAATATTGTAATCACTTGCAGTTGCAAAATTAATAATATTTCTCAGTTTGATAGCAGAGAGTTACTCTGCAGAAATCATTCTCCTCTCCCCTTATTTTGTTAATCCCTAATCTTTTTTCTTATTCAATCTTCTTCCATTAACAACTGTTACGCGGAATCATTCTTTCAATCAAGGTGTGATTGAAGAACAAGGGATTTCGACCAGGTTGATTGAATCTTGTTCATCAAGATTGATTCAGAATTCTCAAAGTTTTGAATTAATTCCAACATTTTTATCTTTTATCTTGCATGCACACAAACATTCATAGTCACTTTATATACATACTTTCTTATAAACGTGTTTGCACAAAACTACTCCCGAGATTTTTTTGAGTTAATCTCATATACTTTTAAACTCGTGATTGTTCGCTAAAAATACGTGCGAAAACTCTGCTTGTGTCATTATAGATAACGTATTGAGGGTTCAACACAACATGCAGTGTGGGGATAGTAACCTGGAGTGGCACCTTACTATATCACACCCTCACATCATCCCACTCGTCGAGCATACAGATGATAGTGATGTGCCTTCCAATGCTGTGGGACATGCCGGTGACATGCCACCGCCTCAACCTAGTGTTGACGACTAGCAACCTATAGATGATCAATGTTATTATGGATAACCTCAAGGTTTGGTAAACTCAGATGATGAGGTTTTTACCAGATTATCGCAGGCAACACACATAGCCCGTGGGGAACTATTTAGATATTTGATTCTGCATTTGTGTTATTTATATATTTTGTGACTCAGACAATTTAGCACCATACTTTTTATTAAATAATATTTTGTCGGTCACATGTTTAAAATATGAATATAACTTAATACATTACAACTAACATAAATTAACAATAAGGAACACGAAAATCTAGACACTACCAGATGATTAAGGACGTTTCAACATCTTGATTATGTGGTAGAAAGATCTTGAAATTGTCGCATCAATCTCGACCAGTCCCTTAGTTAGCCTACGATGAAATATTCTTCACATAACCTTCAAATCTTCATCGGTCTTCAACTCAATAAGATTGTATTTCATCTTTCCATCAGTATCAATTCAGTCTGCACGAAATTCGATCTTACCCACCTCGGTGTCGAGCAGCAAATCATTCAGCTTAGATCTCAAAACTGTGAGACATGTGACGCCCTCCAGAAAATCAAAACTCAACAAGAGGTTTAACCCCGTTGAAGTACACTTCTACCTTAATCAAGAAGTGAAGAAGAAGCAATGTAGGATGTTTTTTTAACAACACATGACATCTAGTTATACAACTTTGAATTTATTTTGGATCACACAAAACGGCCAGTACAATTACAACAATCACAACTGTACAAAATTGTCGACAGAATCGTAACAATTGAGCATTTACACTATCAAAATTTTTCGATATTCCATAGTATTTCTTAAAATACCAATAATGTTTCAAAGAGATAAAAAATTTTAAAAAATTTAGTAGAAACTTATTCCGACAATTTTGAATGAATTATGCTGATACCATAAATTTTGAATAGACTATCAAAAATTTTATTCGGAGTTTATAAACCAATTTTATTCAAGACATTTTTTAAAATTAATGAAATATGCAGGGTGTCAGATATAAGTTGGGGGTGCATACTGCATAGGTTAAATTCAGCAATGAAGCTAGCCTAAAAAGTAAATACCCTTGGGCTTGGGTCGACTGGGATTGATTGAGAGTGCCGCGCGCTAACCATTTGTGTTTTGGCGCTTCTTTTTGGCGACTGTTGTTCTTTACAGTTCCCGGCGAGAAAGAAGTAACCGATCTATCCATGACTTGGTGGGAAGGCGTTCAGGAATCCAGGGTTCTCGTTGCCCCCGGTAACAAACACTCTTTCATTTTTTTAATACTTTCTTCAATTATTTTTTGTTTAATAACTTTTACATCAAAATTTGATTCTTCTTTGCAACTGCAGATCCTGGCACCGGTGGAAATGGTTCGGGACGAATGATATCGCTTCGTCATCCCAAATCCGGTAACTCTAACAACATTTTCGTCACACACACAAAAATTTGATTTAGGTCTGTTTGAAAAAACAACTCAATTAAGCAGTTATTATATAAGAGCTTATCTATGAAGCACAAACAGTTTAGGTCTGTTTGGGTAAACAACATAATTAAGCACTTATTGTATAAGAGCTTATCTATGAAGCATAAACAGTTTAGGTTTGTTTGGATAAACAACTTAATTAAGCACTTATTATATAAGAGCTTATCTATGAAGCATAACCACAAAAATAAGTCAATTCAAACATGCCTTTATTCTAATTTGTTTATTATCTTCATTTCTTAATGTGTTCATTAACACTTGATACTGTTCTGTTAACAATACTGTACTACTTTGCTATTAGTTTTTTCTTGTGGAATTGTTCCTTATTGAGCTTTATGACGGTCTTCCAGCTTTCTCTTGTTTTAGATCATTTATGTATGATTTCATTTGCTTGGCAGGAAATGCAACTCAATATCTCTTTGTAAATGGAATGCTTCAAGAGTTTCAATGGTTTAAAAACTTGTATGGGTCTTGGTTTTTGGGAGATTATATAAGTGAAGGTAGATGTTCGTTTATCTAAGATGCAATGCAGTGCATTTTTTTCTACTTTATGTTTTTATTGTACTTATGCACATTATTTTCTCTCAATCTCATCAACCTTTTGTTTGTCAAAATCATTGCTTATGTTTTTCTTTGAAATGATGTATTTGTTCCTGCTTGGCTTATCCTCTGATCTTGCATTTCGTAATTTTATGAAAGCAATATGATTACTCTTGTTAAGTTTGTAGTCTCTAGGTCTTATCAGTTGCGAAGAAACTCTAGTGGAACAAAGATTTTGGCAGATGTTCTTTTCATGTTTTATTATTGTTACTAATTTTGTTTTCCAACAGACGGTCGACTGTATTTATCCACACCTATTGATCCTGTTTTCATCATGCTCCCAATATTTGAGGAAGCTAGAATGAAGGTAATTTCTGTTTCTTTTCAACCATGGAAATTGAAAACAATGCTCATTTATTTTTATAGTTCTTTCCCATTTAAGTAAATCCTTCATCAATTGTAGTTGTTGAAGCAAATAAAGTTTTAGTTGCACATCTGATACTTCACGCATAGACTAGATTGTACAGGGATTATTTAAGTTTTAATTGTGTGCCCTGACCCGCTAATCTTTTTTTTACCATGCATAACTGCATATCACTGGTTCTTTAAAATGTATGCAGAAAGGAGATGATCTTGGCAAGTTCAGGCAATTGGATGAGATAATGTTTGTTGATGGGTATTCAGGATATCAGCAGTTAATGTCCCTTGTAGAGAACTGTATGCAAGTAGTTTGTGAAGTCAAAGGTAGTATTCTTGTATACCTTTTACTTACACAACTTCATTATATGGGTTGTAGAGAAAGTGAGAAGTGGCTTTATGTGTTTATTATACGGGTTGAGTGCCAAGTATAGCTATGGTGACCTCGTTGTTAATATTTTCTTCATTCACCCCGTTCGTGTATCAGTAGTTCAATGTTAGGTGGTGGAATATATTACCTTTGTAATGTTGCAATAATAATGTTTGGAAGTATGGCTGTCTGATGAGATGTATATAATTGAATGGTTTGACTAAAACTGTATTGAGATCCTATTCTGTTTAGTTATGGAATATGAATGTTATTGTGGTGATTCTAAAACTGTCATCTTCTATTATTGTACATATGCAGAAGTTGGATCCTTAAAATTCTTTAGACTTGATGACACAAAGGTTCTGCATTGGCTTTGCTATAAGGTTTGTCTATATCTCCTCATGTTTCCTATTTTTTTTACATTTAGTTTGAATGCATAGCTTTCAATTCCCCCAAACTATCATACACAGTTTAGTTGCCCAGTAATTCTATCATCCATGTGTATAAAGAGGTTTGGCATTTATTCTATGTTAGCAGATGGATGTCTGAACTTCATGATGTTTTTCATGTAAATGTGAACTAAGACTGAAACATGACTATATGACTAAATCTCTTAAAGCTTGCATCATTAGTGTCATATAGTTTGTAATCAAGTTGGTTGCTAATATAGGTGTACTCGTAAGACCAATGAAGCTCAGTTTGTCCATAAAATTCCCTCTGATGATCATCAGTTTATATAGTGCCTCTGGTCCTTTCAGTATTTAAAGCTCATTAAGGGGTCAGTAAGATGATTGTCCCTGATTAAACGTCATTCTTAATAGGGATTGGGGATTGGAATCAGCCTTTATTGCTAGATTATGCAGCATATTGTTGCCAATTAGTCATAAGTGCACTATCTTTGCATTTAAGTCTGAATATTCCTCTTGCACTAGTTTTGGGCCGCAAAGAACGATCTGATCCATGAAACGGGTTTATCCAACCCCACTATGACGGGCGGATTATCAACCCGGGGCAGGCTCTTGATAGTCTTGGGCAAACTTTTGATACTCTTGGGCGAGCTCTTGAGTTGATACTTTGACAGACTTTTGATACTCTTGGGTGAGCTCTTGATACTTCGGAAGACTCTTGATACTTTGGCGGACTTTTGATACTCTTGGGCGAGCTCTTGATACTTCACCCTACAGCCCAGCCTACTCCCTTGGTTTGTGCTCTTTATCGTGCTATTTAAGTCCCTCCATCCAAAATAGGATTAAAAGTACATAGTTCCCCAAGATGCTTTCGTGAGTCCTAACAAGAAGTCGGACATGCACAATTGGTATCTTAAGCAATAATACTACTTGGCTTGCCTTATAGAGTTTACATTGTAGCTTACTTTCTGTCATCGGGTATATACTTGGCCCTTCTGATGTTTTATTGCTTCAAAACTTTTCACCGGCATTGAAGTTTTTATTTTGATTTCTTGTATTTTAGGTTCGTCAGCTGAAACAGACACTACCCAAGTTGGACAAAAACTACGCTGTTCAATCAGAGAAAGACACTTGTAAATTTTTTATTTCCGTTATGTTCAGCTAGCTTTTGAATAATTGTATTCCGTTGAGGTTAAATTGAGTAATAAAAAACAGATATTTTGTACATAAGAAAGGAAAAAAAGTGATAAAGGGATTGATTCCTTGAAATGTGTGCTTGTGTACTTACTAATGGTATTGATGCAGTGGTTGATGCAGTTTCAATATTAGGAGAGTATTTAAATGAAGAACACTGGTTGCAGCTTTTGTGTAACCATCTTAAGTATGGCCTTTGAGAATGTCTTTTATGATCATTTTACTTATAAGAAAAAGCCACAATGGATTGGAATTAAGTCGATTTTACTTTTGCAGGTTAAATATACTTGAGGTCACAGGAAAATTACAACAAGCAAAGGCTGAGGAAAGTAATCCTGGTTTGTATAATGATGTATTCCAGGTATTTACTGGACACAAGAACAATGAGTTTGGAATTTCTATCTTGGATTATAATTGAGTTTGCTCAAAAACAAGTGTTAATGTTTTAGCAGGAGGAACAGAGTGATGATAAGAAGGCTACAATTGTGAAGAAGGGTAGACAAGCAAAGAAAATAAAACTTGAGACAGAATCACATAACATCAGAGATATGTTTTCTAGGGCCTCCAGAAAGAAAAACTAAACCATTCCATTGAATCTGGTGAAAAATTGAAACAGGTCATATCATTTTGTATCATTTTCTAGAAGTAGTGGATAAGCACTGAGTCAGATAATGGTTTGTAACGTCTATTTCTATGATATTTAATTTGAAATTTGGTCGTATATTTATATTTCATCTGCAATAGCACATCATATTTTTTATGCGAAAATAATCCCTAAAAATTCACACAACTTTGATTATTAGGGTTCGAACTCTTGATGATAACTTCATAACTGTCAATATCGGTTTTTGGCAATTGAATTAGGAGCACAACATATATAATTTAATTATCCATAGCTTTGAACCCCTCATCTCATGGCATATCTCAAGAGTCAAAGAATGCTACTCCCTCATTCTTTTCACACACGGTAGTCAAACAATTAATTTTTTAGGGGACAATTAATATTTTTATTGAATTCTTCAATATTATCTTTCTCTATGTAATATTATATTTTAAGGAAAATTTTCTCTTAAGTAATATACATTAATTTATATCCCTATGCATTTTCCGGTTACAATTAACAGTTAAAAAATAAAGGTATCAACAATAAAAAAATAAATAAAATTAGATTTGAATTTTGTCCAAAACACTTGCAACAGTCAACAAATTAAGAGGAGCATCTCCTTAAGTTGACTCATCTTAGAGGATCTCCATTAAAAATATACACTTTTTGTTTGAATTGATGGAGTTTGAATTGATGGAATATGAGAGTGAAATGAAATAAAGCGGTATTTAATTATTTTATATTGTTTAGATTTACAAAAATGGAATGGAGTATTAAGTAACATGAAATTTATTTTATCATGTTTTATTTTACTTTTCGTTCTAATCAAGTGTAATATTTTGATAAAAAATTACTTTTCCACCTTTATTTTTATTTTGTATTAGTGAAATATTAGTTGCTCTTTTTTTCACTATAATATCTTCTATTTATCTAGTTGTATTGTCTCGATTCATTTGGTTATGCTCAATTCTACCATTAGGCTCTATTAAACACTATTGTTTTAAAATATCTAAATATAGCATGAATTTATTATGACCTTTATAAACTACTCAAAGACGGTCCCGCAATGCCACATGCAATATTTACACATTTTTCCTCAAAATAAGATTTATGAAAATTTTCAGTATATACTTTTTCTTTTTCACAAATTAAAATATTAATTTTATTAAAGTCTATGATACCGTATCTTATTTAAAATGTTTTGACCATTTCTTAATACACCATCCAAATTTTTTATACATTAAGTGAAATTATTTTTTTGCCCTCCAATTTCGGATGTGCACATCCGGACGCATCGTTTTTTTTAAAAACGTTGCATTCTTCCGGATGTGCAAATCCGAAATGACAAATTATGCGTATTCCGGATGTGCACGTCCGAAAAAATGGCTGAAACTTAAAAAATAATAATAATAATAATATATTTATTTTAAGAAATAATAATAATATGTATTTTAAAAGAATACCGATCAACAGTAAAACATTAATTCTTTGACGTTATCCGAACTCCCAAATCTATTGTCGAAGATTGTAGGACAAATCAAGATCAACAGTAAAACATTAATTCTTTGACGTTATACGAACTCCCAAATCTATCCTCGTAGATTGTAGGACAAATCAAGATCAACAGTAAAACATTACTTCTTTGACGTTATCCAAGATAAATGGCAGCAGAGTCGGCCCACTGGAATCATAAGATAATTTTGTTAGATTTGTGTATTCCTCATGATAGGATAATTCAGGGAGTGACGTCTGGCTTTCTATAAATCAACTGGGTTTAAGCCTAAAATGATTATATTTTACAGGTTCACGTTGGTTTTTTCTAAATGATAGATATTGATGTCTATTGATGTATATGTATATATTATAACTTGTATATTAATGATACAGTTCCTCCTGCTTATTATGCACACATGCTAGCTTTCCGCCCTCGATACTACATAAGTGAAGTCACATTACTGCTACTGATGACTTCTGATGACATTACTGCTACTGGTGCACCAGCCACATTACTTATTTACAATAACGAAAAGGGTTTATCTCCGAAAAATATTGAGTTCATCTGTAGTGTTGGAGGATCAACAAAGAAAGATAACAAGAGCAGTGGTTACACTGGAGAGATACGGAGAACAAAGTTTTCTATTGGAGAGATACAGAGAACAAAGTTTTCTATTGGAGAGATACGAAGAACAAAGTTTTCTATTGGAGAGATATGAAGAACAAAGTCTTCTATTGGAGAGATACGGAGAACAAAGTTTTCTATTGGAGAGATACGAAGAACAAAGTTTTCTATTGGAGAGATACGAAGAACAAAATTTTATATTGGAGAGATACGGAGAACAAAGTTTTCTATTGGAGAGATACGAAGACCAAAGTTTTCTATTGGAGAGATACGAAGAACAAAGTTTTCTATTGGAGAGATACGAAGAACAAAGTTTTCTATTGGAGAGATACGCAGAACAAAGTTTTCTATTGGAGAGATACGGAGAACAAAGTTTTATATTGGAGAGATGCGAAGAACAAAGTTTTCTATTGGAGAGATACGAAGAACAAAGTTTTCTATTGGAGAGATACGAAGAACAAAGTTTTCTATTGGAGAGATACGAAGAACAAAGTTTTCTACTGGAGAGATACGCAGAACAAAGTTTTCTATTGGAGAGATACGGAGAACAAAGTTTTCTATTGGAGAGATACAAAGAACAAAGTTTTCTATTGGAGAGATACGGAGAACAAAGTTTTCTATTGGAGAGATACGAAGAACAAAGTTTTCTATTGGAGAGATACGGAGAACAAAGTTTTCTATTGGAGAGATACGAAGAACAAAGTTTTCTATTGGAGAGATACGAAGAACGAAGTTTTCTATTGGAGAGATACGAAGAACAAAGTTTTCCATTAGAGAGATACGAAGAACAAAGTTTTCTATTGGAGAGATACGGAGAACAAAGTTTTCAATTGGAGAGATACGAAGAACAAAGTTTTCTAACCCCTTGACTCAAGATCTTCATCATGCTGTCAAGACCTTCTCGCTCCCCTCATTCGAATGTATATTAACTTGCGATGATATATTAACGTATGCGACCAACCGACAAAACCAATTTAAAAAAAAATAAAATTATGCTATTTTCCAGATCTGCAGATCCGGAATTTTAAAAAATAAAGCTATACTATGTTTCTGGATGTGCACATCTGGAACACATTAGTGTTTTTTTAAAAAACGGTGCGTCCGGATGTGCACATCCGGAATCTGGGGGAAAAAACGAAATTTCACGTGGTGTATAAGAAACATGGGTGGTGTGTTAAGAAATGGTCAATGTTTTTAACAATTTTAGTGACACTACATTTTATCATATTAAATTTCTCCATTAGGCTGAAAAACTACAATATGAGTTTTTAAACTTATGAAATTCTCTATGACACCATCATTGAACATATTGTATTGTAGTGTGTTAAGTGTAAAATGAAGATGTATAATACTTCTTTGAATTGAGAGTGAAAATACAAACAACATTGATATATGAAGAGTGAACTAAAATTAAGAGTGATGGTTGAATCAAAGTGACTAACTAGTTAGTTATTCCTTCTAACTGTCATACTATCAAAATCATAATATTTCCCCTCAAGTTGAGAGATATATATTGCCAATTTCCAACTTGGATGTAAGATAGTGAAATAAGTTCTTTAGAAGAGTCTTAGGAGTAGATCTCCCAGTTATGTTTTGATGGAATGTGGATCAATTTGATAAAATTTGTAGAAACATGTTTTCGAATGAAGTGATAACCAATGGCAATTTGTTTGGCTCTTTCATGGCTCATAGGATTGTTAGCCATTTGAATAGTTGATGTACTGTCACAAAAAACTTAGCAAGATGAAACTTATATATTGAATGTCCTCAGCAGTTATTTCAGCCATATCAATTCAGATGTTACAGATGCTAAAGCTTTATATTCTGCTTCTGCAGATTATCTTGACACAGTAGCTTGCTTCTTAGACCTCCAAGCTACCAAAGATTCACCAATGAATATGCAAAATTCTGTAGTTGATTTTATTGTGTTGTTGCAACTTTCCCAATCTGCATCCAAATAGGTAGAAATGTGAAAAGACGAACTTGCAAAAAACATAACTCTTTGGCCTGTGTCCTTTAAGTATTGTAGGATATGGTGAACGCCATTCAAATGATGTTGTCTTGGTTTGAGAATGTACTAACCGAGTTTGTTAACCACAAATGAAATATTAGGTTTGAAAATTGTTAGATACAATAATCTACCAGTTATCCTCCTGTATTTTGAAACATTTTTAAGAAAAGGCCCATTTTCATCATTGAAGTTGACACTAGGATCCATAGGAAGAGAGAGAGGTTTGGCATCTATGAAACCCGTGTCTATGAGAAGCTGCAATGTATATTTTCTCAAACATAAGTGGATTCCTTTACTTGACTTGGCAAATTCTAGGCCAAGGAAATATTTGAGATCTCCCAAAAGCTTCAACTTGAACATGCTTTGAAGAAGAGCTTGAGTTTCTTGGATCAAATTGGAATTAGGACTAGCAAGCACTATTTCATTCACATACACTAAGAGAGCCACCATAGAATTTCCCGATCCTTTTGTGAATAATGAATGATCTGCTGATATTTTTTGAATCTATGCTACATAATTGTTGTTGAAAACTTGTGATACCATTGTCTTGAAGTCTGTCTTAAACCATATAAGGACTTGTGCAATTTACACATCATATTCTCCCCCTCACTTGGATAGCCAAGTGGTAGATCCATGTAAATTTCTTCAAAGAGACCACCATTCAAAAATGCATTATTAATGTCCAACTGAGCCAATTTCCAATTGCAAGTAGCAACTATGCTAAGAAGTACCCTGATAGAGGTTAACTTTGCCACTTGAGAGAATGTGTTTATGAAGTCAAGGCCAGGTTGTTGAGTGTACCCCCTGGCAACCAATCTAGCCTTGTATTTGTCAAAAGAGCAATCAACATTGAATTTGGTTTTGTATATCCATCTACATCCAATAGTTTTCTTGCCAGGTGGGAGTGCTTGAATTGTCCAAGTGTGATTATTCTCATTAGTTGTTATTTCTTCAAACATTGCCTTACACCACTCAGGTATAGTAGCCGCTTTATGATGAAATTGTTGTTCATAGGTGGATGAGACATTCAAGACATAATCTTTGTAAGGATTTGAAAGCCTGTCATATGAGAGGGAGTGAGTGAAAGTATAATAAGTATCACATACATAATCTTACAAACTAGTAGGAGGTCTGTGTGTTATAGTTGACCTTCTAAGATTTGACATATTAGACACATTTTGGGATGAAACTGGTACAAGCAAATCATGTTCAGGATTATTTTCAATAGCCATGATGTTCGGCTCATATTCATTTGAATCATGACTGTAGATTGGATTTGGCAAGACTAATTGGTGAAAAGGGCCAACATGTTCACTATTTTTAGGTACAGGATGAAAGGGAAAAGTATCCTCATGGAAAACAATATCCCTAAACACATGGAAAGTTTTGGATTCCAGGTCATATATTTTGAAACCTTTGTAACCAGTAGTGTAGCCTAAGAAGACATATGGAGTGAACCTTGGTGTGAACTTGTTTCTATGTTGTGGTAAGATGGAAATATAGCATAGGCAACCAAAAACTTTGAACTCAGAGTAATTTGGCAGTTTGTCATACAAAAGTTCAAAAGGTGACTTACCCTTTAAAACTATTAAAGGTGTTCTATTTATGATGAAAGCAATTGTGGCTTCCCTATCCCCCCAGAACCTGATGGGTAATTTAACATGAAACATTAAGGATCTTGTTAAGTTTAAGCATGCTTATCTTTGTATTAGTGATCTAATCCAGCTTATTAGTGAACTAATCCATCTTAGTGTGCTATTTTTTTAACTTTCCCGCCCTTTTCTTTTTCAATTTTGTATATAAAAATCTACGCTCTCTCTCTTGTAAACTGAGTTAGTTTTATCAATATGAATGCAGCTCCTTTCCAATCTTTCCTTTCATCTTTACATTTCTTGTTCTTGATTTCAAAATCACATTTTCTGTGATAACCTTGTTATGGTATCATTCGCTTTCTCGATCCAACTTCCGCTATTCAATCTCTGACTGCAACCATGGCGCCGCCACGCCCTCCGCCACATGACCCACTTTTAGATCCTACTTCGCCATACTATGTGCATCCCAGCGACGGTCCCAACTCAGTTACCCTTTCTCCGAAGCTCACCAGATCCAACTATCATTCTTGGGCGCGATCAATGAAGAGGGCCCTTGGTGGCAAGCTCAAACTGGATTTCATTGACGATAGTCTTCCTCCACCACCTAATTCTTTCGACCCTTCGTTTCGAGCTTGGAATCGCTGCAATATGTTAATACATTCTTGGATTATGAACTCTGTTTCTGAATCAATTGCACAGTCTATAGTTTTCATGGAAAATGCTGTAGATGTGTGAAACGACCTCAAAGAACGATTTTCACAAGGCGATCTCATTCGTATCTCTGAGCTGCAGAAAAAAATCTACAATCTCAAGCAAGAAACCAAATCGGTAACTGAATTCTTTTCTACTCTGAAAATTCTTTGGGAAGAACTTGAGCTATATTTGCCTTTACCTATGTGCACTTGTCGTATTCAATGTGCTTGCGAAGCTATGCGTAGTGCTAGGTCCAATCACAAATTGCTTTACACCATTAGGTTTTTAACTGGATTAAATGATTAATTTGTTGTTATCAAATCACAAATCTTGTTAATGGATCCTTTGCCTCCACTCAACAAGATATTCTCTATGGTGATTCAACATGAAAGGCAAAATCAGTTACCTATAGTTGTTGATGAATCTCAAGCATTGATAAATGCAGTTGATTCCAAAAGATCTCACTCCAAGTTCAATTCATCAAAATCTGGCAATCGTGTTTGCACTTTCTGCAACAAAACAAACCATGCGGTTGAAAATTGTTTCAAGAAACATGGAGTTCCCCCCCATATGCAGAAACATGTTCCCACTTTAGCAAACAATGCCATTTCAGAAGGAGGAGATCTTGGCTCCACATCCAATTTGAATCCTGATTCTCTTGACATGAAGAATGGTAGTTCCTCTATAACACAAGACCATTTCAATACTTTAATGGAGCTGATTCATAAGACACATCTTGGATCCAAAGGTACAAGACAAGCTTCTTCTAATCAGGTTACTGTTAACCATTCACTAGCAGGTAATACACAACTCTCTCTTTCTTCATCTAATTGTAACCCTTGGATCATTGATTCTGGTGCTAGTGATCACATATGTAGTTCTAGTCATTGGTTCCAATCATTCATTTCTATTTCCCCTATTCATGTTAATTTACCTAATGGCCAAACACTCACTGCAAGGCATTTTGGCACTATTCAATTTTCATTTACCTTTTCTCTATCCAATGTTTTGTTCATACCTGAATTCTCTTTAAATCTACTATCTGTTTCAAGATTATGTGAGTCATCTAATTGTAATGTATATTTCTCTGGCTCATAATGTCTCATTCAGGACAAAGTATCATTGAAGATGACTGGTTTGGCTGAGAGGAGGAATGGATTGTACTACTTAATCTTAGAAGATAAGACCTCACACAATTTTTCCAATAAAGTTTCAGCAACCAATGTTTCAATACCTGACACAGACACAACCTTATGGCACTTTAGATTAGGACACCTATCTCACAGTAGATTACTTCTTTTACATTCTATGTTTCCTTTCATTCCTGCCAAAAACAAAGATGTCTGTGATGTATGCCACTATGCTAGGCAAAGAAAAATTTCATATGCTGTTAGCACAAATAGAGCTTTACAATCATATGATATGATCCACTTTGATATTTGGGGACCCCTTGCAATAAAATATTTACATGGCCATTCTTATTTTCTTACTGCTGTAGATGATTATAGTAGATACACATGGATAACTCTCATGAAATCTAAGGCAGAAACTAGACAGCATGTTGTTAATTTTATCAAACTTGTTGAGAAACAATATGGAGCTAAGGTCAAAATTGTTAGAACTGATAATGGTCTTGAGTTTAGTATGCCAGAATTTTATGCATCTTATGGCATAGTCCATCAAACTAGCTGTGTTGAGCCCCCACAACAAAATGGAAGAGTAGAGAGGAAACATCAACATATTTTAAATGTTGGTAGAGCTTTACTTTTCCAATCAAATTTACCAAAACAGTTTTGGTCTTATGCTGTTGTTCATGCTATTTCACAATGAACTTCCTAACCTCCATAGTCTTAAAGTTTTTGGTTCATTGGCTTATGCCTCTACTCTTCAAGCTCATAGAACTAAGCTTGAGTCAAGAAGTAGGAATTGTGTCTTTCTTGGTTATAAAAATGGTATGAAGGGTGTTGTCTTGTATGATATAAACAATCATGAAGTTTTTGTCTTTAGGAATGTTACACACCATGAACACTTATTTCCTTACCAAATTAATGGTGACACCACTTGGGATTACCATGTTCACCATGACTCACAACATTCTTTTAGGAACTCTCCCACTGATACAACCCAAAATAACCATCATGACCACAACATTTCCACACAGGACCTCACATTTGACCCTTTACCACAAAACAATGACCTTAATTCCAACATTCCACATCAGAATGTCATTCCCAATCAACATATTCCTACTCATAATTCTGAACAAATCAACCAAAATGACCACAATTCAGATACTTTAGAAAATACAGAACATGTAGTTGAACCTGAACAGACTGACCATACTGAACCACATAATCATTCTAGACCTGTTAGAATTAAACAAATACCTGCTTATCTTTTTTATTATGTGTGCAATTCATCTCTCAGTCCAGGTGACAAGACATCTTCAGGTACTAATCATACACTCTATCCTATTTCCTCTTTTGATTCTATGTCTCATATTTCTGACTCTCACCATGCCTTCACCACTTCTATAACACAACACCATGAACCAAAGAATTATAAAGAAGCTTGCTTGTATGACCATTGAATCCAGGCTATGAAATCTGAATTGGATGCATTGAGCAAGAATGACACTTGGAAAATAGTTGATCTACCACCTCATGTTAAGCCTATTGGGAGTAGATGGGTGTATAAAGTAAAGCACAAGGCAGATGGCACTATAGAAAGATATACGGCCAGGTTAGTAGCTAAAGGCTACAATCAAATTGAGGGCTTAGACTTTTTTGATACTTTCTCCCCTGTAGCTAAACTCACCACAGTGAGAACTCTCATTGCCACTGCTGCTATTCATGGCTGGTTTTTGCATCAATTAGAAGTGAATAATGCCTTCTTGCATGGTGATCTACTAGAAGATGTCTACATGACAATACCTGAAGGAGTTATGTGTGACAAACCCAACCAGGTATGCAAATTAATGAAGAGCTTGTATGGTCTCAAGCAGGCCAGCCGCAAATGGTATGAAAAATTAACTGCTTTGCTTATTCAACAAGGGTACAAATAATCAACTTCTGACTACTCATTATTTACCCTTAACAATGCCAATAATTTTATTGTTATCCTTGTATATGTTGATGATATAATCCTAGCTGGGAATTCTATGAATGAGTTTGACAGGATTAAAGCTTGCCTAGACATCAATTTCAGTATCAAGGATTTGGGTTTGTTGAAGTACTTCTTTGGCTTGGAAGTAGCACATTTAAAGGAAGGCATTTCTTTGTCTCAAAGAAAATATTGTCTTGAACTTCTTCAAGAATCAGGACTGCTTGGATCCAAGCCAGCCACCACACCACTCGATCCATCCATAAAGTTACATGCTGATGGTGGCAAACCTTTTGAAGATATTGGAGCATACAGAAGGTTAATTGGCAGGTTACTCTATCTTAATACCACCAGACTTGATATCACATATGCAATCCAATAACTCATCCAATTCTTGCACAACCCAACCATGACTCACTATCAAGCAGCCTGTCGTGTTATTAGATATCTAAAAAGAAGTCCTGGCAGAGGTCTATTCTTCTCCAGAAATTCAGAATTACAAATACTTGGATTTTTTGATGCAGATTGGGCAGAATGCCTAGATTCAAGAAAGTCAATTTCTGGATATTGCTTCTTCTTAGGATCATCACTCATCTCATGGCGTATGAAGAAACAACAGACCATTTCAAGATCTTCTTCTGAGGCTGAATATAGGGCATTGTCCTTTGCCACTTGTGAGCTGATTTGGTTGACATACCTGTTGAAAGATCTACAAGTTGCTTGTAGCAAACCACCAGTTATATACTATGACAGCCAAAGTACTATGCACATAGCTTCTAATCCCGTGTTTCATGAACATACCAAGCATTTGGAGATTGACTGCCACCTTGTCCGTGAAAAGCTTCAACAAGGATTACTTAGGCTCCTTCCTATTTCAACTCATAAATAGCTTGCTGATTGTTTAACCAAAGCCTTGCCTATTGTCACCTTCAACAAGTTTATTTCCAAGCTTAGCATGATCAACATCTACCATGCTTAGCTTGAGAGGGGCTGTTAAGTTTAAGCATGCTTATCTTTGTATTAGTGATCTAATCCAGCTTATTAGTGAACTAATCCATCTTAGTGTGCTATTTTTTACTTTCCCGCCCTTTTCTTTTCAATTTTGTATATAAAAAGCTACTCTCTCTCTATCTCTCTCTCTCTCTCTCTCTCTCTCTCTTGTAAACTGAGTTAGTTTTATCAGTATGAATGCATCTCCTTTCCAATCTTTCCTTTCATCTTTACATTTCTTGTTCTTGATTTCAAAATCACATTTTCTGTGATAACCTTGTTATGGTGTCATTCGACATTTAACAAGTGCTGATATTTCCTTTCCACCACTGAATTTTGTTCAGGTCTGTAAGGACATGCATATTGATGAACTATTCCTTGTTCTTGAAGAAACTGAGTCAGGGCAAGTTCTTTTGCATTGTCAGATCTCAAGACTTTGACAACTTTACCAAATTGAGTCTTAATTAAGGCAAAAACTGTTGAATCTTGCTAGAAACATCAGATTTATTGGATAGCAAATAAATCTAAGTAAATCTACTGAAATAATCAATAATTGTTAGAAAATTAACTTTTCCATCATAAGTAGTTTTTCCATAAGGGCCCCATAAATCACAATGTATAAGGTCAAAACTTTGATCAGAAAAATGATTATTGGAATTAAAAGGTAGCCGTTTGAGTTTGGCTAAAGGGCATAAGGTACATTTATTTGAATTAAAATCAGAAGGTACAACAAAGGGAATCTTATGACTAGCACTCTTTAACATGGAATCAGACAAGTGTCATATTCTATGATTCCATAGTTTGGCATTATGAAAAGAAGAAACAGAATTACATGCATTATCGAAACTAGCTATTAGTCTAACATCATCAACTTTAAATATGTATAAACTTGAATTAAGATCACCCCTGCCCATCATCTTGGATTTCTTGGTGTCTTGGATAGAAAAATGACGAGAATTAAAAATCAACTTTAGATAAGGATTAAGGAGTAGTTTTCCTACTGAGATGAGATTCACATGAAAGGCGGGAGTATACAAGACATTTTGAAGAACTAATATGTCATTTAGAACAATGTTACCTATGTCTTCAATAGGTTTATGATTTCCATTAGGAATTGTTACAAACTTTTTAAGTAAAGGTTTGGAAGAATCAAACAAAGAAATATCACAACATATGTGAGAGGTAGCACCTGAGTCTACTATCCAAGGTTTTGAATAAAGTTGTTTATGATAGTCAATAGTGGAAAAACTCATACCTATGACTGAATTATTAGAAGTATTTTCCTTAAAATCCCTAGCTTTGGACAGTTGAGCTTGTAAGAAGTTGATTAGCTGTTGATAACTTTGTGAAATCATATCAGAAAAAGATTCAGTTCCTACATTACCATGATCGTTCACATTGTTAATTTGGTTTGACATCTTGAAGCGCCGAGGTTTCTTGTATCCCGAAAGGTATCTATGAAGCTTGAAACACTTATCCTTCAAGTGACCAACAACACCACAATGATCACAGGTTGGCCTATATTTCTTGAAGACCTTTGAGTTGTTAGCTTGAATAACATAAGCAATTGGAGTTTAAGTTATATCCAAAGTAGTTGTAACTTCTCTTGTTTCTCATCTTGAGTGACCATAGACAACACAACATTGATATAAGGTAAGGCATCCATGAGAATAATTTGACCACAGACCTTATTGAAATATTCATTGAGTCTCATCAAGAACATGAGAATATGCTCATTTTAAAGGTGATCCACGATAGGTTGAACTCCTCCATAATTGCATGTATGAACAGGTCGATACTCTCCCAATTCCTCACACAAGGACTTGAATTGTGTGTAGTAAGTACTCACATTGGATGAACTTTGGATACAACTGAGAAGGTTCTTTTCAATTGAAAAATTCAAGGACTATTTTTCTGTTGAAGACGATCTTAAAGTTCCTTCCAAATTTCTGCAGCATTTGCATCATAAATGACACTAGCAAAAATCTCTTTGGACACTGAGCTGAGAAGCCAAGATGAAATTATGATGCTGGTGTGCATCCAAGAACGGTATTGAGGCAGGTTTTCTTTTGGTTTTGGAAGGGTGCCATCCATGAAACCAGTCTTGTTCTTTCCATCAAGAGCCACTAACATAGCACGGCGCCATGAGTTGAAGTTATCACCAGTTAAAGGTTCTGAAACAAGAACAACCCCCGGATGATCGGAAGAATGAAGACAACAAGGATCATCATGGTTTGTCATGGAAGAAAGTAGCAAAGGAAACACGAGATAAAGAAGAAACAAGATGCGGAAGCAAAGAAAAATCATAAAATTTCTTCTAATACCATTGTCTTGAAGCATGTCTTAAACCATATAAGGACTTGTGCAATTTACACACCATATTAACCAGGCTCTGATACCATATTGTGGTTTGTTAAGTGTATAATGAAGAAGATGAAAATGTATAATACTTCATTGAATTGAAAGTGAAAATACAAACAACATGGATACATTATATATGAAGAGTGAAATAGAACTAAGAGTGGTGGTTGAATCAAAGTAACTAACTTTCAATTAGTTAGTTATTCCTTCTAACTTTATTACTATCAAAATCATAATAGAACATGCTCTTATAGCTTTTTGTAGATTAGAATTGTATAATGGGGTAATGAAGCTTTTGTGAATAGATACTAGCTCCAAATAATGGAGGAATGAAGCTTTATTGAATAAAACAAAGAAGGCCCATAAGGATTTAGGATCATGAGAATTGTTCAATAATAAATTTTAGGGTTAATTGTGATTTACCCCCCTGACATATGAGCGTGTTTTGGTTTACCCCCCCACCGTTGCCATAGGCAGGTTTTGGCAACGATTTTTTCAAAAAAACCGTTGCCTAAAGGCATGTAGGGGGGTAAATCAAAATTCGCTCATATGTCAGGGGGGTAAATCACAATTAACCCTAAATTTTATATAGATTCTTTGCGAATTTTTATTATGAGATATCTTTGAGAATTGTTTTCGTTTTCTGTTTTAAAACGCAAACATTCATATAAAAGTAGAGATATCCTTACATATCAAATACATACTTAAGGGGTGTGAATTGATATCTGAATTAGAAATACTAAACAGTAGAGTTTGAAGCAACAAAAATGCGTATCTCAAATTTAACTCAAAAAGTTCCCTTATTAAAAAGTTGTACTTAAATCAATAAAAAAACCATGATGAGAAAGTAGGTAGTTTGTTGGTTTAAGACATGATAATATGCTGACGAAAGTAGATATTATCCACTTTTTCTATTTTCCTACAACAATAGTATTTCTCGTAATAGACAAAATTGAGAACCTACATGAGAGAGTCTAGGATAGGAATCACAATCCTAAATCCTGTTTTAAAATTCAAGTTTAAATCAAACAAAAATTCTTGAACCAACATAATGATTATCTTAGATAAATATTGTAATAGTAAAAAATTGGTAATTAGAACGGTTTTCGAGGATGATAACTCTTTTTAATACTTCGAAAGATATCGTGCATTTGCGGTCTATTAAGGTTTTGGCGCCATTGTCGAGGACAAAGTTTTTAATATTTAATTCTTCTATTACACTCTCTAGACTAAGACACCCATTTTTTCAGTTTTTCCTGTTATTTTACTTTTTCCTTATCGGTTGAATGCAAAAAAAAAAACAAAGTCTTGGGAATATCACATAACCAATTGACGAAATTAAACTTTTTTTACACAAAAGGTGTCGATTACAACAAGAATGACTCAAAGCAATGGTTAAATCAACACACACGCCAAAAGACTATGCTACTCCCACGAACAAGGAAGCTCATTCAAGCATAGTATGACTTGTTGTTCAGGCTAACAACTTTGAGTTGAAGCTTTCTTTGATGTCCATGGTACAAAAACACTAGTTCTCTAGTTACCGACAAATGACCCAAATTTGCATTTGTCCATATTTATCGAGTTCTACGATACTCTCAAAATGAATGGAGTTAACCCATAAGCTATATGACTGAGATTATTCCACTTTTCCCTGAGGGATAGAGCCAGAGCATGGTTACAATCCCTATCGAAAAATTACATTATGACATGGAATGAGCTGAAGGTTGCTTTTCTTGCTCGTTATTTCCCGTCGAGAATGACGAGCAAGAATGACAGTTTAAGAAAGAAGATGAGGATCCCTTTATGATGTTTCTAAACAGTTTAAGGAAATGTTGAGGCACTTCCCCCACCATGGACTGGAAACATGGTTGATAGTCCACACATTCTATAATGGTCTTCTCTATTCTACGAGAATGACACTTGATGTGATTGCAGGCGGCCTATTAATGAATAAGGATATTGAAGATGCATTTGCCCTCATGAGGACATGTCACATAACCATTACCAATGGGGAAGCGAACAGATATTGAGAAATCACCCTCAACAGAGAGGCATATATGAATTTATCATCCTAAAACATATGCAAAAGTTGATGCTCTGATTTTGAAATTCAACAATTTGAGTGTGAGCGCAGTAGAATTGAAACCCATACTTGTGAGATATGTGGGATTAATGGAAATTCTTCTACCGATTTCCAAATGATCCTTGCTAGAGGAACTGGCCAATGTTTGATTAACTATGTAAATAACCAAAGACAACCCTTATTCAAATACCCATAACTCTGGGTGGAGAGATCATCCCAATTTTTCCTATAAAAATAAATCTCCCTAGTTTATAGAAAATCCTACACCAGCCGGCCTGTCGTACCTCGAAAAATGAGAACGACCTCGCGAAGCGCAATCGCACGCCCGCGGGATAGACTTAACAGAGTCGCCACCGATCTTTATTTATTCCATAGAGGGAAAGGGAAAATATCGAATAAAACCCTTAAAAGAAAGGATAAAGATATGGTCATTGCAACCAATGTATGAGTTCGGGAGTCGGTTACGCAAGGGGAAGATATTAGCACCCCTCACATCCGTTGTACTCAACGGGAACCATTTAGTTAGGGTCGAATGTATGTTAGCTTAAGGTTTGTTTCTAATCTTCTACTTATTGAGTGGGAAAGAGAGAGAAATGTTTTTGGATTTTTTAAATTGAAGGAGAATATGACCTAAAGGTTTTTTATTATTAGGGGTGCTCGACAAGACTTCGCAATCTCGTGCCTACATATACTCATAGTGCAATGAGGAACTCGGAGCCTTCGTAGTTCGGGGCTACGATGAAAAATGGAAAGGTGGAATCTAAGATGGCATTGGATGTAAAGGAAAAGGTGGAATCCAAGAAGGCATTGGATGTAAAGGAAAAAGGAAAAGGTAGAAAAAAAAAAGAAAAGGTGGAATCCAAGAAGGCATTGGATGTAAAGGAAAAGGAAAAGGTAGAAAAAAGAAAAGGTGGAATCCAAGAAGGCATTAGATGTAAAGGAAAAGGAAAAGGTAGAAAAAAGAAAAGGTGGCTCGCTAGGATCTCGCAATCCTATGCCTACGTATTCTCAAGATGAATTTGAGAAATCAGAGCGTCTATAGTTCTGGCCCTACAGGTGAAAAGCTTGAAGGCAAAGCTTGTGAGAATTGATTGTTTGGGAGAAGAGATTAATGGTTATCTCTTATGAAAAATTTGAATGAAGGGTTAAAGGTTGTTGAAGGAGAAGAGATTAATGGCTATCTCTTGTGAAAGTTAAAGGAATGGTTAAAAAATCACAAGAGATTAATGGCTATCTCTTGGAAAACTAGTGGTTCGAAAGTGGCTTGAATATGTTTTAAGAATGCCAAAGGGTTATGCCAGAGTGCTAGACTCTAATAGTCCTTTTCATTCAATATTGGTATGAAAAATGTTTAATGGACAGTGAACGCTTGATGGAAATCAATTGTTCGAAGAGTTGTGCCAAGATGCTAGATCTTGACGGCTATTATTGGTCCAAGTTATTGTTAAGTGTCTTAAGGATGAAAGAAAGGGATGACCGACTATCCCAATGCGTAAGGCTTGAGACCAATCATTCAATGGTTATGCTAGAATGCTGGATTCCAACAGTCTTTTTCTTTCGCATTGATTAAGAAAAAGTTTGATGGACGATGAACGCTTGATGAAATCAATCGTTCAAAGATTTGTGCTGAGATGCTAGATCTTGACGGCTCTTATTCGTCCAAGTCGAGACTTAAAGTTATTTATCGGACAACGAACATTTGATGAAAGTCAATTGTTCAAAGAGTTGTGTTAGTTCCTGGATTGGCTGAAATTTTGGTAAAACAAAGTATATTCAATGTTGATGTCAAGGTGCTGATGTTGCAACATTGAAGTCTTAACACTGGGCTGTGTTAAGTAATTAATTGCTGGAGTTGGATGTCTGATGTCACATGGCGATGTTGTGACATCAGATCTGCAGAATTAACAACAACAGGCTGTGATGTTGTTAGGGTTACGTATTAGCTGGAATTGTGGAGAGCAAGCTGTCTCATTGGATGCGAATATCTTGGGATAGATATTTGCTGCTGCATAGGAGATCTGGTGCAGATTTGTAGGAGATTTAAAAGGTTGAAGATTTAAAAAGATTTTAGGAGAAAATCTGTTTTAAATATTCAGTTTTAAATAACAAATCTGGGAGATATTGTAGCAAGTCCAAGACCAATTCAAGGAGCTATATAAAGCGCACAAGACTAAAGGAAAAGGTAGAGAAAACATTCAGAAGATCAGGAGTTGGAGGCTTAGTGTCTATAGTTTGTTTAGAGTGCTTGTAATTACACTATTCTAGGGTTTGAATAGGTGTTGTGTTTCTGTCCTCTCTAGAAGCTGTGAAGCAATAGAGAGTGGTTGCTTGATCGAAGCTAAGAAGCAGGATCAAGGGTTCTCAAAGAGGTTGTTCTTTGAGTGTTTAAGGGATTGAGTAGTGTTCTCATATCTAAGTGGTTTCTTAGGTAGAAAGTCACCAGTAGGGATTAAGTTTAGGAGATTGTCAACTGGGTTGTTGAGTCTGTAAATTAATTCTACAAGTAGTGAATTTCATCCCTGGCTTGGTAGCCCCCAGAAGTAGGTTGGCTGTAACCGAACTGGGTGAACAATTCTTGGTGTTATTTTTGTTATTTATTCTGTCCATTGTGCAGAGTGTGTTGTTGTGACATCACACCTTAACATCACACGTCTGATACCAGAATTTCAAGTTGTACCAAGATGCTAGATCTTGACGGCTCTTATTTGTCCAAATTAATTAAAGGTATTTTGAGGAGCGAAAGAATGAATGAATGGCTACCCCAAAGTGCAAGACTTGAGACCAATCATTCGAGGTTTCTACTGGAATGCTAGATTCTAATAGTCCTCTTCTTTCGTGATTATGAAAAGAGTTGATTGGTTTTATTTAAAAAAAAAGATTTGAAAGTAGCTTAAATGTTTGAAAATTATTTTCATCAAATTCTTATTTTAACATTTTTACTCTTTGTTAAAAAAAGAGACATTGATAAAAAAAAAAAAGATTAAAACCTAATTAAACTAGTTAACTAATTATATTAGAACCTAGTTAAAATTAGTTCAACTAAATAGATTAAAACCTAACTTAAAAACTAATTACTAAATAACATAAACCTAATAAACAACTAAAGGGTGTCGATAGGAGAATGAAGCATGGGCCAAGGAAAGTTAGTAGGCCCAAGCTCTGGGCGGGTGAACTCGCATGGGTCGGTTTGACCCGCTTTTCACACAAGCTTTGAGGGTTATCAATGACCCTAATACAGCCGCCACAAAAAAAACAAACGTACAGAAACATAACAACTATGAAACACGCATCTGATATGAAACGCTCATCTCAAAATCGAACATGAGCATAAAAAACGAGTTCACAAATCAAAACATCAACATGACCAGAAGAGAAAAACTCAAAATATTTCCTTCAATCCAACCTTCTTTGTTTCGCGTCCGTTTGGTCCCTTTCAATCCCTCTCGCGAATTCGTATTCTTCTGACTCCGGTTTGTGCGTGTGAGTTTCTGATCTTTTTCTTTCTTTCTCTATTTATGGGTTAATTGGTTTGAGGCTGTGAAAATTTGTTGAAAGGTTGTTCGAAAATGGAGGTTGTGGCTTGATTGATTGTCGAAGGTGGATGGTTTTACGGCTGAAGATGATAGAGAACAAAGGTCGGGTTTCAGTGATGTTTTTTGTGGATAGAGTTTTTCTCAGATGGGTTAAGGGCGTGAAGCAATAAAGGTTGAGTCTGAAATCGGTTCTGGTTTGTGAAAATAAGCGAAGGTCTCGTGTAGTTTGGTTGCTGTCTGTTGTGTATTGAGGGAGAAAGATAATGGGTGTTAAGGTTGGTTCTTGAATGAAAGGTTGGAGGTAAGACGACAGTGAATGGAAAGGAGAAGAATAGGGGATCTTTCGGTTCAACAAGATTTGAAAGTGTTTTTTGGTGTTGTTTTGATTCGAAGAGAATGATGGAGGATGGGTTGTGAGAGTTTGGTTTGGGAGATGAAAGTTTGGATGAGTTGTTTACTGCAAGTTTGTGAAGGTGAGCCGTTTCTCTCTTTTTTGGTTTTCCTCCTTATTCTTCTTTTAAATCCAAAATAAAACTTGTCCCTTAAGTTTTCAAGTACCAGAATCCTTGTCTTCTTCTTGATGATAATCCTTTTCGATTGTTAATTTGTGACTTGTTCAGAATTGCCTTTATGGATGTAGATTTTGGTTTGCAAAAATGGAGTAAAGTGTGGTGCAGAGCTTTGGTCATGGTTTGATGTTGTTATGTAGTGATACGCAGACAGTAGCATAGCAGGAAAAGCAGATTTGGCATGATGTGCTTTTGGGTGTAAGGATGCGTAGGGTAGTAGAGTGTGATAGCAGCAACAAGACTCTTTTCATTTTCATTTAGTCATGATCTTTGGTGAATGGGCCTATTGACTTATGACTTACTTTGAGATTTTTGTGTATGAAATTAGAACCTAAACTTACATTGAATTTAAATCAAAATTAAGATTAAAAATTAAAATTAAAATTGAACTAAATTAGAAAAGTATTAAAATTAACCTAATTAAGACTAAACTAAAGAATAAAATCTAAATTAAAATTAAAATTAAATAATGTTTAAAATATAAATTAAAAAATCAAAATTAAACTAGATTAATTCTAAGTAATTTAAAATAAATATTTAGGTAAATATATAAATAAATATGGTCAAGAATGACATGCAAAAATGGTCGATTAAATGATATGCAAACGATCGGGATATCTAAGGGTAAAATTTGGGGTATGACAGTTGCCCCTATTTAAATAACTTCACCGGATGACATGAGTGATAGTTCTCGTGAAATCATGGTGGAAGGTATTTAAATATAGATAACCAAAAATTTTGCCCTCAAGTGCACTGACATGCAACGCTATGGACAAAAATGCTGACATGCAATGAACTCTAATATGATGAAAATGATGGAATGCTAAATGCAGACAAAACAAAAGCAAACAGGGACAAAGTTTACACAATGAGAAATCACTCACTGGGGAAGACAACAACACTGGGGAAAGTCTAAAGTGATGAAGCAACTGGCTCAAGTGTGACCGACTGACGCTTTAGAAAGAAAAGCTAACACAAGATCCTCACTTGAAGTAGAACCGGAAAGACGGTCTCCACTGGGGAATCAAATAACAAAGACTCAATCTGGGAGAACATCAAAAAGAGAAAGGCATATCCGAAAGAGTATCAGATGGCAAGAGAAAACCAGACATCCAATAATGGCTTTGAATGAAAGGCATAATCACAATATCTAATAATGACTTTAGATAAAAGTGAACAAAGTAGGGATCCAAGAAAGCATTGGATGCAAAGACACTAATCATCCAATAATGGCTTTGAATGATAGGTACGACTCACAATATCTAATAATAGCTTTAGATGAATGTGAACAAAGACTACATTCAAGAATGACATTGAATGCAAAGGAATCAATCACCCAATAATGGCTTTGGATGAAAGTGAACAAAGACTCGATCTGAAAAAACATCAGAAAGAGAGATACATCCGAAAAGGCACCAGATGGTAGAGAAACCGGACATCCAATACTGGCTTTGAATGAAAGGTATAAATCACAATATCTAATAATGGCTTTAGATAAAAGTTAACAAAGACCCGATCTGAAAAACATCATAAAGAGAGATACATCCGGAAAGGCACCAGATGGTAGAGAAACCGGACATCCAATACTGGCTTTGAATGAAAGGTATAAATCACAATATCTAATAATGGCTTTCGATAAAAGTGAACAAAGACTCGATCTGAAAAACATCAGAAAGAGAGATACATCCGGAAAGGCACCAGATGGCAGAGAAACCGGACATCCAATACTGGCTTTGAGTGAAAGGTATAAATTACAATATCTAATAATGGCTTTAGATAAAAGTGAACAAAGACTCGATCTAAAAAACATCAGAAAGAGAGATACATCCGGAAAGGCACCAGATGGTAGAGAAACCGGACATCCAATACTGGCTTTGAATGAAAGGTATAAATCACAATATCTAATAATGGCTTTAGATGAATGTGAACAGAGACTACATTCAAGAGTGGCATTGAATGCAGAGAAACCAGTCATCCAATAATGGCTTTGAATGAAAGGTATGACTCATAATATCTGAGAAGGCATCAGATGAAAGTGAGAAAGACATCCAGGAATGGCACTGAATGCAAAGGAGAAAGCCCATCTAGGAATAGCACTGAATGAACAGATAAGACTTTAAGGAATGATACTGCAAGATATCAAGCCAATTTGATGGGGATTACAGAAGAGAGGTAAAACTTCCAGGAATAGCACTAGGAGAAACAAGAGGAATAAGATATCCAGGAATGGCACTGGAGATCACAAGAGACGGACATCCAGGAATGGCACTGGAGTGAGAGAATATAAATATCCAGGAATAGCACTGGAATGAAAGAAGTCAAACATCCAACAACAGGACTAGATGCTCAAGGAAACAACAACATTCAGGAATGACACTGAATGAAAGGACATATAATGTTTTGGTAAGGGAAGACGTGGACAACGACACGACCTCGGGAGAAATGCAAATGAGGATGAAACATTCATGTTATGCATATGTATATGGATTATGCAGATGATATATGATCAAATGCAGATACAGATGCTGACGACACAGCTCGACTCTTTTGGTGATAAGACAAGACTGGAAGATTGATTCCTCAACATGGAGATCACTGTCATTCTGCTTGGGGACAGAGATGCTACTGCTGAGCACACCTCTACCATACTGATAAAATGTATCAAATGATGCTCTTTGTAGGAATGATGGAAAGTTGCATGGGGATTCTTCAGGTAAATTGCCCCAGACTAGCTGATTATTGTAGATGAGCTGATCATTGCTTCAGCTTGATTGATGCTGGAAATGACTGTTGTACTGTGCGCTTGGAAAGCTTGCCCCAGTCTGAGTCTTGAAAATGATTGTTTTACTATACACTGGGAAAGCTTGCCCCAGTATGAGTCTTGAAAAATATTCTGTATAAACCAATTCTGAGAAGTCGTCATTAAACCACAAATCTTGAACTGATTCTCAACAAGATATGGAAGGAACTTGCCCCTGATTGGATCACCGACCAAGTGTCTTAATTGTTTGAAAACTCCTTGAGAAGAAAGCTAGTTTACAAACAAAAGTATTTGTACAAACATGGTAAATGCAAAGTTCATGCAACTCTTGAAATCAATCATTTTTGAAAGAGGCAAAGTACATGAGTCATTAGTCAGAACACGGTGGTTCAAGACATTAAAGTGAAAAGTTTAAGCAAAAAGGCATGATGCCAAAACAGATGATCTGCAACGATCTTTTAGAGTCAGTTTACGCAACCTTGCTGTAGTATGCTTTCAAAATAACCTTGCTTCAGTTAGGTCTTTTGAGGGTTATAACGTGGCCTGTTCATGGTTTAAGAAACAAAGGATAAAGGCTCAAAATTTATTTGTGACCCACCCAATCTTCGTGATAAACTACCAATCCTACGCTCAGTTAACTCGGGCTATACCTCAGGTTCCCAAAGGTTGGAAATTGCACTGATGATAATAATGACGATGGTTCAAACTTCAATGGACTTGAGATAGTAGTCACTGCTTCCTTACAACTTTTGGTTGTCATACAAGCTTGTTCTCATTTCTCTTTGTATAAGGTAAGGTCATGAGCTTCACACCTTTCTTAGCTTTTGCCTCGAAAGGGACTCGGCTCATTTTTTGAGTAAGTATTTCTTGATGATTCTTCTTCATTTATCACTTTGTACTACATTTATTCATTTAATTTGAAAGAATTGAAAGCTTGTGAATGCCTGGCTTAATGATTACGGTGAACCATCATTGGCGTTTGACTTGAAAGACATCTTCGACACTTGCTTCCTGTGTGCAAAGGGAAACTGTGAATGCAACCTTTTGTTGAAAGGCGTCTTGCATGAAACTCTTGCATTTGAATACACAATCAAGTTAATTGAGAACTACCCTGCCCCAGGTTAAAATTGTGGGTATTTTATTTGTAAAGAAAGAAGCTCCTACTTCAAGGCTCAAAGGGGTTAAATAGGGGTTAACTTCCTTATTTCTCCAGTGTTTAGGAGTTGAAACAATGCCTTACATCGTCAGCAAAGTCTTGATTTGAAAGCATACCAACAACAATTATGAGTATTTACGTTTTCATCATCCTCCCTCAAATCTTTGCATAATCAAAATAAAGTGGACAAGAGAATTTTTTTTATTTTTCTTGAAAGAGAAAACATTAAGAAGTAAATAGCAAACACAAATGAATTGAATAAAAAAAGTTGCAAATGCTTATTTCATTAACCTGAAAGTACAAACATAATTTGGAGCAAACAGCTAGTACAAAACAAAGGAAAATGCAAACAATAAGAAACATGGCATAGTGACTAGTCAACAACATGGATGAGTTGGCCTATCTTCGGAAAGTAGCTGAGCTGAAGTCGACTAAAGCTTCACTTGCCGTGGCAGAGGATTATTCTTGACATTCTGCATCTGATGTTAGCTCTAGTCCTGTGTCGGTGTCGAGGAATCAGCTTGACGACTGACAGACGACTCAAAATATAGACAGCTGGAATGAGTAAATAGACAGATAGACGTATGCAATGAATCATGCAAAGATGCAAATGATATGCAACGTCATGCAGCACAGGATGCAGAAAGAAAATGCAATGTAGATATCGTTAGGATCTGAGATAACACGAATAAATCAGAACATCCTATTAGGTAGTCTCCCTATAATGGATAGTTCTAGATTATCTACCCATAAACCCATTCACCAGATATTTTCTAGGTTTTTGATAAGGTTTCAGAGTCACGGACCTTAGTCGTATCAACGTTATGCAATGGGCTGGCCATTTTACAACGAGAGTGACGAAAAGGTCTATTCTGATCGGGGTTTTCATATTGGTTGGAGCAAGGAGATGTCCTCCAAGTCCAATATTACGCAACCACCAAAATAGCACTGGTTCTAAATGAGGGACCTAGAGTCATGGACCCTTCATGAATCAGCGTCATGCAACAGGCAAGCTGTTTTATAACGAGATCTACAAATAAGTCTATTATAGAGGAGCCTTCATGTTAGTTACTACAAGGAGCTTGCCCTCGTAGTCTAACACTACTAACTACCAAATCTAACCTCATGTTTTCTCTCTGCTTTTTCCAAAACTCGGGTGTAGAGCTTTATTCAAGATATCAGATACCCAAAGCCCACATAGGATGTACAGATACATATATGTAAAGCAAGAGAAATAAAACATATAATCAAAGAAGCAAGAGAAACAACAAAGCTAAACACACATACGAAAACCTAACTAAACTAGGCTTGACTCACTTAAGGATGTCTCCCCAGCAGAGTCGTCATCTGTCGTACCTCGAAAAATGAAAACGACCTCGCGAAGCGCAATCGTACGCCCGCGGGATGGACTTAACAGAGTCGCCACCGATCTTTATTTATTCCATAGAGGGAAAGGGAAAATATTGAATAAAACCCTTAAAAGAAAGGATAAAGATATGGTCATCGCAACCAATGTCTGAGTTCGGGAGTCGGTTACGCAAGGGGAAGGTATTAGCACCCCTCACATCCGTTGTACTCAACGGGAACCATTTAGTTAGGGTCGAATGTATGTTAGCTTAAGGTTTGTTTCTAATCTTCTACTTATTGAGTGGGAAAGAGAGAGAAATGTTTTTGGATTTTTTAAATTGAAGGAGAATATGACCTAAAGGTTTTTTATTATTAGGGGTGCTCGACAAGACTTCGCAATCTCGTGCCTACATATCCTCATAGTGCAATGAGGAACTCGGAGCCTTCCTAGTTCGGGGCTACGATGAAAAATGGAAAGGTGGAATCCAAGATGGCATTGAATGTAAAGGAAAAGGTGGAATCCAAGAAGGCATTGGATGTAAAGGAAAAAGGAAAAGGTAGAAAAAAAAAAGGTGGAATCCAAGAAGGCATTGGATGTAAAGGAAAAGGAAAAGGTAGAAAAAAGAAAAGATGGAATCCAAGAAGGCAATGGATGTAAAGGAAAAGGAAAAGGTAGAAAAAAGAAAAGGTGGCTCGCTAGGATCTCGCAATCCTATGCCTACGTATTCTCAAGATGAATTTGAGAAATCAGAGCGTCCGTAGTTCTGGCCCTACAGGTGAAAAGCTTGAAGGCAAAGCTTGTGAAGATTGATTGTTTGGGAGAAGAGATTAATGGCTATCTCTTATGAAAAATTTGAATGAAGGGTTAAAGGTTGTTGAAGGAGAAGAGATTAATGGCTATCTCTTGTGAAAGTTAAAGGAATGGTTAAAATATCACAAGAGATTAATGGCTATCTCTTGGAAAACTAGTGGTTCGAAAGTGGCTTGAATATGTTTTAAGAATGCCAAAGGGTTATGCCAGAGTGCTAGACTCTAACAGTCCTTTTCATTCAAGATTGGTATGAAAAATATTTAATGGACAGTGAACGCTTGATGGAAATCAATTGTTCGAAGAGTTGTGCCAAGATGCTAGATCTTTATGGCTCTTATTGGTCCAAGTTATTGTTAAGTGTCTTAAGGATGAAAGAAAGGGATGACCGACTATCCCAATGCGCAAGGCTTGAGACCAATCATTCAAGGGTTATGCTAGAATGCCGGATTCCAACAGTCATTTTTTTTCGTATTGATTAAGAAAAAGTTTGATGGACGATGAACGCTTGATGAAATCAATCGTTCAAAGAGTTGTGCCGAGATGCTAGATCTTGACAGCTCTTATTCGTCCAAGTCGAGACTTAAAGTTAATTATCGGACAACGAACATTTGATGAAAGTCAATTGTTCAAAGATTTGTGCCAAGATGCTAGATCTTGACGGCTCTTATTTGTCCAAATTAATAAAAGGTATTTTGAGGAGCGAAAGAATGAATGAATGGCTACCCCAAAGTGCAAGACTTGAGACCAATCATTCGAGGTTTCTACTGGAATGCTAGATTCTAATAGTCCTCTTCTTTCGTGATTATGAAAAGAGTTGATTGGTTTTATTTAAAAAAAAAAGATTTGAAAGTAGCTTAAATGTTTGAAAATTATTTTCATCAAATTCTTATTTTAACATTTTTACTCTTTGTTAAAAAAAGAGACATTGATAAAAAATAAAATAAATAGATTAAAACCTAATTAAACTAGTTAACTAATTATATTAGAACCTAGTTAAAATTAGTTCTACTAAATAGATTAAAACCTAACTTAAAAACTAATTACTAAATAACATAAACCTAATAAACAACTAAAGGGTGTCGATAGGAGAATGAAGCATGGGCCAAGGAAAGTTAGTAGGCCCAAGCTCTGGGCGGGTGAACTCGCATGGGTCGGTTTGACCCGCTTTTAACACAAGCTTTGAGGGTTATCAATGACCCTAATACAGCCGCCACAATAAAACAAACGTTCAGAAACACAACAACTATGAAACACGCATCTGATATGAAACGGTTAAGGAGAAAAAAACTCTCATCTCAAAATCGAACATGAGCATCAAAAACGAGTTCACAAATCAAAACATCAACATGACCAGAAGAGCAAAACTCAAAATATTTCCTTCAATCCAACCTTCTTTGTTTCGCGCCCGTTTGGGCCCTTTCAATCCCTCTCGCGAATTCGTATTCTTCCGACTCCGGTTTGTGCGTGTGAGTTTCTGATCTTTTCTCTCTTTCTCTATGTATGCGTTAATTAGTTTGAGGTTGTGAAAATTTGTTGAAAGGTTGTTGAAAGGTTGTTCGAAAATGGAGGTTGTGGCTTGATTGATTGTCGAATGTGGATGGTTTTACGGCTGAAGATGATAGAGAACAGAGGTCGGGTTTCAGTGATGTTTTTTGTGGATAGAGTTTTTCTCAGATGGGTTAAGGGCGTGAAGCAATAAAGGTTGAGTCTGAAATCGGTTCTGGTTTGTGAAAATAAGATAAGGTCTCGTGTAGTTTTGTTGCTGTCTTTTGTGTATTGAGGGAGAAAGATAATGGGTGTTAAGGTTGGTTCTTGAATGAAAGGTTGAAGGTAAGACGACAGTGAATGAAAAGGAGAAGAATAGGGGATCTTTCGGTTCAACAAGATTTGAAAGTGTTTTTTGGTGTTGTTTTGATTCGAAGAGAATGATGGAGGATGGGTTGTGAGAGTTTGGTTTGGGAGATGAAAGTTTGGATGAGTTGTTTACTGCAAGTTTGTGAAGGTGAGCTGTTTCTCTCTTTTTTCGGTTTTCCTCCTTATTCTTCTTTTAAATCCAAAATAAAACTTGTCCCTTAAGTTTTCAAGTACCAGAATCCTTGTCTTCTTCTTGATGATAAATCCTTTTTAATTGTTAATTTGTGACTTGTTCAGAATTGCCTTTATGGATGCAGATTTTGGTTTGCAAAATTGGAGTAAAGTGTGGTGCAGAGCTTTGGTCATGGTTTGATGCTGTTATGTAGTGATACGCAGACAGTAGCATAGCAGGAAAAGCAGATTTGGCATGATGTGCTTTTGGGTGTAAGGGTGTGCAGGGTAGTAGAGTGTGATAGCAGCAACAAGACTCTTTTCATTTTCATTTAGTCGTGATCTTTGGTGAATGGGCCTATTGACTTATGACTTGCTTTGAGATTTTTGTGTATGAAATTAGAACCTAAACTTACATTGAATTTAAATCAAAATTAAGATTAAAAATTAAAATTAAAATTAAACTAAATTAGAAAAGTATTAAAATTAACCTAATTAAGACTAAACTAAAGAATAAAATCTAAATTAAAATTAAAATTAAATAATGTTTAAAATATAAATTAAAAAATAAAAATTAAACTAGATTAATTCTAAGTAATTTAAAATAAATATTTAGGTAAATATATAAATAAATATGGTCAAGAATGACATGCAAAAATGGCCGATTAAATGATATGCAAACGATCGGGATATCTAAGGGTAAAATTTGGGGTATGACACGACCCTCCTGCTTTCGAAGAAGATATGGGTGGAAACACTCATGTTAAATTTAATATGGAGGTAATGATGAAAATTTCCATCATATGTCAGACCAAGTAGAATAATGAATTCAAAAACCAGAATCTACATATGCGCGAAGTTTTGAAATAATTAGCGTTTGAATTGGATTCGATTGCCACACATAACAAGATGTTAGAGACTTAAATATCTCAAATGACGTAACAAAAAGCTTCATATTTTGCTCTTTCTGAAACACTTGTGGTACAACTTGTGCAAAACCCTGAGGAGATGTGAACGTTGTCACTTTAAGAAGCGAAAGAGAATTATAAGACGTTGGTGAGAAAAATAGTGAGAGCAAGGCGAGTGAGAAAGACAACTTGTCGGTGAGGTTGTGGAAGAAGAACAAGAAAAAACTTATGTACCTCCTCCACCATATAAGCCTTCTATCTCATTTCCACATACATTAGCAATACCCACAATTCTGGGTGGAAAGATCATCCAAAATTTTCCTATAAAAATAATTCTCCCTAATTTATAGAAAATCCTACACCAGCCGGCGCTCCTGGTTTTGAAGGAGATATGGGTGTCAACACTCGTGTTAAATCTAATATGGAGGTAATGATGAAAATTTTCATCATATGTCAGACCAAGTAGAATAATGAATTCAAAAACCAGAATCTACATATGTGCAAAGTTTTGAAATAATTAGCGTTCGAATTGGATTCGATGGCCACACATAACAAGATGTTAGAGACTCAAATCTCTCAAACTACCCAAAAATAAGCTTCATCTTTTTCTCTTTCCGAAACACTTGTGGGAGAGCTTGTGCAAAACCCTGAGGACATGTTAACATTGTCACTTTAAGAAGCGAAAGAGAGTTATAAGATGTTGGTGAGAAAAATAATGAGAGCAAGGTGAGGGAGAAAAGACAACCTGCCGGTGAGGTTGTGGAAGAAGAACAAGAAAAAACTTATGTACCTCTCCCACGATATAAGCATTTTATCTCATTTCCACATACATTAGGAAAAGCCAAAGAAAAAGAGTATTTCAAGAAGTTTGTTGAGATTTTAAAAATGTTGTATATCAACATTCCTTTCACAAAGGCATTATCCCTAATGCCATCTTATTCTAAATTCCTTAAGGAAATTTTTATCAAACAAATGGAAACTAGAAGATAATATAACTATAACCCTAACAAAATAGTGCACCTCTATAATACAAAACAAATTGCCTAAAAAATTGAAAGATCTTGGGAGCTTTTCAACTCCCTGTGTTATAGGCACAACAAGTTTTGAGAGAGCTTTATGAGATTTAGAGGCGAACATGAGCTTGATGCCTCTGTCAATCTATGAAAAATTAGGCTTAGGTGAGATTAAGTTTACCAGAATATCTATGCAGTTGGAAGACATGTCAGTCAAATACTCGGTAGAAATTATGGAGGATATACCAAAAGGATAAGGAAGCTTATCATTCATGCGGATTTCAACATATTGGATATAGAAGAAGATTTAGAAATTCCAATCCTGTTAAAAATTCCATTCCTTGCCACACCTAGGGCAGTCATAGATGTTAAACGTGATAAACTTACTTTTGAAGTATAGGATGAAAATATTGGGTTTTTATTGTCCAAAATTATAAAAATGCCATACTTTAAAGGATACTTGCTACAAGTTTGAAATTGTTGAAAAACATGTATGTGATTCCTTGTAACACCCTAAAACCCGACACCCTTTATTTGTGAAGATAAACCATATAATTTTTCTCGACATCGGTGTTACACATTCTCAGCATGCATCTTTCTCAAATTTATAACATAAAATAACAGCGTAACTCAAAAACACATTGTAAGCGTTTATTTGTCTCAAATACAAAATAATTCATAAAACAAATCAAAATTCTTAGAGCACTAAAGTAACAAAGTAGCTCATACCAATGTTACATATCAGAGCGACAACTAAAATAACTCTAAAGCAGTAAAATAATGAAGAAGGCCTCTATGCCATCCTCAGCTCAGCATCTGCTAGTGCTCCTCTACCGGAGTATTTGTACCACAAGTGTATAGAATACCACAAATTAAACAACCAGAGGTGAGAATACATTTAAAAATGTTAGAGGTGCATAAAACAGTGAATGATAGCATAATTTATAACAATCATCAATCATATAAATCATTCATAACAATTACTCAATTGCAATGCAGATATGTATGCAATGCATCAACTCCTATACTCCAATGCACGTGGTATCAAATTTGGACATCAGAGTTATGTTACTGTTTTATCCACTCACCAATGGTTCCTCTATAAACCCAGACTCCTCACTGGCCCCCTCTTCTGAACCAATAACTCGTCCCTGGACTAAAGTCCATCACCATCAGACTTGTCACCCGTCCCCTCTTCTTAACCAGTAAATCGTCTCTAGACCAAAGTCCGTACACCTATCTCCAATATAAAAAATCAATTCACAAATCATCATTGGTTCTTCTCTGAACCCAAACCATTGCCAATATAAGGCCATCATCGTAGTACCTTTCCGAGATGATGCAAACAAAGTTTTGTTCCTACCATGTGCAAGAAGTAAGAACGCTTTCCGCTTGAATACGATGAAAACATAACTATGTGAGATTCCAAGTTATATTGTTCATTCTGACGCGACGTCAATGTTCACACCCCCGTGTTTTGGGTAGCAAGGAATGTTTTTCACTCGAATGCGACTAAACATCCTTCGCTAAAATCAACTAACACATAAACATTTTATATCCAGCATTATGTAGCCTTGAGTCCTCTATCACACTCGGGGATACGTAGGAGCGAGATTCAACGGTCAGACACCCTAATAAAAAACTTACCTTTTAGTCCTTTTCTTTTTTTTTTTCAAACTTTTAAGGAATGCAAACATTTTAAAGCTAAAACTTAACACAAATCTAACTAAATGGTTCATGTTGAGTACAACGGATGTGAGTGGTGTTAATACCTCCCCCTTGCATAATCAACTCATGAACCCGAATTTGGTTGCGTCGACCATCTTCTTTTTCTTTAAGGGTTTTATCGATATTTTCCCTTTCCTTTTGGAATAAATAAAGTTCAGTTGTGACTCTGTAATCATCTTGAGTGTGCGAGCACCCATGGTATTTTTTGCGCTGCGACACCATTCAAGAAAGCAGATTTAATATTTAAGTGAAACAAAGACCAATTCCTATTGGCAGATATATCAACTACTAACCTAATAGTTTCATGCCTAGTTGCAGGTGCAAACACCTCAAAATAATTTAAACCATATTTTTGTAAGTATCCTCTAGCTACTAACCCTGTTTTGTGCTTAGAAACTGAACCATTTGCCTTTAACTTGGTCTTGAAAATCCATCTCACACTGATAGTTTTCTCGTTCTTTGGTAGTGCAGTCAATTTCCAAGTCTTGTTCCTTTCAATTGCTTCAAGTTCCTCTTTCACGGGCTTCATCCACACTCTTTTCTCGAGTGATTTATTAATGCTGACTGGCTCAACATTGATTAGTGCATTTTGATGCACATTCTTCTATTATTGTACTTAGACATTTCTATAGTTTATTTGATTAATTTTACTATTTTATTGTGTTTTTAGATTTAAGTTTATTTTTTCTTTTAATTTAATTTTGTATTTTATTTTCGGCATTAATAGTTATTTGATACACGTTCATTGTGAAGACCATAACTTGAGCTACGAGAATCAAATTGACGTATTCTGATAGGAGTTGGAAAGCTAAGACAAAGAGCTACAAGTTTTATGTTGAAGCCAAAAGCTGATTCAGAGTGGAGCAGTATCAAATTATTCGTTGAAGTTTCAGACTTTAAAGAATAACTAGTTTTGGGCTAGTTTTTAGGTTTTTCAATCCGTTTGGAATTAGAATTACGAATCCTTATTTTATATAAGATGATTAGCCGCAGTACTGTACCTTTTACACATTATTCATGATTTTTCTTTGCTTTGCACGATTGTAATAGAGAAGTAATTCCCAAGGGCAAAATCTTACTGTACGGTTTCATCACTTTGAGGTTATTCTAATATCAATTTAATTTTGATTCCTTTCAATTCTTTTCTATGAAGTCATCTGCTTAATTTGATTGCTTTCATTTGCTTAATTTGATTGTTGTTCATAGGATAAAATTGATTAAATTCGATTGTATGCATGTTCCTAATTTTAATTGCGTGTTAACTTAGCTTCTTCGTTGGCATTCGCCTAATCTTTAAACCGTCATGTTTTATGCGGTAAACTGGAACATAATTCATATGATATTGATTGCGCTTGTCTAATTAATCTCATAATCAAATAGGATCGAATCCGCTTAGGGATTGATGTTATAGTAACCGATGATAAGTCGAAACCCGAATCAGTAGGATTAGCCGTTTTAGCTTATTTGATAATAACTTATTCTCTCCCGTTTTCTAAATCGAAACCTAAACCCCCATAATCCGTTACTTTAGTTAGTTAATTCATACAAGAATCCTTGTGATACGAATCAAATCATTGTCGCTAAACTACCATTTTTAAAATTACTCGTTTTGATCCGTGCACAACAACAGATCAACATCCACCAACATTGCACAATGTATGACCTCTCATTCACTATGAACCAGGGTCAGCTCAAAGCCTGCCAATCTCCTTGACATTTGTATGTTTCTTTGTTCCCAGTGGATATACATTGGTTCAACATTGTCCTCACTTTCTAATTAATATTCAAAATGTTGTTCATCTTATAATTCACCAAGTGGTACTTCATTATCTAGTGTTGCCTTATTATCAGTGATTCCTGCATCATCATCTCCCATATCCAATATTGTCACAACACTAGAACTGGGTTGATATTTGCTCCAATCCCATGCTTCTAATTCCTTTACTAAGACATCTCTATTAGTTTCAATCTTGTTAGTGACAGGATAATAAAGTTTGTAGGCACCTGTGGAGTGGTAACCTACAAGCACCATAATCTTGCTTTTATCATTCAGCTTCCTTCTAGTGGCACCAAGCACGTGTTTGAAACATATGGAACCAAACACATTGAGATGACCAGTACTTTGTCTTCTTCTAGTACATTTTTCAAGTGGAATCACATTTCCCAGATGCTTTTTTGGGCACTTGTTCATAATGTATGTTGCAATGGAAATGGTTTCACCCCACAATGTGAGGCAAAATTTCCTCCTTCAACACACTCCTTGCCATATCAAGCAAATTTTAGTTTCTCCTATAAGCAAGGCCATTGTGTTGTGGTGTGTATGAAGCAGTCACTTCATGCCCAATCTCATGCTCTTCATAGAATTCCTTGAATTCATTTTATTTGAATTCTCATCCACCATCAACCATGAGAATCTTCAACTTCTTGCCACTTTGCTTTTCAACCTTCACCTTAAACTTCTTCAATTCAACAAACACTTCATGCTTGAATTTTATGAGTGCCACCCACATCATCCTTGTGAACTCATCCATAAATGACACAAAATATCTATTTCCTCCAAGTGAAGGCACCTCAAAGGGTCCACATACATCATAATGTACTACACCTAAAACATGAGTGGCTCTCGAAGGCATTTCTAATATAAATGGAAACCTTGATTGATTGGATCTCATGCATACATCACATGATTTTTCCTGGTGCCCTAGTATTTGGAATTCCCTGCACTAGGTTTTTTGAGTTCAAATGTTCTAAGCTCCTGAAATTCAAATGCCCTAACCTCTTGTGCCACATATCATTTTCTTCTTCAGCATCTGTTGTGCTGAGACACTGTGTTTCTGTAGCTTCAATAGTCACCTTGAATTTTCTATTTCTCTCCATTGCAGACGACATGATCAACTTCTTGTTGCTATCATAAAAGATTCAATAGGTTATCTCCCATAGTCATTAAGTATCCTTTCTCCAGCAATTGACCTACACTCATCAAGTTACTCTTCATGCCAGGAGCATACCATACATATTTGATCAGCACAGTTTTACCATTCCTCACTTTTATCAGGACATTCCCCATTCCCTCAGCAGCTAGATATTCATCATCAGCACACCTAATTTTGGTCCTCTTTCCTGAATCAAAATTGATCAGTCATTGCTTGTTTCCAGTTATATGGTTAGAGCAGCATGTGTTCATGTACCACCAATTTACCATTGCTTAAACATCATTTTCTGTCACCATCAACAACACAGGTTCTTCCTTTGATTCACCTCTAGCTATGTTATCCTCTTCATTCTTGTTTTCCTTATTTGATCAACATTCAACAACAATGTGGCCAAATTTATTGAAATTGTAGCATTGAACCTTTCCTTATCGAACTTTTCATTTCCCTTCTGAACATTTTTATGTCTCTTCTCACCTTGATTGGAAAATTTTGACTTCTGGACACCACCATCATTCCTTTTCTTGATTTTCGGCCATGCTTGTTTCATATTCTTCCACTTGAGATTATCACTATTACTCTTCTTGACAAAATGAGATTTAAGAGTCTGTTTTGTTTCCTTTTCAGAGTTTCTTTCAGTTCGACGCAACTCTTGTGCCTCTAAACTACTTTGCAGCTCTTCAATTATCATGGTGCTAGTGTCTTTCGAGTGATCATGGCTACCACAATATAATCAAACTAAGGAGTAAGTGATCTTAGTACCTTTTCAATGATTACTTATTCATAGAGCGTTTCTCCACAAGACTTCATCTCATTTGTCACCACAATGACTCTTGAGATATAACCAGACACCTTTTCATTGTTCTTCATGTTGAGATTCTTGTATTGCTTGTGTAGGGACTGCAACTTTACTTTCTTTAGTGATGCGTCGCTACCTTAGCATCGCACAAGCGTATCACACGCTACCTTTTCCGTTATTGAATCATAAATATTCTCAAGCACCTTCGTGTCTACACATTGGTGAATGTAGAACAATTCTTTCTAATGTTTCTTCCTTGTTTCACGTTGCGCATTTTTTTGCGCTATTGCGTTTTCTGCAGCCGACGTGTAGCCATCATTGACGAGCTCGAGCACGTATTGAGCGCCAAAGAACACACACATTTGAATCAACCACAAATTCCAATTCTTTTCGTCGAATAGTGGGAGCTTTGTATTCAAGACACCGTTTTCGCCGTTCATCTTCGTTTTTGTTCAAATCGCTCAATTCTCACCAACACTTGTGTTTGCCCTGACCCTAAGAATCAAGATTCTGATTCTCTTCGATTTCGATCTTCAGTTCAGTGTAAATTTAAGGAACGAAATCAAACACACACACACCACGTACTCTCGTGTTTTCTTTTAGATCGAAAATTGGAACTCTAGATACTTATTGGAGTTCAAATGATGAACATCATTGTTGCACAAGAGCTGAATTGATTATGCAGAGAAAGAGAGATGCAAGAAGATGAATGTAAAAGGTAATTTTTATTGATAACTCTTTCTAACTGAAAGATTACAATTAATAAAAACCAAACACATCTCAAATGAAATGTCAAATAAAAACATAAGTGAAATGCACACTAAATGACAATTTTAAATTTGAATCACATTTAACAATCATTACATAACTTCTAATGCACTTTTAACCTAATCTCTATTGTAACTCTTACATAACTTAACCATAACATAACCGAAATATAACCATAACTCATTTACAACTTTGGCATAACTTAACATAACAAAACCGTAATTTAACCATAACTCATTTGCAACTTTGGCATAACTTAACATAACAAAACCGCAATTTAACCATAACCCATTTACAACTTTAACATAATTTAATCATAAGAAAACCACAATTTAACCGTAAAATATTCTTAACTTCAACTTAATTTAACATATCAGAACTATAATTTAACCGTAACACGATTACAATTTTAACATAATTTAACCATAACACGCCCATAATTTAACCATAACCTATTTACAACTTTGGCATAACTTAACCATAACATAACCTTAAGTTATAACATTTGCAACTTTAGGATAACTTAACTATAATAGATCCATAACCATGTCATTTTTGTTTCATCACCATAATTGAACCATAATTTAAAAGCACATAACATAAAGATGAGTTAGATAAGCATATTTGCACCTCCCAAAAAATGTCCGCATCCTTTTTAGTAGTAAAAGCATATTCCCAACCTCTTGATAGAATTAAATTTCACAAGAACAAAAGCCAAAAAAATATCATAACAAACCTTAGAACCACAACATCCAAATATTTTATTGTGTCCATAAACGTGCACTATATTTGTCAAATTAGTGCTAGTTTCAAATATTTGAAACTTGTGATATTCTAAAATAAAAAATAACTAGGATAACAACCAAAGTTTCATGTTCATACCATATCATATGACATGACATGACACGATACATATCTCTTTTTCAACATGTCATATACCTTTAAACCCTTCACTGTCACACAGTTCCAAGTAACATCATCTCATTTTTTCTTGGAAACTCAAGGGAAAGATTCTCTTGCAAGACTCTCATCTACTTTACTCTCCAAGGTCTATCTTCTCTTGCAAAAGTATTCAACAAGTGTGTGGCTTAAATTTTTATGGAATCAATTTAGATGTTTATTTTAAAACTCATATTTTTCTCTCAATCTTGATTGTGTAGGTTTTCAAGAAAGCTTGTAAAGAAGATCTTTTTTTCTGTGGCTCCTATGGCAGGGTTGAATTTTGAAGCTGAATATGTTGATAGCTCTGATGTTCTCGAAGTTTTTGCAGCTCATGGCGTTGAATTTCTCTTATCTTCTCAAGGAAAGGTATATATATATATATATATATATATATATATATATATATATATATATTATATATATAGAGAGAGAGAGAGAGAGAGAGAGAGAGAGAGAGAGAGAGAGAGAGAGAGAGAGAGAGAGAGAGAGAGGAGAGAGAGAGAGAGAGAGAGAGAGAGAGAGAGAGAGAGAGAGAGAGAGAGGAGAGAGAGAGAGAGAGAGAGAGAGAGAGAGAGAGAGAGAGAGAGAGAGAGAGGAGAGAGAGAGAGAGAGAGAGAGAGAGAGAGAGAGAGAGAGAGAGGAGAGAGAGAGAGATGAGAGAGAGAGAGAGAGAGTAGTTTCTTGAAAATTCTAGTTCTTATATGATGTATCAGTGTCGGTGTCATGTCTGGTGTCCATGTTAGTGTATGTGCTTCATAGGATTGTGATCTTGGTTAAACTAGGCTAATATTTTCAATCTTTGAATCATGATGTTAGGTACCTTTGTTAGATTGCAATGGAAAAATCATCTGTCTATTTTTCTCTGCCAACTGGTGTATGCCTTGCAAACTTTTCATTCCTCATCTTGTTGATCTTTATGAGAGACTGAGGGAAGAGAGGGGTGAATATAGAGATTATATTCGTCTCTTTTGATCGCGACGAGGAAGGATTTAAAGAACACGTTAAGAGTATGCCGTGGCTAGCCGTCCCGTTTGATGTGGATTTGCATAGGAAGCTTATTGATAGATATCGGGGTTGATCGAATCCCGTCGTTCATTCCGTTATGTTCTGATGCCTTAACTGTTGATGAAAAAGTGATTGAGTGGATTGAGGATTATGGTGCTGATGCATTTCCTTTCACAAAGAAGAGACATGAGGAATTGAAGGACAGAGATAGAAGAAAACGCGAAGAAGTTGATTTGCAAGAATTGTTGACACGGGAAGGCCGCGATTTTCTTATTGCTGGAGATGATAGAAAGGTATTGGAACCGCGAAGAGATGAAAACTCCGTTGTCGAATCTTAGAACGCGTTTGTGAAACTTTCTAGTAGTAACAAAAATGACATTGACATGTTTTATTGTTGCATTGCAGGTGGTTGTATCTGAACTAGCCGGGAAAACGGTAGGCCTATTTTTCGGCGCGTATTGGTCTCCTCCCTGTCGTGCCTTCACGGTTCAACTCACGGATGTATACAATACTCTCAATGATACAAAAGGTCGCTGTTTCGAGATTGTTTTCATTTCAACAGATAAGGACCTGAAAGAATTCAATGATAACAGAACTAGCATGCCTTGGCTTGCTATCCCGTACGAAGACAGAACAAAGCACGAACTTTGTAGAATCTTCGATATAAAGAAAATTCCAGCTTTGGTCATCATTGGACCAGATGGTAAAGTCGTTAGTCTGAACGGTAAGTTTATGGTCTCCTCGTACGGCGCAGATGCTTTCCCGTTTACCGAATCGAGGGTTAAAGATTTAGAATCGGCTCTGAGAAAGGAAGGAGAGGCTTTGCCTCAACAGGTTCAGGATGTCAAGCATGAACATGTACTCAAATTGGAAATGGCGAAAGCGTATGTGTGCGATTCTTGTAAGAAACAAGGCAAGTTCTGGTCATTCTTTTGTGATGTTTGTGACTATGATCTTCATCCAAGTTGTCTTGAGAAGGTCAACAAAGACTAATGTTGGTAGAGAATAGAATCACACAAGATTGCAACAAGTTATACTGATTTACCACTTTTGTAAGGGAAATGCCTTGCTAGAATTACTCTATTATTTAAAGAAAAGTTTAGGCAAACCCCTTCCTTTAAAAGGTGTATAGAACATATTTATAGCATGCTTGTATGATAAATTTGATACATATACTATATGCATATGTGACTACCATAGAGTCGAGTCGTGTCTGAAGTTTTTGAAGTCCTTGTGTAGGCTTGTCAAGGTTCAAACCATGACAAAACAATCAGAGGTCATAATTGTCCGTGTTTTTAATAAGGACGGATTTTATGAGACCCTTTTCAGTCAAGGTTTATTCGTGACAAATTTTAAACTTTGTACAGTTGTATGCTCTCAAAGACGGACGGCCCTGGTGACTACTATGTGCACTAGTAAATTTAAATGCCAATTTTTTCAGTATATTTCTTAGACTTTTTGCACTATTTCTTATATTGAACAGTTTAAAATTTACATATGTTCTTTTTAGTATTTTCTACTTCATTTTTGAAGTTATTATAATGTTATATCACCACCTATGAAATAGCCATAGTTTTGAAAATCGACACAGACGGATTGGTATGACCGGTTCAACCGGGAATCGGTAATATACATGTCCGTGTTGAGCGAATAGTTGGCTATGCCATAAAATCGGTGCAAACCAGTTTATAGAGACCAGTTCATTCGGTCCAGTACTGCGGTTCGACTAATGATCCAGTGGTTTAACTGGGTTGATCACAATTTTTAAAACAAAAAATTTGCAAGCTTAAAATAAATCACTGGAAATAATAACTTTTTTTTTACATCTGATTAATATATAACAAATAAGGTCTTATTTGGTCACTAGATTGCAATTCCAAGAAAGACTAAGTCAAAGATAGCCCGCAAAGTATGGTAATTCTAAAACAAGAGATTGAATGGAACATCATTTGTGGTTATAACATTTCTGAAAATAGCTCAAAATAGCAACAACAAAAAATCCAAAAATGGTTGCTACTTGTTACATGAGAAACATTGAATATTTACTATTATTTTGTTTTGAACACCAAAAGAATCTGCAACAAAATAAAACAAACCAAACACATACTCAAAAAGTCTTTTACTGCAAAAAAAAAAAACAAAAACTTTTAATGGTTCCTTGCGAAGGAAGAAAGGAGATAAGACATTTCGGTTTGTGTTCATTGAAAGAACACCAAGAGTTTCGGTAGAAAGAGAGGAATGTGGTTGCCAAAGAATCAATCAGATAAGAAGGATGGTGTAAATGGATTAATAGCAGTGGCAATAGACAAAGAAAAAGGGAGCCAAAATGCACTCAAATGGGCTATCGACAATCTCCTCGCAAGAAACGCAACCGTAATTCTCATCCATGTCAAGGTTGTGGCGTCTTCTATCTCTTCATCGCCTTCGATTTTCACCACAAGCAAATCTACAAGTAAGTTTTTGTTATATATAGTATCATTATTTTGCTCTTTCTAGCATCAATTGTGATTTGTGACATGGTTGATTGTAGGGAGCGCGATAAATGCTAATGGTCACGACAGTTTAACAATAAGCAAAGAACCAGAAGCACAAAAAAATATTTTCCTACCGTATCGCGTCTTCTGTACGCGCAAAGATGTAAGTTGCTTTTCGGTTTAGAATTCCATGCATTATATCGAGTTTTTTCATCTCTTGATTTTTTGTGTTGCTTTATGTGGCGTAGATACAATGCAAAGATGTTCTACTAGAAGATTCAGATGTAGCAAGAGCATTGATTGATTATGCTTCTCAGGCAGGAATTGAGCATCTGGTTCTTGGATCTTCGACAAAAGCCGGTTTGCTCAAGTATGAATCCGTCTTTCTAACTATCATCACATTTTGCAAAGTTTACTAGGAATTTAGCTTGGATAATGGATGTAAAATCGGTATGTATGCGATTTCTGAAGGGTTTTTTTTTTCTTATCAGAAGATTCAAGGTATCAGATGTTTCGGGAACGGTGGCAAAAGGTGCACCCGATTTCTGTACAGTCTATGTCATTGGGAAAGGAAAGATTCAATCGATGCGATCTGCTTCTCGTCCTGCTCCAAGCATTTCCCCTATAAAAGTTAATGAAACTACTATCACACAAGACCAATCAGACACATATGGTATGTCGGAACAAAATGTAAAATGTTAGATTCATACACCACCGCACATCAAGTTTTTATTATGTGTAATATCATATAATCTTGTTGCTTGCTCACTAAGAAATATGGTTTCTATTAGATCAACAAGAAAGGAATTCTTTTGATGCTACACACTCGCAGGATGGAATCGATTCCTTCAGGTAAACGATATTACCTGAATCATTAAATTGTTTTATTTTTTCAGTAGAAACCGAGAATCCTCTGCACGTAACTGTAGAGACTAATCCCTTGATCTGGAGAGAACCACAATGGATGGCAAAGCTTACCCTCAAGAGAAGTTAACATTGTTGCGTGCAGGTCACCATTCACCAGGAAAGGTTACAATACCAAACAATATACGGAAAATTCGAAGGCGGATGGTGATATATCTTTTCTGAGTTCTGGAAGGTCGAGTACCGAGCGCATGTTGCCTCCATTGTATAACAACTCGGAGACGGGCACTAGGATGTCATTTAGCTCGGACCAAGATTCAAACTACAGCTTTGAGTCTATGTTTCAAGGAAGAAAGTCTATAGATTCCACCATTCCTGCTGAATTTACATCACTAATGTTCGAAAACGAAAGGCTTTCATCTTCTTCATCGCAAGCCGTGGTAAGAAATTTCATATTACAAGTTTTCACTACTTATGTATATGGATAATTAATCTTCTAATGCAATTTTAGGATGATATGGAGGCTGAAATGAGGAGATTAAAGTTGGAGCTCAAGCAAACAATGGAAATGTACAACACAGCTTGTAAAGAAGCACTCACAGCGCAACAGAAGGTATGAATTAAGGTTTCGATATGTTCTTTTCCGGTTAAACATATATAAATCTGCGACATGTTTTGCAATTTACATGACAGGCAATAGAACTTCAAAAATGGAAGTTAGAAGAAGAAAGGAGATTGGAAGAGGCGAGGCTAGCCGAGGAAGCTGCATTGGCAATCGCAAAACAGGAGAAAGAAAAATCTAGAGCAGCCATTGAAGCTGCTGAAGCGCAAAAGAGGATAGCAGAACTCGAAGCGCAGAAGAGACTTCAAGCAGAAATGAAAGCACTTAGAGAAGCAGAAGAGAAAAGAAAAGTAATGGATGCATTGGTAAATGTAGATGTTAGATATAGAAAGTATACGATAGAGGAGATTGAAGCCGCAACAAATTTTTTCTCACAATCCCTCAAGATTGGAGAAGGAGGATATGGTCCGGTTTTTAAGTGTCTTCTGGACCATACACCTGTTGCGGTCAAGGTTCTTCGTCCTGACGCTGCACAAGGAAGGTCGCAGTTTCAACGAGAGGTAAGCGCACAAGCAAACATGCAACACTACACGTTAAACTCGTGGAAATTTCGGTCTTTTTTTATATTTCCAAGTTAACATGATAACTTTTCAGGTTGAGGTATTGAGCTGTATACGGCATCCAAACATGGTTCTCCTCTTAGGAGCCTGTCCGGAATACGGCTGCCTAGTGTATGAGTACATGTCAAATGGAAGTTTGGACGATTGCCTGTTTCGTCGAGGAAACAATCCTCCGCTTTCTTGGCAGCTAAGGTTCAAAATCGCAGCCGAAATAGGCACGGGCTTGTTGTTCCTTCACCAGACAAAACCAGAACCTATAGTCCACAGGGACTTAAAACCCGGAAACATCTTACTAGACAGAAACTTCGTATCCAAAATCAGCGACGTAGGTTTGGCAAGACTAGTTCCACCGTCTGTCGCTGACACCGTGACGCAATATCGGTTGACAGCAACAGCTGGAACATTCTGTTATATCGACCCGGAGTATCAACAGACAGGAATGCTTGGTGTGAAATCAGATATATACTCACTTGGGATCATTTTCCTTCAAATTTTGACAGCAAAATCACCAATGGGATTAGCACATAACGCTCAAAAAGCCATTGAAAATGGAACTTTTACCGAGATGTTGGATCCTGCGATAACCGATTGGCCAATGGAGGCTGTTATGAGTTTAGCAAATATAGCAGTCAAGTGTGCGGAGTTAAGGCGAAAAGATAGACCTGATCTCGGTAAAGTTGTGCTTCCAGAACTTGACAAATTGAGAGAACTTGCTGATAATAGTAACCAAAATTCAACACCAGATAGTCCTAGCTCGATGAATACTTCCCATGAGAGACAAGTTTCACTGCAGCTGGTAAATCTCTACATTGTTTTTCCATTCTATGACAAATTTTCACACATTTATATCGATAAGTTGAAACAATGTTACGATGAATTTGAGCTTATGCGATGTTGAACTTATTGCAGGATGAAAGCTGTCCTTTATCTCCTCACTCTGAGGAGGTTAGAAGAAACACAACAGTTGGTTTTTGACAGTCAACACAATACCAAATGTAAATTACTTAGGTGGTTTGATTTTGTAGAATGTTTGATTCTTTAAGTTTTGTTTTTTTTTTCTCTTATGTCAATATATTATGTCAACATAGTCTGCAACAAAAAAGTGTAGCCTTTAAGGGCCCGTTTGTTATAGATTAAAAAAATGTTAATAGATTATCATGTGAATATTTTTATGATAAAGATAGCTATTAGCCAAGCCAATTTTTTGTACTTTAGAAAAATTACTAATTTGAAATGTGGTGATAATGAATCTTTATCAAAGTGTGAGCAACTACATGAAGTTATTAAAATATAAAAGTCTCATAAAAGTTAAAATAGTTACAAGAAAGTATTGAAACCTCGATGGAATAGAGGTGGTGTGAAGGAAAAAATAGTTACAAGAAAGTATTAAAACCTTCGATGGAATAGAGGTGGTGTGAAGGAAAAAAAATATAGAAAGAAAGAAAAAGGAAATGTACTTTAAATCTGTCAAAATACATTAGTGTGTTTTAAATATATTAACAAGTCACAACTCAAACCAATTCAATTAAGACTGATTTTTATTTTTAGGGATTGAGTTTGATTGTTACACCATTCTAAATTGGGTCAATTAAAGTTGCAAATCAAACCAATTCAATTAAAATTATCCAGTTTAATATATTCCACCAAAAAAAAAAAATTATCCAGTTTAGTATTTTCCACCAAAATAATAATCAAAATCAAGGAGAGATAGCTCAACTACCAGTAAAAGTTACCATTATATTTTAACTTGTCAATGTAAAAGTCATCGATGTAAAAGTTGCCAACTAACTTGAATTGAAAGGAGTTGGAGATCCAGAGATCTGACAAAGACATAAATTTGGGCAATAAAGTTTGAAAACCTCGTGTTCAGATTCGAACCCGTAATATCCCACTTATTCACCCAATCAAACTCACATCCCAAACCCGCAACATTTCACTTATTCACACGATCAAACTTCAGAAAACTAAGGCATAACAAAATGCAGGCCATTAATGAAAAGCATAACTAAGCAATTGGCAATCCGTTGTATAACTGTAGATGATAAGAAGGCAGGAAATCCCTCCATCAGCATTCCACCCGTTAGGGAAAAAAACTTATTCAGTTTTCAGTTTAATATAGATTCTACTTTACTAAAAATCATACATAATAAATAAATACATTTGGTCAAGTTACAGATTATTGAAATCCAAACAACAATTATGTAGAGAATAATTTTTTATGCATCATACAAAGCCAGGTGATGAGTTGAGTAAAAGCTTAAAAGGTTGAAGAACTGTGTGTCCATCAACCCAAAAGAAATGAACATAAGAATAAAATGTTAGAAACGTAGCCAGAATTAACGCTACAAATTTTCCAAAATCTGATAAGGAGCCAATATTCTCCTGTCACAGAACTAAAGGAAAACAAGAGAGATAAAACTAATTAACATGAATTCGAGTCAATACTTTATAAATATACAGTAACCATAGTAAAAATGATCCAGATAATAAGATAATAAAAAAGATACAGAAGCGATAATAAAAACTACCCAAACATAAAACTCGCAGCTCTTCCTAGCAAAACATAGATCCCTTTTTGAGTCATAAAACCCTCTTAGATCAAACAATATAAATTACAACAGAGTAAAAAATAAGTAAAAATAAAGCCACAATACTGCAATAAAAAGCCCAGTTCGAAAAGGACATGCTCTTGTGGTGATGAGAAGAGAAAACTGATGCACATCAATGCCTCAGAAGGCAACAAGCAACTGGTGAAAAGCCAGTGCATCAGCGATAGTACATAAGCTGCTGTCTTGACGAATTACCAGTATATCCATCATACATGGCTTGAGATGCCGCGGAGTTTATACCCATTGAAGCGGGAGCTAGGCCATGCTGTCCAGACATTTGAAGAAGAGCTTGTCCGGAAAGGCCAGATACAGCGGCCTGACTCAAGGCCAGCTGGCGCTGATAAGCCAACAACTCAGCAGGAGAATAGCCTTGGTTCATCCCTGCAGTAGGAAGTATTTGATATGGTTGTGCAGCAGGAGGAGGTAATGGATTTGAAGCTGTCCCGGGAGGAGTTGGCTTACTACCCCATGAACACTGCACAAGTAAAGTAAAATAAATTATAAAAGCTAACTCACTTGAAAACATACCTCCAGCCTTAGAAAGCCTAGTTAAAAGGGTGAGCTTGGGACTGTATCATTACTAACTGTCTCAACATACAGTGCAAGGAGAAAAAAAAGATTTACATTCCTATTCTTTAAAAAGGACTTTACTAGACACTATTAAATAGGGCGAACACTAGCCCCAACACTTGAATGAGTGACTGACAAGACAAGCAACAGGTTAAAGGCTTCTCACCTTCATCGTCTTCCCGCGAACCGGTCTTCCATTAGCCATCTGAATAGCCAGTGCTGCTTCCTCGTGAGTATTGTATCTGACAAATCCAAAACCCTTATCCCTCTGAACTCGGACCTCCTCAAGTACCCCAGCTCCCAATGCATGGAATTGACAATGGAGTTCAGCTTGTGTTACCTGTGACCTCAAAGCAAAATTGTAAGTTACATATCCAGAAGATAGTGAAGCAAACAATTCATAATTTGCAAGAAATGGAAAGACTGTATTACACAGATCAGATTAGATATTCATCAGAGAAGATGCAAGGAAGAGATACAAATTGCAATACCAAAAAAGATTTTGTAAATTAAAGTCAAAAAGGGGTATTAGTCTCAGCATAGTTTTGAATTCTATACTGCATCATATTGAAGTTGTTGAGTTCGGCCGCCACGCCACCCTGCAACTGTCCACCCAGTAGTTAAATAGCTGCCATGGTAATACTACAGCAGCAGTGTCTTTTGCAATTACATCACACTCTGCAGCTGAATTTCTATATAAACCACTGGAATGCCTTTTTTCAATCAAGACTAGATCCAAAACAGGACAAATGGATAAGGGTAAAAGAGACTGATAAAAATGAAAAGACACCATTACACTCGGTTCATAAGAGCAAAAACACAGGCTATTCTTTCAGTTACAAGAGACCAAAGAACAAGTGAAGACAAAGGTGGTTAAGTGAGGCATTGAGATTCAGGTACTTCATAAGAAAGCTGCACCAATATTGGCAAATTTAAAGACACCTTGAACAGATAAGAGAATCACAACAAACATGACCAAATTTAAGTCGGAGTGTTAAAAAAATGTATAACCCCAAAATCTATCATTCAGTAAAACAAGAAAAGAAGTTGTATCCACCCGTCATTTGATCTTGTATTGAATAAACTAAAATTGAAATGAAAGAACAATGTATCTGTAAGATGGTATTAATCATTCTAGAGCAATTAATGAGAAGAAAAAAATCACTCTTGGAAGGGTCACTTTGATGGCTTCGCTGACATTAAAGGGCATGTTGGTGTTGCTAACAAATAGATGCCAATGTGACGCCAAGTATATATATGGAGGATAAAAAATGACAGCTACTCTAAAATTAACATAGTCAAATAAAATAAGTGTTATACATTTGTCAAAGTTGAGCATGATGCCCTGAATATGTGTCTCTTTCAATCAGAATCATTTTTAGTCATTTGTTGGATGAGAAGGACCAATAGAATGTATAAAATATGCATTACTAACTTAATGACTGCCTTTTCTATTCAAATATAGGGGACGATTATAATTCAGTGCAAACTGCAAAAATCTATAACATGAAAACATGATTCATAATTATCAGAAAATAACATATATTGGAAGCAGGGGTTTCCCCCTTCGAATCCATCCCTGTTTGTCCATTGATAAGGTGCAAATCAAGTTCCCTCCTACACCATCGAGTAAATTTTAATATTTTTATCGAACAAATCTGTCACAAAATCCATCAGTGATTGAATGTATGCATCATGCTAACAACAAAACACAAACCAGACCACAAACTCCGCTAGTTGAGAATAGTCAAACTCAAACTATCAGTCAAGCCAACACCAAGCACGAATTGTGCTTGAATTTTTTAATATTACTCTGCTATATCAGAATATTCTGATTACTATTCTTAAACCCTAAATTAGTTACAGGGTGAATTTGGTATTTATCTAAAGTTTAGTTACAGGGTGAATTTGGTATTGATCTACAGTTTAGCTATACTAATCTTGTTATGACAGAAACTTATAAGCCTGAGGGCCCAAACATAATAGGGCACATGCGCGCAGCCCATTCTTACTTCTAAGCAAATACAAGATGAAACTACATAAACCAACATCTCTAACACAAACAATAAGTATAATATTTCATTCTTCAATTCATATAACTTACATCATGGGGAAGGTTGCCAACATAAACTGTGGTGTATGAAGGATTATTTTCAGGAGCATCCTCATTGCTGTTGTCTTGACCTCCATCTGTAAAACACACAACAAATAACTAAACTTATCTCCCAGCAAATGAAGGCATAGAGCATTAGAGCTTAATGGGGCCTCAATTCCAACCAATTCCAATCACTGTAGTCATTCAATAACCCTATAAAGGTAGCTAAAGATAAAATATCCAAAAGAAGTAATGAACAACACATATTGCCAAATACAAATAATATTAGAAATTAAGAATACTCAGCATGGAAATAAACAAGAATTATCAAAGTCTCAATAAAACTAAATTTTTTTGTTGTCTATATTAACGATTTGGATGGCTCTACACATGCCTTTCAAACACAGTATGATAAAAGTATATAAAATCAATACCACAAGCATAATATGCTAAACAATGCACCAAAAATAGTGCCTAAACATCAAGCAACAAGAAATTCACTGCCATTTACTATATTTAGAAAGATGATTCACACCTGAAGACCCATTTGTAAGCACAACAGCATTTTGGCTGTCATTGATCTTCTCTTCATTTGAGCTGCCACCAGCACCTTTAGTTGCCCAATTGCATCTTATTTGTCTATTTCCCAGCCATTTACCTACATGATGCATGAAACACAAGTAGAAAGGAACATTGTCAAATAACAACAGAAGCATAATAGCAGAAGCATGAAGAAACAGTATGAGTAAACAATAAAATGTCTAACCCGTCATATCATTTATGGCACTTTGGGCATCCTGCATAATAGTTGCATAAAGACGAATCATTTTAATAGTTCAGCAAATTATTAATGCAGTTAATATTGGAAAATAAGAATTTCAATGATTTTGTTATAAGAATTTCAGCAAATTAAATTGAAAGCAATGATACTGATCTTAAAAGAAACTATTTCAGGATGTTTCATTGGTTGATCTCTCCAATATATTCTAGCATACAGAATAAGCAATACCTGATGATCACGGAAAGAAACAAAACCATATCCTTTTGAGCGACCAGTTTTGTGATCCCACATAACCCTAGCATCACTGTAATAAGAGAGAAGATGGAAAACTAAGTTCCAAAGAACCAAAATGTCTTGCAAGACTAAGTAACCAGAAGTTAACTCCCATATATCATTTATCTTTCTTCAACTTCTCACCACTAACAAGGACTAGAAAATTCACTATAAAAAGAATAAACCTATTCTGGTGACCCAAAAAAGATGCAATGAAGGGGAAAATAAGCAACGAGGAACTCACGAACAAGTAGTATAGACTGAGAAGCATGCAAATAAAGTTGCATCAGTAACCTCTGGACTCAAATCACCAACAAATACATTGAAGTGTCCTGATCATTTTGAACTAAAAATTAAAGGAATATACAACGGGATATAAAAAAGAAAAAGAATTTCCCCAAGAAGCATGAAAATCAAAAATAACAATAGATGGGTTGCATTTAAAGGTAACCAACCTGACGTATCCTCCCTACTGCTATTGGCATATGCCCAATTCACCTTAAGTGCTTGACCATATCTGCAAATACAAATAACAAGAGTTAACTGCTGTGACGTTGCTATATATTAAAGAAAACATAAACACCCTTGTCAAGACTGCATAATTAAAAATTGAAAACAAGTCAGTCAACATGGAATGAATAAAAAAACTGTAGGGCCATTAGAATAATATTTACATTTCCGAATATGTGAAAAATGATAATCATTCACCTATCTCCAGAAAAGCCAGATGGAGAACGTGTTCACAGTTCAGATGCTAACAAATATGCCACAAAACAAGAATAAACACGAATTTAACAAAATGCTTACAGTTGTCGTCCATGCAATGTCATTATTGCAAGTGCTGCTGATGCTCGATCATGATAGTCCACAAAACCATAAGAAGACTGCAACAGTAATTTCACCCCAAAAAAGACAAACAAATCAGCAGAAACCAAAAAGTAAGGAACGGGAGTAGAAATACATAGATGCCAGACTAAGAACAGCTGTCAGGAGAAGTTTACTGTACAACTCACAGCAAGGATGATAACTATGGCAGTTGACTTTTAAGTTATAACACACAAGCAGGATCTAAATAGTTTATGACCTTCTTAGCTGCATTTTCTCTATCTCTCTCAAGCTCTCAGTTTTTAACACATAATTCCAAGTTAAAGAAGCCCATCTTACAGGTACATTATCAAGGTTGGTATCATGACAAATAAGTGGTCAATAATTTAGACGACAGGGTCAACACACTACTACCCCATTCAACAAGCAGTAGAGAGTTCTCTAGAAAGGAGACAAGGAAAACTCTTTGCTGGCAAAGGCCAGGCCCCCTTCACCAAACAACTTTTGTATCAAGTACTGACATGCTTTTCTTTATTGGAAATTGGAATATGATGTGTGTCATTTCAAAACTCCTTGACAACCTATCACTTGTAGAGGATAAAGATCTGAGGATTGGGAAAAGCTAGTCTCGTATTGAAAAGAAATAAGGTCTGAAAACAGTTTATAAATAAGGACATGCCTCAGCTCTCACTTTACAAATCGATTTTAAAAGAGTTAGGCTTAATCCAAAAATCTAATATGACATTAGCGCCTGTTGATTGGGCCACCCACCATATTATCCATGCACCAAGCCAAATAGTATACTGAGTGTGAGAGGATGAATTGGGAATTACCCAAATCCCACATTGAAGAGTTAAGGTCTGAAAATAGCAGAATTATGAATCGCAGACGCTATCGCCGCTATCCCGGGATTCCCGGCTGGGGCAGCCACCATGCACGACGGAACACACAGGCGGATCGCGGGCGCGAACAGCGCGATTTCTCGAAGCGGGTCGTGGGCCGCATCCTGCGTGGAGCAGTTTGGTGGTTTCTTTTTTTTCTTTTTTCTTGCGCAATTATGATTTTACCCTTAAGTTTTACGTGTCAATATGAGTACCAATTGACTTTACATTCCACGATACTTTCTCCTCTTCGTCTTCTCTCAACGGCTCTGTTTTGGTTTGCCCTAACATCATCATCTTCAACCGGCGTTCCTCCTCCAGCCACCTCCGATACTTTCTCTTTTCTGAAGACGCGTTTTCTATTCTCTTCTCACTTCTTCAATTCTTCACTTGCCCTAGCTTTCCTCACTTCTGCGTTTTCCGTTGACATTTTTGGATTTCACTCAGGTTAGTCTTCTTTATTATTCTTCTCTTTTCTACTTTTTGAAAACATGTTCTGTTTTACGAAAACATGTTTTCTATTCTTCTTCTCTTTTCTTTCTTTGATATTTGAATTTTATAAAAAAATTATGGGTGTTGTGTTATTTGTATAGATTATTCATATATTTAGCCTAAAAAATAGTTAATTCTAAAAAGTCAACAAAAGATATTCCACTATCCACTATCCCACTTTTGGGGTTGGCCGCTCGGCTCCACTATCCGGGATTAATAACTCTGAAAAACAGTTCATAAATAAGAGATGGAAGCAAGTGTAGGGAAAGAGCTCCTGAGACTTGCTTGATTCAAACTTCTAAGCTTGAGAGGTTTGTTCTCTAAAATACTTTAAGGTTCAATGAAAAATTCATTATAGTAGTGAAAAAGTAATAGAACAATCTTGATATTATAGTCCTTTCACTCCACTACTACAGTAATGTCCGTCGACTGATTGGGTTTTGAATTAGAATGGATAGAGATAGGTCGGACGAGCAATATAATTCCATTTTAAGGTGGGGAAGGGGTTGAAAAAAAAACCTTGTATACAAACCTTATAAACCAGTTCTGTAAGGAAGAGTTAGGTCCAACCCAAAACCCTAATACAAGGAGTCCCCAAAAAGAAAATTCGAGTGAAGTATCAAAAACGGACATTAAAAAAAAAGTACATACTCATCAGTACTTATAACCATATTTTGTAAAGAAATATACGAGTCCTTATAGTTGTTAAGACGGAGGCCACGGGGCTAATGAAAAAGAGGACATTAATGAGCTAAAAAATAGTAATAGTATATATGATCATCATTCATCAGCAAAGAACATGGAATTGGATTATAATTCAAACCTTTTCTTTTCTTATGAGCTTGCACCCAGCAAGAGGGCCAGCACTCTGAAAAACTTCTGCGAGAAGTTTATCGGTGACATTTACATGAATATTTCCTGCATAACTGAAAGCACAAAACTTCTGATTAGTTAGGTATCAAAGTAGAAAACTATAAATTCGGATCAATTAAAAACACCATTATGTAAAAGAAATTTGCATCTGCAGTTAGAAATTATGCACCGAAAGGAAAATTTCCAGATTTGGGGAAAACATAAAAAAACTGAGGACAAAAAGCATATAAAAGCAGAAAGAAACCCAGCACTCACACACTACGGCATGCAGAAGCATCAAAACCAGGAGGCAGATTTCCGCTTGGTACAGGCTCCATCTGCAAAATTTCCATAACAAATATTTAAAAAGGGGGGAAAGATCCTTGCTACAATAGGAAGATACCCTAAACAGAATCGTAGGAAGAAAGGGAAAAAGAATTAATTTCAATGTTTCATTTATAGTAAGATAGTAGAGACTAATGGAATTAATTCGTTTTCCCTCTCTTTCAATGAGAGGCCTTTTTAGAGCCTAACAATACAAATGATAAACCACTCAATTGGGTAACAATTTTAGTTTACAGTATAATAACCAATGAAAATAATTCATTAACAGTTCACCATTGTGAGATAATCATTAATCGGAAGTTTTGTGATTTCCATTAGTTGTGTGTCAATTGGTTAATTACTCTTGACATTTCTTTAATAGACTCTAACGGATTAGAGAAACTTTTGGCAACTTTGAGTTGTTTCTATTAGAATATTGAAATTTGAAGACCCTCGTTTATGTATTCTTTCTAATTGGAAGTCGTAGAAAATTATGTAGTGATTTATTTCTAAGTTAAACAAAACACAAACAAGTATTACAAATATGAGGCTGCCAAAATCTACTCCTGATTTTTCAATCAAAGGTCACGATTCCATTTTTTCCTCCAAAGTATGTCCCTTGTGTTAATAGGGGCTAATTAGCAAACAAATGCAAAAAAATATACTCGTTCAATAATACAGACAAAAGTTATATAAAATTGGACATCAGAAGATTGCCTAACTTGCTCTATATAAGGAAATAGGGAGAAACTGAAAGAAATAGTAAGTGACCTCTGAAGCATGGGTACTTCTAATATGGTGGAGTACCGGTACCGGGTACACACCCGTACCGGATACTCGTACCGTACTCGTGATACTTCATTTTTCTCATTATTCGGTGTTGAATGAAATTTGTGGTTTTCTCAAATGTCAATATTGTATATTTATGTGTTTTAATTTTTTTTGTTATTGCATCTTAATATTATTTTTGGTTTTTTTCAATTTTTATAGTAGTGTTTTGTTATAAACCTAACAATTTAGCTCTCTACTCATATATTTTATAGAAAATTCTTATTTCTTATTAACGTACCCGTACCTTGATTTTTTTAAAAATGGCGTATCCCGTACCGGTACCAGTACCCGCACCGGGTACCGTACCCGTACCTATGCATCATAGTAAGTGACTAAAAGCAGCCACCAAATTACTCCAAATGATAACAATAAATTACTCAGTTTTTATCCAAGCCATAGAGATTCGATAAAGTTGTATGTTAGTAGTCGACTGCCTAACACGACCCTCTCCATTTATTTGGGTTTGGGACCGACTACGCATAGCAAAGCTAGGAAAGACTCAAGAAGGTGGTGAGTCAAAGCAAGGGCTCAAGCTTTTGACCAGTTATAAATCCTTAGGAACCAAGGAGGGAGAAAAATCAATACATAGGTTTGTTAAGGGAAGAGAAAAAAAAAAGACAAGAGAGACTTGGATCAAGTGAAGTGTGTTAAAGAAGAAAGAAAAAAATTTATTCAAAAAAAGAATACAAAAGGATAGATGGAAGAAGTATTTCCACAATTGATTTAAATTTAATGAAGGATATGAGATCTTACTAAACTCTAGCAAACTAGACATTAGAAAAGAGGATCAAAACTATAACTACTATCATTGGATTTAAAAACACATTGTGAAAGAAGCGTTGAAAAGGATGAGTAACAGCAAGGTAGTTGGGCCAGGCAACATATCTATTGAAGTGTGGAAGAGTCTTGGAGATAGAGGCATTGAATGGCTCACTAGACTTTTTAACAAATTATGAGGTCAAAGCAAATGCCCGATGAATGGAGAGGAAACACTTTAATTCCAATCTATAAGAACAATAGGGATATACAAAATTATGCCAATTATAGGGGGTTAAACTTATTATGAGTCATGCAATGAAATTATAGGAAAGAGTGATTGACAAGAGACTCATGTTATTGATAATTAATTTGGTTTTACTTACGCCTGGGAGGTCCACCATAGAAGTGATCTATTTATTACGACATGTGATTGAGCGATATCGAATGGATCAACAAACATTGCACTTAACTTTCATTGATTTGGAGAAGATGTGTGATAGTGTCTAGAGCGGGAAAGTCGACAAGTTTAAGGACACAAGGTGGAGAAACAGATGATTTTTCCATAAGAATAGGATTGCACAAAGGTTCAAGTTCAACCCTAAACCCTTACCTTTTTACTTGAATTTTGAATGTACTTACGCAACACATCCAAGAGCTAGCGCCGAGACGTATCATTTTAGCCGAGATATAGTCTCACTTGGAGAGTCAGGGGAAGAATTTAATGAGATTGGAGACTTGAAGATAAGTCATAGCCTAAGCATGAGTAAGATGTAGTATACAGAATGTAAGTTTAGCAAAGGAGATGTGTTTACAACTTAGAGGTCAAAGTTAGAAATCACATCATACCACAAGTTACGTGGTTTAAATATCTTGGATCCATTATACAAAACAATGGAGAAATAGAAAGAGACATAAACCATATAACTCAAATTGGGTGTTTGAAACGGAGGAGAACTCGGGTGTTTTATGTGATGCGGAAAAATATTGTCCAAACTGAAGGGGAAATTTTATTGGACAGTTGTAAGATCAACGATGTAGTCAGACCGTAAAAAACCAATACGAAAATAAACTATGTATAACAGAGATGAAGATGTTGCGTTGGATGAGCCATAAGACTAAATGAAATAAGATTATAAATGACATTATTGGAGAGAGTGTTGGGATAGCACATATAGTATAAAAGATGGTGGAAACTAGACTTAAGTGGTTTGGTCATGTAGAGAGAAGACCAGTGGAATATCTAATAAAGAGAGTAGAGAGTAGGTCAAATGGAGGGTTGTCAAATTGCTAGAGTTAGAGGGTGGGAGACCTTGAAAAACTATAAAAAAAATCTGGAGATAACTTAATTGGATAGAAAATATATAAACCATGTAACCCCGTAGGCAAGATTGTTGTTGTTGATAACAATAAATTACTCGAGCAGCAATTTCTTCAATGAATAAAACTAGATGAACACACACACAAAAGTCAATATAAGTATATATTATTAACTATCATTCGTCATTGATATCAATCGTTGGAGGCCAGGAAGTGACCTAAAAAAAGTACTGCAAAATTCAAAACAAAATAAAAAGCATATCTAGAGTTAACATTGAAAAATATCTAAAATTCTATATATTCTGGGTTCATTCATTCGTGTGCTCCTTAACAATTTGAAGAAGAAATGTAACATTGAAGGCGTTATTCATAGAAAAACGTAAAAGAAAAGATCTCGAAAGGTAAAAGGGGAAGGAAATGACCTACCTGAGTCATAGCGGCAGCGGCAAGCATGCCAGGGTGATGATACATCTGCTGTTGCTGAAGCAAAGCTTGCTGCATGAGTGCTTGTTGTTGTTGCTGCAACTTGAGTCTTTGTTGCATATTCCCCTCTTCTCCAAAAAAAATCCTAACACTTCCCTCGATTCAGAGAGAAAATTTGATTCCTGAGAATAAACAAGGAGGAATCGAATCAAAAAACATGAAATTGTGACGATAATTTTGAAATTGAAGAGAAATCGTGAAAATGAAAATTATGGCGAATCGGAAATTGAAATCTGGAGAAGACGCGGGGAAGGGAAGGGAAAGGGGGAAATTGTTACCTTGATGATGATGTGTGTGTGAGAGAGATGGAAGTGGTGGTGGTGGTGGTTGGTTGGTTCAGAAATGGTGGATTTGGTTTGGGGAAATTTGCACTCTCCTCTCTTCTCGTATAGTCTCACGCCTTAATCCCCATTTTCCAATGTCAATCTCTCTCCTCTCAATCCATGTCCATCCACTCCCACTCAAACTCAACCCGGATCGAATCGGATCTTATACTCGGATCGGGTAACTCGTCTTCCATATAGTCCATTCTATTTCTTTTTTCTTTTTTACAACTATTATTTAAAATAAATACTTTTATAAGTGAAAAAAATAAATTATCTAAAAAATAAAGACTCACTAGTGTTTGCTAACAAGAAAGTAACGATTCTTACAGCAAGTTTTGCAAAAAAACGGGTATGTCGCATCATTACCAACTTCATGTTTTATTAAATAGTCAGCATATGCATTCTTCTCCCTAAGAGTGAAATATTTGAACTCATCATTCCTTAGTGAGAAGCTTTTTAATGTTTGTATACTCTTCTACAACTTTGTTTCAAGAGTTAAACATCAATTCAACCTCTAAGTCCATTAATTTTGAGATTTGCTCTGCTGCCCATATGTGCACAAAAGTAGACCCAAGACCTGGTCGACCTAATGTCTAGCCTGAAATTTCAGGCCACGACCCCAACTTTGAATTAATGTCATTTTCAATCCAAGCATCCTTCTGATGTGATTCTTTTTGCATCTGATTATTTTCAATGAGAAAATCATTTGGCACAAAGAAAATTCAAAATTGCACGAGTGGATTTCATTTGGCCTAACTCCAAACATAACACCTTAAACTCTGCTCCTTGGTTAGTTTCAGGTCATGATTTTCATGTCAATTCTCAATTTCTGACCATTTGAACATGTGTGAACTTTTTGTACAAACAAGTGTTACACGACCAATTTCCATGATTTAATCACACATTTCACCCTTGCCCTCTCACGAATTGCAAATCAAGAAATTTCAACTTGGTTCACACGTATTTCATAGCCATTTCACAAATGTGAGCTCAGCAACACTTTCTCTATAAACAAAGGGTTGATTTGCCTCCATTTGCAAGCTTTGAAAGGTAAAGAAACTCTGAAACCATTTGAACCTGATACCTCAAAAAACTAGTCAACCATTTCTTTGATTCAAGCTCTTTTAGCTTCGAATCTTCGCCCATAATCACTCACCGGCACCTTCTAAAGCTAATTGTACCATTGTCGTGCTTTGAATTTACCTGAATCAAGCTCTCTGTTCCACCATTGCTGGCCTTCAAAGCATTAGCTGGAAAGATAGTTACACGTATCATTTTTGAGCAAATAAGTTACCAATGTGTTCGTCTTGATTCACTGAATAAAAATCATCTACATTGGATTAATCTTTTGAATTCGTCATTTAATTTTACTTAGAAGAAATAGGGTTCTTCACGTTTTTGAGCAAATTCTCTCTTCTCAGAGCAAATCAATTGCTTTCATGCAGAGACACATGAACGATGGTGTGTTGCGCACTTGAATTCATGCTTGATTTTGGTTAAAAACACGAGTTCATGGATTTGCAAAATCAAGCTGGAGGTTGAAGATGAAGCTGGTTGCGCGCGTTTTTGTGCCAAATTCAAATTCTGACCAATCATGTTGCGCCACGCAGCTAGCCGTTGGATCCTTTCTCATTCAAATTGTTTTTTATTTCATTTTCTTTTTTGATTTTTATTTTAATTATTTTTAATGTTTTTTTACTCCAATTTTTTTTCATAATTTCATAAAAATATTTTCTTCCAATATTATTTTTTTCATATTTTTTAAAAATTATTTTGCATTTAATTCATATTTTATCTTATTTTTCATTTCATTTTCATTTTCAATTTTATTTTTTATCATTTTCAAATATTTTTACATCAAACTTTTGAGATACTTTTATTTGCAATATTTTGGACTTCACATAATTTTCTCCATCATTTATTTTATATTTTGATTCTTCTTTTGAATTTTCCATTTAATTTATATTTTGAATCACTTTTTAATTCATTTCTTTTTGTTTTTCTTGATACTTGTGTTTTGGCACTTGATGATTGTTTGGTTGATCATGTCTTCAACATCTCAAATCATTGATTGATGATCCCTTAGTTGATTGAACCTTCTTTGGTTCAATCATGGTGATGGATAGTTATTTGATCATCTGTGACACTTTGCATTAGAGATAGGTTATCCCTTAGGTGATTCTACTTTGAGGCTTTGGTTTGTTGTTAGATGATCCTTACCTGATGGTTTTATCTCTCTTTTTCTCTATCTCTTCTTCTTTTTTTTTACTATTGTGTTGCATCACTTTAGGAGAATGATTTTGTATCATTTCTCTAGCATGTTTAAGCACATAAATTGTTATTGACCGACCTCAAATAGGTGTGATTTCTACGTAAGTTCACTTATGATTGCTTAACATAGCGTTAAATTGTCTCGACTCGATTAAATTCTCATTAACACTAATATTGACATATTAATTGTGCTAACATCTAACATTTATTTTATGCTCTTTACATTTATGTCATTTACTTTCATGTCTTTACTTTATATCATCTTACATTCATTGTCATTTACATTCTAGTTGTTATTTTTGCTCTTTATTGTTTTCTTATTTTAAAAGAACAAAAATATTATAAAATGCCTAAAACACTAAAAATCTTTAATTTGATCTCATGGACTTTGTGTTATTATCCCTTACTTGAGGAGTATTTGGACCTTGGACTTTAGGACTTAGTGTTTCTCTTTGCTTGGAGTGGTATCTGAGACCTTGTGATCCTTCTGAGACATAATGCTTCATCTGAGACTTTTTGATCTTCAACTCAAGACTTTGATGTTTTTTATGGCTCTGTGACTTTATTTGTCCATCTGGTTTTTCTTTGATATTCATCTGTGTCTGTTGCTTGCTCACCTTGTGGCTCAATCCAAAGGGAAAAGAATGCTTGTTTTCACCAATGTCAAATGCTTGCCTCTTCTTGTGGTTAGTACACTTGCACACACAAAGACTTTCTCTTGAGCTACCTGACAATGAGACCATTTACTTTATACTTTAGGATAGTTTCTTCATCTCTTTCCCACTTCTTAAATTTTTAAAACTTCTACCTATTTCAAAAACTTCTTATTTTCAAACTTCACACCTTTTTTTTAATAAACATTGACACTGTCAACATGATTCAGAAAATATTTTCTCAATAAATGCTAAAACACTTAAGCATATTCAAACTCATTTCAAAACTTCTAAAAAGACAAATCTCATCAAACTCATTTTTGTGCCTTTGTGCACTTTTCTTTAAGAGCCTTTTTTTCAAAAGATTTGATATTAGTATGTTCTTGTAGTGATACAAACCACTATACTTCTACAAGATACTGATAAATGACTGACATTTTTCACTTGAATGTTGAGATGTACTTACGAGAAAGTCCAAGTAAAAGTTCTAAATATCAAGATGATGTAAATGCTCATTTACTAATACTTGTGGGTAACACAAATTAACAAGTGGTTCCTGTTGAGTATAACGGATGTGAGGGGTGCTAATACCTTCCTCTGGCATAACCAACCCCTGTATCCAGATCTCTCTTTTTATCTATTTGCTTTTTGTGGGTTTTGTTCGACCTTTTCCCTTTTTTCCTTTGAAAATAATAAAGTTTGGTGGTGACTCTTCCTTTTCAAGTTAAGTTAATCAATAGTTTAATCTCAAAAAAATTTCCCGCCGCGACACAAATCATGATATAATATCATCAGCTCAGGATGAATGATGTAGGAATAACCAATATTATCCGCAAAAGTATTAAAATCAATTAAATTATACTCCCTCCGTTCCACAATGAGTGACCCATTTGGAATAAAATGGTGTCCCAAAATGTATGACTCATTTCAATTTTCAATGCAACTTTTCCTATTTTACCCTCTAATTAATATTACTTGCACCATTCCCAATATATTACAAGGGTACTTTAGTAAAAATATCATTCTCTCTTCTTCATTTATTCTCTTTTTCTTAATTTGTGTGAAAAGTCAACTGGATCACTCATTGTGGAACGGAGGGAGTATAGAAGAGGCATTTTAGAAATACGCAACTTTTTGGAGTGACTAAATAAGAATTTACCAATAGAAAAAGGAATCCTCTCTTGGCACAAATTCTGATTGTTCTTCGCTGCATCACCCGTCAAAATCCATCCACCTCACAATGGATCTGAAACCTCAGAACCTCCAATCTTCCATTATCCTTGAAAAATCATAAAAACGCATCGTACAATACGCATCCTCTCTCATCCACACTACCTCTCCTCCCTCATACAACAACCTTCAAGAAAAACTATTCCATCATCGTCTTCCTCATTTTCCAGCGAGAAACTCACTCTTCCACAAACCATACTCATCATCACCTCACCTTCACACACTATCCCACCTCTCTCTCTCATAAAATGAAAGAACCAATTGCAAAGAGGAAAAATCTGCAGACTTAAAAAAACTCTTTCACTTGAAAAATCAAAGAAAATAGGAGGCTCGTCACTATTTCTCACTTTCCTCCATAACCCAACCCTTCCGTCTCTAAAAACAACCTTCATTCGCAGCTCACCCTTTTTCGCCATCAATCCTTCTGCTCAGCCACGAACCACCTGTTGCAGCACCGTCACTGAAGAAACAAAAACAATAACATCGACGCCTTCCACAACAACAACTAGTTTTCAACAACTCAGTAGATCTCCAACAACACCTCTGCTATTGTCGCAGCAGCCACTGAGTTTCAGCTCAATAATTCGTCATTCCGCTCACAACTTGCAACGACGTCAAAAGACAACTCAACGGTTACGAGTTCGTGTCGTCGTTAGGTTTCCTGCGGATGAAGACCGTGTCTGTGACTTTGAATCTGAGACCAGAGAAAAATATGAAGAGAGTATGCTAAACCGACATCGATTCCGCCTTCGCTGCCAGAACTTAACTTTAACTGAAACCGCAAGGCCAAATCGAAACGAAAACGAGGACTTTAGCTCAATATTATTTTCTGTTGGATGAAATCAAAGGAAGATGAAAGTACCATCAAAAACGTGGATTCGTTGTTATTGCAAGTATATCAACACGTGCGAACCACTGCGGACGTCGCTCACCTCCGTGTGAATCAACCGTGCAACTTGCTTGCACCGTCCCCACTATTTAAAGCTTCAAGGTTCAGATCTCCTTTTGGTGTTCAAATTTTGAAATGAGGTGTTTGATTGCACAATTTTCACAGGAATATGATGCCTTCTTTTGAGTTTACAAGAGAGAGGCTACCACAAGCCAAAAGGACGTCTTCACGTAGCATTCATATTTAGAGGAATATACTTAATCGGTTATATGGTAATTTTTGCTAATTGTCTAAACATTATACCATGCATTCCATTGTTTCAAATGTTGCAGGTGGAACTGACGTGATTTCTTGGTGGAACTAACATGATTTCTTGTATACATTACTTAATTTGTTTTTAGTTAGATAAATATTGTCTATCACTGCTTTTATTTATTCGGCTTGTTTTAGTGTTTGTTTCTAAAGTGAAATATTTGGCTTGTTTTACTGTTAGTTTTTAGTGAAATCCTGCTTATTATTTGGTTTGTTTTTATAATGACATTATATGGTTACTAGTTGTTAAAAATGGTTTGTATTTGTTTATTATTTTTTTAGGCTTGATATTTAGTATTAAATTAATTTTAATTTTTTTTGGCTTTGTACATTATGTTTGTGTCGGATTTAGATGTTGTGCTATTTTGGTTTGCCTTTGTTTGTATTGTATTTTTTATCTGATTTTTTTTTAATCCGTGAATTCGACAATTTTATGTCGTTATTTCGCAAGAATTCTTACACATTAATTGAACATTTCGCCGCATTATGACCCAAACGTACGACAGTTCGATTATGTGATTATTATGTACAAACTGACTTTAGAGCACACTGTGACTTACTCATTCCGATTCATGTTTATACTCGCTTTTGTCACCTTTTTAAAAAAAAAAAACAAATTACTAAAATAATTTTTGAATATGCTTCAATCATATAATTTTGCTAATCATTTTTTAATTAACTTGATTGTTTGACTTAATCCGATAATTTTGATAATTAATTTTAATTAGCTTAATTAATCAATTAATCGAATTCCAATTATTTAATTTTATTAATCAATTTTAATTAACCTAATTATTCGATTACATTAATTTTTAATTGAATAATTTTGATAATTAATTTGGATTAATTTAATTAAGCAATTTAATCAACTTTGACCATTTGATTTTGTTAAATAAAATTTGGTCAACTCATTCGTAATCGTTTCAATATCTCTTTCAAACCAATTTCACTATCATTTCCATTACCAATTTCACTATCATTTCCAATACTTGATCCAACGTCAAGTTATCCGAACTGTCTTTTCTTAATAAATTATTTATTAAAAAAGTTGGGGATGGAAGCAATTTTCCTCACTCTTCCCGAATGTTCATGTGATGCCCGCACTTAGCCTACCGTTTGAATGCTTGTTAATCGTCTTGAAACACTCTTAAATTAAACAACTCAAATCAATTCTTTGATAGATAAAAAGTCGGGGTGGAAGCAATTTTCCTCACTCTTCCCAAGTATTTGTGTGATGGTCGCACTTAGCCTACCGTTCGAATACTTGTCGTCCGTTAAATGGAACGTGGCTTGATTTGCCACACGAATTTCATAATTAATCGATTGAAAAAAATTGGGGTGGAAGCAATTTTCCTCTCTTTTCCCGAATATTCATCTGATGACTGCACTTAGCCTGCCATTAGAATATTCGTCAATCACTTAAAATATTCAAACAAATCAAACCTAACTTTTTCTCAAACTTCTCAAGACACTAATTTCTCGCCCTGTGCTATCAAACACTTTTTGCAAAGAACATTGTTTAGTCTATTCTATCGCGCATATAAACTAGTGCTTCAACCTCCCCTAGTGAGCAGACAAGCCAACGTCTAGTAGTTAGAATACGATCTAAACACTCGTTAGTTAAAAAATACCAGCCAATTGTAGTCCCCCGAACTACAGAGCTCTGACTTCCTCATTGCACTATAAGGGTACGTAGGCACATGATTGCGAGATCCTGACGAGCTACCTTTTTGTTTTTTACCCATCTACCTTTTCTTTTTTGCCATCCAAACCTTCTCCTTGTAATCTTCTGAACTACAAATGCTCTGATTCTTCATTTTTTCAAATGAAAGATGCGTAGGCACAAGGGGCTCAATCCTTGGCGATCACCCTAATAAAAAACCCCCATTTTCTCCTCTTGAGGGTTCCGTTTTTTTCCTCTTTTTAACCTTGTATCACTTGAAGAAAGTAAATAGCATAAGTTAACATTCAATCGCAAATCAAACTAAGAAGTTTCCGTTGAGTACAACGGACGCGAGGGGTGCTAATACATTTCTCTTGCGTAATCGACTCCCGAACCCGAATGTGGTTGCGACGACCATTATTCTGTTTTTAAAAGGTTTTATCGATATTTTCCTTTTCTTTCATTAGGATAAACAAAGTTCAGTGGCGACAATGTTCGAATTAATTTTAACATAAAGGCAACTTTATATTAACTTCACATGAAAACTTCCTAGACAAGGCATGTCTCGGCTTGCCTTAAAACTGCCTTGCAATTCATTAACACACACATGAAAACTACAAAATGAGCACATATTGTGGTCAAAGCAAAATAAGCTAAAAACAAAAAATTAAATATATAAAATCTAAATTCCTTACAAAAACATAAATTCAAAGGGATAATAATGACACACTAAAAGTGGATTATCAATGACTGTGTTGTGTGCAATACACATCAGGAAAGATGCATGACTGCGAAGAATGATATCCAAAATTTAACGGATTAGGGCATTTTCCAAATCAGTCACGATAAAGGTCAATGAAGCATGAATCAAGATGAAGAGGTATTTTGAAAGTTGATGATCATTATGCCATTTTTGCAATTCCCATTTGTAATTTCCTTATTTTTGTTAAGTACTTAGTTTCTTTTAAACTTGTTTTTTCTGAACGGTAAGATTAATGAAATGATCATGCATCTTTTGAATTAATCTTTTCGTGTTAACTATTTCTATACTTCTTTATTTTTTTCACAAAAAAAAAGGCTTTTTTCACCTCACTTTTCTTTATCAAACTTTTGTTTAAGCAAATATCAGAGGGAGAATGACAAAAAACGAAATATGAAAAATTGCTATAGTATGCTTTCGAATAAAACTCTGCTGACGATGTAAGACATTGTTTTAAATCCCAAACACCATGGAGTTAAGGATTTAATCCTTAGTCAACCACTTTGAGCCTAGAAGTTGGTGTTTCTTTCGGAACTAAAAACCCTTAATCTTGACCAGGGGTGAAGTAGTTTTATTCAGTTGGCTTGACTATGCATTCAAAATTCAAGAGAAAACATCCCATTTGAGGTTCAATCACATGATTTTCTTCGCACACGTCATGAAGTGTCAAAGAAATCATGAAAAATCCAAAAGTTATAGTGGTTGTTCCTCAATAACCAATAACACATAGTCACAACCCTTTTCAAACCAAAAGAACAAATTCCATAGAAGTTGTTCCAAAAAAGAAAAAGAAAGAATGAAATGCAAAAATCAAAAAAAGAAAGCCCACTAAGTTGAACACCATAAAAAAGCGACTTAGGCAAAAATCAGAGCATCACAGTGGACTAAAAGCTTCAAAGAAGCGGTCCAAGCAAAAATTAGAGATAAAAAGCAAAAAAATAAAAGATAGTTCATCAAAATATTTTAACAAGAAAAAAACAACAAGATTAGGTGACCATAATACCAAAACAAACAAAATAAGGTGACTGTCACCTCAAGCAAAAAACCTCATTAGCTTTTGAGTCATCATATCATCACCTTTGCAATTTCACAATTCTATTGAAAATAAAACGTGTGTGTCGAATTAATCGAACATAGGAATGTAGATCATCAGAAAGAGATGAGTGGGTTAAAATTAAATTTTTTTAGTCTTATATCCTTTTGATTCAAAAATCGATAACCAGACCACATTACAACTCTCAAAAGACCTAATTGAAGCAAAGTTTATTTTGAAAGCATATTATGACAAAGTTGCGTTAAACTGACTCCTAGAGATTTGCTAATCATTTGTCTTTGTATTATATCCTCGCACCATCTTTCAAACTTTGAATATCTAAATCAACACTACATTGAGACCAGTGGTTCATTCGCTGTACATCACCACATTATCTCAATAATGATTTCAAAACCTACATGAGCATTGCATTAGAATTACCATTTGTGAATGAATGCTTTTATCTGCAAATAAACACCTAGCATCAAGGAAGTTCTAACAATGAATGATTAATGAGGAGCTTGATCATTCGGGAATGGTCCGATATAGGGCAAAGGTAAATCCATAGGTATTTCCAAAGGTAAATCCACAGGAAATGTAAAATCCGCAGGTAATCCCGCAGCTAATATATTTCTAAAATTAAAAAAAAAATCAAATAAACTTTTAGCACACACAGAGCATTGTTTTCATTTACAAAAATAATCCATACGAATACCAATACATTTCAATTCTGACAATACAAAATACCATGAAATTTTGAAAAGACAAGTTACATCAAATGTTTATACAAGAAACAATTTAAATAATGTGACATATTTTTGATTGAAAGTGAAAACAAGAAACGAAAACAATTTCTTTTCCCAAGCCAAATAACTATTAGTTATTCCAAAATTTAGGAAAATAGTTCAAGCTTAAGAAAAGTGTAGTTTAGGCTTGAGAAATCTTCATTTTGTTGTGTTTTAGGATTAACTTTCTAGAAATCTTCATTTTACCTACCACTAACTGACCCGAAATGCAACTACAACATTGCTCTTTGCCTTTCATCAGCATCACCGCGTTCCACCTGAAAACAATGAAAATCAAGATTGTGATATCAGGTTTAGAGCTTAAAAATTTTAGGTATCGCATACAGAACTCAAGCAGTCACTTCAGCAAAAAATTTAGGTATCGCATGCAGAACTCAAGCAGTCACTTCAGCATAATTTTTTTTTAAGTTAACCTTAAACTTAAGGTTGGAATTGATTGCAGCCTCTTATTTTACTAATCACAATATTAAAATAGTGCATGCTTGGAATAATTATTAATTACAACTTTTAGAATGTAACTTTGGTAAGCCAAACACAGAATCAAAACTACCTAATACATCAAGAAAAACAGAAGTCACAGGAAGGAGATTGGCTTTGTGGTCAACATACAAAAATGGAGGCATCAGCTTTATTTTCAAACTCAAAAACAAAATATTTCTCCACTCTACCAAGCATACTTTATCTCAACAGTTCAACGTAATGAAATTTCAATTTAAAGCATCATATATTTAGAAACAGTAACAGGTACCTTCAAATTGCGACAAAATATTTACAATTGTATACACCATAATTCCCACAGCAGTAAAAGACATACACAGTTGTATACACCATAATTGTGTATATTTTATAGGACTCTCTCTAGATGAATAAGAATTAAAGGGTAAATAGATGGGTAAGAATGGAAGTTGTCAACTCAAAACGATGTTATCAATGATGGATCATGGAAAAAAGCCAAAAGTCTGACATATGGCGCAACCATATCCGTGTGTGGAGCCACGGTGCTGTCGTCCTTCACAAATTAACCATATCGATTTTCCAAAATCCGCCAGCTATAACCACCATGGCTGATATTACAACACTAACACAGTTTGAGTTTTCTCTTCTCAATTGAGGGGGAAAAATTCAATGTAGGTTTCACATTATTTTTTTCCCTTCATATTTCTTCCCACCAACACCACAAGAGAAAAAAATGTACATTCTTCTCTAATTAGCAAATTTCCATTCTCCCATTTTCAACCCAACAAACCAAACCAGGTAAAGAATTAGGAAGATCTGACTACAGTATCTAGAACAAGTGAAAAAGATGACACATAACTAGATTATAAAATATGCAGCAAATAAAATTTGTATCCAATCCAAGACTTTCTGCAGCTCAAAGAAAACGATTTCACATGACAGTCACACAACTCAATGTAAACAATCTCATGTGACACACTTAACTATCATACCATGCTTATCTAATTCAGCATCTTTTGTATTTTGGTTTTTGTTACGCAAAAACAAATTCCTTGATGAGTGAAACAATATTTCACAAAACATTTTCATAACCTATTTCACATATATTTTAGCATGAAAAAAAACTACAAGCAGATTGTAAAGTTTCTAAACTAAATGTTACCATTTTCATCATCGCTGTCATTGCCCTGTGACTCATCAATTGCATAAGCACCAAAATCTTCTATGTCATCTTCCTCTTCAAGTTCATCGTAAGGACCTTCTACATACTCTATTTCTTATTCCTATTCAATTTGAAAAAGGAAAAGGGAATAAACCAAGGTCAACACATTACCAAAGTAACTAAAACTTTTTATCTAAACAACACAGAAGAACAAAATGCATTGTTGATATAAAATATGTACCATTTCCTCCTCTTCTTCAGCAGGTTGACGTTTCTCCATTTTAATAATCTTATCGTATTCTTCAAAAGGATAGTTGATGATATCATCTTGCTTGTAAAGTCCTTCTTTAAGACGTGTCAATAGCTCTTTCTCAATAGACTGAGTAATATTCAAAAGCAACAATGAGTAAAGCAAAGATAACATACAATTTAATGCACATTGGTAACATTAGAATTAACTATAACCTTTTCTAGCACAACAGCTTTTTCGGCCTTCTCTTCTCTTCTAGCTTCTCTCTTTACCTCTTTCCTTGGCAGCGTTGTTATTTTCTCCCTGTAAAACAACAACAACCAACATGAACAATCAGGCTTCTTTTATGGAGAAACTGATATGAACTTTCTTTGAAGACTACATCCTAAAATATAGTAGATAAAGGAGACGAAGAATTGTGACATGAATGTAAATTTACAATAGTGTCGTTAGTTTAAAAAATAGATATTGCAAACAAAAATGATGAATTCCAAAAATGACAAGCAATTATACGGACACAAACCGCATAGAAGTAGATACACACAACACACATATAGAAAATGATCATAATACACCAAATGTGAGATCATAACAAAACAATGTGTCAGAAATCAAATAACATGCAATTTATTTTAAGCATCTGTTACACAAGTAACTTCAAGATTTGTAAGGCGCAGCTTAACAAGACAAAACATGAAGCAAAAGAGAATCAAGTCACAGACCTTGTTTCCAAAGCAAGTTTCCTCATACGTATACGCATCTGGGTTATTTTGGTCAATCGTTGTTTTATCTTGTGTATAAGAATCTTTGTTCAATACATCTGCCACTACAGAAAACGTCAAGCAAGCAACAATATCGGCAATTACATACAAACAAACCACTAAATATACAAATGTCAGAAAGACTAGATAGATATTCAGTACTAGATTTTTGTCTATGACTTCAAGTGCCTGCTCGTAATTCCTAGGCAGCTTAACTCTTTCCCACAAATCCTTTGGCATATGGACGGAGACAAAAACTGATTGGTGGTCGATTCTTGCTTTTCCCCTGCCAGCTAGTTTCTTGCCAAACATTGTTGAATGGAACACAACTTTAAAACTAGTTCAATTCAAATCTCACAATGATGCACAATCCATACAACTTCTCATCTGCATAATTTTATGATAGTATGCATAGGTCAATCAAATTTAATCAACTTATAATTATTTAGCAATGTTATAAGTCTTGATCACCGCACTTACAATATATTACTTAATCAATATGGTGTAAGTGACACGAACTCGTGCCATGCCGGCTTGTACGAGATCGACAATATGAAGTCGTTCAAAGGGTGTGATACTTCTTTAAAGGAAATATCCTCTTCCCTACAAGAGTCACATCATTCATACATTATATCTGGATTGATAGTATGGCCTCCCCAAACGTCATTTAACTATGATTTGGCGAGGATGTGTCATTTTATGTTTCATATTAAGAGTATTTTGAAACAAAAAGCTAATCAACTATTATGAAGCATTAGAATCACTTATCTGTACCGAAGTTGTCGCTGCCGACAACCTTGTCGTGTAGAGCTTCGTATGGCATGACGTTGCCGAAAACACCGGTAAGGCGGATGTGTGACCTGAACGATGTTCGCAGACCGTAACCTTCGAGTTGCACGAGAGGTTAATTGGGTTGAGTTTCTGGACTGAAGTTGTGAATCTTTTTTGATGAAATTCCGCTCAGTTTCCCTGAAAAAACCAGTAGCTGAGTTTGATTTTGAAACTAACATGCTCAGAACCAGCAGTACATCCACTTCTACAATTGCAATAGCCTAGTCCAGCAAACAAGCTAAGACGAATGATCTATTGGGAACATTAATACACGCTGTCACAGTTTCTCTGAAAAATGGAGTTGCTATTTGGAAATTGGACTCTACAATTTCCCCATATGCAGATGACCAAATTATGAGCTACATTTCCCTATACAATTTGAGTTCTACACAGTCAAAGAGCCTCAAAACCTTTTGCAACACAAGACTTCAACCTAGCAGTAAAATCACAAAAGTTGCTTATGTTATTACTACTCCCTGTCAAATTAATCCCATTTGATCCACACCTAGTCAAATCCACAAAATCTACTAAGTACCGAGCAATGAATCCAGAGATACTGCAGATTTCCAATCAAAACAGTTCGCCATTTTCGCATCTGGTTTAGTGGCAGAGAGATGGTTTAAAACTTCATCCAGCTGTCCACCCGTAATTGCATCCAGATCCTCGACTAGCAAACAGACGTTCCAACTCCAAACGCCACTGTTCCCACTTCCTGCATCAGAAACACGTTAATTTGGTTGCAAATTGCGGAACTGCAAAACATAAAAAGAAAACTATTAGAAAACATAAGCAACAAGAAATTCAAACACACATTCTCACAAAAGACCAACACATTACCTTGGAGAAACGCAGAATGATTGAGAGAGAGAACCCTAGCGATTTCTGAAACGGTGAGTTGGAGAGGGAGAGTTGAAACGCAGAATGAGTGAGAGAGAGAGAACCCTAGCGATTTCTGAAACGGTGAGTTGGAGAGGGAGAAAAGAAATGCAGAATGAGTGAGAGAGAGAACCCTAGCGATTTCTGAAACAGTGAGTTGGAGAGGGAGAGCTGAAGCTGTGAGTTTTTTCGTTGAAGGAGTTGGAGAGGAAGAGCTGAACCTTAGGGATTTGTAACGCATATGCCTTATTTTATTAATTCATAATTTAGATTTTATTTTATAAAATTGGTAGTTTAAAATCATATATACTTTTATACTTATATTTTTATATTTTTAGATTTATAATTTGATAGTTTAAATAAATTTTGATAGTTTATAAAATTTATAAATTTAGGTTTTTTGAATTTTTTTATTTATAGTTTAAAATTATATATATTTTTATAATAATATTTTTTAATTAAAATAATAAAATAAGTATATTTTATTTATGAGTTTAAAATAGTTTAAGTTTTTAATAAATTTTTAAAGATTACTTTTTAAATATTATTTTATAAACTCAATTTTACTTCAATTTTAATTTATTTTTATTAATTTAGTTTAAACTTTATTTTATTTTACTAATTTATATTATTGATTTTATTTTATAAATTTGAGTTTAATATAGTTTTGATTTTATGTTATTAATTTTTAAATTTTATTTTATAATTTAGGTTTTATTTATAATTTATAGTTTTTTTAATTTATAGTTAAAAATAATTAAATAAAAAATTATTAATATAATATATAAAATTAATTTTTTTACAAATTTAACGGCGGTTATCCAAAATCTCGTAATATGTTTTAAAATTTTAAAAAATTTAACGGCGGTTATCCAAAACTTGTTTAAATTTTTAAAAAATTTAACGACGGTTGTCTAAAACCGTCGTGACAACCGCCGTAACTTACAAATTATGACGGTTTTTATGAAACTGTCGCAATCAATATGTCGCAAAACACTATTTTTCTTGTAGGTGCTCCTCCTAAATGTATTTGGGACATGCAACTACAATTGATATCTATATATTTTGGGGTTAAATTTTCAGATAGTTTGTTCTTTTTGGCTAAAGTTTTTGCATTCTTCACATGACTCTTGGATTTTGACTTTTGTGGTGAAGGTGTGGGCTCAAAAGGCACGACATAAGTCGTGTAGTAGTTATAACTTTATCCTATACAAATGTATCCCATGACAAATTTGCATTTACGTTTTAATCATAACTTGTTCTATTATTTGAATTCATTGACTGACTTGAACATCGAAGTACTAAATTTAAAGACTCCCTATTTGATCTGCCACATCGGAGAGCATTCTCTACCACATGATCTGACTTCACGATCTCACATCCATCATTTATGATTCTATAAAAGAAAAAAATATATTAATGAATAGCTAGGAATCATAAATGTTCGGATTGCCTAATTGAGATAAGCATACTAACCAATTCAATTTCCTTAAGATAGTAATGGCTAGCTAGGAATCTCAATAGGATTATAAATAATGAGGTCGATGGATAATGGATGCATTCAAACTCATCTGTATTTGAAAATTAAGTTTACTTGCCTCTTTTAGAGGTTTGTAGGTTTTCTTTTATTGCATGGCTTCCCTTTTAAAACCAAACAAATAACAATACCAACATTAAATAAAACTACCAAAATAACAAAAGCAATAAAAATGTGATTAATGAATAGTATTACATCAAGCTAGTGCATCCACACTCACCCACAGTAAAGCACGGAACTGAATTCCCCATCTTGCTGTGATTTTAGGGAACCACCCTTGCGTTACGATGCCGATTCTCACACGCCAGCTGTTTCACAAAATTCTCTCACAAATCTCTTTTGTTTTTATATATACATTTTTTTCTCTCTCAGTATTACTTTACTACCATACACACTTTCTCCTCACTATCCTCTGTTTTCAATTTTCAGTTTCACCCTTACGTCATTCTCTTTTTTATTCCTTTCTCAGTATCATGTAAACGAACCTTTACCGGTATTTATTCCTCGTGATTCGTATTCGATTTGATTACTCAATTCGGTTATATATATAGTAAATTTTGATTTCTCAGATTCAGTTTTTGATTCAATTTTCATTTCAGGGTTTCAGGTTTCACTTTGAGTTTTACATTTTACTACTAACACGGTGCTGATTTCCTTAGATCGATCTCGATTTCCGCGATAATCGGCCATGGAGATCCGAGCCGATGCAGAAACTAGTTCATTTTCTTCGAGGTTTCGTACTTGATTAGTTACGTTACGTTTTTCTTGATTCGATGGAATGTGTAATTTTAAGATTAAGCTAATTGAATGATGATGTGGCTTTGAAGCAGTTTGTTTGCGGCAGTTTCGTATGGATTTGCTTCGATGGCGATGGTTTTTATCAATAAAGCTGTTCTTATGCAGTATCAGTATCCAATGACTTTACTCACTTTGCAGGTGTTCTTTCCACATTTTTTGCATTTGCGTTGATACTGTACTAATTTTGTTTATGTGTAATGTATGTGTTCAATTTTGACTTCTATTTCATATTACAATTTATCAGTATTAATTATGAGTATTTTTAGAAAAGAAAAAAAATGTATCTAGTAGTTTAAAAGGAAAATTAAATGTATCTAGAAGTTTAAATTGAGACTTAGGGTATGTTTGGTTTCACTGAGCACTTATAATTGATTTTGACATGTTTGGTTGCCAAACATAATTGATTTTACTTTTCAGATTTGATATAAGATTTGTAGTTTTTGAGTATAAACGTGGTTTTTACACTGAAATTGATTGTTCAAGTCACTTTTGTAAGAATTTATCTAAATATAAATCACTTTTTCTTCAATTCACTTTAGCCATAATTAATTTTATAGAATCGTTTCACTCAGAATCAATTTTTTCACTGCAAAACCAAAATCGCGCTTATATTTATTTAGGAGTAAACTTTTACCTTTTGAAAATGCTTATATTTAGGGGCTGAGGTAGTAGTAGTAATAAATGTACTTCATCAAATCTTAAATTTCATTAAAAAGGTACATGTATATGACATCAAATACATGTAATTTTTGGTTTACATTAAAGGGTAGAGGGAGTGTCTAATAATTTGTTTTTGTTTTTTTTGAAAGCAGGCTTAAATTTTGTGTCAGATATACTATGTTTTATAACATTCATTTATTGTTTTTTTTTTTGTCTTTCATAGCAACTAGTTACTACTTTGCTTATACACTTTGGTCGAAAAATGGGATACACAAGAGCTAAAGGAGTGGATATGGAAACGGCCAAGCAACTGTTCCCGGTTTCGTTTTTCTATAATGCCAATGTTGCATTTGCTTTAGCCAGTTTGAAAGGAGTCAATATTCCAATGTATATTGCAATAAAGAGGCTTACACCGCTTGCGGTACTTATTGCTGGATGTTTCATGGGGAAGGGGAGACCTTCAATTCAGGTATTGGGTTTCTATCATTTTCTTAATTTTTAGTTTGTTATTGTCAAGTTTAATCTCTTGGTTAAACTGTGGTCATCAAAGATCAAAGAGGGTTATTATAGTGAGTATGTGTGACTTTTAAAAAGTCAGAAGAAGAATTACATTTGGTAATACAACTTTGATCTTTGTGTGGAAACATTAATCCCAAAGAGATTAAAAGATTTGGAGAAGGGAAGGAACCTTATACAACAGCAATTAACAGAATCAAAATATTATGTTCATTTGATTGGATGCCTTCTAAGACCATTGGTAGCATTTTGTTGTTTCCCTCTCTTAAGCCAACAAAAAAGCTTTTGATGCTACATTTGTTGTTATTTGCTTTTATCTTTATGAATTCCTAGTAGAACAGCCATTGCAAAATTCAATCTAAACTACAAATTGTATTTATTTTTTTGATTTCACTATCAATTTTAGAAAAGGTTACATTAAACAGAAATGGCATTCCTTTCTTTCAAAATTATCAGGTGACTCTCTCAGTGATATTGACTGCTGCTGGAGTTCTAATAGCAGCCCTTGGAGATTTTTCCTTTGACCTTTTTGGGTATAGTATGGCTTTCATTTCTGTTTTCTTCCAGGTGATATGCTGATATTTTGTTGTCCATAAATCTTTAAATGAAGTGTTGGATACTGTAATTGTGCATACTTTTCTCATAGTGTTGCCTACTCCTATGCAGACCATGTACCTTGTGCTGGTGGAAAAATCCGGTGCTGAGAATGGACTTTCATCAGTAGAAATCATGTTCTACAACAGTTTTTTATCTCTTCCATTTTTGATGTTTCTTATTATAGCCACAGGGGAATTCCCATATTCTTTATCTGTATTATTTGCAAAGGTAAGACTCTTTTCTTGGTATTGAAATTGATTCACAGCTAAGTGGTATTCAGTTCTAAATTAACTCCTTGGCTAAGTGTATTTCCTAAGTGAGAATAAATCAAAGATTGTATTAATGTTGCTTTGGTGGTTGACATCTGTGACCATAGATTGCAACATATCTGATAATGTGACAGGGCCAGTGTCATTTATTATTTTGGTAATATGTTGATGTGAAAGCTAATATCTAACTTAATTTTTTTTACCTTCGCAGAGTTATTCGTTTTCGTTTTTGATGATCCTTATTCTTTCATTGGTGATGGGCATTGTTCTCAACTTCACCATGTTCTTGTGCACTATTGTTAATTCTGCTTTAACTACAACTATTGTGGGCGTTCTCAAAGGAGTTGGTTCCACGGTAAGCTAGGAGTGCTTCGGTGTTTGACATAGAACCTTCTGTCACAGCTCAAACACTTGAATTTTATTTTTGAAAAGCAAGGGAATACTTGTCATTGGCACCTATTAGTTGTCCGTCTTTTGTTTGTTTTTATGTGACTTATTACATGAAATACATGCACTAAGTCTATTTCGTATTGTTTTTTCAGACCTTTGGTTTCTTCTTACTGGGTGGTGTTCAAGTCCATGCTCTGAATGTGTCTGGATTGGTTATCAATACAGCTGGTGGCGTGTGGTATTCATATGCTAAATATCAGCAGAAAAAAAGCAAGACAGTGAAGCTAGTTACAGATGTGGAGGCTCATCGTAAATAGAAGTGGTGTTGATGACTTACAGTGAAAACTAACGGTTGCATAAATGTTTAAATTGATTTTCTAGTTGTGTGATTGTATTTGTAATTCTTTCTTTTTCTAACCGTCTCTCCCATCATTTTATAGTAATCACAGAATCACAGACACATACACACACATGTCGAAAAGGTATTTTTGCATTAAGAGAACAATTTTCTTACGATATGAAACTATTGGAAAGATATTACGCATGTTTTGAGTCAATTATAAAGCGGCATGGATTGGTTCAAACACGCACTATGGTTTGAGTGGAACTAGACAAATGTGTAGAAGTCATGGTGATCATACCACAAAGTCTGGTCCAATATTTAGTGGATTTGGAAACTCAACTTTTCAAAGTAAAGAATATGGGGTTGACCGACACTACAATTCATGGCGGCGAAAACCCATTTGAAACGCAAGAAAGAAGAAGTGAACATGCTTCCCAACTTATGCTTAAACTTCATTGTAATTGCTTTAATTTCGGTACAACATCTTTGCTGTTTTGCTTATGCTAGCTTAGTTAAAGGTAGATGAAATATTTTAAGACGTCTAAGACAAGTTTAAATTTGAAGCCTTCTTAATACAAATAAAAAATGAAACCTTATTAAAATCCACAATAAAATTTTAGTGAAATTATTTAATTTTGATTTAAATCTTACTTTTTTTTTTAATTTAATTTAATTTTTTAATTTTATTTTTATGTTGGTCAAATGAGATAAAATAAAGAGAAATAAGGTAATAAATAAAAAAAAGAGGTTACTAAATTTTTTAGGAGAGATAAAATAGTAATAATTTATTCATATCTCTTTATTGGCTATAATACAAAATGATAGAGAATTACAAAGGGTCGTAAATCATCGAATTTAAGTTGCGTGGTTGAAATGCAGAAGGGCATCATATATTTTATGTGATGTAAATGTACCGTTTAAGTTGAAGCGAAAGTTTTATTGAACTGCAGTAAAATCTACGATTTTGTATATGATAGAATGTTGGACGGTTAAAAATCATCACTAGAATAAAATAAGTGTAGTAGAGAAGATGTTGCGGACTTAGCTGGTTTTACATGTAGAGAGAAAGTAGATAGATTATGTAGTAAGAATGGTAGATAAGATGAAGGGAAGACACAATTAAAGGAAGAGAAATATCTAAAATGTATAAAAAAGTTATTAAGAAAAATCTATGAACATAACTGATTTTTTTACTTAGTAAAATAAAACTATATTGTTGTTTTGGTCGTCGACTCTTTTTTTTTTGTTTTTTGTTTTGGTCGTCGTCTTTAATGACTATAAAATTCGCATTATTTGGTTCCTCTCCAATTTTGTTGGTTCAGCCATTTGAGCCTGATGGAAGCATGAGAGAAAGGGAAGGAGAGGATCATATCCATAGAATTCAACTACATTTTTCATTTTTATAACAAGTGTTTTGTTAATAATTGCATAAATATTACAATTTCATCCAATAAAGAAAGGTGGAAAAATTCTAGGTAAGAAATTCTGGAAGAAATATTTAGTGAGAGAATGTTCTGTATTTCACTTTTTTACTTTTTAGCGTGTTTCTGCATTAACTTTTACTCTTTCATGAATTTCATCATGAATTTTTGTGTGCATAATTTCAAGTTTCAACGCATTATATTTTCAGAATACAATATCATTCATTAAATTAGGGTTTAATTGTTATGCATTGACAGTGTAAAAATATTTTACACTGTCATTCAATAGAAATATATTATTCTGTCATTTCATATAATTATTTTAAAATTTTCAATATTACTTGACGGGATGTATGATCGTCATTGGTTAATAGTGTAAAAAAAATTTACATTGTCAATTGTTAGAACAAGATTTGATTCTGTTGGTTATCTATGAGTTTTGATAATAACAAGGTAGTATTTGTGTGAAAACAATTTTGGTATTTTAACGGTTTGTTATTCTGAAGTTTTAACAAACAGGTTTTGACTCTGATAGAGACCATATGCAACGTCATTCTGCTTTGTTTGACAAAAGTCGCTTCTGCGCCAAAGAAGCAAATATGCTTTTGTACCTACTCACATTCAGAAAGATTCTAAGAAGACAATATGTTGCTGCTGCAATGCTCTCTTGGATTCTGCCTCTGAGCGTGACTCTGATGATTTACTTCTGAAGGTTTTATAGCTTTTGAAGTTGTTCTACTCTGAAGACTCTGATGACTTAAGTTTCTGAAGACTAGGTGCTAAAGACTCTGAAGACAAGATTTTGCTGAACAAAGTTCTGAAGACTCTGAAGACTTAAGTTTCTGAAGACTAAGTGCTAAAGACTCTGAAGACAAGGTTCTGCTGAACAAAGTTCTGAAGACTCTGAGGACTTAAGACTCTAAAGACCCAGTGATCAACTCTTCTACTCATGCTTCAAACATGTCTATCCAGAAGCCTCTGATGTACCGAAGATAAGATCAAAAGTTTACGAGAAAAATAGTACATAGTACACATCAAAACGTTTCGTTCCACTATCATTCCACTACCCTGATTTTGTGGTGAAAAGGACAACTTTTGTGTACGATTTTCATCCCTACGTAACAACATTCTTTCAAGTCGCCAGCTCACTCAAGGATATTCCTAACCTGCCCTCCAACGGATCTTTTACTGACTATATAAGGACTTGATAACTTGAAGAAAATTTCAAGTGAAGAACAACAACACAATTCATACTGTATGCAAATTTTCTTTAAGTCTTTTTAAGATATTCATTGTGTTTATATCTACTTGAGTAGAAACATTTCATTGTAAACATTTATCTTTCACAAACTGTTGTTTGTAATTCCTTAAGGGAACAGTTTTGTCAAAATCCTTAAGAAGACTTAGACAATCAGTCTTCGTGGTTGTTAGTCACCAGCGGAGCAAATTGTAATCAGTTGATTATATTGGATTAAGTTCTTAGGTATAAGGCAAAATCACCTTGGCGGGTGGACAGAATTAACTTGATAGTTTTCAAGTGAACCAGGATATATCATGTATCTTTCTCTCTTATTAGTTTCTTTTATGATTTCTGTTTGAGTTTCATAAAATGCTTTCATTTTTGAAAACCCAAATCAAACCCCCCCTTTCTTGTATTTTTCTCACACCTTCATCAATGCATCACCATTTTTCTATTAAATTAACGCAAATGTCTCCCTAGTTTATAATAGAGTCAACTATTTTAATTTTTTGTTTAGACAATATCAATTACAAATTAGATTTTCTTAATTTAAAATTAAACTTTTTTATAGTTATTTTAATTTACATTTTTAGGTGGGAAAAATTTGTCTTGCAATTAGATGGCTATGATTTAATTGTTTAGTGAAACTTCTATGAAACGTGTGATTATTTTTTAATTCTTCGTATAATTTTCATTTTAGTACTCTATTTTAATCAAATGTTATTTATTGAAATTATTTTATACTAGCGTCCAGACGGGCACTGCTTTTTTAATGTGCCTGAATGAAAATATAAATGATAATTTATATATATATATAATTTAAAAAAAAATATTATGTGAAAGTTAATAATATGAAGTTATGTGGAAGTTAATAATAGAAGTTATGTGGAAGTTAATAATAAGAAGTTATTAAGTAAATTACAAAATAAAGTAAGGGTAAAAATGGTAGAAAAAAGGCTACACCAAAACAAAGTATTCCCTTTATATATTGTATAGATTTAATTTAAAATTTTAATAGTATTTTTAGTATATTTAATATATTTACCTTTTTAATTCCATAGTTTGTTTTGTTTCAAAGTGATTTTTGTTGATTGTCATGTCAACGTTTCTTTACCATGAAAGTTTCTCTCTCACCCCGACTAAAAATTTCTCCTCTGTTCTCCTCTGATTATGGCTGATTCTGTTATTGATTCCTTAGCCTTGCCTTGCCATACCTCCACCGCTTCACTATTTATCCTGAAATCAACTCCAAAATCACATGCAAATCAAAGAACTTTTACGCCCAAACTCTTATTAATGTTTGCAACACTCCTTTAAGCCAACTCCCTCAATCCTCCTAAAAAGAGGATAAAATCGCTATAACAATCCTTGGAGAGGATTATTTTGCTGAATTGAAAACCAGTAAACATAACCTCCATGGAAGAATTATTAGGCCAAAAAGATTCCCCTTAAAAATAGAGGACTTGCGTGACAAGTTAAACGCAAAATGGAAACTAATTGACGATTAGGGATTAATTTCACCCGCTTTGATGGATCAGAGTTTGTTGTTGCAACAAAACTAAATCCTGATGATGATCACCAAGACAATGCAAAGGAACCTGACCCCAACCAATTATCTCTCATGGTTCAAAATGATACAAAATTCTTATAACAATCATGGGCAATGTGGTTGATATAAATGATGTTAAGTTAAATAGAATTGATGCTAACAAAGATTTCCAATTTCAATTGGTTATCTCTAGAAATCAGAAGAAAAAGCAAAAACAAACTCATCAAAATCTGGTAAAGCTTACATTAGACCATTTTTTAATACACCACCCAAGTTTCTTATACACCACGTGAAATTATTTTTTTGCCCCCCAGTTCCGGATGTGCACATCCGGACGCACCGTTTTTTTAAAAAACGTTGCCTTGTTCCGGATGTGCAAATTCGGAATGACAAGTTACGCGTATTCCGGATGTGCACATCCGGAAAAATGGCTGAAACTTAAAAAGGTATATTTATTTTAAGAAATAATAATAATATGTATTTTAAAAGAATAACGACCAATAGTAAAACATTACTTCTATTACCAGAGTCGACACAAAGTTGGCGGTACTCCTACTACCACTTGCAGAACCAATGGACTGACTTTGGGTCACAAGATACAGAGGAATTGTTTCTGCTCAGGTTCATTGCGAGGAGATAATTCAAGATCTCTTTAAAATAACAGTGGATCCTTAGAAGGGAAATCGGCCCGCTGGAATGATAAGATAATTTTGTTAGATTTGTGTATTCCTCATGATAGGATAATTCAGGGAGTGGCGTGTGACTTTCTATAAATCAACTGGGTTTAAGCCTAAAAGGATTATATTTTACAGGTTTGCGTTGGTTTTTTCTAAATGATACATACTGATGTATATGTATATATTGTAACTTATTTATTATGCTTATTATGCCCACTTGCTAGCTTATTATGCACATTTGCTGATGTCTATTGATGTATATGTATATATTATAACTTGTATATTAATGATACAGTTCATCCTGCTTATTATGTACACTTGCTAGCTTTCCGCGCTCGATACTACATAAGTGAAGTAGAAAATTCTGATTCTGGTTCTGCAAGTGGTAATAGGAGATACGAAGAACAAAGTTTTCTATTGGCGGAAAACCTAATCCATTGACTCAAGATCATCATCATGCTATCAAGAATCTCTCCGCTGAACTTTATTCTAAAGATGTTCATTTTCTCATGTAGCTTATTCAAGTACATTTAACCTTTCATGATGCATTCATGATGTTAAATGATAGTTATTTATATTCATGACCGTAAATCTGTTGTTAACTTTATCAGAATGCCGAAGACAACCATTATATTGACGGAGAGACTCCAACCCTAGAGTTTGTTATAACTTCTGATAACATTACTGCTACTGGTGCACCAGCCACATTACTTATTTTCAATAAGGAAATGGGTTTATCTCCGAAATATATTGAGTCCTAACTTTATCAGAATGCCGAAGACAACCATTATATTGACGAAGATACTCCAACCCTAGAGTTTGTTATAACTTATGATGACATTACTGCTACTGGTGCACCAGCCACATTACTTATTTTCGATAACGAAAAGGGTTTATCTCTGAAATATATTGAGTCCATCTGTAGTGTTGGACAATCAACAAAGAAAGATAACAGGAGCAGTGGTTACAGTGGAGAGAAATGATCAACAAAGTTTTCTATTGAAGAGATACAAAGAACAAAGTTTTCTATTGGAGAGATACGAAGAACAAAGTTTTTTATTGGAGAGATACGAAGAACAAAATTTTATATTGAAGAGATACGAAGAACAAAGTTTTCTATGGGCGGGAAACCTAATCCCTTCTCGTTCCCCTCATTCGAATGTATATTAACTTGTGATGATATATTAACGTATGCGACCAACCGACAAAACCGATTTAAAAAAAAAAAAAAAGTTATGCTATTTTCTGGATCTGCAGTTCCAGAATTTAAAAAAAATAAAGTTATACTATGTTTTCGGATGTGCACATCCGGAACACATCAGCGTTTTTTAAAAAAACAGTGCGTCCGGATGTGCACATTCAGAATCAGGGAGCAAAAACGAAATTTTACATGATGTATAAGAAATTTGAGTAGTGTATTAAAAAATGGTCTTACATTATAAGGTCCAAGGAAACCTCACAAATCATTCCTCAATGAAATGTCTCTATTGTAACATTAAAGTTCTAGTTAATCCCAATTCCAAATTGGCTCTTAAATTTCTTATCCAATCTTAAGCTTCAATTTTGTTTAGTAGATGAACCATGGCTGAACCTAGATGTGTTTTTTTTCTAGATGGATATTAGATAAGCTTAATCTTAAAATGTTTGTAGTTAATAATAGAGCTTCCTTTTTGCCTAACCTCTTGTGTATTTATGATACAATTCAGACTTCTAGTGTAATTGCTAATGATGACTAATAGGTCTCATTTTTTTTATAGATATTGATGATAGACAATTTGGAATTTCACCAATTTATACGTCTATTAATTACCTTAAAAGAAGAAATATGTGGAAGTATCATAACCTGATCCAACACCATTTCAAAATTCCTTGGTACTTTGTTGGATATCTTGACTAAATTTTAGAAGTTCACGAGCATATGGGCTCATATTCTCCAGGAAAAGTGTCAATTGAAGATTTTCAAAATTGGAGTAACTCGAATAATGTGGTACACCTTCCTACCAAGGAAGCATCTTTTACTTGGTCAAATGGGTCAATTTGTTTTAGTTTTAAAAAAATGAATTTTTTTTTTTGTATTTTCGAAAATGAATTCTATAAAAATGTTTTTCAAAATATTACAAGTTTTTTTGAAGTTGTTTTTAATAAATTAAAAGACTAATTTTGACATTCTATAACATAAATATACATTATTGAAGATCAAAACATAGTCAAAATCACAATTTTTTCAAAAAGTTGTATTTCAAAAATGATTTTTATGAAAAACTATTTGAAATAGCTTCAAAATTAAGTGATTTTTTGAAATTTTGATATCCAAAAAAAGTTTCGATAAAATGATGAAATACTTAAAATAACATTTTAAAAATAACTATTCAAACTAAATTTTCATTTGAAATTTTTATGAAAAATTTCTTTGTAATATTTTTTTCCTACAAAATTATGTTGCACTGTAAAAATCATTTTTTAAAAACAGTCAAAACAAACGGGCTCATAGCCATTATCGATCAATAATGAATTTCTAATTGTTCTTTTACACCTTGCTCCACTAGTCAGATCTTTCTATGATCATTTTCATTTATTTTCTTATTTCCATCAACAACATTCTAAACCATCTAGTAACTGTAGAGTGTGTTTAGATGAAGGATTTTGACGAGGAAAAATAATTTTTTAAGAGAATTTGAAATGACTTGATCAAAATGTATTGTTTGGATAGAAAATATGGAGAATTGTTAAAATGATGTAAATTTTTGGAGTATTTTATTCATGTTATATTTAAGGAATTTAAAATGATACCAAAAAGTAAAAAATTTCAAATTGCTTCTTAACTCTATATAATATGAATGTTAAATTGTTTATTATTAATTTTTTAAATTTTGCAAGATGGTCCTTATATTTTATGAAAATTTCAAATTCACCTCCAAAATTTTCAAAAAATTGCAAATAGTCCCTACTAATTTTCAAATTTTACAAATTGGTCCCTTCAAATTTTCAAAAATTACAAATTGATCCTTATTTTTTATATTTTAAATTTGACCCAAAAGCTTTAAAAATTATGAAAATAGCCCCAAATTTTTTACATTGAATCATTTTAATACTTCATCCAAACAAAAAAATTTAAAAATTAATTAATTTCAATTGAATCATTTGAATTACTTAGAATTTTAAATTCCCTAAAAATTCTCAAATTCTTCATCCAAACACACTCTTAAATTTATGAGAATGTGAATGAATCACCTAACCTTGACTGCATCAATTTGGTAAGAGAGCTCAAAATATTATTTAAAGAGTGGAGTCATAACACATTTGCTAATGTGGATAGTTAGGTCACCAATGCTTCATCAATCTTGGATTCTATTCACAATAAAATTAAATTGGTCGGATACAAGACACTCTTATGAACAAGAAAATAAGGCTCATATTGAGTTAAGAAACACCCAATATTATTTAAAGAGTGTGTTTGGATGAAGCACTCTTATGAACATTAAAATGCTTCATCAATCTTGGATTCTATTCATAATAAAATTAAATTGGTCGGAATTTGAAATGACTTGATCAAAATTCATTGTTTGGATAAAAAATATAGAGAATTGTTAAAATGATGTAAATTTATGAAGTATTTTGTTTAAGTTAAATTTAAGGAATTTCAAACGACACCAAAACGTAAAGAATTTGAAAATGTTCATTCACTCTTTATAATGCAAATGTTAAATTGTTTATTATTATTTTCAAATTTTGCATGATGGTCCTCATATTTTATGAAAGTTTCAAATTCACCCCTAAAATTTTCAAAAAATTGCAAATAAGTCCCTAATAAATTTCACATTTTATAAATTGGTCCCTTAAAATTTTTAAAAATTGCAAATTAATCTCTATTTTGTATATTTTAAATTTGACCCAAAAGTTTCAAATTTTATAAAAATGACCCAAAAATTTAAAAATGAATCATTTTAATACTTCATCCAAACAAAAAAATTTAAAATTGAATGGATTTCAATTGAATCATTTGAATTGCCTAAAATTTTAAATTTCTTAAAAATTCTCAATTACCCCATCCAAACACACTCTTAGTTTTGAAGAAATTGTTTGGTAAGAAAATGATATAATTAATTGGCACAAAGATGGTGATATAAATACTAGGTGTTTTCATAGGATAGTAAAAATTAGACAATGTACAAGGAATATCTCCTCACTCAGATGATTCAAGGGATAATAATGTACTTTTAAATATACTTTCTCAGTTAGCTAATGCAATTGATTTTACGGTACGATTATTTTCCTTTGTCTATTTAGGTGTGCCTATATTTAAAGGAAAACCAAATGTGGTTTACCTTCAAGCAACTTTCGATAAAATCAAAACAAAGTTAGCATCAAGGAAATGTACTTTTACCCTCAACGGATGGCAAATTTAAAATTTCTTAATATATGATTAGCCTTAAAGTCTCATTAAAGATCTTGGAAAATATATTAGAAACTTTATGTGGACGGGTGATATCTTCTCTAGGAATTTGGTAACTGTTGCATGACATAAAATTTGTACTCCAACGGTTGAGGGTGGCTTGGGAATTAGGCCTCTTGCAAAAATTAACTCTTGCAAGAATTAGGCCTGTTGGATGTTCCTATTGTCAGATTGTTTAATATACACGATCTTCTGCACCCTCACCTCAAGTCAAAAGTAAATCAATTTATTATTGGATTTAAATTATTTTAATAGATACAAATTATAATATATTATAATATCAAAGAATGATCAAAAATAATAAGAACAATGTATCTTATAGAATTTGTGAGATGGTTGTCGGAAGAGTGAGTATGAGAGAATTACTATTTTTATTATGGTTTAGGATTTTCGGAATATGTTAATTGTCTAATGAAAAAATACTTAAATAGTTAAACAACTGAGGGCAAAGACCTCTTATTGGACTTAACTGAATGATCCAACCTATCACGGTCCATTCAGACACTAAATCCAATCAAACAACTCATCTATTTTGTGTTTAATAATAATAGACTATAATATAATTAATGAATAATTAATTATGTCAATCTATATTTGATTAATTAAATAATTAATCTAACAATTACTCCCTCAGTTTTTTTTTATTGGAGGGAGTTTACTAGGGAGCATTAGTACATAGTGTAGGACTAGACACTTTTGTGAGAGACACACCACTTATTCACCTAAAACCTTAAGAGGTGCCTTGAAAAATGTGTCAACGACGATACAAGTATAAAAAAGGGGAACATCCTGGACTCACTTGAGGGGGAGTGTTGGAATAATATAAGCAAGTGTAAGTAAGTGGGGAAATAGTCCCACATTGGATAGGAATGTGGTGACTTGAGCATTTATAAGTGGGAGAACCCACTCACCTATCACCTTAAGGTTTTAGGTGGACAAGTGGTGTGTCTCTCACAAATTTGTCTAGTCCTACACTATGTATTTTCCCAAGAAAGAGGTGTATTCGAAATACCTAATATGAGGTGCCTTGAAAAAGATGTCAACGGCAGTACAAGTATAAAAAATGGGGAATATTGCAAACTCACACTTGAGGGAGAGAGAAAAAAAGTTAATGAGTATTGTTATTTGAAAAATAACTATATTTATTAGCTTTATTGATAAGTATAAAATGTCAAAAAGTGACACTTAAAAAAGAACAGAGGGAGTATAAGACAAAATCAATGGTGTATTCCTCATGAGATTTTTCAATTTCATCCAAACCCGTGTCAAATTCTGCACAACGTAAGGGCCTAGAAAAGACCAGTTACAATGGAGCATCCCATCAGTTTGCAACCATTGCCTAGCTAACCTAGAAACTAGCATACACTTATTTAACTCATGGTCCTTCTCTCAAAACATTTTGGGTTTGGATTCGCTACCTTTACTGTAGCAATACCTTTGTGACTTTAGTGCAAATAATTGATAAATGAGTTATTAAAATATATTATTTTAAAAGAGAAATGAATTGGTTTAGAGAGAGATAGAGAGAAAGGTACCACAGATACCAAAATGCAAAGGTAGCTAATCCCTCTCCAAAGATTTCACACTAGTTTAAGAATATTATTAACTTAAATTTTGGCTCGATAGACATTTATATCATCCAGAAGACCTGTGAAAGAAGCTAATTTCCTTAATATAAAGTTGTTATCCTTTTAGTTATCATCAACATTTATAATGTTGTCGGGTGAAATTGTAGTCGGTATTAGTTTTTATTTTGATATTCTATTAATTTGATTTGTTTGTAATTTGATTTATTGTTATTTTTAATTTGTGTGTAATTTCATTATTTCGCTTATTCGATTAGATTTGTACCTTAAGTTACTTTTACATTCAATAAATTAGTTTTGGACTCATATCAACGTGTTTTTTAGCCCGAACAAGTTGACAAAATCAACGGGTTGAATGTATCTAAAATCACAGGCTAGAAAGTTTAAAATAAGGTTTTTCTAAAGTTTGATTTGAATTAAGCATTATTCTGACTCAAATCAAACATAAAAGTGAAATTAAGATTTTGCCATGACTATTTGATTTAAATCAGATGTCTGTGATTCGAATAACACCACTCTTTGACTCGAATCACAAACAATTTTGACTCGAATCATGAGATTCAAATATCTTTATAAAACAACCATGATCCGAATCATGCTTTTGTTTGGTTTGAATCACGAATACCAATCATGATTCAAATCAAAATGGCAACCTCCTCATTTTACTACATTGATTCTTTCTTTTAATTCAAATCATAATCTAATGACTAGAAAATGTCTCTTTGAATGAAAATTTTACAAAACCATCTTATGCAAGCTCTTTGACTCAAATCGTAATTTTGAAACCTTTCAAGATTTAGTTGAATAATTCAAAGAGCAACAACATCAAAGAAGTGTTTTGAACTCCTCATTGCTTTGGTTGAGTTAAGTGTAATTTGGTGCGATCTTAGGTAGCCCGAACCCAATAGTTTAGAGCAACTACATCAAAGAAGTGTTTTGAACTCCTCATTGCTTTGGTTGAGTTAAGTGTAATTTGGTGCGATCTTAGGTAGCCCGAACCCAATAGTTTGTGAAGACATTTTTAGAAATCACGATGCTATTTGTTGTACCCCAAATTTTACCCCTTAGATGTCATATCATCTTGCACCTACATTTAGACCTCAATCATGTATGCGTTGTTAGCTAACCATCTCATTTTTGCAAGTGTTTCTTTTATTGTGAAAGACATGGTTTACACAAAAAGGACAAGATCTTCCTGAGACATCTTTTTGGCCTCTAAGTGCAACCATTTGAATCTACATGCATCCAATAAGTCTTTCTCAACAAGAAATCAAGTGTTATATCAAGACAAGTCAACCATTGCCTTACATGTCAAGCAAAGCGTGATCCCAAGCCTTGAGACATCATTCCATGTGTTAGTGGACATACTTTGAGTCCACCTATGGGTCTTGAAAAAACCTTCTTTTGAGTGCAAGAATTTTTATTTGGATAAATATTCATCAAAGTGCAACATCTCAAATTGGTGTCATGGAAGGTTTAAAAATTGGTAACTTAGAATTTTCTAAGAATGTTCTTGTGACATTTTCTTTTTTTGTTCACGGACATGTGACTTATTTCAATTTCCATGGGGTCCAAAAATATTGTCATTTGAATTAAGGTCATAAAGTTGAAAGTTTAAAGTGGTATTCACGTAAGGTTGTATTAGCAAGGCATTAGGCACTTAATCCATCTCATGTGCCTCTTATTATTATTTAAAAAATCTGAAGATGCTTTGCTCGTAAAACAATTTTCGTGAAGTCACTAAATGATACCTCTTTGAGCTCACCCTCTCCTGACGAAGCCAAAAGCCTTCTGGGACCCCATAGTGGATTGATGAAATAAAATGGCTCAGCACAAGAGACCTGTGTTCATGATCAGAGAATCCGTAATTCTCAATTCCTACAATTACCTCTTTTTACTTTCTCTCTCATGGCACAATAAAAAGGGTTTTTGGAATAGATATTAAAGGATGAAAGAAGCAGACATGCACCATGTCCTCGGCTGTATTTGTTCAGCAAGTGAAGCACAACGATCTCCAAGGTTGACTGAGATCAACGGCTGAAAGGAGTGCTACACAAACCCTAATTTTTTCTCCTATGGACAAATCAATTACCCACTGTATCTCCAAGGCACGGACCATTTTGCTTGCCTATAAAAGGAAACCACTTCTCCTTTGTTCAACACACCAAAAATTACTAAGAAAATTTCTCTCTACTTCTCCCTTCCATAATCCTGCAAGTAATCTCCAAAAACTTGCAAGGAAATGACCACTTTTATTCCCTCTGTAAACACCTCACACAACAAAAAAACACAGAAAAGGATACGAGAAAACTCTCTTAAAATCTCTCCACTTCCCCATTCCATAATCCTGCAAGTAATCTCCAAAAACTTGCAAGGAAATTACCACTTTTATTCCCTCTGTAAACACCTCAAACAACAAAAAAATAACACCAGAAATTACCAAGAAAATTTCTCTCTACTTCTCCCTTCCATAATCCTGCAAGTAATCTTCAAAAACTTGCAAGGAATTTACCACTTTCATTCACTCTGTAAACACTTCAAACCCTCAAACCTCTAACATCCTAACTACCAGAAGCTTGTGGTTCTTTCTAAGAGGGTTGGCTTTGTAGCAGTTGAGTTGAGGAAGGAAAGCTCATCCATCATTTCCAGAAACCGGTACCTGTGAAGAAGCAGTGGACTCTCTCCACTAGGTATCACTCTATTTCACTCTTTTTATACACGATGATCATTTGTTTCATATTGGCACCATACTGTTATCATATTTGTTATCTCATTATTGTCTGATTTTGTGATCATTTTGCTCCATGTTGTTATCATGTTGTTATATTCATTATCGTCTGGTTATTGCTTGTTGCTGTGATAAAATCGTTAACTTGTTAGTTTTGTTTTGTTAATCGAATTAGTGTTGGTTTTAAAAGAAAACTGAACAGAAAAAAAAAGAGTTTGTAGTGGCACTCGACACGTTAGAAATGTGGCGCTCGCCATACCTTTAATACATTAAAAAAACAAAAAAAACATGACACACCACAAGAAATACCCACATGGCGCAAGCCATGGTGAAGGTGGCGCAAGCCACCCTTGAAATGTTGGAGGTGGCGCAAGCCACCCTTTGCTAAGAGGAAGTGGCGCAAGCCACATGTGTTTAGGTGGCGGGGGCCACTGAAAACTTAGTCTTTTTGTTTTTCTTATTTTCCTTTCATTTCTACTTTATTTTTTTCCAATATTTTCAAAAAAAACAACAAAAATATTTACAACTTCATTTTAATCTTTAGGTTTTTTTTAGTAAACAAAACCAATTGTTTTCTTAAAGATGTAAAAAAATGTTTCTTTAAAATATGTTGTAACTTGTTAATTTTTGAAAACTGCTTCCTGGCCTTAAACAAAACCTCGTCATAATATTGTCTTTTCTTTACCTCTGTTGACAAGTTGCATCCAAATGTTTTTTTTGTTGTTAAACTATGAATATGTTTCCTTTTCCATACTTGGTATATGTATGTGACCACTGACTTTAAAGAGTTTTTTCTTAGAAGCATGCTGTAACTTGTGGATTTTTATTGAACTTTGTTTCCTGTCTGTGAACAAAACTGTATCATGAGAGTGTTGTTTGCATTTTTACCTCTGTTGCTAACTTGCATGACTTCAAATATATTTGTTGCCAAACTGTGAGAATGCTTTCTCAGCCATACTTGTCATATTTATATGACCATTGATCCTTGCTGTTGTCATAATTGTATTTGAAAGTTCATTTCACATGTTGATTAATGCTTACTGTTTTGGAGTTTTTGAACTCATATGTTTCATTGTGTTTCAACCCCACTGTAACTCTTGTTTACGAGATGTTATTCCCCCTTCCTTCCAAAGGAAAAGTTTTTCTATTGACCTCAAAGTCATAGAAAACTCATTGCTACCTTGGACCTCATAGTCTTAGGCATCCTCTCCTCTTGACCTCATAGTCATAGAGTAAACCATTCAACCTTGACCTCATAGTCATAGGTAAAACCTTGACCTCATAGTCATAGGTAACCTTTGACCTCATAGTCATATGCAAGCTTTGACCTCATAGTCATAGCCCTCCGTCCTTTGACCTCATAGTCATATGAATCTCATGGCCTCATAGTCATAGAGTTACTTCTTCAACCTTTGACCTCATAGTCATAGGAACCTCTCTTGGCCTCATAGTCATAGAGTTACATCTTTAACCTTTAACCTCATAGTCATAGGTAGCCCTTGACCTCATAGTCATTGGCAATATCTTTAACCTTGACCTCATAGTCATAGGTAACCTTTGACCTCATAGTCATAGGCAAGCTTTGACCTCATAGTCATAGCCATCCTCCATTGACCTCATAGTCATGGAAAAGTCTCTCTATTGACCTCATAGTCATAGATAGCTCATTACCTTCCTTTGACCCCATAGTCATAGGATTCCCTCTTGACCTCATAGTCATAGGGCCATCTTTAACCTCTGACCTCATAGTCATAGCCACCCTTCCTTGACCTCATAGTCATAGGATTACCTCTTAACCTCATAGTCATAGAGACACCACCTTGGCCTCATAGCCATTCCCCTTTGACCTCATAGTCATAGGATCTCATCTTGGCCTCATAGCCATTCCCCTTTGACCTCATAGTCATAGGATCTCATCTTGGCCTCATAACCACCTTACCTTTGACCTCATAGTCATAGGATATCACCTTGGCCTCATAGCCATCTTCCAACCTTGACCTCATAGTCATAAAAAGTCTCTCTATTGACCTCATAGTCGTAAACAGCTCATTACCATCTTGACCTCATAGTCATAGGTAGCATTTTCTCTGGACCTCATAGTCATAAGCCTCATAGCCATTCAATCTCACAACTTAGACTTAGAGAGTTTCTTAAACTCTAAATGAGCTCATACTCATTTCCCCTTGGAACTTTGGCCATAGTCAATGGTTCCTCTTTCACCCTTAGTTAGGTGAACTACGGTTGCTCTGATTCTTTAGTCAGATACGTAGGCATAAGATGCGACGTCTTGGCGAGCAAACTTAGTGTACATGCCCCTAGGTCTTTACCTTTAGCATATATATCTCTTAGCAAGCAAACATAACATTACAAGAGGTTCCTATAGAGTACTACAGATATTAAGGGTGCTAATACCTTCCCTTAGTATAACCAACCCCCGAACCTTAGATCTTCCCCCTTTAGGTTTTCTCGATCTTGAACCTTTCCTTTGGATAAATCAAAGTCGGTGGTGAATTCAAAGAAATGTGATGCAAGCTAAACAATAGCTTATTATCCGATTCTCACCGCAACAGAAATGGCGACTTCACTAGGGAACATAGTTTAAGGGTTAAGCCCACCTTGTTTTGTTTATATGCTTGTTTACTATACTTGTACATATCTGTATATATACATATATCTGTATGTTTGTTTGGTTCCTTCTGTGGGCATGGTACTATTGAGTGGTGAGATAAGTCCTAACTCGGACTTGAGAGTACATTTGATTAGGATCGTGGACATAGTCAAGGAAACTTCAAGGGAGAAATCCCAAAGGAGTTGACTTGAAGTTCCACACTCAGTTGAGGCCCTCCTGGAAGTGGTATATGTTGAACGAGCAATCGTGAATGCGTTACTACTTTCAACTTTGGTGCCAGGGATACTGATGACCTTTAGTTACCCTTTTACCCCACTTGGCCTATTTAGGATGTAGTGCGATGACTATGAGGGAGTAATCCTAAATGGTTGCTACGCGATACTACACTCAGACGAGACCCTCTTGAGAATTTTATTGATTACCGAGCAATTGGGAAGTCGATAAAATCTGAAAGATGGGTTGTCGACTCTGGGAACTTCTTAGAATCCTGTTCTGTAAACTGAGAACCCATAGTACACACCTCTTGGGATGGGGAGACCATGGCTCCACGCTCATGACCTCCGACCCTAGGCTTTGTTGTGTTGTGTGTATATGTACCTATCTGTTTATGTGTGTTTATGTTGCATACATTCATCCATACATCATGCCACATTCAAGGAACTCAATTTTGTGTTGCAAACCTATTAGGATGGATTTTGGAAGAAGGAAAATGAATAAGTACACCTTCATTAGTCCAAAGTTGGAAAATATGAAGAGTCTGGGTGAGCCGATCAATGAATCATCAACATTCCGAAGCAAGTATGGGAAGATTTTCGCCTTGACGAAGTTAAAGATGGTAGATGGGATGCTTCTCACTCTTGTACAGTTTTATGATCCTTTGTACCACTGCTTTACTTTCCCAAATTATCAGTTAATGCCTACTCTCGAGGAATATGCTATCTTGGTTGGTATGCCCATCACTCCAAATCCTCCTTACTCTGGTTTGGAAAGGACACCTAAGGAGAAGGACATTGCAGAAGCCGCTCACCTCAAGTTATCATATGTCAAAGCTAACTTAGTTATCAAAGGAGGAATTTTCGATTTGCCCGCCAAGTTCCTAATGGAGAAAGCCCGTCATTATGCCAGTACAAAGAACATGGTGGACTATGAAGCTGTTATGGCTATACTTATTTATGGGATATTTCTGTTTCCCAACATCGAGAACTTCGTCGACATGAATGCAAATAAGATTTTCATCCTTGGGAGTCCGGTTCCTACTCTGCTTGCTGACGCTTACCATTCAGTACACCTAAGGAATTCCCATGGATGGGGAATGGTAACATGTTGTGCTACATTGTTATATAAGTGGTTCATTTCTCACCTACCTCGTTCGGCAACCTTCTGGGATCTCAAAGATGGGCTTCTATGGTCAGAAAAGATTATGTCCCTCACGAACACTGATTTGGAGTGGTATAATCCAACACTCAAAGTCAGATACATGATCGTTAGTTGTGGGGGTTTCGCTAACGTACCTCTTCTTGGTACAAAAGGGGGTATAAGCTACAATCCAGCCTTGGCCTGTCGTCAACATGGTTACTCTATGGAGGCTAAGCCAAATAACATTTATTTGGAGGGATTGTTCTTTGAAGAAGACAAGGTCCCCGTGCTCAAAGAGAGGATGGTGCACGCTTGGCATCATGTCCATAAGAGAGGAATTTCTGCCCTAGGAAAACCCGAGTGTTTGGCTTCAGAATCTTATACTTGTTGGGTACAGGAAATGGCTATTAATTTGAAGATACCATACAAACGTCATGAGCCTATTCCACTAGCTCCTCGAGACCCTGTTCTATTCTTCACGAGCAATGAGGATGAATTAAAGATTCGACTGGCTCAGGCAGAACACGAAAGAAACGCGTGGAAGAACAAGTACCAAATTCTTGACTTTGAGATGAATGCACTTCAAAAGAGTCTTAGGAGAAAGGAGGAAGAATCTGTCAGGAAGAGGAAGGCGCAAGGAGATTTATTTTCTCCTGGCACTTGTACTGCTAGCATATTGGCTCCACCAGAGCCATGGAAGTCACATTTGGATGAACTTACTCTTGAGAACAAAAGATTGCAGAAGGAGAACCAGAGGCTCACAATGAGATTGATAGGAGAAGACTAATCAAAGGTTCTAGGGTTTAGTTTCTCATTATGTTGCACTCTTATTTTAGCTTTTGAAGGTGTAATCAAGTTTTTGTAATCCAAAAAAACCTTTATTAATGAAATGAGATCCTTCTTTAAATTTTACAAAAGTGTTCCTTATCCAATAGTTTTTGCAAAAGTACAGTTTTGAGTTTCCTTGAATCGCGCATATCATTTGCATTGCATCTTCGCATCTCTTGCTAAAATATCAAGGTACTAACTTTATTTTGCAGATTTTGTAGACATGGATGCCGCAGGAAAGAATGTTTGGCCTTACTCCTTTGAGCTTCCCGAGCTTGAACAATTGTTGTGGTTGGGTGACAGAGTCACAGACCCGTCAGCTTTCGCCGATAAGTATGGATGCCTTCTTCCACTAATGAGACTGCCAGTAACCAAAGGGCCCCTTGAGGTTTTGGTTCAGTTATACCATCCAGCTTACCATTGCTTCCTATTTCCCGAGTTCCAACTGGTCTCAACCTTGGAAGAATTCTCTGCTATGATTGGAATCCCCATCAGGAAGGCTCCAATTTTCTCTGGGATCGAGGCAATGCCTTCCATTAAAGAAATTACCATGGCTACGAAGATTAGAGTATCAGACATTTAAGCTAATTTGACCATCAAAGGAGGGCGACACAGACTCCCCGCTTTGTTCCTGCTAGCAAAAGCCCTTTATTTCAAGAACTGAGGAAATGAGGCACTATTTGAATCAACCTTAGCTCTGATGATCTACAGTTTGTTTCTGTTTCCAAACGCCAAACATTTTGTGGATGTCCAAGCCATTCAGATATTCGCAATCAACAACCCAGTCCCAACTTTGCTTGCGGATGTTTATCACTCGATCCAGACCAGATACTCGAGAAGTTGTGGGCCAATTGTCTGCTGTGTAGCCCTTTTCTACAAATGGTTCATCTCTTATCTGCCAAAGACTCCGACTTTCTGGGGGGTTGAAGATTGTAAGAGATGGTCCAAGAAGTTAATGGAATTGAAGCATACTGATATCGAATGGTATGACCAGACAGAGGAATGAATTACCATGATCGTTAGTTGTGGGGATTGTCCCAATGTACCCTTGATGGGAAGAAATGGTTGTGTCAACTACAACCCTGTCCTTGCTCGCCGTCAGCTAGGCCACATTAAGGAAGGAGCTCCAGCCAATGAGGACATGCAAATGATGTATTATGAAGAAAAAGAAGGTTTTGAAATGAAAATGCGACTTGAGCGTGCTTGGCGCCAGATTAATAGGCGATTGTGGATGGCTGAATGTTCTGTCACCGAGAATCACCTTCAATGGTCCCGTGACATAGCTCGAGTGACGAGGAAGTCATTTCCTCGTCACGAAGCACCACCGGAGACCAAAAAAAGGATGGTGGATGCTTTGACTGATTTGTTTCTCGAAAAAGAAAGGATCAAGGGTCGTATTGAGGAGCTTATGAAGAAGATCAATGAAGAGGAAGAGACAGCCACCAGTGGATCCAATTTCTAGTCCTTTAAAGTTAATGTTGTTGTTTCTTTCTTTGTTATTCCCTTTCGATGTTGTGGTTATTTCCTTTCTGTTGTGGGTATGTCCCTATTTTTTGTATTCAGAGCATGAAGATACTCTGCTCTTGATGTAACGACTGCCAGATTTTCTTAATGAAGAAGATGTTTTGACAAAAAGTTCCATTGCCTATATTATTTGCAAAATTTATTTGGTTTCTTGATAGTTTAGCTTGCATTTTCATGTGCATTCTCATGTGCATCATATCATATCATGTGCATTCTCCTCTTTGGTTTTGTCTGATGTCGCCTTGTTATCTCAGAACCGTCACACTGAATCCTAAGCAAGGATACAACACTCGGGCCTAAGCTCGATTGAAGATGTCAGAAGCCTATGGGGAAATGGACCGAGTAAATAATGAATTAACAGAAATACAAGGTGGAATGGGGAAGCTTTTGGAAGCTGTCAATATTTTGAGAGCAAAGATGGATACCCAGGCCACTGTGGTCTCTGAGATCATCACCACTATAGTAGAACCTCCCACCATTCCTGTTGTAAACCCTACTTTGGGTATGCCATTTGACTTCATCTGCGCCACAGTTCCTCAATCTACTCAACAGACAGTACCTCTGATTAACGAGACTCAGCAGGTTATTCCTACCTTTACTCCACCAGTGGTGCAGACACAAGCCGATCCTGTTTTCCATAATCACCACCCTTATGACTACATTGATGTATCTGAAGAGGGGGATGACCAAAATGAAAAGTTAAGAGAGAGTGTCGAGACAATGCAGAGGAAAATAAAGGCTATGGAAGGAAGTAACGCCTTTAGCACTGATGTCAAGGACATGTGCCTAGTCTCAGACTTGGTGATTCCCTCTAAATTCAAGCTGCCGAACTTTGAGTTGTACTCGGGCGCCACGTGTCCTAGATCACACTTAATCATGTATTTCCGAAGAATGGCCGCCCACGTGCGTAACGACAAGTTAATGATACATTGTTTTCAAGATAGCTTGAAGGGCGCTGCTACTAAGTGGTACCTAAGTCTGGATCAATCTCAGGTCCACTGTTTCCAAGATGTAATGGATGCTTTTGTGAAACACTACAAGTACAATCTGGATCTAGCCCCTGACCGAAGACAATTGCTAAGCATGACCCAAAGCAGCACCGAATCCTTTAAAGAGTATGCACAACGATGGAGGGAAACTGCTTCTCAAGTTGAACCACCCCTGAATGAGAAAGAACTGGCAGACTGGTTTATAGATACAGTGAAACCAGAATTTTACGAAAGAATGATCAGCAGCGTCAATGCCAATTTCGATGACATCGTCGCAGTTGGCGTAAAAGTAGAGGCCGGGTTAAAAAGTGGGAAGGTAGTAAGTTCTGCAAGCAGTTCAACCAGCAACAATGTCAAGAAGGCTCCCAGTAATTTTCACAAGAAGAAAGAAGGAGAAACCCATGCCATCATAGCAGGGAGGAATAAAAACCCCAGATGGAAACAACTAACTTACCAACAGCAGGCAGGTCCTAACTTCTCTCAGCAACCGATCTACCCGATTCAATATGCTCAGCAACCTTACATAGCAGCCGTAACACCGACCTTCAATCACCAAGCAGCGCAACAGGCACCGACTTATCAGCAGCCATCCTATCAGTATGTGCCAAATACCCAACAATTTCAACAACCGAGGCAGCAAGCGCCTCAGAAGAATACTTCCTACAGAAGACAGGGAGGAAAACCTTCGTTTCCATCCATACCTATGACTTACACTGAGTTGTATCCTTCTCTGGTGCAATAATGTTTGATTGTCACTAGACCTATGGGTCCACCCTCAGAGAGATCTATAATGTTCCATAATCCGAATGTTACTTGTGCCTTTCACCAAGGGGCAGCTGGTCATGATTTGGAGGGTTGCCTTTCTTTGAAATATGTGGTAAAAGGTTTGGTGGAGAGGAAGATCTTGTCTTTTGCGAATAGTCAGCCAAATGTGAAAAGCAATCCATTGCCCACACATGGGGCCACCAATGCCATTGAAGACGAGAATAATGAGGTAGTATTAATGGATGCCTCAAAGATACGAACTCCTATGAAGATCTTCCATGCTAAGTTGTTCGAAGCTGGGTTGGTCAAAGCTTGTCATAGTAATTGTGAGGGTTGTAATATTAATATCAAGGGTTTTCAACTGATCCGAGACGACATCCAGGGTTTGATTAATGAAGGATTTCTACAAGTGTTCAGTAAAGGAAAGAAGGATGAAATTGCAGTGATCGAGCCTGTGTTTAACCTGCCAAAGCCAAGAGAGCAGGTGCCTATGTTCAATATGCCTAAGTCCGATTCTGTGGTGCCTGTGTTTAATAAACCTGTACCAGTTTTCAACAATCCTGAGACTGTTATTACTACCGCTGCCAATCACTCCAAGCAATATAATACTCGACAACCTATTCCATTCAGGTTCAGAGGAACTAAAGCAGTGCCATGGATCTATGAGAACATTATGGGTAACAAAACTCGCGAAGAGGTGGTTCCAAGGAATGAGGTGGGAACCGCTGTTGAAGAAGTAGTTCCAAGGAATGAGGTGGGGACTACTGAAGATGTGACAAACATAGTTGGAACGGGAAAAATAACCCGAAGTGGCAGAGTTTACACTCCTTTATTCAAAGAAGCTATGCCCAAAGAGACCGCTGTTTCTGTACCCCTTAAGGACAAAGGAAATGAGGTAGTTAATAAGGAAGAAGATGAGGAGTTCCTAAGTATCATCAAGAGGAGTGATTATAAGGTGGTAGATCAACTTCATTAGACCCCATCCAAGATTTCAATCTTGTCTCTACTAGTGAATTCACCTGTCCACCGAGCAGCCATACAAAAGGCACTGGCCCAGGCACACGTGGCCCAAGATATAACCGCAGGACAATTCGACCATGTCATCGCCAACATTACAGCTTATAACACTCTCAGTTTCAGTGACGAGGAGTTACCTCGAGCAGGAAGGAACCATAACCTGGCTTTACATGTGTCAGTGAAGTGTCAGGAAGATACATTGCCAAGAGTTCTTGTGGATACCGGTTCATCTCTGAATGTGCTATCAAAAAGAACCCTTGAAAAACTGACTTACCAAGGAGCTGTAATGAGACCCACTTCGCTTGTTGTTAAAACTTTCGATGGATCGAGAAGATTGGTGATGGGAGAGATCGAGTTGCCTGTTTTGATTGGTCCTCAGGTGTTTAATATCCTCTTTCAGATCCTGGACATCAACCCTGCCTACAGTTGTTTGTTAGGTAGACCTTGGATCCATGAGGCCGGCGCTGTAACATCAACCTTACATCAAAAAATAAAGTTTGTAGCTGAAGAGAAATTGGTTATCATACACGGAGAGGAAGACCTGATGGTCAGCAATTTGTCCTCTTTCCGTTACATTGAGGCTGGTGAAGATGCTTTGGAAACTTCTTTCCAAGCTCTTGAGATAGCAAATGCTGTTATGATTGAGGATAACAAGCCAGTGGCCTCCAATGACCCATATTTTGCTTCCTTCAAGAGCATTCAATCCGCCCTACAGAATGGTATACTGGAAGGATGGGGCAAAGTCGTCGAAGTCCAAGAGAGAGAAAAGTACCAAGGGTTGGGTTACAAACCAACTCTTGAGGAAAAAGCTGCTCCGACCACGGGAAGACTGAAGACAATTCAAGAGATGTTCGTCAGTGGAGGACATCAGGTCCATGCCATCATCGAAGACGCTGAAGGCGAAGACATCGATCACTTGGTTTTTCAGTGTGACGCCGCTTTGAGTAATTGGGAATCTATTGAGATCCCTACTTTGTACCCTATGCCAGAGTAATTTGCTTGCTTTTGTTGATATTTTCAAATTCCGTAGTTGTGCCCGAGGCTATCGGATTATTTTGTATGAGCCACTGCTTTTAACTCTTATTAATCAATGAAAGTGATTATTTTGTTAAATTATCTGTCTTTATTTTACCGTTCTTTTGTTTTTTAAGGAAAATGGCAATCTTTTCAAAACTACAAAAACATTTTCTTTTTTCATTTGAGTTTTGTGCATTTTAATAAAATAAATCCCTCCATCATGCAAAATAAATCCCAAACCCGTTGTATTCAGTGACCCTAATCTCACTATTGACTTTGACTCACCTATTTATCAAGCTGAGGATGAGGAGGACTATGAGGTCCCTGATGATTTGGCAAAAATGTGTGAGTATCAGTACACGGATCTTCAACCACATGAGGAACAGGTTGACATCATCAATCTTGGTACCGAAGAAAAGAAGAAAGAGGTCAAGGTTGGAGCAACACTTGGGGCAGACATCAGACGATGACTGATACTGCTTTTGGGAGAATATGTGGATGTGTTCGCTTGGTTTTATCAGGATATGCCTGGCTTGGATACAGACATAGTAGTTCATAAGCTACCGCTCAAACCCGATTGTCCTTCGGTGAAGCAGAAACTTTGCAGAAGTAGACCTGATATGACTCTCAAGATCAGAGATGAGGTTAAAAGGCAACTGGATGCATGTTTCTTGGCGGTTTCAAAGTATCCCGAATGGGTAGCCAACATTGTGCCAGTGATGAAGAAGAACGGTAAAGTACGAATGTGCGTAGACTACAGGGATCTCAACAAAGCCAGTCCTAAGGATGATTTCCCTCTTCTGCAAATATAGACACTCTTGTGGATAATACAACTTAATTTGCAGTCTTCTCATTTATGGATGGCTTCTCAGGCTACAATCAGATTAGAATGGATCCGGCCGATATGGATAAAACTACGTTCATCACTTCATGGGGAACCTATTGCTACAAAGTAATGCCCTTCGGTTTGAAAAACGCAGGGGCAACTTATCAAAGAGCCATGGTGACTTTATTCCACGACATGATCCATAAAGAAATTAAAGTGTACGTGGATGATATGATTGCTAAGTCTCAGAGTGAGGAGGAACATTTGGATCATCTTCTGAAGTTATTTAAAAGGCTTCGAAAATACCAGCTGAAGTTGAATCCTGCCAAATGTACCTTCGGTGTCAGATCAGGGAAACTGCTCGGTTTTATCGTCAATCAAAGAGGAATTGAAGTAGATCCTGACAAGGTGCGAGCTATTCAAGAGATGCCAGCTCCGCAGACTGAGTCTCAAGTAAGAGGATTTCTGGGCCGTTTGAACTACATCTCCAGATTCATCTCCAACATGACTCCTACTTGTGAACCAATTTTCAAATTACTCCGCAAAGATCAGACTGTGGAGTGGAATTCTGATTGTCAACAAGCTTTTGAAAAACTCAAGAATTATCTGCAAGAACCACCGATCCTGGTTCCTCCTGTTCCTGGAAGACCTCTCTTCATGTACATGACTGTTTTAGAAGGATCCATGGGCTGTGTCTTGGGCCAACATGATGAAACTGGTCGCAAAGAGCATGCCATCTATTACTTGAGCAAGAAGTTCGCTGATAGCGAAAGTCGTTATTCACTGCTTGAGAAAACCTATTACGCTTTAGCATGGGCCGCCAGACGTTTGAGGCAGTATCTGATATGTCACACTAATTTGTTGATCTCGGAGATGGATCCAATAAAGTACATCTTTGAGAAGCCTGCTCAAACCGGAAGACTTGCCCATTGGCACATACTATTGTCAGAATATGATATCCAATATGTTACACAGAAGGCAATCAAGGGAAGTGTTTTATCAGAGTACCTTGCAGATCAGGCTGTTGAAAATTATGAACCTCTCAAGTTTGACTTTCCTGACGAGGACATTATTTTGGTGAAAGATTGTGAAGAGCCAGGCCCTGACGAAGGTCCTGAACCCGGCTCTAGATGGAAGATGATGTTTGATGGCTCTTCCAATTTCAAAGGACATGGTGTGGGTGTTGTACTGATGAACCCTGCCGGCGGTTATACTCCTTTTACAGAAAGGTTAGACTTTGAATGTACAAACAATGTTGCTGAGTATGAAGCCTATATTTTGGGTTTAGAAGCTGCAATTGATCTCAGAATCAAGATTCTAGAAGTTATGGGTGATTCGGCTTTGGTTATCTACCAAGTCAAAGGTGAATGGGAAACTAAGGATAAGAAATTGATCCCATATCGTGCTTATATTGTGGAAATGATCAAGTACTTTGATGATATTACATTTCGTCATGTTCCTCGTTCCGAGAATCACATAGCTGACTCCCTAGCAATGTTAGCTTCAATGTGGCAAGTCAGGTTTTACAATGAAGCACCTCTCATCAGTATTGAGCGCAAGACCGAACCCGCTTATTGCCAGTCAGTTGAAGAAGAGGTAGATGGAAAACCGTGGTTTCACGACATCATGAATTATCTGAAGACTCAAGAGTATCCTGCCAATGTTTCCAGTCTTGATAAGAAAACTTTGCGTAGGTTGTCATCCAAGTTCTTCCTCAGCAATGACGTGCTTTACAAGAGAAATCACGACATGGTCCTGCTAAGATGTGCTGATAAGCGAGAAGCAGACCTATTGATGCACGATATTCATGAAGGAGCCTTTGGTACTCACGCCAATGGGCATGCTATGGTTAAGAAGATCTTAAGGGCTGGGTATTATTGGTTGACTATGGAAGCTGACTGCATCCAATACGCTAGAAAGTGTCATAAGTGCCAGATCTACGCTGATAAGATGCATGTTCCTCCAACATTACTGAATGTTCTGTCATCTCCTTGGCCTTTTTCCACGTGGGGCATTGACATGATCGGAGCTATTGAGCCGAGAGCTTCTAATGGTCATCGTTTTATTCTAGTGTCCATCGATTATTTTACAAAGTGGGTTGAAGCTGCTTCTTACACCAATGTGACTAAGCAAGTGGTTGCCCGTTTCATCAAAAACAATATCATCTGTCGTTATGGAATCCCCAACAAGATCATAACTGACAATGGGACAAATCTGAATAACAAGACAATGAAGGAGTTATGTGGCAATTTCAAGATTGAGCATCACAATTCCTCACCCTACCGTTCCAAGATGAATCGAGCTGTCAAAGCTGCCAACAAGAACATCAAAAAGATCCTGCAAAAAATGGTCAAGACTTATAAGGATTGACACGAAATGTTACCATTTGCCTTGCACGGATACAAAACTTCAGTTCGAACTTCGACAGGGGTAACTCCCTTTTCTCTGGTATATGGAATGGATGTTGTCCTCCCCATTGAAGTAGAGATACCATCTCTGAGAATCCTGATGGAAACCAAGCTTGATGAAGCGGAATGGGTCAGAGAGAGATATGAACAACTGAACCTCATTGACGAAAAGCGACTGACCGCCATGTGCCATGGGTACTTGTATCAGAAGATAATGAAGAGGGCATTCGACAAGAAGGTCAGTGTTCGAGAATTTCGAGAAGGCGAACTTGTACTCAAGAAAATCCTGCCGTCTCAAAGGGATGCTCGCGGAAAATGGGCACCTAACTATGAGGGTCCGTTTGTGGTAAAAATTGTGTTCTCAGGAGGCTCCTTATTCCTCACAACGATGGATGGTGAACAACTCGCACACCCTGTGAACGCTGACTCAGTACAAAAATATTACGCCTAAAAAGCCCGCTAAGTCGAAAACTAGAAATGACGACTTAGGCAAGAAAAGGGTATCCCGGTGGGTCATAACCTATGAAGGAGACTCAGGCAAAAGTTAGGGATCAAATAAAAAAGAAAGAGCTCGCTAGGTCGAAAACCCGAAAGGGCGACCTAGGCAAAAAAGAGCGTTCCGTTGGACTGAAAACTTGAAAGGGCGGTCCAGGCAAAAGTTAGGGACAAAGGCGTTTCACTGAATATGATGTAACCTTTTCCCAAATTGCCATTTTTCAATTGTAATGTTCCATGGAACCTCGCTATTGGCAAGTTACCATTCTAATGAAATCAGATTTTTGAGCCATTCTTTGTTTGATGTTTATCATTGCTCTGTTATTTTCCTTGTTATGCAAAACTTCACTTATTCATTAATAATGGTTTTGAAAGCGGAAAATGTTTTGAAAAAAAAATATTGAGAAAACATAATGAAAATATAAATTTTTTCTTTGGCATTAGGGACGATTCAGTGAAATCAATTGCTTCCCTCAAAACTCTGGTTATGACGAAAACACTGATAAATCATCCAGGCTTGTCATTGAAGAAAGATTGACAAATACTCCCCTGAATTAGAACATCTCAGTAATGACCTGATGCCATGATATAAAGGGATTCTCCCCTGTACCTTCACAGATGTCTGTTGAAAATGTGAAATTTCATTTCCCCAGTAAAGTAAGGACATTCCTGGATTGGCTCCAAGACTAATTACCTCCAGATTTCAGTGTGACTCCTCGCGGTGGATGTGTCTTTCCTTCCACTCACTTTTCCCAGTCCGTCGTCTCGTTAGAGTTGTCTCTTGCATATCATTCGACATTCGCATCATACCATAGCATTGTACATCTTTGCATTTGTGTGCGTTTTGCTTGTCGGGCCCTTATCTCCCGAGACCTCTTTTTTGCTGGTTTGCAGAATTTTTGTCTGTTGTCTTATTTGTGTTCGGTCTTACCTGCAAGCGCCAGGTTTTTGACTATTTGATCACTATTCCCCAGGAAGTCTAACCTACAAACCCCGGTATTAACCTACCGGATATTTAACCTCCTCATATGGATACTTAAAGTCCAGCTCATATTGGCATCCAAAATCCAGCTCATACTGGTATCTAAAATCCAGCTCATACTGGTAACCAAAAGTCTAGCTCATACTGGCAGTCAAAATCCAGCTCATACTGGTATCCTAAAATCCAGCTCATACTGGTATCCTAAAATCTAGCTCATACTAGTATCCGAAATCCAGCTCATACTGGTATCCAAAAAAAAATCCAGCTCATACTGGTAACCCAAAATCCAGCTTATACTGGTAGTCAAAGTCCAGCTCATACTGGCATTCAAGGTCCAACTCATATTGGCACACCCAAATTCAGCTCATACTGGTATTCTTCCTAAACCAAATCATGTCGTTATCCCAACCAACTCATATTGGTACCCTAGTACGATCGTTAATGGCTCATTAACCGTATTCCCTGGTAAAGTCCAGTCATCTTTTCATCTGGTGCGCAAAGTTCGTCTCTATATTTTTTGGCTTTTCTTGAAGATCCTGTTTGAACTCTTCAGTATAAGAAATCCCCAGAAAATATTTGTAGGATGTCTATCTTTTTATTTCAAGTTGATCCCCAGCGGAGATCATGTCTTCTTCCTGGTTTCATGCCCAGTAAGAATGTGTTTTATTTCCCCAGTGTCGTCCGGTCACTTTTGAACCTGTCGTCCATCTCCCTGGATCTTTCCCCAGTGGAGAACACCTCTCTGGCCCCTATCTCCGGTGAGGATCTGTAGGGTTTCCCCCTCAGTTTTGTTTTTCTATCCCTAGTGTTTCCTTGCAGTCTCCCCAGCAAGTCTCTTTTGTTGGTTAGTCTGCATCCCCAGTGAGTCTTCCTTGTGGATACTTCCTTCATCCTTCCCTATTGAAGCTCACCTGTGTTTGGTAACCTTTTATCCTTTGGTGTCTTGTTTGTCTGCATTTTTGCACTGTCATAACATCATATCATCATACCATAGTTCATAGCATGTCGGCATATGCACGTTCGTTACCTGTCCTGAGCATCTGCATTCCATCTAAGGGCAAAAAATTTGGTTTGCTATATTTAAATACCTTTCACCTTGGTGTCCCGAGGATTTCCATTCCTTGTGCCATCCAGTAAAGCTATTTAAATAGAGGCAATTGTTGTACCCCAAATTTTACCTCTTAGATTTCATATCATCTTACACCTACATTTATACCTCAATCATGTATGCATTGTTAGCTAACCATCTCATTTTTGCAAGTGTTTCTTTTATTGTGAAAGACAAGGTTTACACAAAAAGGACAAGACCTTCCTGAGACATTTTTTTGGCCTCCAAGTGCAACCATTTGAATCTACATGCATCAAAGAAGTCTTTCTCAACAAGAAATCAAGTGTTATATCAAGACAAGTCAACCATTGCTTTACATGTCAAGCAAAGCGTGATCCCAAGCCTTGAGACATCATTCCATGTGTTAGTGGACATACTTGGAGTCCACTATGAGTCTTGAAAAAACCTTCTTTTGAGTGCAAGAATTTTTATTTGGATAAATATTCATGAAAGTGCAACATCTCAAATTGGTGTCATGGAAGGTTTAAAATTTGGTAACTTAGAATTTTCTAAGAATGTTCTTGTGACATTTTCTTTTTTTGTTCACGGACATGTGACTTATTTCAATTTCCATGGGATCCAAAAATATTGTCATTTGAATTAAGGTCATAAAGTTGAAAGTTTAAAGTGGTATTCACGTAAGGTTGTATTAGCAAGGCATTAGGAACTTAATCCATCTCATGTGCCTCTTATTATTATTTAAAAAATCTGAAGATGCTTTGCTCGTAAAACAATTTTCGTGAAGTCACTAAATGATACCTCTTTGAGCTCACCCTCTCCTGACGAAGCCAAAAGCCTTCTGGGACCCCATAGTGGATTGATGAAATAAAATGGCTCAGCACAAGAGACCTGTGTTCATGATCAGAGAATCTGTAATTCTCAATTCCTACAATGACCTCTTTTTACTTTCTCTCTCATGGCACAATAAAAAGGGTTTTTGGAATAGATATTAAAGGATGAAAGAAGCAGACATGCACCATGTCCTCGGCTGTATTTGTTCAGCAAGTGAAGCACAACGATCTCCAAGGTTGACTGAGATCAACGGCTGAAAGGAGTGCTACACAAACCCTAATTTTTTCTCCTATGGACAAATCAATTACCCACTGTATCTCCAAGGCACGGACCATTTTGCTTGCCTATAAAAGGAAACCACTTCTCCTTTGTTCAACACACCAAAAATTACTAAGAAAATTTCTCTCTACTTCTCCCTTCCATAATCCTGCAAGTAATCTCCAAAAACTTGCAAGGAAATTACCACTTTTATTCCCTCTGTAAACACCTCACACAACAAAAAAACACAGAAAAGGATACGAGAAAACTCTCTTAAAATCTCTCCACTTCCCCATTCCATAATCCTGCAAGTAATCTCCAAAAACTTGCAAGGAAATTACCACTTTTATTCCCTCTGTAAACACCTCAAACAACAAAAAAATAACACCAGAAATTACCAAGAAAATTTCTCTCTACTTCTCCCTTCCATAATCCTGCAAGTAATCTTCAAAAACTTGCAAGGAATTTACCACTTTCATTCACTCTGTAAACACTTCAAACCCTCAAACCTCTAACATCCTAACTACCAGAAGCTTGTGGTTCTTTCTAAGAGGGTTGGCTTTGTAGCAGTTGAGTTGAGGAAGGAAAGCTCATCCATCATTTCCAGAAACCGGTACCTGTGAAGAAGCAGTGGACTCTCTCCACTAGGTATCACTCTATTTCACTCTTTTTATACACGATGATCATTTGTTTCATATTGGCACCATACTGTTATCATATTTGTTATCTCATTATTGTCTGATTCTGTGATTATTTTGCTCCATGTTGTTATCATGTTGTTATATTCATTATCGTCTGGTTATTGCTTGTTGTTGTGATAAAATTGTTAACCTGTTAGTTTTGTTTTGTTAATCGGATTCGTGTTGGTTTTAAAAGAAAACTGAACAGAAAAAAAAAGAGTTTGTAGTGGCACTCGCCACGTTAGAAATGTCGCGCTCGCCATACCATTAATACATTAAAAAAACAAAAAAAAAACATGACACACCACAAGAAATACCCACATGGCGCAATCCATGGTGAAGGTGGCACAAGCCACCCTTGAAATGTTAGAGGTGGCGTAAGCCACCCTTTGCTAAGAGGAAGTGGCGCAAGCCACATGTGTTTAGGTGGCGGGGGCCACTGAAAACTTAGTCTTTTTGTTTTTCTTATTTTCCTTTCATTTCTACTTTATTTTTTTCCAATATTTTCAAAAAAAACAACAAAAATATTTACAACTTCATTTTAATCTTTAGGTTTTTTTTAGTAAACAAAACCAACTGTTTTCTTAAAGATGTCAAAAAATGTTTCTTTAAAATATGTTGTAACTTGTTAATTTTTGAACACTGCTTCCTGGCCTTAAACAAAACCTCGTCATAATATTGTCTTTTCTTTATCTCTGTTGACAAGTTGCATCCAAATGTTTTTTTTGTTGTTAAACTGTGAATATGTTTCCTTTGCCATACTTGGTATATGTATGTGACCACTGACTTTAAAGAGTTTTTTCTTGGAAGCATGCTGTAACTTGTGGATTTTTATTGAACTTTGTTTCCTGGCTGTGAACAAAACTGTATCATGAGAGTGTTGTTTGCATTTTTACCTCTGTTGCTAACTTGCATGACTTCAAATATATTTGTTGCCAAACTGTGAGAATGCTTTCTCAGCCATACTTGTCATATTTATATGACCATTGATCCTTGCTGTTGTCATAATTGTATTTGAAAGTTCATTTCACATGTTGATTAATGCTTACTGTTTTGGAGTTTTTGAACTCATATGTTTCATTGTGTTTCAACCCCACTGTAACTCTTGTTTACGAGATGTTATTCCCCCTTCCTTCCAAAGGAAAAGTTTTTCTATTGACCTCAAAGTCATAGAAATCACATTGCTACCTTGGACCTCATAGTCTTAGGCATCCTCCCATCTTGACCTCATAGTCATAGAGTAAACTATTCAACCTTGACCTCATAGTCATAGGTAAAACCTTGACCTCATAGTCAGGGCCCTTCCCCCTTTGACCTCATAGTCAAAGTCTCTCTATTGACCTCATAGTCATAGAAAGCTCATTGCTACCTTGGACCTCATAGTCTTAGGCATCCTCCTCTCTTGGCCACATAGTCATAGAGTTACACCTTTAACCTTTGACCTCATAGTCATAGGTAGCCCTTGACCTCATAGTCATTGGCAATATCTTTAACCTTGACCTCATAGTCATAGGTAACCTTTGACCTCATAGTCATAGGCAACCTTTGACCTCATAGTCATAGGCAAACTTTGACCTCATAGTCATAGCCCTCCGTCCTTTGACCTCATAGTCATAGGAATCTCATGGCCTCATAGTCATAGAGTTACTTCTTCAACCTTTGCCCTCATAGTCATAGGAACCTCTCTTGGCCTCATAGTCATAGAGTTATATCTTTAACCTTTGACCTCATAGTCATAGGTAGCCCTTGACCTCATAGTGATTGGAAATATCTTTAACCTTGACCTCATAGTCATAGGTAACCTTTGACCTCATAGTCATAGGCAAGCTTTGACTTCATAGTCACAACCCTCCGTCCTTTGACCTCATAGTCATAGGAATCTCATGGCCTCATAGTTATAGAGTTACTTCTTCAACCTTTGACCTCATTGTCATAGGAACTTCTCTTGGCCTCATAGTCATAGATTTACATCTTTAACCTTTGACCTCATAGTCATAGGTAGCCCTTGACCTCATAGTCATTGGCAATATCTTTAATCTTGACCTCATAGTCATAGGTAACCTTTGACCTCATAGTCATAGGCAAGCTTTGACCTCATAGTCATAGCCATCCTCCATTGACCTCATAGTCATGGAAAAGTCTCTTTATTGACCTCATAGTCATAGATAACTCATTACCTTCCTTTGACCCCATAGTCATAGGATTCCCTCTTGACCTCATAGTCATAGGGCCATCTTTAACCTCTGACCTCATAGTCATAGGAAAGCTTTGACCTCATAGTCATGGCCACCCTTCCTTGACCTCATAGTCATAGGATTACCTCTTGACCTCATAGTCATAGAGACACCACCTTGGCCTCATAGCCATTCCCCTTTGACCTCATAGTCATAGGATCTCATAGCCATTCCCCTTTGACCTCATAGTCATAGGATCTCATCTTGGCCTCATAACCACCTTACCTTTGACCTCACAGTCATAGGATATCACCTTGGCCTCATAGCCATCTTTCAACCTTGACCTCATAGTCATAAAAAGTCTCTCTATTGACCTCATAGTCGTAGACAACTCATTACCATCTTGACCTCATAGTCATCTTACCACCTTAACCTCATAGTCATAGGTAGCATCTTCTCTGGACCTCATAGTCATAGGCCTCATAGCCATTCAATCTCATAACTTAGACTTATAGAGTTTCTTAAACTCTAAATGAGCTCATACTCATTTCCCCTTGGAACTTTGGCCATAGTCAATGGTTCCTCTTTCACCCTTAGTTAGGTGAACTACGGGTGCTCTGATTCTTTAGTCAGATACGTAGGAACAAGATGCGACGTCTTGGCGAGCAAACTTAGTGTACATGCCCCTAGGTCTTTACCTTTAGCATAGATATCTCTTAGCAAGCAAACATAACATTACAAGAGGTTCCTGTAGAGTACTACAGATATTAAGGGTGCTAATACCTTCCCTTAGTATAACCAACCCCCGAACCTTAGATCTTCCCCCTTTAGGTTTTCTCGATCTTGAACCTTTCCTTTGGATAAATCAAAGTCGGTGGTGAATTCAAAGAAATGTGATGCAAGTTAAACAATAGCTTGTTATCCGATTCTCACCGCAACACTATTGACATCAATACTTCTCTCCATGTAGAGCTCGCTGCAATTATGTAAAGCTTTCACTCTTACCTTTCAAAATGCCTAACATAATTCCTTGGCAGCTAAGGAACAAATGAAATAATTATCTCTATATAACAAACTATATCTTTTGTTATATCACGTATGAATCGAGAAAGAAATTGTTGTGTGAATGATTTGACTAACATTGACTTATGTATTCAATCTCATTATTAGGAGAATGATGTACGTCCTCTAATTAGAAATGATTGTGTTAGAAATAGATTATGATTACTTAATTGTCGTTTTTATTAGCTTCTTAGAGGATTGACCTTCTCCTTTGTATTTAGGTTTCTTTTAGGGCTGAAAATGAGTCGAGTCGAGTCGAACTCGCCTCAGCTTGGTTCAAGTCGTTAAGAATTGGTTCAGCTCAACTCTCGGTTTAAGTTTGACAAGATTTTTTTTTAAGTTCAAATTCGATTCGGTATAAGTTCACGAACAATTCGGTTCATCTCGTTAGGTTCAACTCACTTTCTTCACAGATTTAAAGACCATTTTTTAAGTCTTTTTTTTTTATATTTGAAATTTTAAATTAATATTTTTTAAAAATAAAATATTGAAATAAAATAAAATTTATCATATTAAAATTTAATTTTGTTTCAAAAATCTACTAATTCAAAAACTACACAACTTTCAAGAGATACATTTGAAAAGCTAATTCAAAAACTATTCAATTAGAGTTTAAATTTGTTTCAAAAATCGACAAATTCATTTAAATATTTAGGAACCTTACAAATTTAATGAAATAGTACACCGAAAATTACTAAAAATTAATATATTTCTATCAGAGAATGATTACACCACTTGCAATCTTCCTTATATATGTTATTTTCGTAAATGTCATAATGCCTCTAACAAGGATTACTCTAAATGCAATTGTAAGCTTTATTGCCATAACTAGTACGGAAGAGATAATATATGATTAAAATTTGGAGTAAATCTTTAAACCAACTCTTAAAAACAAGTATAATCTTTCTCATATATAATCGAGTTGACTTATAAACCTAACGGGTCAAACTATGTATTGTTCAAGTTTAACTCATTTAGTTAACGAACTTAATTTTTTGTTCATATTCAACTCATTTGATTTATGAATCTAATTCAACAATTTAATTATTGAACAGATTACCAAACTATTTTCGAGTTTGTTCGGTTCATTGTCAGCCTTAATTTCGCTTTTACAAAAATTAAACATTTTACTATGCCTAGAAAAAAAGTGGTTTTTGTTATTTTGTTTTGATTTTTGCTCAATTTAATTTATTTTAGCCTAAGATTTAGTTAATGTTTCATTAACTATATATGTAGTAAGAATATCTACGATGAAGCTATCTAAGGATGTGTTTGTTTCAAGGTTGTAAAAAATATTCCCGGGAATATTGTCATGGGAATGAAACATTCCCGTGTTTGATTCAATTTTTAAAAAATTATTCCAAGGCATATTTTATTCCCAGGAATTTTATTTACACATGATTCTTCTATTTTTATTCCAACCCTTAAAGGGTAGGAATCCAACATTCCCATGGGAATAAAGTTTAACTAACTATAACTCCCCACTACTACTCACATTTATTCATTTATTTTACTTTTTTATAATTTTTAAATTAAATAAATATTATAAACATTCCTAGGAAATTTAGTTTTCACCAAACACTTGGATAGGAATATTATTCCAAGTAATAATAATGACGGGAATAAGATTCCTAGGAATGTTATTTCTTAACTTGAAACAAACACACCCTAAGAATATTATAAAAATGGGTTACGTGTGTATACATCATTACTATTTAATAAATATTACTTAACAAGGATTCATTATCTCCAACCAGCCTCTCAAATAAATTATTAATCGAGTTTCAACAATAATTCTATATCATTAAACTTTAATAATAATAATAATAATAATAATAATAATAATAATTCCCCCTACGCTCTCCATGTGCTCCCCACGCGGAAACACATCATCAACCAACTACCCGCGTCCGAGAAAACAGGTTCTCCACCTTCCGAAATTCACGGGACAGTTGACCCAGGACGAAGACCACATGCTGGTCTTCCCTACTCCACGTAGATTCTGACAGTTATCCATATCGAGCCTAATGATCCAACCCACTACAGATAACCGTTGGCCCATCGCTGAGGGTACATTCTAAATACCCCCATCCAGAGGAAGGTCAGGTATTCTAAACTCCACTTTATGTACTTACTTTCTCTCTCTGAACCTTACTTTGGCATCAGAGTATCTTGCAGCTGCACCCCCACCTAATCTCCACCACCGGCGAACTTGGAGCTCACGACGTGTTGTTGGCTGTTGATCCTCTTTCTGATTCGGTAAGATCAGTGGTGCCGTCTGTGGGAACCTTTTGCTTCCCCGTCTTTTCTTCCTCCGAAATCAAATAGCCAAAGCAAACCTTCAACTTCCGTCGATTATGGCCAGTCCGCACGTTGATGATAACGTCCATGAATCCGCATTCACCACCTTCCCCAACGACGACGACCACAGTAATAATGTGCCTGTCCCCGTTGAAGAGGGTGACCCTAGAGACGGGCGCACTGACTCCCCCCCGATGATGCATCCTACAACGCTGCATAATGCTTCGACAGTCCAACGGTTTTCCAACCAATTTCTGTGCCGCCCAACGCCGACCCGACCATAATGGCCTTGTTCGCGGCGATCAACCAGACGAACTTGATGATTTTCCAGCAGAACGAACGGATCAAGATATTGGAGAAGGAACGACAATCGCGCTTTCCCCTGCGGAGACATTGGCGCCCGGTTTCTCGTAGTCCGTTCCCGCGACGACGAGAGACTCGTCCTCCCTCTCCCCTGCAGAGATCCTAAAGGGATGAGTCTTGAAGCCTCTCCCCTCGGCAACCTGGACGTCGCACGCGACTGGAAAGGCCTCAGCCCGTGGCTACCCAGAAGCGTGACCGCACTCCTCCTCGAAAAGAGCGACGCTCATTGGTTCCCAAGAGAAGCAAAGCTCGCGGGCAGGCGGAGAAAACGAAGAGTCGACCAAAGAACTCGCTGCGCCGCGGCAGAAGCCCTTGGTATAACTATTCCCCTTCTCCATCACCAGTCCGAAGCGACGAAGATGATCCCCGCGGTCCACTGTCCAGAGCCATCATGGAGACTCCCCTTCCCGTCGGGATGGAGAAACCCCCGAGTCTGGCGACCTATGATGGCACGACCGACCCTGACGACCATATCGAGAGCATCGATGTGATGCTCGACTACCACAACGTTCGGGGAGCCATAAAGTGCAGACTCTTCCCCACGACCTTGAGGAAGGGCGCGATGACGTGGTACAAGAGTCTCGACTCTGAATCCATCACCTCTTGGAAAGAGCTGAAGACACAGTTCTCCAGGAACTTCACCGCCTCTCGAAGATATCCGAGGTTGGAGGCGTCCCTGGAGGCCATTATTCAGGAGAAGGATGAATCTCTCTGAGACTACATAGAGAGATTTAATTGGGAGGTTGTCAAGGTATCCACTACAGACGGTATGAAGAGATACCTGATCGAGCGAGGGCTGCGACCCCGCAGTAACTTCTCCAAGGCGGTTGGTATCGAAACACCCCGCACGCTGGACGAACTTCTCCTTAAAGCCCATGCCTACATCCAATACGAGGAGAAGGAGGCCGCTAACAACGCCGACGACTCGCGGAACCAGGAGAATGGCAAAGTCTCCAGGCACGAAGACTCCGTAGCTCCCCGACGAGGCGGGGAGAAAAGAAGAGACGATAGGCCCTACGACTCCCGAGAACACAAGGGGCCAGCGGGCCATTTCACCGAGTACACGCTACTCATCGCTCCCTGCGAGCGCATTCTGGCAGAGTGCATCAACTCGGAAATCCAGAGAGGTGGGGTGCGTTTTCCTAAGCCGACACCCCCTAAGCCCAACGTCAATAAGTCCAAGTACTGCCGATTCCACAGGAGCCACAGACACGTCACAGAAGACTGCATCCATCTCAAGGCAATCGAGATCCTGATCAAGGAAGGGCATCTAAAGCAGTACACTAGGAGAAACTAAGCTCCTCGGCAGGTATCCCGCGAGGCAAAGATGGTTGAGGAGGTGACGCCACCCTCCGACGACGCTGGGTTACAAGTCGCCCTGTGCGTCTCCCGGCCGGAGGACTTCTACCTCCCCTACGAGGCCGACACACCTTAGTCTGCTCGTAGCACGTGGAAGAACTTCCCCTCCGCCATGGTCATATCCGACAGAGGGTTCAATAAGCTCTCCGTGGGGTGAGTGAAAAGGAAGTTTGACGAGCTAATCGACGCAAGCTCGAAGGAGAACGCCACCCTCGACATGTTCGAGGGAAAATAAAACCCGATCACATTCTACCTCGAGTATATACTGGGTGGCACCCCCAATTCCAGCATTCCTCTGCTGATCAGAGCCCAGATGGCGAACTTTGACGTCCGCCGCATCCTTGTCGACCAGGGGAGCTCTATAGACATCATGTATGCTCACCTGTTCACCACTCTCCATCTTGACGAAAGGCATCTGACCATATACGCGGGCTCCGACTTGCAAGGCTTCAATGGCACCACCACGAGGCCATGGGGCTATGTCGAGTTACTCGTTACTTTCGAGTCTGAGGAGACTGCCAGTCAGGTTAAAGTCCGCTTTCTGGTGATAGAGTTCCCCTCTCTATACCAATGCATTATGGGAAGACCAACCCGGGACGAGCTGACTATGGTACCATCCACAATCCACTTGAAGATGAAGTACAACACGGCCAGGGGAAGCGTCGTCACTCTCCACGGGGACATTGAGGTTGCAAGAAGGTGTTTCGAGGCGGTCACCAAGGGGATAAACTCAATCAACATAATGCCCAAGACTACCAGCAAGCCAGCTCGGGCCGAGGAGTAGAATCCCTTGCCTCACGTCAACTCGGTTGACCTTGACAGCCGCTTCCCTGACAAGCAAGAGCAGAACGAAGCAGTAACAGACGCCTCCCAAGCACCAGATAGCAATGGGCAGCCTCTTCATCCTGTGCGCCCCATTCGAGATGGCGACTTTGAGCTCATTGCCCTCGACGAAGACCCGAACAGGAGCGTGAAGATTGACACAAGACTCCTCGACTTAGTGAGGAACCAGCTGAAGGCATGCCTCAAGGAGAATGCTGATCTGATCGCGTGGAGTGCTAAAGAGATGCCCGAGCTTGACCTCGATGTGGCCTGCCACCAGCTCACCATAGATCCGGCCGCTAGGGCCATAGTACAACGTAGGCGTAGGCAGTCTCCTGAAAAAGCAGAGGCTGCTGAGTTAGTTGTAAAAGACCTCCTAGAGGTAAATTTTATTTCTGAAGCCCAGTACATAACCTGGCTCTCAAATGTTGTACTTGTCAAAAAAACTAATGGAAAGTGGCGTATGTGTGTTAATTATACTGATCTCAATAGGGCCTGCCCCAGAGATGCATATCCCTTACCTAACATTGATAAATTGGTCGATAATTCTGCATGTTTTAAGTTATTGTCGTTCATAGACGCGTACTCGGGAAATAACCAAATCCCCATGACGAAAGCGGACAAGTAATACACGACTTTCATGACCGAGTCGGGTAACTATTTCTACAACATATTGCCCTTTGGCCTGAAAAATGTTGGTGCTACTTACCAACGAATGATGAACAAGGTCTTTCGATATTAGATTGAGGACATGCTCGAGGTCTACATGGACGACATGATTGTGAAATCACGAGAGGAAACCGACCACACTACTCATCTCAAAAGAGTCTTCGACGCGTCGAAGAGATGTATAATGAGGTTCAATCCGGAGAAATGCACCTTCGGCGTTCGAGCAGGCAAATTCCTCGGCTTCTACTTGACAGAACGATGAATCAAGGTGATCCCTGGCAAGTACATGACTTTCTCCGAGTTCCCAATGCCGGGCTCGAAGAAATCGATCCAATCCCTGAACGGGATGCTCACCTCGCTGTCTCGCTTCGTAACTAAGTCTGCGCAACACGCACTTCCATTTTTCAAACTTTTGTGCAAGGAAGCCACGTTTGAGTGGACCAAGGAGTGCGAGCAAGCCCTCCTCCATCTCAAACAAGTCCTCTCGCAACCCCGAGTCCTCTTGCAATCGGAGAGCGGGGAAACTTTATATTTGTACCTCGCCGTCGCGACCGAGCCCTTCAGCGCGACTCTCATTCGCGAAACCCCCGAGGGACAAAAACCAATTTACTTCACTAGCAAAGCCCTACAAGGTCCCGAACTCAGGTACCAGCAAATCAAGAAGGTCGCTCTGGCCCTCGTCAATGCGGCTAGAAGGTTGCGACACTACTTCCTGGCGCACACAATCATGGTTAGGACGGACCAACCCATAAAGAAGCTACTCGACCGTCCCGACATGGCGGGTAGGATGCTTAAATGGTCACTCGAGCTCTCTGAATTCGACGTCCAGTACAAGAGCCGGAAGGCCCTCAAAGCTCAAGTGGTAGCCGACTTCGTCGTGGAAATGACCACCCCTATCTCCCCAATTGACGGAGCCCACAAGTTGACCATTCACGTCGACGGGGCATCCAGCTCGACAGGAAGCGGAGCGGGCATCATTATTGAGAATGAAGAATGTATCTTGATTGAGGTATCCCTCACGCTTTCCTTCCTGACCTCGAACAACCAATCAGAGTATGAGGCCTTCCTCGCTGGACTGCGCCTAGCCCAAGACCTTGGCGCAAAGGAGGTGAAGATATTCACTGATTCCCAGCTCGTCGCCTCTTTGGTACATGGAGAGTACCAAGCCAAAAACGACAACCTCGTCGAATACTTAACCTTGATAAAAGAGGGGATGAAGAAGTTCGACTCTGCAGAGGTAAAGCATGTTCCCCGTGAGCACAACTCCCAGACATACATCCTGTCAAAGCTCGCGAGCATGAAGAATAAGGGCGGAAACAAGTCCGTCATCCAGGAGGTACTTCCTCGACCAAGCATCGAGAAACCAACTGCGACCATAGACATGAACGCCATCGGCGATAGTGACTGCTGGATGACCTCGGTGTACCCGTACCTCAATACGGGGGAGCTGCCCAACGACCCCAAGGAGGCTAACGTAGTCAGACGACGAGCTTGCTCTTATGCCTTGCTCGAGAACAAGTTGTATAGACGGGGGTTCTCCATCCCTCTCCTCAAGTGCGTCAAGGAGTCTAAGGTCCCCCACATACTTCAGGAGATCCATGAAGGGATCAATGCTCAGCACCTCGGGGGACGATCCCTCGTCCGGAAAGCCTTGCAGGCAGGATACTATTGGCCCACCATGCAGCAGGACACAAAGGAGCACATCAAGAAGTGCGACAAGTGCCAACGCCACGGGGACATGCACCTGGAACCTCCCAACGAGCTCAAAACGCTCTCGTCCCATGGCCTTTCGCGTGGTGGGGGATGGACATCCTAGGCCCATTTACCACGGGGTCGTACCAGAACAAATATTTGATAGTCGGCGTCAACTACTTCACAAAGTGGATAGAGGCCGAGGCCCTCGCCAAAAGCACGACACATAACATACTACATTTCTACAAAAGGAACATGCTTGCCCGGTTCGGCATACCCCAAACAATCGTCACCGATAGAAACTTCCAAGACTTCGTCACCCAATTGGGCACAAAGCAAAATTTCATGTCTGCCGAGCACCCGCAAACAATGAGCAGGCTAAAGCCGCGAATAAGGTGATCCTAAGGGGTCTAAAACGAAGGCTAGGCGAAGCCAAAAAGGGGTGGGTCGAGGAGATATATAGTGCTCTGGGCCAACAGGACGACTCCACACTCGACCACCAGGGAGACACCATTCTGGCTAACTTACGGGACCGAGGCAGTTATTCCTGTAGAAATCAGAGAGCCTTCTAGGAGGACTGAGTCTCCCCTCAACGAGGAGATGAATGACAAGGCACTCAGGGAGAAGCTCGATCTGGTCGAAGAAATTCGATCGGGGGTAGCCCTTCGCGAGGCCTCAATGAAATAAAAGATAACTTTGCGGCACGACAACAAAGTCATTAAACGCGAGTTCCAAATCGACAGCCTAGTCCCGCGGAGAAACCAGAAAGACTCGTGCAAGGAAAAACTTGCCGCGAACTAGGAAGGCCCCTATCGTGTCCGGGCAAAAACTGGAAACGGGGCCTACTACCTCGAAAACCTACACGGGGATGAACTTGTTCGACCATGGAAAGCTAAAAAGATCAAGTAGTATTATAGCTAGACATTGCAGTCGGCGTGCTTCGTTCGACGACAACAAAGTATGTCCCTACCATAGAAGCGTGCTAAGGTACGAGCACAACTTCCAAACTTGAAACAAAAAGACAAGAGTCCGCCCTTGTGTGTGCAAGCAGACTCTTAGTTCGACGGGGACACCTCAACCGAGCTCCGCCATTTTTGCAGTACCAGTAAGGCAGAACACCCAGCTCGCAATGGGAAGTTCACGCCACGAAGCAAAAACCTCGACCAAGATCTTAGCTCTGTTGTCGGTCGGAAACCAACTCTGACCATTCGACCAGTTCCCTGCACAGTCGAGAACCAATTACGTCGAGAAATGCCCCCAATTAATAAAAACAAACAATATTGCATACACATTAATGAGGAAGATAAGTACTCGGTATACAATGGTACACACACATGGCAGAAAAGAAAGCATATTAGAATTGCAAAATCAAATATTCAATTACAAACGGGAAAAGTCCAATACTCCAATATTACTGGCAATGATGCGTAGGCCAGGCCAAATCAAAAATCAAAATGTGGCACACAAGCTAAACAACTAAGTAAACTAAACAACTGCTTCCTCTTCGGGCTGAGTCTCTCCTTCAGTTTGATCGGCCCTGCCGTCGAGCCCAGCTGGAGCGACCACCTAGCCGTCGACCACCTGGTGGAAAGGCCCTATCCCCTCGATGACGAGCTAAAGCCCAGGGTTAATAACTTGAAGTTGCTCCACCGCGGTATTGAAGCCCAGCTCGAGGTTACCCAGTCAATCCTGCTCGAGCTCCAAGATCCGGAAAACCAAGTCACCCCGGGTTACCAAGAGTTTCTCCTTGGCTGTTTCGTCCTCGGTGGGCCTTGCGGCAGTCTCTAACTCAATAACCTGTGCTTTGAGTCATCCCTTCTCCTCGCCATCCTCGACCACCTTGTTCCACATCTCCTTAATCTCGCTGTAAAGGTTGACTTGGATCTGATACCTCTTGTTGTAGTTGAGGAATTCATTTTCTACCTGGAGCTTCTCCGACCCGAGAGTCACGTTCTTCGCCCGCAACTTCTTCATCTCGGCGAGGGGGCATGTCCCATCATTGAGAGTCAAATCTGTCTCAAGGACCCTTATCATGGAGGTCGTGTCCTTCGATAGTGCCTTTCTTCTAGTGTCCTTGTCGAGCGCCAGGATGGCCTTGGATTCAGCCTCAAGACGATGAAGGAGTTGTCCCTGCCAAAGAGCCCCCTGGTGCGATGACAGGGAGGTAGCACAAACCTCTCCCCGACAACACCTTCCAGAAGGTCGACGGGCCCAGACTCCTCGAGGCGCTTCTTCTTGGCCCGGTGATCTTGGGAAACCGGATACTGACACTCTTGAGGAGATGAGGAACCCCCTGGGTGTTGGTTAGCATTGGCCATCTACTGGACCTGGGAGACGCGACCCTTGGGCGCCTTCTTAACACCCTTTGTCGTCGCGAGCTTAAGCATACATTCTTGGAGGTTCGACATTTGACCTACAACAAAGAAAAGAATGAGTCAATATAATAAGGAAAGGCAAGCAGACACGCAAGTTGGAAACACATTTGTTACCTAAGAGCCCCAAGGCCTCCTCGTCAGAATTGCACTCGAGGAGCGCCTTAGGGTTGATTAGACGGGCCTCAAAAATGACTTCCCCGTTCTCATCTCGAAAAAAACTCCCATCCTTATTTACGCACTTGGCGGGAGTGAAGCTGTCGACGAAGGCCATGATCTTGTCATAAGCAAGCCTCTCCTCCTCATCCAACTCGTGGGGCTTCGTGAGGTAGCTCTCCGTCCCTCTTTTAAAGTGGGCCTTCTGCCACTCTAGGGGGAAATTTTCCTCCAGGGTCTCCTCCCTTTACCCGTCCACGAGCTTCTCCACGCGCTCGAACAAGGAGTCGATGGTAGCGTGCGTCACAAGCTTCATGAGGAAATATATGTCCTTGAAGGACCATACAAAGTCCATATATGCTCTGAACAACTTCCTCGGCTACTTCAAGGATACCCAGCTGTGTCGTCCATGATGAGTTTGCCTCTGAAGATGGAAGAGGCGGAAGAACAGTGGTAGCGTAGCACCGACGTGAAGATTGTTAGAACAAGGTTTGGTTCTGCAATAATACCTCTGAGTTTTGATGATAGCAAACAAGTATGTTTGTATGAACAATTTTGGTATTCTAATGTTTGTTATTTTTGAGAATTTAACAAACAGGTTCTGCTTCTGATAAATAGTGTGGCTAAGTTATTAGAAGAGAATTGTTCTGCTTCTGCGCTACATTTGTTCTGCTGAACAGTAGCATTTGCTTCAGAAGACTCTGAAGCTGTATGACTCTGATACAATGTCTAAAGAAAACAAGTTTGGAAGATCTTAATACAGAAATTCTGATGAACAAGTCCAGATTCTGAAGACTTATGCTTCTTAGACAATGGGTTCTGAAGGCCAAGTGCTGAAGACTCTGAAGATGTAGCTCTGAAGACTCTGAAGACTTGAAGCTCTTAAGACCCAAGTTACGTTTTCCCTTATTTTAACTCATGCTCTCAGAAGCCTCTGAAGTTAGGAAGTTGAGAAGACTAAGCAACGTGGTACAACAGTACAACAGTACGACGAGGACACTTTGCTCCACTCCGGCTAGGGCGGACGCAAATGTACTATTTTTCTCCCACATTCTTTCAAGCTGCCATAATTCTGAAATGTCAGAAATATCCTTCAACGGCCATATCACATGCATGGCTATATAAAGGCTTGAAGACTTAAGAATAAGCTGCAAACGAAGCTAACCAAGAAAAACTTCACTGTTCATACGCTCTATTGTTCATATCATTCTTAAGTCACTTTGTTCTTAAATCTGTTTACATATCAGCTTGTGTAGAAGCAATTTTCTATAAACAAATTATTAATTCAAACAGTTGTTTGATTTCCTTAAGAGACTGGTTAGGTCAGGATTCTTAAGAAGTCTAGGACTAGTGTGTCTTAGAGATTGTTTCCTTGAGAGACTGGTTAGGTCAGAATTCTTGAGAAGTCTAGGACTAGTGTGTCTTAGAGATTGTTGTTAGTCACTTGCAGTTTGGCTTGTGTAGTGTATTAATCAGTTTGATTAGTGGATTAAGACCTCGCTTGAGAGAGGCAAAATCACCTTGGTGGGTGGACTAGACTAGCTTGAGGGTTTCTCAAGTGAACTAGTATAAACATATTGTGTTCTTTCTTTTTGGTTTCTCTTGCTTTATTATCAAGAAGTGGAGGTTATTCATAAAGGGGGTTATTTTTAAAGAATAGTTTTTATTTTAAAAACCCAATTCAAACCCCCCTTTCTTATGTTTTTCACACCTTCAATTGGCATCAGAGCCTGGTTCTGAGAAGATAAAAAGTTTGAATTTTTATCAAGCACCTAACAGTGTTCAGTACCGATCCAAAGTGTGAAAAACAATGGCTGCCGCAAGTGCTTCTAATGTCACTTCTGATAATAATGAAAGAGACTCATATAGTGCAAAACCTCATATCTTTGATGGCGACAAATTTGACTATTGGAAAGACAGAATCGAAAGTTACTTTCTGGGATTTGATTTGGATCTATGGGATCTAGTAGTTAATGGCTACAGTTATCCAGTAGACTCTGAAGGCAAAAAGATTGCCAGAAGCTCATTTTCAAAGGCTCAAAAGAAAACCTACAAGAATAATCATAGAGCGAGAACGATTCTGCTAAATGCTATATCATATATAGAGTATGAAAAGATTACAGATAGAGAGACTGCAAAGTTTATCTTTGACTCTCTTCAGATGACTCATGAAGGCAACACTCAAGTCAAGGAGACAAAGACTGTGGCCCTAATCCAGAAGTATGAGGCCTTCAGAATGGAAGACAACGAATCTGTGGAAACTATGTTTTCAAGATTCCAGATGCTTGTTGCAGGACTCAGAGTTCTGGATAAAGGTTACTCTACTGCTGATCATGTCAAGAAGATTATCAGGAGTCTGCCTGTAAAATGGAGACCAATGGTAACTGCTTTGAAATTGGCAAAGGATCTGAACAACAAGAGTCTTGAGGAACTGATTAGTTCTTTAAGAAGTCATGAGATAGAACTTCAAGAAGATGAACCTCAGAGAAGAGGTAAGTCTATTGCTCTGAAGTCTAAGTCTGAAAAGACAAAGGCTTACCAAGTAGAGGAGAACTCAGAAGAATCTGAAAAAGATTCAGACGAAGATGAACTGGCTCTCATATCAAGAAAGATAAATCAGCTGTGGAAACACAGACATAGAAAGTTCAGAAGGCCAAAAAGAAAAGGTAAACCTGAGTCTACATCTGGTCAAAGAAAAGCTTCTGAAAAGGAAGTTACTTGTTACGAATGCAAGGAGCCTGGACATTATAAGAACGAGTGTCCAAAGCTCAAGAAAGATAGAAAACCTAAGAAGGTTTTCAAAGCTAAAAAGGGTCTTATGGCAACATGGGATGATTCAGAGTCAGAAGAAGAAGATTCTGACGAAGAACATGCCAACGTGGCACTCATGGCAAAGACCAGCATGAGCAAAGCCTTATCAGAGGATGATCTAACACTTGATGAAGAATCAGACTCTGATGATGACAAAGAGGTACTTTCTTCCTTATCTCATTCTGAACTTGAATCAGGTTTATCAGAACTTTGGAAAAGGCATCAACTTCTTCTAAGTAAACACAAAACTCTGAAAAAGACTTTTGTGGCTGTTTCTGAGAACTCTACTAAGAATGAGCCAAATATTTCTGATTTAAATAAAAAAAAAAATTCTTTAGGAAAATCTAATGCTGATCTAAAAAGTAAAGTCTCTAAGCTAGAAGAAGAGATTACTTCTAACATATTTGTTACTGATGAAGTAGTCAGATATGATAGAGCTTTTCAGCACTTCCTTGCTAAAAGCATAGACAGAAGCAAGATGGCTTCAATGATCTATGGAGTTAGCAGAAACGTAAGTAGAGGTCTGGGATATTCAGGACCATCAAAACCATTTGATGAGACTTTGAGTATCAAACTAAAACCTATGTCTGAAAATTTTGTGCTTGCTGGCACCGAATTGAAATGTTCAGAACTATAAGGTTCTGATTCTGTTGCACCACAAACACAGACACAGAAGGAAACTTCTAAGCCTAAATATCATGCACAAATTCCACTTAATTATTCTGTTGCACAGAAATCCAAAGGTGTCAGAACCTCTGGAAAGACTAACAAGAAAGAACCCAGAAAATGGGTACCTAAGAGTGAGATAATCTATGTTACAGACATCCTTGATGGCGCCACTGAAACACCAGTCATGGTACCTGGACAATGGATGCTCGCGACACATGACGGGAGAAAGGTATATGTTCCAAGATTTAGAACTTAAGTCTGGAGATGTCGTTGGTTTTAGAGGAAACCAGAAGGGGAAGATCATTAGCTCTGGAACTGTTGGTAATGGTAAGCTTCCTTCCATCAACAATGTTCTTTTAGTTGAGGGTCTAATGCATAACTTATTGTCAATTAGCCAACTTAGTGAGAATGGTTATGATGTTATCTTTAATCAAACATCCTGTAAGGCTGTTAGTCAGAAGGATGGGTCAGTTCTGTTCAATGGTAAGAGGAGAAACAATACTTACAAAATCAGACTGTCAGATTTGAAAAATCAGAATGTAAAATGTCTTCTGTCTGTTAATGAAGAGCAATGGGTCTGGCACAGACGTCTAGGTCATGTTAGCTTGAGAAGAATTTCTCAGCTGAACAAGCTAGGACTTGTCAGGGGCTTGCCCAATCTGAAGTATTCTTCATATGCTCTTTGTAAAGCATGTCAGAAAGGCAAGTTTTCAAAAACTTCCTTTAAAGCAAAAACGATTGTTTCTACCTCTAAACCATTAGAACTTCTTCACATTGACTTATTTGGACCAGTGAAAACTGCTTCAGTCAATGGAAAGAAATATGGACTAGTCATCATTGATGATTATAGTTGTTAGACATGGGTAAAATTCTTAAGACACAAGGATGAGTCACATTCTGTGTTTGCTTCCTTCTGCACCCAAGTGCAAAATGAAAAGAATTGCAAAATTGTCCAAGTCAGAAGTGATCATGGTGGAGAATTTGAAAACAAAGATTTTGAAAAACTTTTTGATTCTTATGGCATATCCCATGATTTCTCTTGTCCTAGAACTCCACAACAGAATGGGGTTGTAGAAAGAAAGAATAGGACATTGCAGGAAATGGCTCGCACCATGATCCAAGAAACTGACATGGCTAAGCACTTTTGGGCAGAGACATTTAACACAACATGTTATATTCAAAATAGAATCTCAATAAGACCTATTTTGGGTAAGACTCCTTATGAATTGTGGAAGAATAGAAAGCCCAACATTTCCTATTTTCATCCTTTTGGATGTGTCTGCTTTATGTTGAACACTAAAGAGAATCTGGGAAAGTTTGATTCCAAAGCACAGAAGTGTTTGATGTTAGGATATTCTGAACGCTCAAAAGGCTACAGAGTCTATAACACAGAATCACGAATTGTGGAAGAATCAATTCATGTTAGATTCAATGATAAGCTTGACTCTGAAAATTCAAAGCTAGTTGAAAAGTTCGCAGATTTGGAGAGCAGCTTTTCAGAACCTAAGGAAAAGGCATAAGAAATCAAAGATTCAGAAGCTCCTACTTCTGATATTGTTGTTGCTCCCACTGATCCTCCACAACAAAAGAAAAGCAGAGTTACAACTTCACACCCTGAAGAATTGATTCTGGGAAATCAGGACGCTCCTATCAAAACCAGATCAGCCTTTAAACCTTCTGAAGAAACACTTATAGGTTTGGTGTCCTTGATCAAGCCAACATCTGTTGATGAAGCTCTACTGGACAAAGACTGGATTCTGGCAATGGAAGAAGAACTTAACCAGTTTTCAAAGAACGATGTTTGTGATCTTATTCAAAAGCCTAAAGGTGTCCACGTTATTGGAACAAAATGGGTATTCAGAAACAAGCTCAATGAGAAGGGTAAAGTTGTTAGAAACAAGGCACGACTGGTTGCACAAGGTTATAGTCAACAAGAAGGAATATACTATACAGAAACCTTTGCTCTAGTCGCCAGGTTAGAAGCCATACGCTTATTAATTTCCTTTTCTGTAAATCATAACATCATCTTATATCAGATGGATGTTAAGAGTGCATTTTTGAATGGTTATATTTCAGAAGAAGTTTATGTCAAACAACCTCCTGGATTTGAAAATTCTGAGAAGTTAGAATTTGTTTTTAAACTTAAAAAATCTCTCTATTGTCTAAAACAAGCTCCCAATGCTTGGTATGACAGATTGGGTAATTTTCTTTTAGAAAATAACTTCACCAGAGGCAAGGTTGACACCACCCTCATCTGTAAAATGTTCAAAAATGATATGCTTATAGTTCAGATTTACGTTGATGATATTATTTTTGGTTCTGCTAATCCCTCTCTTTGTGAAGAGTTTTCTAAGCTAATGCAGGCAGAATTCAAGATGAGTCTGATGGGTGAATTGAAGTTCTTTATGGGAATTCAAATTGACCAAAAATCAGAGGCTACTTACATTCATCAAAGTAAGTACACCAAATAACTTCTAAAGAAATTCAACATGATGGATTGTACACCAGCTAAGACTCTAATGTATCCAACATGTATTCTGGAAAAGGAACAGATTACGCAGGAGACATATTGGAAAGAAAAAACACATCTGGAAACTGTCAGTTTCTCGGGAAGAATCTGATCTCATGGTCAAGCAAGAGGCAATCAACAATTTCTCTCTCAACAATAGAAGCAAAGTACATATCTGTATCCCTATGCAGTACGCAAATGCTGTGGATGAAGAACTAGCTAGAAGATTATCAGATACATGAGAGTAACATTCTTATCTTTTGTGATAATACTGCTGCTATATGTTTAAGTAAGAATCCAATCTTACATTCCAGGGCTAAGCACATAGAAATTAAACATCATTTTATTAGAGACTATGTTCATAAGGGAATCTTATGTTTAAAATTTATAGGTACAAACTATCAATGGGCTGATATTTTTACAAAACCCTTGGCTGAAGATAGATTTCTATTTATTCTGAAGCATCTAAAAATGGACTACTGTCCAGAGTAAGATTTCATCAGAATCAGATGTGTTTAGTCAGAGTCTGAAGAAATCATATTTTCATTCAAACTAAGAAGCATATGTTTTTAACCTTAGTCATCAGAAGATGCTTTTGTCAGAAGTGTCACTGATAAGACAGAAACCTTTTGGTCTTCCAGACTTTGAGGATATCAAAACGTGTCACTTAGAGTACACAATGAGCAGTACTTTTCTTGGAATTGGTTAAATCATGATTACGTTCATTTATTAATCCCCATTATTATGTCTAATTCTTCACGTCCACTCAACTTAACTCCACTCACATGTTATATACCCGCTCACACCATTTCACTCCACGTTTACACTTTAGAAACCCTAAAATCCTGAAACCTCTCTTTGTGCTTTCTTCGTCTTCAACAACAAACCCATTCTCATCCTCTCTACCTCAACAATCATTACGATGACTACCTCTCAACAAGAAGCTATTCATTTCGCCGCTGAAATGGAAAAATCCTTGAATCCCTCCATTGGGTTATCAACCTCATCAGTTCCTCCATCAACTTCAGCAACCACTGCAACTGTCACTTTATCTTCATCGTCATTTCCTGTTATTGATGGAGATCATATCACTCAAAGGAATGCTTCAGTGAACTGTATTATTTATGCAGATAACCTGGTTGTTCTTAAAAAACTAGATGTAGATTTCGAAAATCTTGCCTTGAATGGACACGATCTCTCTGCTGAACTAAACTTTTAAGGTTGGAATCACTATTTTCAAAGGCTTAAAGGTCCTATTTTTGAGGCACTTGTGAAAGACTTCCGGAGATAGGTAGACTGCGACCGTCTTCATGTGGTTTCTCGTGTTCTGGGAAAGAAGATAGTCATTACTGAGAAATCAATCTCAGATCTCCTGCGGATGAAATTCTTGGAACACAAGCGAATTTATGGATTGAAAGGAAACTCAAACTTTGTGAAAGAGACCATCGACAAAGCTATCTTCTCTACTTACTCTCCTGAGAAATCAAAGTATAAGAGTAAGGATTTACTTGATAATCTGAGAATTTGGCACAAGATCATTCTGAGTTGCATCAATCCAAGACCTTCAACGAGTTCTTCTGACTACTTCAATGCAATTCAGAAGTATATACTGTACTATCTACTTATAAATCAGAAGATGTGTCTGACCTCCATTCTGTTTTACTATTTACGGGATATGGTGAGTAAGACAAGAACAACAGCTTCGCCAGATAAGATTGTCCTTACTTATATTCCATTTGGAAGGCTGCTTTCTGATATTTTCTTTGAAAGTGGTCTGGTGCAATTTCTAACTGAAGAAGCCAGGTATATAGAAGATTTGACACCAAGCATTGGAGAAACTTTCAATACCACAAAACTTAGGAATATGGGATTGATTAAGGAAGTAAGTGTGAAACCTCATTCTGTATCCCATGATTATGTGATTGGTCACAGGATTCCGGTGGATAACTATCCTCTCTTTCACAAAGGCGACAACCCTGAAACAATCGCTGCTTTTGTTGCTATGATGATGGAAGCAGGACATGACATGTCTGGGTTCAGATATGACGACCTTGCTCCTGCACCAACTCTGGCTGATCCTACCAGAGGCAAAAGGAAGCAAGTTGAAGAGGCCTCTGAGCCTAAGAGGAGAAAGAAGGATGACAAATCTGGAACTTCCAAGAATCCAGCTCTGGCTTCTTACTCTGAGAAATCTAGTAAGTCTGTTCCTGCTCCTTCTGTTTCAATAACTGTTACAAAGCCAATTAATGATTCATCATCATCACAAACCTTTTCTGATCCAAACATTTTTCATATCCCCACTTCCACTTCTCAAGTCATTTTTAAACCTCCTTCATTTTCAATTCCACTCCCAACAACCTCTATATCTGACACTACTATTCCACCAACTCCCCTCTCACCTATCACCACACCCATTTCATCTGAAAGCATTCATACTTTCACTTCATCATTAACCGCCTCACTTCCTCAACTCAATACACCTGTTTCACCACTTTATAAAGATATATTATAATTTTCTTCCAGCCAACCTCGAACAAACACTGTTGAGTCTGCGTCTCAACATTCTGATCCTCGTTCCCCCAACTTCTCTGAAGAAACAATGTCTGATACTATTGAAATTGTCACCTCTAAGCCTTATACAGTCTCAGATCTTCTTGAGCAATCAACACCTACTTCTCAACCAACCTCTGAATTAATTCCACCTGAAATCACTTCATCTGAACCAATACCTTCTGAAACAAATTCTGCTGAACCTAACCTTGCCTTGCTTATTTACGAAAAGCCCCTTCCTAAAACCCTTGATGAATGCATTAATTTGTTTCGTAACAAGGCCTTGAAAAGGGTAGCTAAATTAAGAGCAGAAGCTAGCACAAGTACCAAGCCTCTGGAGCTTGAGTGTTCTTGGGAAGATTTTCAGAATTGGTTAGACTCTGAGTTTAAAAGGATCTCAAATTTCTCAGAAGCATCCAAAGTTGCTACAGTTCAACTGTTCAAGGATAAAGAAGAAGAGAAAGAAAGGATAAGGCAATTCAAGCTTCTTGCTGCAAAGCAAAAAGAAGCTGAAGAAAAAGCTGCGCAGCAAGGCTTCTAGCCGAAGAAGAAGCAAGAAATGCTGAAGCTGTCAGGTTGGGACAAGAAGCTGAAGATACAGAGAAAGCTAAGCAAGCCGCTCTTGTTGCTTCCTTTTTTGAACCTGCTTTTGTGCATTTGGAACGTACAATTGAAGAAATCAAAGAAGATCTTCAGGCAATGAAAGAAGAACAGAAGATCTTCAGAGAAAGCATTGCTGAACAGAAGGTTGTCAACACCTCTCTTCAGGATATGCTTCAACTGATTCTGAACAAGTTGTCTACAAATCCTCCATCCTCTGGAACTTAGGCACTTAGGCTTTTCTTTTTCCTTTTGGCTTTGAACTTTAGGATTCTGTTTTGTTTTGATCTTTTGATCTTTTTGATTTAATGGAATTTCAACTTTTTGATTTTGACAAAAAGGGGGAGAAGTATAATGAATGTGATATTTTGATTCTCATAATCAATTTCTGAAAAACAAGCAACTTACATTCTAACCAATAAACTTCTGTTTCTGTTAGATTTGTCTTCTTGTTTTCTTTTTCAGGAGATATGGAATCTGAATGTTTTTTACTCTGATATTTCAAGACCTCAATTGGTACAATTGACTTCTGGAAACTGAATCAAGACTCTAAAGATCTCAATATCTGACCTATTGCAACCAGGGGGAGTTCACCTAGAAGGTTCACGAGTCAGGATATTTGATCTTCATCCAGTCTGAGATTCAGGGGGAGATTCTCATCTGAAGAATAAGTATTCCTTAACCTTCTTATTTTGGTTACCTTTTTATGTTATGTACAAAATTGTGTCATAAAAATACATAGTTTTGTCATCATTAAAAAGGGGGAGATTGTTAGAACAAGGTTTGGTTCTGCAATAATATCTCTGATTTTTTATGATAACAAACAAGTATGTTTGTATGAACAATTTTGGTATTCTAATGTTTGTTATTTTTGAGATTTTAACAAACAGGTTCTGCTTCCGATAAATAGCGTGGCTAAGTTATTAGAAGAGAATTGTTCCGCTTCTGCGCTACTTTTGTTCTGCTGAACAGTAGCATTTGCTTCAGAAGACTCTGAAGCTGTATGACGCTGATATGATGTCTAAAGAAAACAAGTTCTGAAGATTTGAAGACAGAAGTTCGGATGAACAAGTCCAGATGCTGAAGACTTATGCTTCTTAGATAATGGGTTCTGAAGACCAAGTGCTGAAGACTCTGAAGATATAGCTCTGCAGACTCTGAAGACTTGAAGCTCTTAAGACCCAAGTTACGTTTTCCCTTTTTCTAACTCATGCTCTCAGAAGCCTCTGAAGTCAGGAAGTTGAGAAGAATAAGCAACGTGGTACAACATTACAACAGTACGACGAGGACACTTTGCTCCACTCCGGCTAGGGCGGACGTAAATGTACTATTTGTCTCCCATGTTCTTTCAAGCTGCCATAATTCTGAAATGTCAGAAATATCCTCCAATGGTCATATCATATGCATGGCTATATAAAGGCTTGAAGACTTAAAGAATAAGCTGCAAACGAAGCTAACCAAGAAAAACTTCACTGCTCATACGCTCTATTGTTCATATCATTCTTAAGTCACTTTGTTCTTAAATCTGTTTACTTATCAGCTTGTGTAGAAGCAATTTTCTGTAAACAAATTATTAATTCAAATAGTTGTTTGATTTTCTTAAGAGACCGGTTAGGTCTGGATTCTTAAGAAGTCTAGGACTAGTATGTCTTAGAGATTGTTTCCTTGAGAGACCGGTTAGGTCAGAATTCTTGAGAAGTCTAGGACTAGTGTGTCTTAGAGATTGTTGTTAGTCATTTGCAGTTTGGCTTGTGCAGTGTATTAATCAGTTTGATTAGTGGATTAAGACCTCGCTTGAGAGAGGCAAAATCACCTTGGCGGGTGGACTAGACTAGCTTGAGGGTTTCTCAAGTGAACTAGTATAAACATACTGTGTTCTTTCTTTTCGGTTTCTCTTTCTTTATTATCAAGAAGTGGAGGTTATTCGTAAAGGGGATTATTTTTAAAGAATAGTTTTTATTTTAAAAACCCAATTCAAACCCCCCATTTCTTGTGTTTTTCACACCTTCAAAGATGTCGGCACACGAGCTCAAACACCTGCATGAACGCGATCGCATTAGGGTGAAGCTGCAAGGGCGCTAACTCCAGCCATTGGAATACCCCCGCTTGAAAATCGTTGAAGGGAAGACAAAGCCCCGCGTCTGGAAGGCGTACTCATACATCGGGAAACGCTTCCCCGGGTATGATGAGCAAATCCGGTCCATTTCCTTGGGCTTGTAAACTTGCCAGTTCGCGGATGTCCCTTCCTCCCGGTTCTCGACAGTAACGAAGGCATCTGAGTCGTCGATGATGAAGCGCGAAGCAACGGCCAGGGGTTCCAGCCTGGCCCAGTCGGTGGAGATTCACCATTTGGGTTGATCGGATTATCTTTGACATCTGTAATGATGTCTTCTACGTCGACGACGTCTACGTCGACCGTGGCGGCGTCCTCGGGCTTTAGAGCCATTTAATCTGAAAACCAGAAGGAAACAGTGAATTCGACGTTAAGATCAAATCCACCATTCCACCACAAATCAAGTGAAAAGGGCGAGGAAATGCTCGATACATGTCCTCGACCGAAGCCCGTGCCGAAAAGCGCATGGTCGTGAGGAAACTCTCATTGACGCAAGACACGAAACCCCCTCTTCGCAAGGGAAGAATTCTTCAACACTTAAGTTCCTCGTAAGAATCAAGCAGAGGAGGCCTCCTCGACATAAAAAATCTGTGACCGAGAAAGGGAGCAAACCTCTTCGTCGCGACAAACCCTTAGTACTCACGCTTCCGCGGGGAGGAAGTTTCCCCGACGTTGAACCCATTGAGGACGCTGAAGGCCCCATGGGGTCCCCGAGACCTTCATCGGAAACTTCATGAAGTTTCCCAGAATCCTCATGAGTTCCCCGGTATCTTCTTCAGAAACTTCATGAGTTCGCTGAGAACTTCATGAATCCATCGAAAACTCCTTGGATTCCCCAGAAAATTCACCGGAAACTTCACGAGTTCCCCGAAAACTTCATCGGAGACTCAAGAAGTTCGCCGGAAAGTCCATAACGACACCAGAAAATGAATAAATTCTAGATAAAGACGGAAAATTTATTTATATGAAGAAGATTTTGACGATTACGACGTCAGAGCAAGAAGCTGATGACGATAACGGTGGCGAACGGACGGTAGGAGAGCAAACAAACCTTGAGAGACTTGGGGAATTCTTGTGAGCTTGAATGTTGTGACCGTGCAAATGAATAAGTCTCCCCCTATTTATAACCTCTAGCACCCCTACACGTAGTCGTCATAGGCATTTATTACTCCTAACACTTCCGCGGGGAAAGTTGGAAACAAGCCCTGAACGCATATGAAGGGCAGGCCTCCACGCAAACACCTGTCTTCGGAATAAACGCCTGATCGACCCTATCATCGACCACACGCAAACCCCGTTGTCGAGCACGACTAGTAGCTTCTACGTTTAGTCACGCGCATAGCCCTGTGAGCTCAACGCCTCGAGCACGAGCGATGCTCCTCCGTGCAAGTTCCCTGTGCCCCTATTCATCATAGGAATTGACTCTTAAGTCATTACTCCTATGCTTCGGAGCAACGACTTGGGGGGCTCCTATTCTGGACTGGGCCAGAGGCTAGCCCACTGTCGGGCACGACCTAACCCAGCTCCTCGTCGGGGAGGGCCCAACAAAGGGCCAATCCAGCATCTCACACGGGGAACGCTCCTCACGCGTTTTCTCCACACTCTCCACGTACTCCCCACGCGGGAACACATCATCAGCCAACTACCCGCGTCCGAGAGAATATGTTCTCCACCTTTCGAAGTTCTCGGGGCAGTTGACCCAAGACGAAGGCCACGTGCTAGTCTTCCCTACTCCACGTAGATCCTGGCAGTTATCCGTATTGGGCCTAATGATCCAACCCACTAGAGATAATCGTTGGCCCAGTGTTGGGGGCACATTATAAATACCCTCCTACAGAGGAGGGTCAGGTATTCTAAATTCCACTTTTTGTACTTGCTCTCTGAACCTTACTTTGGCATCAGAGTATCTTGCAGGTACACCTCCATCCTCTTCTCCACCACTAGCAAACTTGGGGCTCACGATGTGTTGCTGGCCGCTGATCCTCTTTCTGATCCGGTAAGATCAATATTTATATATTAAAACATAATTATTTAGTTTTTAAATATTAAATTATAGGAGAAAATCCTGTACTATCTTCTTTTGCCAAAAATATTACTATTTTGGTTTGGATCCATTTGATAAAATAAATATAATGCTATAACATTTTAAGAGAATAAATTGGTTAGACTTATAGTGAATTCTAAGAATAGTTAGAAAAAAAGATAAAAAAGTGATGAAAGTTAGCCATTATCAACGTTTATTTCTATGAAATTATATATAAACTATAATTATGCAACGATGGGCTGTATACTTGAGTGAAAAAAGGTCATCCTTGATAAAAATATATATATATATATATATATATATATATATATATATATATATATAGATCGTTGATAGAAAAAACCGACATATGTTTGCAAAATCCTAGTTTCAGCCGTAAAAAAATTGATATTGTTACTTTGAACTCTAGCACTAAAGTTTAAATTTTAACTCTTACGATTAAGTGTGAATTTATAATGATTATTACTCCTTTATATATATATATATATATATATATATATATATATATATATATATATATATATATATATATATATATATAAAAGTATTATTTTTTGTTTTTTATTTTTACCTTGGGGTCTATTTTAGTCTCCTAGTTTTTAAAAAGAAAAATTTGATCATTTATCTCTTCAAACATCGTCATATAAGTCATTTATGTCTAATTCTTAGAAACGGCGTCTATTATTGTATGCGTGGCATCTGCGATGACATTTGTTCATCACCATCTTCGTCTTCACTGCGTATCTTCTAAAATGTTCAGTCAAACGAACCCTAAATTAAATTAGGGCTCAAATTTCGCCATTGCTACTTGAAATTATGATTTCTATTATCTATGAGTTTTGGGTGTTGTTCATCATTAGGGAAAATGAAGAGTTCTGAAAGTTTCGTGTCAAGGTTGAAGTTTTCAACCATGGAAGAGAAAGAACGCCAAGGAAGAAGAAGAAGAAGAGTAAAAGTTTGTTACAACGGTTTGAGAAAAATATTGTTGTATTGTTTACTGCGTAAAAGAGAGTTGCATTTAATGTAGTGTACATCCAATATATATAGTATCTATCAACTAAGCTAATCTAGGTAGAGCTTATACAAAGAAAACTATATATTATACACAAATACATTAAATAAGACTATATAGTAAACTAATATCCCCCCTCAAGTTGGATTATGTATGCAACAAAGGCCTAACTTGCTCAAGATAGTAGTCAAAGCTGGTGAATGGAGTGGTTTAGTGAACATATCGGCCAGCTGGTCATGAGTAGAGATGGGGAGCAGATGAATGAGTTTAGAACGAAGTTTTTCACGAATGACATGACAGTCTAACTCAATATGCTTACTCCGTTCATGAAAAGTTGGATTATGGGGAAAGTATATTGCTGATTTACTGTCACAGAAAACCGAAGCAGGTTAGGAAAGATGAACTTGAAGGTCACCTAGGAGATATTGCAGCCATTGAAGTTCACATGTAAGAGATCCTAGAGCCCGGTATTCAGCTTTAGTGGATGACCTCGAGACTGTGTTCTGCTTTTTAGATTTCCAACATAGGAGAGAAGAACCAAGAAGGATACAATAACCAGTTACAGACCTTCTTGTATCAGGGCATCTGGCCCAATCTGAGTCAGTAAAAGCAGACAATTTCAAGTCACTAGAAGAAGAAAACAAGATGCCTTTGGCTGGAACAGAATTAAGATATCTAAGCACTCGTGTGGCAGCCTTGTAGTGTGGTTGCAAGGGATTGGATACAAAATTGACTCAAATGCTGGACAACATAAGATATATCAGGTCTGGAATTGGTGAGATATATCAATCTTTCAATCAGCCTTCGATAGCTAGAAGGATCTTCAAGAGGTGCACCTTCATGAGCTGTCAGCTTGAGGTTTGGATCAGAAGGAACCAAAGATGGTTTGGCTGCCAAGAAACCACTATCCTCCAAAAGCTCTAAAGTGTAATTTCTTTGGTTTAAGAAAATACCATATTGGGATCTGGCTATTTCAAAACCTAAAAAGAACTTAACTGGCCAAGATCTTTGATCTTGAAAGTTTGGTGTAAGAGATTTTTAACATAGTGAATCTCAGTCATGGATGTGCCTGCCAGAACAATATCATCAACATAAACAAGGAGTGCAGTAAAAGCAGAAGGAGTAGATTTCACATATAAAGAATGGTCTGCCTGTGATTGAGAGTATCCAATAGAGAGTAAGAAGGTAGATAGCTTAGAGTACCACTGTCTACTAGGCTGTTTCAGGCCATACAAGGACTTGTGGAGTTTGCATACTTGAGAAGATGAAGAAATAGATAAGCCAGGGGGAAGTGTCATAAAAACTTCCTCATGTAAGTCACCATGGAGGAAGGCATTATTCACATCCAGTTGCTCTAAATGCCATCCTTTAATAGCTGCAATGGATAAGAGTACCCTAACAGTGGTAATTTTAGCAACAGGGGAAAAAGTGTCAAAATAATCAATCCCTTCCATCTGGGTGTATCCCTTTGCCACCAGTCTGGCCTTATATCTCTCAATAGATCCATCTGCTTTGTATTTAACCTTATAGACCCACCTAAACCCAATGGGATGTTTTCCAGAAGGCAAATCAACCACATCCCAAGTATGATTTTTTGCAAGAGCCTTTAATTCAGCATCCATAGCTCACTTCCAATAATCCAGCTTAATGGCTTGGTTGTAAGTTTTTGGTTCAATGTTTGATGAAATGGAACAGTATAAATGCTTATATGAAGGACTACATTTATCATATGTAATAACAGAAGATAGTGGATATGTAATGGATGCATTATGAGAATGTAAAGTAGATGCATTATGAAAAACATCATAGCAGTGATAATCAGCTAGATAACTTGGAGGATGTGAAACTCTAGATGAATGTCTTAAGGAAGTACTAGAATCGTTGATAACTGGAGGATTATTTTGTAAGTTGGGTGGTGGGTTAGTAGGTAAAGATGTTACTGCAGAGGTAGGTTGGACATCAGATGTAGTTATAGGCAAAGGTTGAGGTGAAACATCATGGGAAGAACTATTGGATAAAGAAGTGGTAGATAGAGGAGATGTGACAGGTGAGGAACTAGTGGGTTGACTAGGTTATATGGTAGAAATAGGTACAGGTGAAGAAGGTGTGGCAGAGGAATAGTTGGCATCAGTATTTTGAAAGTGTAAAGGGCTGATGGGTAAATGACTGGCAGAGGTACTAGGCTCTAAAGAAACTGAAAAATCAGTAGTGCTAGTGGGAGTATGTAGCTCTGTTACATCATCAAGATTATGATGAGATGAGTAAGCAGGATTAACTGAGGGAAGAGAAGGAGTGTGTTTAAAGGGAAAAGATGTTTCATAAAATATGACATGCCTAAATACAAAAATTTGGTGAGTATGCAAGTCATATAGGATATAACCCTTTGTACCATCCTTGAAACCAAGAAAAACAGATTTTATAGCTCTAGGTTCAAATTTTGTCCTATGAGCTTGTAGGGTAGAGGCAAAACTTAAGCATCCAAAAACCTTTAAATGAATTAAAGAGGGTGGTTGAGAAAATAGAAGTTCATAGGGACTCTTGGATTTTGGCAGAGGAGAAGGCAATCTATTTATAAGATGAATGGCATGTTGAATGGCAAAATTCCATATGTTTAGAGGTAGAGATGAGTGAAAATATAAAGACCTAGCAACATTGAGAATGTGCTGGTGCTTTCTTTCAGCCACCCCATTTTGTTGGGGTGTTTCAACACAAGATTTTTTATGTACAATACCTTTGGCTAAGAGAAAATCAGATAATGGCAAAAATTCTGTACCATTATCAGTTCTAAGACATTTAAGAGATGTATGAAATAGATTTTCTAAGTATGCTACAAACTGAATGAGGCTATTCTTAGTTTGATCTTTGGTTTTGAGAAAGATAACCCAAGTGTACCTACTATAATCATCTACCAAAGTTAGGAAATATCTATGGCCTAACATGGATATAGTAGAGAATGGGCCCCATACATCAGCATGTAAAATAGTAAAAGGAGCAGAAGTAGTAGTAATACTATTAGGAAATGGTAACCTTCTTTGTTTGCCAAAATGGCATGAATCACAAGGATGAATATCAGCTTTACAAGGTTTAAAAGGAAATATTTTGGAAATTGTTTTTAAACCTATGTCAGAAATGTGTCCTAACCTCATATGCCAAACATTACAATTTGGACCAACAACAGAATTATAAACTGAGGCTTGATTGGTAGTGTCAAGCACATAGAGACGTCTTTGCAATTTAGCTATACCAATCATTGCCTTGGAATGATTCTGCATAATGGTACATGTATCGGCATTAAAGTGCACAAAACAATCATTTTTGCTAGCAAGTTTAGCAATAGAAATCAAGTTGACATGAAAACTAGGTATGAGTAGGACATTATGTAAGGTTAAGGATGGAGATAAAACTACACTACCAGATTTTGATGCAGTAATCTGAGAGCCATCAGGTAAGTTGACATGCACAGGAATAAAGTTTTTGCAATTAAGAAAAAGAGATTCATCATATGCAATGTGATTTATGGCACTAGTGTCCAAGATCCAAAGATATGAATGCCTACCATGGTTGGTAGATGATTGTGAATGCATGACAAATGGAGATGTGGAGATGGAATTGGCTTGTGAGGTGGCTTGGGAATTCAGCTTGGATTGTGAAAGCAGTTCAAGAATGCTAGAATACTGCTCTTGAGTAAAACCATAAGAAGGTGTGGATGACCCTTGTGGAGAAGCATCTCAAATGGCATTAACTTTGGCATTTGGAGTAGAGTTATTAGGAGCCTTGCCTCTTTGTTTGAAACCTGGGGGATAACCATGCTTCATGAAGCATGTTTCCACAGTATGATTCTGCTTGCCACAGTGTGTACAACCCCTACTTTGTCCGCGAGCTGTATTAGAACCTTGAGTCCTTCCTTTGTATCCAGATTTGCCCTGTGAATCACTTGACTGAGCTTGTACTTGGCACACAAAATTAGAAGTATCTTCATGACTAGTAGAAGATTGAGCCATTATAGACGCAGAACTATTCAGTTGTCTTTCTTGCTGTATAATGAGGGAAAAGGCCTTGTCAATATCAAGTAAAGGAGTCATCATCATAATCTGTGACTTTGAGTGAGTGAATTTTTCATTCAGACCCTTAAGGAACCTAATGACCTGATCTTGCTCACGATATCTCCTAGCAGAATTGAGAGCACCACAAGAACATGGAATAACACATGTACAAGCAAGAATGGGTCGATAATTGTCCAATTCATCACAGAGAACTTTCATTTGAGTAAAATAATTGGATACGTCGAGGTTACCTTGGCGAAGCTTGTAGATATCTTCTTGGATATCTGAAATGCGGAAAATATCACTGTGAGAGAAACGAATCTGTAGGTTCTTCCAAACTCTGGCTGCACTATCAATCCATAGCACTGATTTGGCAATTGAATCAGAAATGGAGCGATGTAACCAAGCAAGTACCATTGTATTACATCGGATCCATTATGCATAGAGAGGATCAGAGATCGGTGGTTTGACAAGAGAACCATCAATGAACTTCTCTTTGTTCTTCGAGATCAAAGTTATACACATAGACCTAGCCCATGTATGGTAATTTTTGTCATCAAGAAGAGGAGAGACGAGAACAAGTGCGGGATTTTCGTTTGGATGAAGATAATAGGGGTTTGTGGAATTTGTTGAGAAATTAGTGAAGCTCTAGTACGCTATTAGAGAGAATGCAAAACTTGTAATCAAAGACAAGCTCAAAGCTGCAACAATAATCTTGCAGAAGAGACGACAACGAAAAACAAACAAGAACGAATCAAGAAAGAGAGAGGAAGAAAAAATGATCTTGCAGTGTTGCGAGAAGAAGGAAGAAAGACGAAAAATAATGGCTACCAGAGCTATTAAAGCTCTGATACCATGTCAAGGTTGAAGTTTTCAACCATGGAAGAGAGAGAACGCCAAGGAAGAAGAAGAAGAAGAAGAGTAAAAGTTTGTTACAAGCGGAAGGATTTGCCAATCTACCGAATCAGGGGCAGAATTCGTCAAAGTTCAAAATACTGGAGCAAGTCTTCTCCAGGTCATCTTATGACAAGTGTGGACTCCAGTGACCTATCAGCAGGGGCAAGTTTTGTCCCCTAGTCATTTCAACTACAGTTTGAGTATTTCAAATACAATTGAACTGGGACAATTATGTCTAGGTTCATTTCTTTTCAAAAGTTTGAAGACAACGAAGCATCTGGTATATCAATTCTTCTGTAAAATCCTTTTGATGACTTACCCTCACAGACCAGTTAATCAGAAGCAGTCAAGTTGAGATTTGATAAATCTTTGAAAGTCAACGACATCTCCTTCACAGATCAACCAAGCTGACAGGGGCAAATTTGTTCCCCAAATCGTCAAACAACCAGTCAGAAGCAAGTTCAAGGACCTTGTTGTGTGAATACAGTTAATCTGGGGCAGTTACGCCGAGATCTCTCCAAGAGTTTGAAGATATTGAAATACCTTGTATGCCAATTCTTATATAAAATCCTCTTGTTATCGTCTTCCGACAGACCATATAGCCTGAGGCAGATAAGATTTGAAGATGATCATTATGCCAGTATCCTTTGCTAGCTCCCCAATAAGCTGTTACTTCAGCTAATCTTGACAAATTCTCCATGGATTCTCCTCCAACAAAGAGATCAAGTTCACGATGGCAATCCTCAGGATGTTATACCTCAAGTGGAATACTATTTTCACCAGTGAAGTTATTGATTCTTCTTCATCCCCAGTATTGGTCTAACCTGTCGATTTCGGCTGGGTATCCCTTGTCGATACGTTTATTTCATCTCGTTTCCCTTTGTCTGTTTTGTCAGCATAAGCATAAGCATGGCATAAGCCCTCATATGCATAGCATTTTAGCATTTCTGCTTCCTTTTCTGGTGTTTACATGTCTTTGTTCACTTTGGCGTTTGTCTCCCCAAGTGACTGGGTTTGTCTATTCTCTCTAATAGAGTTGTCAGCCCTAGGCATAAAGTGCCCATCCTTTTCTGAATTCCCCACAGAGTTTTATTCTCGTGGATGATGGTTGGTTCAGTTATCTTTTCCACTTTTGGATAAGGTAAATCCCCATTTGAGCTCATTCCTCAATTGGAGTCTTGTTTGACCGTTTCTTTCTAGCTTGTTCCTAGATTGAACTTTGGTCCCTGACAGGTGTGGTTTTCAAACCTATCTTTGAACGTGCACTTATTTTGCACTGTTTCTCGCAAGAAGAATCTCAAGATCCTCATTAAAGACAAAATTATTTCTCCAACATTGTTGTGATATCAACATATCTTTGAAGCAGCAATCTCTTGAAGAAGCTTGTTTTTCAATGGCGATAAGTGGCAGTCTCTTATAAGCAGCTTATCTATCTCTGGTACTATTCAACCTCTTCGCAACCGTAATGGGTATCCCCCAGGAAGTCTTATCTTCAGTTATGCAACCCCGATACTAACATATCAGATACTATACCTTTATTGGGACCCATCTTTGGTTCTATCTCCAATGAGGTTCTTCTTTTTCTAAAGTGTCAACCGGTCATACTTGAACCTGTTGTTCCATCACTTTGGATGTATTTTCCCAGTGAAGACCGTCTTTCCGGTTCAACCTTCATTACGGATCCTTTCTAGAATGTCATCTAGTCACGTTTAGACTTGATGATCAATCATTCTAGATACCTTTATTGGAGCCCATTTCTTGGTTCTACTTCCAATAAGGTTGTTTTCCTTCTAAAGTGCCAACCGGTCATACGTGAACCTGTTGTTCCATCACTTTGGATGTATTTTCCCAGTGAAGACCGTCTTTCCGGTTCAACCTTCATTGTGGAGCCTTTCTAGAATGTCATCTAGTCATGTTTAGCCTTGATGATCAATCATTCTAGATACCTTTATTGGGACCCATCTTTTGGTTCTACTTCCAATAAGGTTACTTTTCAGCTCATACGGGTTTTCCTCATAAAGCAAATTATTTATTATTCAACCAACTCTTATGAGTACCAGAGTTTATCCTTGGTTTATTAACCTTGTTCCCTTCAAACTCCGGTTGTTTTATTTGTCTGGCACGCAGAGTTCATCTCTGTCTTTTCTGGTTTTTCTTGAAGATCCCATTCGAACTCTTCAGTATAAGAAATCCCCGGAAAATCTCCTTTTCGGGTGTCTATCCTTTTATTTCAACTGATCTCTAAAGGAGATCGTGTTTTCTTTCTGGTTTTTATGCCCAGTAAGTTTGTGTCTTTTCCCCAGTGTCGTCCGGTCATGTTTGAACCTGTCGTCCATCTCCCTGGATCTGTCCCCAGTAGAGAATCCCTTTTGTTTTCTATCCCCGGTGTTTCCTCGAAGTCTCCCCAGTGAGTCTCTTTTGTTGGTTAGCCTGCATCCCCAAGGAGTCTCTTCCTCGTGGATACTAACCTTCTTCTTGCTTCCCCAGTGAAGCTTCCCTCTGTGTTGGCAGTTCTTTCTTTGGTGTTTTGTTTTGTCTGCATTCCTGCATCTTTCATGGCATCATATCATCATATTAGTAGCATTGCACGTCTTTGTATCTAAGGGAAAAAATTTCGGTTTGCTATATTTAAATACCTTTCACCTTGATGTCCCGAGAATCTTCGTTCCTCGTGCCATCCGACGAAGATATTTAAATAGGGGCAACTGTTGTACCCCAAATTTTTCCCTTAGATCCATTAATCTCTTGTATATCATTTTAGGTCAATCATGTTGCATAGCTAACCCTTTTATCAGGTTTTGTTTGTGTTTGTTTCATCTTTTTATCAGGTATTATCTTAAGGAGATTCAAGAAGTAATTGATCAAGATTTTGTATGGAGCATTGAATCAAGCAAGTCTCTAAGAGTTACTTCCATAACCCTGATCCTCTCCTTAACTAAATGTTTACCCACCTTATCTACCCTCAATTGTCACTCTTATGTTCCAAACCAATTTCAATAATCATTTATTAACCATTTTTCTTAACCAAGTATCCATCTTTCATTCTAACCATTTTCATACCTATTTTCAAATCCAAAAATCTTTTCATTTATCCAATTTTTAATCCATAAATATCTATTTCTATGGTCCATTTTCCATTATCAATGCAAACATCCAATTCCATATAATTTTATCTTTTAGGGCTATATTTAAGATCTCTTATTTTTAATTCAAATATCCATCAAAACCATAATTATTATCCATTTTTCAAATTAACTTCTACTAATATCCATTCAATCACTCAATTCAATTATCATATTATCCAAAATCTATTTATCCATATCCATTTCTCTTAACCCATTTTCTAAATCCACATTTCCAATTATCCATGATTATCCCAATTTTAACATTATCCTTTTTATCTATTTTCATATCCAAGCAAAAATTTCATTCAAATATAAAACCACCAAATTCATTCATTTGACTTTTCAATTCAGATTACCAATCGTAAGCCCATTTCATGTCTTTTACAATGGCCCATTATCTAACAAATCAAACAAAAGTGTAGTGCCTAAACTCAAAGAGGACTGTACACCACTCCTTGCCAGGCCAAAGCAAACAACTTATGTGCCACGCGACAAACCTGAAGCCAAACCGTAGGCTCCTCCAACATAAACCGCTGCAACACTACACTGTAACAATGACACAACCTGCTCACAACGCTCCAAGATCTGCAGTGAAAATGACAATTCAACAACGATAAAAAATTCAAAAAGAAATTGAAGAAATAAATTCTATTTTTTCTGGAGGAGTTAAATAGCAGAAGAAGAGGAGAGTAGAGGGGGGACTTTTAACAGCCAACCACACATAACCTCTGGTCCGCCACCCATCTGGTTGATACCACAACATCACCAGTTTTGAACTTTTTTATCCTCATCCTCTTCACAATAAAAAAAACGAAACAATAACCTCTTCACTTTCTGGAGATCAGCTTCCGATCTCACAAAAACAACAGAAAACTCCTCATCAATTCTTCTTCTCCCAAGCCGATAACCAATAAACCCTCTTCTTCTAAACACTTTTTCACCAACTGTCACAAACCTTTAAACATAGAAAAACTCCAATTCAGAACCTCCACCCTCGCAGCCTTCGACGGTTCATCCTCCATAACCATCTATAAACCCACAAATTTCTCAACCTCTTAATCCCTCTTCACGAGCCCCTTCACCTCAAACTCTCTTTCTCGTTAATCTTTCTTCTTCCAAACTTCAAAAACTCAACCTTTCATAAACCCAAACCCAAACACACAAACCCATAAGAGAGATGAATGGAGTGAGCAAGGGTGAATGAAATATGAATCGAACCGAATTAAGCGAAATCGAGACAAACACACAAACCTTTTGAATGAGAACGAACGACGCATAGATTCTGAGCGAAGAATGTTGAAACTCGATTTGTTGCGTTTCTCGTCATCTAGATTCTTCTTCTAACGTTGTTTTGCTTCTTTTTTTTATTTTAAGAGAAAAGTGGTTTTCACTTTGCTGGGGACTCATTTTGTAAGGATTAATATGGTAAGGTTAGTTGCTCCCATCGTGTTGTCCTCGTGTCTGATGAGGCACATGTGTTCATGATGGACCAAAGGGCCCACACTCCTTTTAACCTACCAGCCTTTCATTTGACCGTGATGTTTCTTTGGAATGGGTGATGGGTTTGGAGCCCACATGATCCTATGTTATCTTCCCATTTTCTCAGCCGCCCCTCCCTCTTTTTAATTGTTTTTAGGAAAGTTTTAATTTACTTTTATGGATTGTTTCTTTCTAAGATTTTTAAAATTTTTTCTAAAAAAAGGTGGATCTTTTAATATTTAGCAACTTGTATTTTTATTTCTCATTCTGCTTTTAATTATTTTAGGGCCAATGATATATAAAAATCATGATTTGGTGGTTTATTTCAAATCACTAAATATCTTGATTTATACGAGGCCACCTTTTTATTTATTTTTGTTGGTCAATGAAAGTTAAATATCGAGATTATCGATTCACCAATTTAAATCTTGATTAAGACGAGATCAACTCTTTATTTCCATTTCGTTTCTATTTTCATTCTTTTAGGACCGATGACATACGAAAAATCATGACTTGTTGATTTATTCTAAATCACCTAAAAGTCTTGATATGTATGAGACTTATTTCTTTATTCGTGTTGGTCAATGAAAGTCGAATATCAAAAGATTATCGATCCTCCGATTAAATCTTGATTAAGACGAGACTAACCTTAATTTCACTTCAGTTCCATTTTCTTTTATTTTGGCCAATGATATCATATAAATCTTGACTTTGTTGATTATTTCAAAATCACTAAAAATCTAGATTTGTTGGAGGCCACTCTCTATTTTCTTTATTTTGGTCGATGAAAGTCAAATATCAAGATTATCGATTTACCAATTTAAATCTTGATTAAGACGAGATCAACCTTATTTTTATTTCATAATCTTTATTTAGGCCGATGACGTTACACAAATCTTGACTTTGATCATGTCAAGTCAATAAAGTCTTGATAAATGTGAGGCCACTTTTTATTTATTTTTGTTGGTCAATGAAAGTCAAAATATAAGATTATCGATTTCTTGATTAAATCTTGATTAAGACGAGGCCAACCTTATTTTTCATTTCGATTCCACTTTCTTTATTTTGGTCGATGACATAACAAACTTCATGGTTTGGTTGATTTCATTGAGTTGACAAAACTTTGATCAACATGAAACCACTTTCTTTTTATTTCAGTTTCTTTACTATTTAGTCGATGAAAGTCAAGAATCATTGATTATCGATTTCTAGATTAAATCATGATTAAGACGAGACTATTTTTATTTTATTTCATCTCATCCTATTCATGTCTTTTACATCATCATATTTGCATTATAACTCCTTATCTTTTAGTATCTTTATAACTGTTATCCTTCCCCTATTCCAAAGGGAGACCTTCCTCAAATTGACTCTTGAAGTCATTAAACAACCTTTCTCACCTTATCCTTCTAGGTTCACCCTTATTTCTTTGCCTCATGAAAGCCATTGAAGTCACAACTTAGAAGTAGGTTGGAGTTCTTAAACTCCATGTGATTCTCATCATCATGAGAACTCACTTTCCCCTATAACGTATATTTAGAGAGTTATCGTGAACTCTAGAATGAGCTCATACTCATTTTCCCCTTGGAACTTTGGCCATAGTCAATGGTTCCTATCCCCACCCTTAGATCGGTTAACTACGGATACTCTGATTCCACCCCCGAACCTTAGATCTGCCCCTTTAGGTTTTTCTCGATCTTGAACCTTTCCTTTGGATAAATCAAAGTCGGTTGTGAATTCAAAGAAATGTGATGCAAGTTAATTAATAGCTTGTTGTCCGATTCTCACCGCAACAGTCATTATGTACCAGAGTTGATTTACTTGAATGTACCAAAGTTTATAATCAATGTATCATTATGAAACAATTTTAATCATCTTAAATATTTTACACTTGTAATTATTAACTTGAATGCACCAATTTTTAGTTGTTTATCAGTATGCACCAGAGTTTTAAGACCATAGAAGATACATCACACCAAAACTTTGAATATACCAAAAAAAACTTGTTAATAATAATTCAACCTTTAACATACATTACACATAATTCAACATTTAACATACATTACACATAATTCAATATTCAACATACATTACACCAATGTAGGTTCTAACAAACCTTATACCAAAATACCTTCTTCAGATAGGCATATAAAAGAACAATGTAGGTTCTAACAGAAAGTACATAAATAAACATTATTTAGAATACAACATAAAATATTCAACAGACATAACATAAATAAACTAAATGTTCTTCTTGTTTGGAGTGGTCCTCTTTGTTGGAGTAGTCATCCTTGTTTTTAGGCTAATTGCATTATTTACTGCACTTAACCTAGTTGTTGGATATTGGGTAACACTAGATGATGATACCTTCCTAACACTCAACTTCTCTTGCCTCCCTGACTTAGTTGAGATTGCTGACAAACATGACTTACCTGAGTTGTGGGTGTAGGTTGAATAAGTTGTTGGGTTTGTTGAATTGGTTGAGTAGATTATTCACTAGCCTTAGTTTGACTTCCCTGAACTGGTTGAGTAAATGGTGTCATCTTACAAGTAGACTTATTATAACACGTCTGCTTGAAATTACTTCACCTAACAGTCAATCCAAGTTCTTCTCATTTTATGAAATGTGCCATCAATTTCTCCTTGCTCAAGGTTCTTCCTCTTTTTTTGGTCTTCCTGGCATTTTTTTGTTCTTTGGTGGTTGAACATCTGGATATTCTATCCTAACCCACAACTTGGAGACATTTACAGGATAAATCACAAGATTGTAGATGACCTAATACCTTGATTTCTTGTAATACTCTAGGATGTAGTAATCTACTGTTAGGTTCTTAATGCTCATGGATGATATTGCACAAATACATGGATGACATTTGAGTTCCTATTTTCCGCAAGAGCATAAACGTTCCTTCAAGTTGATAGAAAAATTTTCTATATGGTTTTCAATGTGTCTGACCTAAAAAATGTGTTAAGCTAACATCCTACAACACATTGATCAGAATCAATATGGAAATTTACTAAAGAACAAAAACATTTACTAATGAATAATGACATTTACCTTACAATCCATAAGTTGGTGTATGTGATGACTCTCTCCATTTTCTTCTTAATGTTGGGTAAAACATCCCCATCACATAAGTATGGAAATCTAATCTTATTACTTGTCCACTTTTCCATAAGGTATGTTCTGATTTCTTCTAGCATAGTCACCAATGGCTTAGCCCTTGATTCAACAATGACACTATTAAATGCCTCATACATTTTATTAAGAACAAAGTCACATTTTGACTGTGTCTTAAAAAATCATTTACTCCAAAATATGGGTGATGTATTCATCATATGTTGAAAAGCCTCTTCAGTGACCACTCTCATTCCCTTCATTTCTCTTTCTCATGCCAGTGGATAAGTTGATTTGCCAACCTTCCATATAACTTATTTCAATAACTTTCCATGATACTTCTTCCTAAAGTTATTATACAAATACCTCACTAAAAATCTTTGCTCAACATTAGGTATTAGCTCATCCATTGCAGGTAATAGACCCTGGAATACAAATATTAGGTAGTCACATTAATACAACATAAATACAATATACCTTTTGTTGATCATAAATGAATGTGTAGGAAAGAAACTCATTTCTACCTTCTAGATTATCAATCAGAAGCTCTAAAAACCATGTCCAACTATCTTTTGTTTCCTCTTTCACAACAGCAAAAACTATTGGTAGCATCTGATAATTAGGATCTCTACCAATTGCTGACAAAATCTTCCCTCGACAAAGACTTTTTAAAAAGCATCCATCAAGACCAATGACATGCATACATAGCTTGGAAATCTCCTTACATGCAACATAACTTATGTACAATCTCTTGAAATGAGGCCTTCTATCATCAATTCCTTCTTGCACAGGTTGGACATTTAATTTGATTGCTGAACGAGGATTTGTTCTTAGGATTTCATGACAATAGTCATAAATTCTTGTGTAATCCCCTATAAATGAACCATAAGACATGTCCCTAGCTCTAAATCTAGCCTTAATTCCTTTGTCTTGTTGACCCTTACATTCCATTTCCTTTGTGGCTTTTCCTTTATGTCCTTTATCTTCATCCTAGGATTGTTTTTTAAGGAATTTTGAATCCTCTTACTCAACCATTATGTAGTCATCATCTTGACATTATAATCTTTACTACAAGTATGGTTGTCAATTACTTTCCTAAGTTGCCAAGTTTTCTCTTTTTCTGGTGTTAGGATTTTAGGTTTTAAATGTTATGTGGTGTTCTTGCAAAAATGGACTCTCATTTGTTTTAGTATTTAGGTTTTTATCTTTTTCAGGTGTTAGGATTTTAGGGTTTCAATGTTATCTTGTGTTCATGCATCAATGAAATGTTGTCCGTTTATTATTTTGGATTTCAATTTTAGGGGTATCCTGAATTTCACCCCATAGTAATTATAGTTTTAGGGTTTAAGGGTATCCTAATTTTTGCCCCTTTTTCTAATTTTAAATTTTATGGACTTAGATAGAAATGTAAGAATACCTAAATTTGAAAGTTCATCATGGTGGTGAGTTTATGGATAGTGAACAAAATATGTATGAAGGAGGAACATGTGATAATTTAAAAATAGATATTGATAAGTGGAGTTACTTTGATTCGATAGGTATAATGAAGGAACTAGGTTATGGTGAAGTAGATACAGTTTATCATAAGGACCCCACTTTTGGGTTGAATGTTCTGAATGATGACATAGGTGCATTAGACATTACTGATCTTTATAGAGTGCATTTAAATGTTGATGTTTATATACAACATTCATTGTCTCATCCAGAGTATTTTGAGGGTCATCTTGTTGAAGGAGATTTAAATAATGAGGACATAATAAATCTTGAGGAAGAAGATTTGATATCTAAAATTTATGATGAAGTACTTAAGGGGGACTATGAAATGAAGAGTGGTAAGAGCCAAAATGATAATATGTAGGATGGTGATCAGGATGATTTCTCCTTCAATCGTTGTCTCATTCACTCGTTTTCACCTTCGATTACAATTTTACCTTCAAAGATTCTTCAAATGTTGTCTCTTCCATTCCTTCTCTCATTCGAAGTCGCCTTCATTTGTCTGCCAGGGTTTTAAAATGAGAACAAAATGAAGACTTGATTTTAGTCAATCCAATTTTAACTTCATTTAATCTCCACAGCAACTAACTAATCTCCACATCATCGCCTAATCTCCACATCAGCGTCATGTGGCTATTTAATCTGACTTTGACTAACAGATCTAACATAAAGAACAAATGTGACATGTTATAAAGAGATAAAATATCAAATTGATCTTTTTAAAAGTTAAGAGACCAAAATAGTCTTCGAGTTAAAGATAAGGGACCAAAAAATGTATTAAGCCTGAAAAAGGCATATAACAAACAATTTGTTGTATATATTGCAACAAATATTTGGAAACATAATATATATCAATAATAATTATTTTTCCGTTTTTTTTCTTCTGCGATGTATTGCGATAAATAAGTGTCAAATATATATTTTTTGTAATATTTATCAACGATAAATATTTGTCACATATTTTTATATGTATCAATATGAATACTTATTGTGTTTATTTGTATTTATTAGTGATAAATATTTATCCTTTTACTAGAAAAATTAGTAAAAACTATTTGTCTTGTTTTCTGGTGTCTTTCTTAGGTATTAAGAATAAATAAGAATATTGTATTTATTAATTGTGATGAGAAGAATAAAAGTTAATTAGTCTTGGGATTGTCAACACCATGATTGAATTCTAAACAACTTGAAAAACAGTTAGAAAACTGTTATATAGCTTTTACTTTTAGTTACTTGCTATATAAACTAGAACACATTGATTGTAAATTGCAGATTGTGTAGAACACAAATGTGCAGTATAACTTCTTAATTTCAATCACAGTCTTTCTATAGTATTATATCCATGATTAATATCAGTCTTAACGTGGTATCATCAACATGCGATCAATCTATTTCCACTGCATACAACTGGTTATTTTGCTCACTAATCTCATTTTCTATCTGCCTTCAATCAAGATCCTTGAATTTTTTTGCGTCTTCTTTTCAATCTCAACATGTCAATTGCAAGTTCTGCTACCTGTGTTAATGGCAAATCTTCCTCTAATGCTAACAAAGGTTATCAAACCGATGCCTTGAACCCACCCAAATAAAAATCTAACTTTGGTTCTTGTATCTCCATTACTTACCAATAGCAATTACCACTCTCGTTCTATGACCATGACTTTGAGATCCAAGAACAAATAGAATTTCATTATTGGAGCACTACGCTAACCCCTTAATGAAGACTGTGACCCCATCGCTTGGGATTGTAACACAATGCTCATGTCTTGGATCAACAAATCAGTTTACCTCAAAATTTCTCAAAGCATATTGTGGATGGAAAATGCAACTTAGATTTGGAATGTGTTAAAACATGGATTTTACTAAGGAGATGTCTTCACAATTTCAGACATCTAAGAAGAATTTTGCATATTAAAACAAGGTGATTTCTATATCTCTTCTTATCACACAAAATTAAAGAAGTTATGATAAAAATTGGAGAATTTTTGTCCAATCCCTAAATGTACTTGTGAAATCTCTTGCCAAGCAATTACAAAGATTCGTACTTACAAAGATAAAGACCAAGTTATTTGTTTTATCAAAGGTTTGAATGATTAATACTCACCAGGTTAATCACAAATCATGTTGATGAATCCACTACCTAACATTTTTAAGGTTTACTTCTTGCTTGTTCGACAAAAAAGACAAGATGTCATGCTTTTATATGATTCCAAATTCTTGCCTTTCCCAATCAAAACCAAAATTAGAATTTAAAAAACAAAGAAAGCTCAAATTATAGTGAAAGAGGCACAAGAGGTGATATGGTTATGGCGTAACGCCCCGTTTTATTTTAAATTATTTTTCGTAATTTAATTATGTGAAGTTGTGTGTATAAATGTGATTACGTGTGTTTTGTTGTATTTGGGGATACCCTTGGTGTGAAGTAGTAACCTTAAGAGTATACCTTGAGGGTGGAGAAGTGTGTGAGCATTTGAGTAGAGATTGGTGGTGTGACAAGTAAAACTAAATAATAATATTAGTGATAATTATTTAATTATTTAATATTAAGTGGATATTAATTCAATTAAATAATTGTTGGGAATTATTATTATTATTGTTTTAATTAGATGGGATCAATAATAATAATAATGTTCTGGACTGGACCAATGGCTAGGCATGTCCCAATCCACGTCTGCTCCCAGAACGGCCCAATTGCCTAAGTCCAATCCACAAAGGGGAAAAAGTTACCTTTCTGCCCCTCCAACCGGGCAAGGACTGCATTGCTCCTCCCCGGAACTGTTGCCCGTTCCGCAGGACTTCTTCTGTCCCCGAACAGCTAAGGGCATGTGCCTGAAACTACGTTTTTGCCCGACATAACGGCTAGTTTTGGACACCCTGCTCGACATAACGGCTAGTTTTGAGAAGTTACATATTCTTCGGGAAAACGGTTATTTCGCCTCGAAACTAGGACTGTTGGCCATGCGCTGGGGGCACTATATAAACCCTCTCACTTGAGAGGGTCAGGTATCCAAAAATCATCCTAAGAACTCATACTCTGTACTTGCCCCTTCTGGCCTTTTTTTACTTGAGCATCGGAGTGCCTTGCAGGTACATCCCCTCATCCTCTTCATACGCCCAACATCTCAGACGTACTTGGTGGCCCACATCACAGGATCTGATCAAGCCTTCATGATCAGTGGCGCCGTCTGTGGGAAAACTGTTCTCCCCGTCTTAAACATCCACCTCAGATACTAAGACCAAAACACTCTCGTCCAAGATTACCATCATGGCCTCTCAAGATCACGTCAAAGGTGTTCTCCAACCCGCTGTCCTCCCCGTCAATAAGGCTGACGTTGACGGTCCTTCATCTCTCCTTAGAGACCCCCGTTTTTTGAGGGACGGAGCCACAACATCTCCTTCCTATACTCCTGCTGACCGCGACAACGATCAACCCCCATTGGCAATCCAGCCCGTCCCTACTCCACCTAGCGCCGACCTGACCGTGGTGGCCCTTCTTGAGGCGATCAACAAAACCAACCTCCTAATCCTGCAGCAGAACGAAAGGATCGGGAAACTTGAGGAATCTGCTCGTCCATGATCTTCCCCTCCGAGGAAAGGTCATCGACGATCCAAGAGCCCGCAACCCCGACGAGAAATCGACCGAAGGCTGCGCCAAGAACCGGAATCTGATGTTGTCCGGAAGCGCGACCAAGCTTACCCGTGAAACCAACACTCTCCCAGTCAAAAAAGAACCCGGAGGGACAAACAGTCACCCCAGGTCAGGTCAAAGGGTCGGCCCGTACACCTTCCCCCCGAAGAAGTCGTCGTCATGAGCGAGTAATCCGGTCCCCGTCACTAACCAGTTCCAGCAGCGATGATAAGCCTTACGGCCCATTGTCCCAAGAAATCTTGGCAACACGTCTCCCCAAGGGCCTGGAGAAGCCCCTAGCATTGGGCACATACGACGGTACAACTGACCTCGACGAGCACATCGAGAACATTGATGCGCTGTTGGATTACCGTGGCGTCCGGGGCGCCATAAAATGCCGGTTATTTCCGACCACACTCTGAAAATGAGCAATGACTTGGTACAAGCAGCTGCCCGAAGAGTCTATTACTTCGTGGAAGCAACTAGGTAGGATGTTCTCTCGGCATTTCACGGCGACGTGCCGCCACCCCAAGACTGAAGCCTCTCTTGGGGCCATAATCTAAGGGAAGGACGAACCTCTCCAGGCATACATCGAGAGGTTTAACAAAGAAACGGTGCAGGTCCCTACAACAGACGATATGAAAAAATTTATGCTCGAACAGGGACTCCGACCGGGCTCAGAGTTTTCTAAAGTCGTCGGCCTCGCACCTCCGAGGAACCTCGACGCCTTCCTCCTCAAGGCGCAGTCGTACATTGGGTACGAGGAAAAGGAAGCGACCAGCTCCGCCCGAGCCTCCCGCCACTAGGAGAACGCCCGGGCCTCCAGAGGCGAAGAACCCTTAACATCTCGTCGAGGAGAAAGGAAGCGCGAAGACCGTCCTCGGGACTCCCGCGATAGCAAGGGACCTTCCGGACGATTTCACGACTACACCCCCTGACCGTCTCCAGGGAGAAGATACTGTCCGAATGCGCGAATTTGGAATTCAAACAAGCAGGGGTCCGCTTCCCCAAACAAATACCGGCCAAGCCCAACACCGACAAATCAAAATACTGCCGTTTCCATAAGAGTCACGACCACACCACCGAAGATTGCATCCATTTGAAGGATGCTATCGAAATACTGCTCAGGGATGGCCACCTGAAACAGTTCACGAAAAAGAAAGACGCTCCCTGGCAAGATGCCCAGGAGTCCAAGAAGGTAGAGGAAGAGGTTCCTTCCTCGGAAGAGGCCAACATCCAGGTCGCCATGTCCGTATCGCGTCCAGAGGACCTCTACGTCCCACACGAGCTCAGCGCTCCTGCTTACTTCGCGGCCCACAGTCCGTAGGAAACGTTCCCCTCCGCCATGGTCATCTCGGGCGGAGGCTTCAATAAAGTCACGGCGGGCTCCGTGAAAAGGAAATTCGAGCACCTGATCAGCACAAGCTCCAGCAAGGTGACCACACTCGATCAAGCCCAGAAGGGCTCTATCCCCATTTCCTTCTACCGGGAAGAGCTCCTCGGAGGATCTCCAAACTCGAGCATTCCTCTGCTCGTCAGAGCTCAGATGGCGAACTTTGACATTCGCAGGATTCTCGTCGACCAAGGCAGCTCGGTCGACATCATGTACTCCCAATTGTTCTCAACGCTCAAGCTGGACGAATCCCACCTCACTCCCTATGTGGGTTCTGACTTGCAAGGATTCAATGTGTCAGTGACCAAACCCTGGGGATACGTCGAACTGATCGTAACTTTCGGGTCAGCAGAGACGGCCAGATTCGTCAAAGTGCAGTTTCTGGTAATTGACTGCCCGTCTCTGTACCAGTGCATCTTCGAAAGACCAACTTTGGCCGAGTTGGTAGCTGTGACTTTAACCGTCCATCTCAAGATGAAGTACTACACTTCAAAGGGGATGGTCGCCACCCTCCACGGCGACATCGAAGCCGCACGACGATGTTTCGAAGCAGCCACCAAGAGACTCAACGCCATCGCGTCCAAGCCAAAGGTATCCAATAAGCCAACCTTGCCAAGCAGCTCCGAGAAGGCCAAGCCACTACCTCAGGTCGACTTCATCGACCTCGACAGCCCCTTCCCCGAAGAGGACCAGAAGGAGGACCAAGCAGCCTCGGGCATCTCATCTGCCCCGACCAGCAGCAGCTCTCATCCGATGCGTCGCATCCCGGATGGCGATTTCAAGCTCGTCTTGTTCGGCGACGACCCCCAGCAGGGAGTAAAGATTGGAGCAGATCGCCCTGACATTGCGAGGAAGCAACTCAAAGCCTACCTCCGTGAGAACGCCGATCTGTTCGCCTGGAGCGCCGCCAAGATGCCCGGCTTGGACCCATCAGTCGCTTGCCATCAACTCACGATTAACCCAGCCATCAAAGCAGTAGCACAACGTAGGAGAAAGCAGTCTCCGGAGAAAACGGAGGCTGCAGAAAAAGTTGTAAAGGACCTCCTCGAGGCCAAATTTATCTCGGAAGCCAAGTACACCACTTGGCTGTCCAACGTTGTACTCGTGAAAAAAATCTAATGGCAAATGGAGAATGTGTATTGACTATACTGATCTTAACAAGGCATGCCTGAAGGATGCCTACCCCCTCCCCAATATTGATAAACTCGTTGATAACTCTGCCGGTTTTAAACTATTGTCCTTCATGGATGCCTATTCGGGCTATAATCAAATACCAATGGCGATGAGAGATAAAAAATACACAGCCTTCATGACCGAATCGGGAAACTATTACTACAACGTAATGCCCTTCGGTCTGAAGAACGCTGACACGACCTATCAGAGGATGATGAACAAGGTCTTCCAGGGAGAAATAGGCGACATGCTCGAAGTCTATATGGACGACATGATCATAAAATCCCACGAGGAAACCGATCACACTGCCCATTTGAGAAAGGTCTTCGAACAGACCAGGAAGTACCAGATGTGTTTCAACCCGGAGAAGTGCACGTTCAGTGTTCAGGCAGGCAAATTCCTCGGCTTCTACTTAACAGAACAAGGAATCGAAGCCAACCCCGATAAGTGTCGGGCATTATCCGAGTTTCCAATCCCCAAGCCTAAGAAATCCATCCAGTCCCTGAACGGGATGCTCGCATCATTGTCCCGTTTCGTGGCCAAATCTGCCCAGCACGCCCTACCATTCTTCCAACTCCTCCGCAAGGAGGAAGCATTTGAATGGACCGAGGAATGTGACCAGGCTCTCCTCCATCTGAAACGAGCACTCTCAGAGCCGCAAGTCCTCTCTCGCCCGGACAACGGCGAAACTCTGTACCTATATCTCGCCGTAGCAGCTGAGGCAGTGAGCGCCGCTCTTATCCGCGAGACACCTGACGGGCAGAAGCCCATATATTTCATGAGCAAAGCTCTGTAGGGACCAGAGATGAGATACCAACAGATAGAAAAAATAGCACTGACCCTCATCAATGCAACTAGAAGACTGAGACACTACTTCCTGGCCCACACGATTGTGGTCCGGACAGATCAACCCGTGAAGCAGCTGTTAGGACGACCGGATATGGCCGGCAGAATGCTCAAATGGTTGCTAGAACTGTCTGAATTTGACATCCAGTACGAAAGCAGAAAAGCCCTCAAGGCCCAGGCTCTGGCCGACTTCGTCGCAGAAATGACGTTCGAAGACTCCCCCACATGCGGAGCACGCAAATGGACCATTTTCGTGGACGGGGCCTCCAGTTCGGCAGGAAGCGGGGTAGGTATCATACTGGAAAGCAACGAGGGAATCATCGTTGAAGTATCACTTACCTTATCCTTCCCCACCTCTAACAACCAGGATGAGTACGAAGCCTTCCTCGCCGGCTTACGCCTGACCGAAGATCTCGGCGCGGAAGACGTCGTCATCTGCACAGATTCACAACTCGTGGCCCTCCAAGTTCGGGGAGAATATCAAGCCAAAAATGACAACTTGTCCGAATACTTAGCCCTGGTTAAGGAGAAGATGACGAAGTTCGCAGCAGTAGAGGTAAAGCATGCTCCCCACGAACACAACATCAGAGCAGACATTTTGTCCAAACTGGCGAGCACGAAGAGGAAAGGTGGAAATAAGTCCGTCATACAGGAGGTACTTCCTCGACCCAGTATAGAGAAGACTTCCCCAACCCTTGACGTACAGATGATCGGCGACAGTAACTGCTGGATGACCCCCGTTTACAACTATCTCGCTAAGGACAACTCATGTCCGACCCCAAAGATGCCAGCGTAGTTAGGCGAAGAGCCTGCTCATACGTCCTGGTCGAGGACAAACTCTACAGGCGATGGTTCTTCGTTCCGCTACTCAAATGTGTCGAGGAAGAAATGGTCGCCCACATCTTGCGCGAAATTCACGAAGGAATCAACGCACAACATCTCGGTGGAAGGTCTCTAGCCCGAAAAGCCCTTCGAGCCGGGTACTACTAGCCAACCATGCAGCAAGATGCTAAAGAGCACGTGAAGAAGTGCGATAAATGCCAACAGCACGGGGACATGCACCTGGCTCCACCTAACGAGCTCAAGGCTATGTCCTCCTCGTGGCCATTTTCCTGGTGGGGCCTGGACATCCTGGGGCCATTCGTGGTAGGATCAAACCAGAACAAATACTTAATAGTGGGCGTGGATTACTTCACAAAATGGATAGAAGCGGAGGCTCTGGCTAAGATAACTTCCCTTAACCTACTGCGTTTCTACAAACAAAACATCCTTGCACATTTTGGCATCCCCCAGGCAATAGTCACGGACAATGTGACACAGTTCATGGACAGGAAGTTCCAGGACTTCATCGCCCAGCTGGGCACGAAGCAACACTTTGCATCCGTCGAACATCCCCAGACAAACGGGCAAGCTGAAGCGGCGAATCGAGTTATTCTTCGAGGCCTCAAACGAAGGCTGGACGAAAAAAAGAAAGCTTGGGTCGAGGAGCTGCACAGCGTCTTATAGGCATACCGCACAACCCCACACTCCTCAACCTGGGAAACACCCTTTCGCCTGGCCTACGGGACCGAAGCTGTAATTCCTATTGAAGTTCACGTACCCTCCAGGCGGACAGAATCGCCCCTAGACGAGGAAATGAACGACGAAGCTCTAAGGGAGGAACTCGACCTCGTCGAAGAAGTTCGGTTAGGGGCATCCCTCCGCGAAGCCTCGTTAAAGCAAAAAATTTCCATCCGGCACAATACCAAAGTCATACGGCAAGAGTTCGACGTAGGCAGCCTCGTCCTACAAAGAAACCATAAAGACTCTCGCGAAGGCAAACTAGCCGCTAACTGGGAAGGACCCTATCGTGTCCGGGCAAAAACGGAGAATGGGGCCTATTACCTATAACATCTCAACGGGGAAGAACTTGCTCGACCATGGAACGCCGAAAAGCTAAAGCAATACTATAGCTAAGGCCTTAACTGTCAGAACTACCGACCACTATGCACGCCTAAGTACAAGCATCGCATGTCAGTAAAGCAGAGACCCGCTCAGGAACGAGCCAGGCCCCTGCTCGACAATAGTCCACCGCCGTCGTCAAAGTACCACAATAGGCAGAACACCCAGCTCGCGATGGGAGGTTCACGCCGTGAACTCAGGCCTCAAACGCGACCTGAGCTCCGCTCTCTCTCCCGGACATTCCCTGGCCGTTCGACCTGTACCCCTCATTTCCGAACGCATCTACAACGAGCAATTCCCTAAAACTTAAAGCTAATCAAAGTAATCCTATTACGGGTACACATGCATATCGAGCAAAAGTACAACACTTAGTAGAAATCAAAATAAATAAAACCATGCAAATCACAAAATCGACCACAAGGACCGGATGCATACATAATTAAAGTAATAAGTGGCCGCAAGGACCACAATTGTGCTTGTTACATAAACTGGGGGCCATGCCCCCATTCAAAATAAGTTATAAAGATACACGGCACGCAGGCCGGACAAATTACAACAACAATAACAACAAAAACCTTCACTCCTCCATCCGCTCAGGCTGCTCGAGGTTGGGCTCAGGCCCCTAGGTCTCCTTGTTCAAAACTTCAGCATGCTCGTCTCCACCAAGGAGGGAGTTTGGACTGACTATCCTGCCATCCTCGATATGAGCTAGGTAGTGGATACCCTCGGTGGAGAACTCAACCCCGGGGTTGACCACCCGCAGTTGGGCCGCGACATTCTTAAAAGACTCGTCCCCAATGACAATGTTGTCATCCTCGACCCTTAGCATACGAGCAACCAGCTCGGCCCTTGTCTTTATTTCCTTCACATCGCCAGGTTCATCCTCACTCGAAGCGCTTGCCAACCTCAGCTGCTCGACCAGCTCCTCAGCTGCCTTCTTCTCCGCGGCCAGCGTAGAGTTCTCCCTCTTTAGCCTGATCACCTCCTCGTCCGCCTTCTTTTGGGCATCATCAGCACTCTTAGCCTCCTCCTTGGCTTTCCTCGCCGTCTCTTCAAGAGATGGCATGGTAGCCCGGGCAGCTCTAAGTTCAGACTCAATTGCAGAGTCCCCTTCATCATAGATGGCCGCCATCTCCAAAACTCTGACTAGTGTAGAGGCATCTTGGGCCACCAGCGCCCTCTTGCTCAGGAGATCCATGCCCTCCAGCTGGAGAGATTCTGCCTACGGCACGACCAAGGATGTCCCTTCGAAGAATCTCCTATCAAGAATACATGGAGGAAGTTCGAACTTCCCCTTTTCTGGCGCCCGGGTGAGATCTACCCCTTCAGTGGCCCTGAACCACTTGGACCGTGAGGCCAGAGGCAGGGGAGATCCCTGAGTAGGAGTGGGCGAAGAGGTCCCTGCAGCAGGTTGAGGAGGAGTAGGAGCACGTTGGGCAAATCGAGTATTGGGAGCAGCCGCCTCGGGTTTGTTCCTTGCGACAACATTCTTTACCATTCTTTCATGAGCGGAAGGCATCTCACCTGCAAAAACAAAACAAATATGTTAGACGACCAAGGGAAAAAGTGTCAGGCAAGTCAAGTAACTAAGACTACCGAGCAACTTGTAAGCATCCGCAGGAGTCTTGCACTCCAAAAGCGCCTTAGTGTTAATAAAACAATACTCAACCCGCTGGCTACCGGCCTCCTCGAAAATCGGGGACCCCTTCTTCGTCCAGCATTCAGTAAGCCGAAAAGAGTTGAAAAAGTTCATCAGCGTGTCATAGGCAACGGCATCCTGCCCGTCTAGCATATGTGGCTGGGCAACATACTCATTGGGCTCCTTGGAGAAATGGCCGGCACTCCAGTGGAAGAAAAACTTGAATTCTCTCTCCCCGATCAGCTTCCCATTTTCGTCGTGCATGTCGTTACCGTCCTCATCAACGGACACCGCCCAAATATACGTACTGTCCTAGGCCCTCTCCGACACAGGCTCTATGATATAGAACCTTTCCTTGAACGTTCGGATTGACTCTGAAAAAGGGCTTGAACAGCTTGCAGGGCTGTTTCAACGAAACCCAGCCATACCTCCTACCCGTCAACTGCCGCTGAAGATGAAAGACACTGAAAAACAAAGGGAGAGTAGTCCATATCCTCAAATACTCGCACGTCAACTCAAAAGCACGGATAAATGCTAGTGAGTTGGGGTGCAGCTGCGACGGAGCCAGGTCCAGGTGCACAAAGACTGACTGCTGAAAATCGATGAAGGGCAGCCTCAATCCCAGCTCTTTAAATGCGTATTCGTACATAGCGAAACGCTCTCCGAAGTTGGTGCAGACCCTATCATCCTCGGAGGGGAAGTGCACTTTCCACTCCCCCTCTGGCCCAACGACCGTGAAGACATCCCCCAGATATGTCGCAAAAGTAGATACGTGCTCGGCAGGCTCAGCTACCGACCACTCCTCCGTTGAGTCTTCAACAACCTCCTCCTCCCCGACTTTGCTGGGGACAGTTGAAGCCTCTGTACTGCTGCTCTCCGAGGAGCTCTCCGAGGACGAGTCTAGTATAATCTCCCCGTCTGGCTCTGTCGCCATATCGATCACCTGAAAAGCAGAGAAAAAAGTGAATTCAACGAAGAATCAAATCCACCATTCCATCGCTAGTCAAGTGAAAGGGCGCGCAAAGGGCGGAGGACGACGTCCCCGGCCTAAGCCCTAACATCAAACAAAAAACTCAAGAGTCTCCCACGAGGAGACGCTCGGGACAAATGGCAAACGTTCACCAGTTTCTGTTTCCGTTTGAAGCTTTGCCGGAAACCGCAAACGTTCACCGAAAACTTCATTAAAGCACTAAAATCTGAGTAACTATGACGGTTACACATGCATCATCATCACGACGACATCGAAAACCGCCATACTCACGAGATATCCAAAACGTCTAGCAGAAGATGGCCTAACCACCGTCCACCACCAACAGCCACCGGGGAAAAGCGGCAATTCGTCTTCTAACCCTAAACCTAGCCACATGCAATCTACGAACAACCGTAAAAGACGTAAAGGAACACAAGATCAGTGGACTTATTTGGTTAAAAAGCTGAAAAATGGTTGCTCGGAACTGGTGGCGGCGGTCGGAAAAGCGAACGGTGGTGGCGGGCAAGTACTCTGAGGAAGACAAAGAAGAGAGAGAAGCAAAAGTTCCAAATGGCCAGAGTCTCTCTCCTTTTATACTGAGGGGCACGTGCAATGACACGCCCTCATAGGTTATAATGGCTATCGACTAGCCATCATTGCCTAGTAACTGCGGCACAGGGCTCGAGACACACGTGGCGCCCTAACGTTTCAATTCCTCCTAATCGTTGGTCTCCCCGTATGACGAGCAATCTAGACACGGACATGGATCTCACGAACACCAGGGGTCACGGGCGCCATGAGACAACTCCCTCCGTCACCAAACGACGACTCCACACTAGTTCCCCGGAACCACGAGTTATCCTTAAGTCATCATTCCCATGCTCGGGAGCAACGACTTGGGGGGCTCCTGTTCTGGACTAGACCAGTGGCTAGGCATGGCCCAATCCACGTCTGCTCCCAGAACGACCTAATTGCCTAAGTCTAATCCACAAAGGGGCAAAAGTTACCTTTCTGCCCCTCCAACTGGGTAAGGACTGCATTGCTCCTCCCCGAAACCGCTGTCCGTTCCGGACGGCTTCTTCTGTCCCCGAACAGCTAAGGGCATGTGCCCGAAACTATGCCTTTGCCCGACATAACGACTAGTTTTGGACACCTTGCCCGATATAACGGCTAGTTTTGGGCAGTTACCTATTTTTAGGGAAAACGGTTATTTCTCCCCGAAAATAGGACCGTTAACCACACGCTGGGGGCACTATATAAACCCTATCACTTGAGAGGGTCAGGTATCCAAAAATCATCCTAAGAACTCATACTTTGTACTTGCTCCTTTTCTCTGACCCTTTCTTACTTGAGCGTCGGAGTGCCTTACAGGTACACCCCCTCCTCCTCTTCATACGCCCAACATCTCATACGTACTTGGTGGCCCACATCACAGGATCTGATCAAGCCTTCACGATCAAATAATATAATGAAATAAAATGAAATATTGGATGTGCAGAGATTTGAAGGGCGGGATAGTAATTGTATGAGGATGAGTGAGGGTAAATGAGGTAAACCATAGTTAAAGGATTTTATAAAGGGAAATTGGAACATAAGGTGAAAGAGGCTAGGGCAAAGAAGAGGGAATAACTCCATTAGAGAAGGGAAAAGCTCACCAATCTAAGGTAAGGGTAGAGTTCTGATCTTCTAAGAGATAGTATGTTGAATAGTGAGTAAGGGTTTAAGTCCTTACATTGTGGGTTGTTGTGTTCTTCTTTGCTATGAATGTTGTGAAGTAATGGATGATGATATTGTTTAATATATGGATATTTGATGAATTTTGTTTGCCTATATGTGTGATAATTCTGTTTTGGATTGTTGATAAGTTTCCTCCATTGTTGAGTTATGAAGGTTTGAGTAGTAGGTAGGAAATTGATGTTAATATGATGTTAATCCATGAGTAAAACAAGAGATAATTGAGTTTTAAAATGTTAATATAGTATAAAATTGAGTTTATGATGATGGAATTTTGTAGCATAGATTCTAGCATGATAAGCTAGTGTGAAAGTGCTTTTTAGAAAAGTGATTTTTGAAATTCGTAACAGTGTGCGTCGTCCTCCAGGTCTTGTCCGTCGACCTGTAGCTTCCAGAAATGAATCCTTTGAAAACCAGAACAGAAGACGTCGACCTACAAGCTTCACACGTCTACCTGCATGCCCTGTGCGTCGACCTCTGCGTCGACACACATAAAAAATGCTATAAACGGTTTCGATCATAACTTTTTAACCGTATATCCAAATGGCAAACTGTTTAAAGCGTTGGAAAGCTAATGAGTAGAAATTTAACATAGTATAATTAGGTGAATCGTTTTACCAATATTTTTATGTCTAATATGTTGAGGAATGTGATTATTACTTGTTGGGTATGTTAAGAAGTCTTGTTGCAAGTGACAAATCTTGAGTGTTGTTACAAAGATGTCGTTGTGGTGTTAATGGTGGTAATATGAGTATGTGGTAATGATGTTGTTGTGATAGCATAATATATATATCCATATTATATGAAATATATTTTTATGCCTATTGGCCAATTTGGGCGGTGTACAATAGCCATGGTGGTGGGTTATTGTGCACGATGATGTTATCGTTGTTGTATGCATAAATAGTTGCATTATATACATTTGTGGACAAATGATCTGTTGTTGGTGAGCCTAAATTCCCATTGTGTGGATTGGGCCGGTAGTTGATTCGGAGGTGATGGATCAGTGAGTGGTTATGATCCTAAGAGGCGGGGATCAAAACGGTGAACCTGAGTGTTCACAAAAATTGGTACCATATGCATACACATTGATTCAGGTTGTGAGTCTCATTGTCTCATTACATTATATATTAACACTGTTGTTATGTTGCTAAATATGTGGTGTTGTATGATTAATTGGACTTGCCATTATGTGTTTCCATGTAGGTTGGGGAGTAATTAGTAATGATGTTGTTGGGTGATTAATATGAGATAATTGGCCAATTTATTGTGTATTATATTATGCTTGGATAATTTAGTGTTGATGTTGAGTGTGTTCTGTTGTAGAATGGGTGACAATGCATGTGATACCTTAGTGCATACTGTTTATCATGCTTTCGTTTATATAATCATGATATCTCACGCCTTCTGTTTGAATATTGCCTCCACGTGGGCAATGTGCAGATACTCCGTAGTAGGACTCGGATATGAGTTGAAGATGGAGTCTCCTTACTCTTTTTCTTTATAGTTGGCATCTACTCTGATTGTAACACTGGGGAGTTGTTGGAACACATTATGATTTGTATTTCTTTGAGATTTGTGGATATCTCCCTTATTATGTTTAGTTGTTGTTTTGATGAATTATGTGATTCCATGATAACTTTTATATATCATGAGACGATAAATGATTCTTAGTATTCCGTTGCAATAAAAGTAACATTCAGATATGTTCAAGTTTTTATGATTATACAAAAATATAAGTGTTACATAGTCAGTCTGATGAGCAGGTTTTGTATGTTGACCGTAAAATCCTAATTTGCATGTGTTTGATTTAATTACTCTGATGTTTTATTTAAAAATATTACGGGGGAAATTTAGGGTGTTACATAGTGGTATCAGAGCATGTTGGTCTATCCGGCCAAGTTGTCGAGTCGTTGTTACGTGACAGTTGACTACTATCGATGTTGTTTCCTTAATCATTGTGTATTGTTGTTGATGTGTAACAGAGAATGGCTGGAAGGAACAATGACGCTATTGTTGTTGCTTTGCAAGCTGTTACTCGGGTTGTGCAGAATCAGCCTAATGCTGGTAAGAATGACGAGTTTTAGAAAAACAAACCACCTACCTTCATGGGAAGATACGATTCAGATGGAGCGTAAACTTGGCTCAGAGAGATCGAGAGGATCTTCTGGTTTATGGATTGTTCTGAGGCAGAGAAGGTGTGGTTAGGTACACTCGTGCTATCTGAAGAGGCCGGCGACTGGTGGGTCAGCATCCGTCAATGGTTGGGAGCTACCTGGGAAGTTATAACTTGGGTTGTGTTCAGTAGGGAATTCCTGAGAAAATACTTCCCTGAAGATGTCCAAGGTAAGAAGGAGATTGAGTTTCTGGAGTTGAAGCAGGGTAATATGTCGTTTACGGAGTATGCTGCCAGATTCGTTGAACATGCTAAGTTCTACCCTCAATACAGTCAGGCAACTGTTGAGTTCTCAAAGTGTGTCAAATTTGAGAACGGTTTGAGACCTGAGATCAAACACGCGATCGGGTACCAACGAATCAAGAGACTTCCAGATTTGGTGGATTATTGTAGAATCTATGAGGAGGGCAACAAGGCTCAATCGAATCACTATAAGGGGCTAGAGGAGAGGAAAGGAAAACAACAGATGAACCGTGGAAAGCATTATGCAGCTCCAGCTGATAAAGGTAGACCAAGATATGCGGATGGCAAGAAGCCAAGTGGGGGAGGTGCTCCTACTATTCCTAAGTTCTATAGATGTGGTGAGATGGGTCATCGCGTCAATGAGTGTAAGAGCGATGTGAAGAAATGCTACAAGTGTGGTAAGACATGACATCTGGTCGCTAATTGCACTGAGAAGGTAGTGACTTGCTTCAATTGTGGGGAACCTGGTCATATCAGTACTCATTGCCAGAAACCAAAGCAAGTTGCAGCTGGAGGCAAAATGTTCGCTCTGTTAGGAACTCAGACTTCCAGTGAGGACAGGTTGATCAGAGGTACATGTTATATTAATAATACGCCTTTGATTGCTATTATTGATACTGGTGCTACTCATTACTTTATTTCTGATGATTGTGTGAAAAGGCTAGGCCTTAATGTATCTGTGATGAAGGTAGAAATGCTTATCAAAACTTCTACTAAGGGATCGGTGGCTACTTCTCTTGTTTGCTTGAATTGTCCCTTGAGAATATTTGATAGGGATTTTGGTGTGGATCTCATTTGCTCGCCACTGATGAATCTCAATGTTATATTGGGAATAAACTGGGTAATGTTTACCCATGTTCAGATTAATTATTTTAATCAATCAGTGTAGTTTCCACTCCTGGTAGTGAGGAAGGAGTTGATTTCTTATTTATGGAAGGGTTGAAGGAGCTTTTAGAAGATGACGCTCAGGTGTTTGTGATGTTCGCATCACTATCTGTTGACAACCAAGCTATAATCGATGAAGTCCAGGTGGTACGAGAGTTTCCAGAAATATTTTCGGAGGATATTTCAGATGTACTGCCAGAAAGAGAAGTGGAGTTTACTATTGATCTTATCCCTGGTACCAGACCTATTTCTATGGCACCATACAGGATGTCGGCTTCAGAATTACCGGAGCTGAAGAAACAAGTGGAAGACTTGTTGGAAAAGAAGTTTGTAAGACCAAGTGTGTCGCCTTGGGGAGCTCCGATATTGTTGGTAAAGAAGAAAGATGGTAGTATGATATTGTGTATAGATTACGGGCAGTTGAACAAAGTAACAATTAAGAACAATTATCCACTTCCCATAATAGATGATTTGATGGATCAACTGGTAGGTGCTCGGGTGTTCAGCAAGATAAACTTGAGGTCGGGTTATCATCAAATAAAAGTAAAATATGAAGATGTTCAGAAGACCGTGTTCAGGACTCGTTATGGACATTATGAATACTTGGTGATGCCTTTTAGTGTTTCTAATGCACCTGGTGTATTTATGGAGTATATGAATCAGATTTTTCATAACTACTTAGATTAGTTTGTTGTAGTGCTCATTGATGACATTATGATATATTATAAGTCAGAAGAAGAGCATGAGAAACATTTGAGGATTGTGTTGCAGGTTCTGAAGGAGAATAAAATATATGCTAAGCTATCGAAGTGTGAGTTCTAGTTAAAGGAGGTTAGCTTCCTTGGTCATGTTATTTTAGGTAATGGTATTGCAGTGGATCCTTCCAAGGTAGATGTAGTTCTACAATGGGAAACTCCGAAGTCAGTTACCAAAATTCAAAGCTTTTTGGGGTTGGCTGGTTACTATCGCAAATTCATTGAAAGTTTTTCCAAGTTAGCACTTCCTCTAACTCAGCTGACCTGCAAGGGTAAGCCGTTCGTATAGGATATTCATTGTGAGAAGAACTTCGTCGAGTTGAAGAAGAGGTTGACTATAGCTTCGGTTTTGGTTTTGCCTAAAACAAATGAACCTTTTGTAGTATACTGCGATGCGTCATTGATGGGTTTGGGAGGTGTGTTGATGCAAAATGGAAAATTTGTGGCTTATGCTTCTCGACACTTGAGGATTCATGAGAGGAACTATCCTACTCATGACTTAGAGTTGGCTGCAATAGTGTTTGTATTGAAAATATGGAGACATTATTTGTATGGTTCTAGGTTTGAAGTGTTCAGTGACCATAAAAGTCTGGGGTACTTGTTTGATCAGAAGGAATTAAACATGAGGCAGCGTAGATGGTTGGAATTCTTGAAAGGCTATGATTTCGGCTTAAACTATCATCCACGTAAAGCTAATGTCGTGGCTGATGCTTTAAGTTGGAAGTTGTTGCACATGTCAGCGATGATGGTTAGAGAGTTGGAGCTTATGGAACAGTTCAGAGACATGAGTTTAGTCTGTGAATTAACACATCAGAGTGTGAAGTTGGGGATCCTAACAATCAACAATGATTTTCTTACTAAAATTAAAGATAATCAAAAATTGGATGTGAAATTGGTGGACTTGATGGCTGGAGATGATCAAGCTACATGGAATGATTTCAAACTAGAAGAATAAGGTGTGTTGAGATTCAGGAATAGAGTTTGTATTCCCGATAATGCAGAACTAAAGAATATGATTTTTAGAAGAAGGTCATCAGAGTAGCTTAAGTTCTGGGAGCTACTAAGATGTACCAAGATCTGAAGAAGATATTCTGGCAGTCAAGAATGAAGCGCAATGTTGTACAATTTGTTTATGCTTGTCTAACTTGCCAGAAGTTGAAGGCTGAGCATCAGAGACCTGCAGGGTTGATGCATCCATTGGATGTTCCAAAATGGAAATGGGACAACATTTCTATGGATTTTGTGACTGGATTGCCAAACACTTCGAGAGGGCATGATGCTATTTGGGTGGTCGTGGATAGACTGATGAAGTCGGCCCATTTTATTCTGATTAACATCAGATTTTCTATGCAGAAGTTAGCAGAGATCTACATCCGTGTAATTGTGAAGTTGCATGGAATTTCGTTGAGCATTGTGTCGGATAGAGATCCGAGGTTCACTTCCAGATTTTGGGAGAGTTTGCAAGAGGCGTTGGGTTCTAAGCTGAGGTTGAGTTCGACTTATCATCCACAGACGGATGGTCAGATGGAAAGGAGTATCCAGTTGTTAAAAGATCTGTTGAGGGCTTGTGTTCTAGAACAAGGAGGCGTTTGGGATAGTCACTTGTAATTGATTGAATTCACTTATAAAAACAGTTTTCATTCTAGTATTAGAATGCCAACTTTTAAAGCATTGGATGGTCAAAGATGTAGGACGCCTTTGTGTTGGCATGAATTCGGTGAAAGTGTGGTGCTTGGACCTAAATTAGTCCAACAATCTACAGAAGTGTGAAACTAATTCAAAAACAAATGAAAGCTTCACAGAGTAGACAGAAAATCTATCAGGACAAGAGGAGAAAGGATCTTGAGTTCCAGGAAGGGGACCATGTCTTCTTGAGAGTCACTCCGATGACCGGTGTTGGACGTGCCTTGAAGTCAAAGAAGTACACTCCTCGGTTTATCAGTCCATATTAGATATTCGGGCGAGTAGGAGTTGTTGTGTATAGAGTGGCGTTGTCACCAAGTTTGTACAATTTACATGATGTATTTCATGTTTCGCAGTTGCGGAAGTACATTCTAGATCCGTCGCATGTGATTTCGATGGACGATATGCAAGTAAGGGATAACCTTCCCGTGGAGGCCTTACTTGTGAGAATTGTTGGTCACGAGGAGAAACAATTGCGAGGCAAGGAGATTTCTCTCGTGAAGGTCGTGTGGGGAGGCGCTGCCGGAGGAAATATAACTTGGGAATTGGAGAGCAGGATGCAAGAGTCGTATCCTGAGTTATTTGAGTCAGGTAATTTTCAAGGACGAAAATATTTTAAGTGGGGGAGAGTTGTAACACTCATTTTATTTTAAATTATTTTTCGTAAATTAATTATGTGAAGTTGTGTATATAAATGCGATTATGTGTGTTTTGTTGTATTTGGGGATACCCTTGATGTGGAGTAGTAGCCTTCAGAGTAGACCTTGACAGTGAGAAGCGTGTGAGCATTTGAGTAGAGATTGGTGGTGTGAGAAGTAAAACTAAATAAAAATATTAGTGATAATTATTTAATTATTTAATATTAGGCGGATATTAATTCAATTAAATAATTGTTGGGAATTATTATTATTATTATTTTAATTAGATGGGATCAATAATAATAATAATAATAATAATAATAATAATAATAATAATAATAATATAATGAAATAAAATGAAACATTGGATGTGTAGAGATTTGAAGGGTATGATAGTAATTGTATAAGGATGAGTGAGGGTAAATGAGGTAAACCATAGTTGAGGGATTTTATAAAGGGAATTGGAGAATATTGGAGTCAGTTTTCATCGTACGTGAAATTGGAACAGAAGGTGAAAGAGGTTAGGGCAAAGATGAGGGAAGAACTCCATTAGAGAAGGGAAAAGCTCATTAATCTAAGGTGAGAGAGGGGGGGGGGGGGGTTCTGATCTTCTAAGGGATAGTATGTTGAATAGTGGATAAGGGTTTTGGTCCTTACATTTTGGTTGTTGTGTTCTTCTTTGCTATGGATGTTGTGAAGTAATGGATGATGATATTGTTTAATATATCGATATATGATGAATTGCGTTTGCCTATATGTGTGATAATTCTGTTTTGGGTTGTTGATAGGTTTCCTCCATTGTTGAGTTATGAAGGTTTGAGTCGTAGGTAGGAAATTAATGTTGATATGATGTTAATCAATGAGTAAACAAGGGATAATTGAGTTTTAGAATGTTAATATAGTACAAAATTGAGTTTATGATGATGTAATTTCATAGCATAGGTTCCAGCTTGATAAGCTAGTGTGAAAGTGCTTTTTAAAAAAGTGATTTTTGAAATTCGTAACAGCATACGTCGACCTGTAGCTTCCAGAAACGAATCCTTTGAAAACTGGAACAGCAGGCGTCGACCTACAAGCCTTACGTATCGACATGCATGCCCTGTGCATCGACCTCTACGTCGACACACAGAAAAAATGCTAGAAACGGGTTCGATCATAACGTTTTAACCATATATCTAAATGACGAACCGTTTAAAGCGTTGGAAAACTATTGAGTAGAAATTTAACATGGTATAATTAGGTGAATCATTTTCCCAATATTTTTATGTCTAATATGTTGAGAAATGTGATTATTACTTGTTGGGTATGTTAAGAAGTCTTGTTGCAAGTGACGAATCTTGAGTGTTGTTACAGAGATGTCGTTGTGGTGTTAATGATGGTAATATGAGTATATTGTAATGATGTTGTTGTGATTTTCATAAAATATATATATCTCCATATTGTATGAAATATATTTTTATGCTTGTTGGCCAATTTGGGAAGTGTACAATAACCATGGTGGTGGGTTATTGTGCACGATGATGTTATCGTTGTTGTATGCATAAATAATCACATTGCATACATTTGTGGACAAATGGCCCATTGTTGGTGAGCCTAAAATCCCATTGCGTAGATTGTGTCGATAGCTGATTAAGAGGTGATGGATCAGTGAGTGGTTCTGATTCTAGGAGGTGGGGATCAGAACAGTGACCTGAGTGTTCACGAAAATTGGTACCACATGCATAGGCATTGAGTCAGGTTGTGAGTCTCATTGCATTATATATTAAATATGTTGTTATGTTGCTAAATATGTGGTGTTATATGATTAATTGGACTTGCCATTATGTGCTTCCATGTTGGTTGGGGAATAATTAGTAATGATGTTGTTGGGTGATTAATATGAGATAATTGGCCAATTTGTTGTGTATTATCTTATGCTTGGATAACTTAGTGTTGATGTTGAGCCTGTTGTGTTGTAGAATGGGTGACAATGCATGTGATACCCTAGTGCATACTGTTTATCATGCTTTCCTTTATATTATCATGATATCTCACCCCTTATGTTTGAATATTGCCTCCATGTGGGCAATGTCCAGATACTCCGCAGTAGGACTCAGATGTGAGTTGAAGATGGAGTCTCCTTACTCTTTTTCTTTATAGTTGGCGTCTGCTCTGATTGTAACACTGGGGAGTTGTTGTAACGCCTTTATGATTTATATTTCTTTGAGATTTGTGGACATCTCCCTTATTATGTTTAGTTGTTTTTTTGATGAATTATGTGATTCCATGATAACTTTTATATACCATGAGACGTTAAATGATTTTTATTATTCCGCTACAATAAAAGTAGCATTCACATATGTTTATGTTTTTATGATTATACAAAAATATTGGTGTTACATTGTCAGTTTGATGAGCAAGTTTTGTATGTTGACCGTAACATCCTAAGTTGCGTATGTTTGATTTAATTACTCTGATGTTTTATTTAAAAATATTACGGGGAAAATTTAGGGTGTTACAACAAAGGTAGATTCACCATAGTTTGTACTCATTATGGGATGACCATTCATAAAATTGATTCATTTTTCAAGAAACATGAATTTCCTCCTCACTGGCAGCAGGATGGCGCAATTAATAGCTTTGTAACTACAAATGTCAAAGCAAATGTCTCAATCTGAAATCAATGAAGAAAATGAACAAGATCATGGATAATTGGTTTTCACACCATATAAACAGAAGGATTTGTTATCCCTTCTTCAAAGATCATATGTATTGTAGTCTCATAGTGTCAATCACGTAACTTCTAGATATGACTTAAGTATATGTATCATTTGCACCATTCCTAATATGTATAGACCTCAAATTTTCATTTTAGACACTGGCCCAAACTTTTAAATGACTATGGTTATTAAGTATTCAGTTTGTAATATAATAGTTATATGGTTAATTATCTTCAAACACTGAATTTTTTCCAGCTATAACACATATGGTCATTGGAACTAGTGTCTAAAATGAATGTTTAATGTATATACATATTAGTAATGGTGCAAAAGATACATATACTTAAGTCAGGTTTAGAAGCTAGGTGATTGGCACTTCAAGCCATCCGAGTTTGTTTCAGACCCAAAAACAACATTTTAATAATTTCCAAAATTTTAGCAGTTTTTCGTTTTATTTTCCACAATTTTAGCTATTTCCGTTTTATTTATGTTTTTGAATATTTTTAACATTAGGGTTTCTTTTTAGTATTTAAACACTTTTGGGTGTGGCCGTCAAGGTTATATTTTATCATAATAAAATTCAATAGTTTTCTCTTTCTGGTGGATTCCAAAGTTTTAACTTATAGGTTTGTCACATGCAAACTTGTGTTCCGTTCTAGGTTTAACACTTGCTAATCCTCCGTGATTCCGACTGCATTAGGTGGAATTATATGTGGTTTTATCCTATTTCTTTTCGTAGCTTGATCAACCATAGGAGACCAACCATTGACCATTACAGACTTTGAGGGAATTACCGTGACTTATACCACAACCCTAAGTGCTTTGAATGAATAAATATAAACTTTAACAACTCATATGAACAACGCCGACAACAACAGGAATTAGTGAAGAGGCCAGAGAAGAGAATCAATTATGGTTTCGCGGAGTGGAAAATATCATGCTTTTATTGATGAAAATTTGAGTTTTGAAGAAAAAGAATCTGACGAGGAAGAGGTATTTGATCATGGAAATCTACATAACCATGACTATCGAGTGAAGGATGATATTCCATTATTATACAGAATAATGGGAGTGGATGAGTTTATGGATTGGCAGATCAATGTTGACAGATTCTTCAATGTTATGGGCATCCCTAAGAACAAGCAAGTTAAGATGGTGGCAATCAGGCTAAAAAGTACTACTACTATCTGGTGGGATAAACTTGTTGTTCAGAGGCAAAGGAAATGGCCAGTAAGAACTTGGCGAAGAATGAAACAATTAATGCTGGAGCGGTTTTTACCGTAGGATTATGAACAAATTCTTTATAAAATATATATTAAGTGTGTTCAGGGCAAGAGAACTGTGTCAGAATACTGTCGTACCTCGAAAAATACGATCCTCGCGATGGACGTGGAAAAAATTGTTCGAAACAGAGTCGCCACTGAACTTTATTCATCCCAAAAGAAGGAATAGGAAAATATCGATAAAAACTTTAAAGGATAAGAAAATGGCCATCACAACCAAATTCTAGGTTCGGGAGTCGATTACGCAAAAGGGAAGGTGTTAGTACCCTCTACGTCCGTTGTACTCAACGGGAACCTCTTGATTCGATTCAAGAGAAAGTTAGTTAGGTTTGTTTGTTTTCTTCTAAGGTAGATATTGTTTTCTAAGGGGGAAATGGATGGTTTTTTATTAGTGTGCTCGGCAAGGGTTGAGACCCTTGTGCCTACGTATTCCCTCGTGCAATGGGAAAGTCAGAGCATTCGTAGTTCGTCGGACTACGGTTGATTGGTGTTTTTTAAATGAACGAGTGTTTAATTCGCATTCTAACTGCTAAACGTTGGCTTGTCTGCTCGCTAGGGGAGGCTGAAGCACTAGTTTATATGCGCGGAAGAATGGACCAAACAATGTTCTTTATGAAAAGTTGTTTGAATAAGGATTAAGTGTGTTAAAGATTTGATTGAGAAAAGAGTTTGATTTGAATGTGTTTTTAAGGGTTCTAGTTGCGTGGGAAATGTTTGGTTTGTTAAGTATTTTGTAGGAAGAGTGATGATTATTCGATAAACGAGACGTCGGTCTCGCAACCAATTAATCGGGGTATTACTGAGATGCTAGATCTCGACGACACCTTTTTCATTCTATTTATTATGAAATTATGTTTGTTGGACAATGGGCTTCTTTGTCCATGTAATTAGGGCGAGTGTTTTAGGAACAGAAGATTGAAACGAACACAACCCAAAGCGTGCGCCTCAAGAGCGTTCATTCAAGGACCCAAGAGGTGCTAGACCTCAAGAGTCCACTACTTTCGTAATTTTAATTAGGAAAATGATTTGAATTGATTAGAGTATTTTAATTAGACGTACTTAATCGGGTTAGGGTTTGAATGAATTAAAAGTTTTTTGGGAGAATTAAATTGTTTTAATAGGATTGAAAGTTTTTAAGTTTAGAAATGGAAGATCGAAATGAACACAACCCAAGGTGTGCGCCTCAAAAGCGTTTGTTCAAGGACCCAAGGAGTGTTAGACTCCAAAAGCCCACTACTTCCATAATTAATTAAGAAAATGGTTTAGAAGTATTAATCTAAATATTTTATGATTTTAGTTTAATTTTAAGAAAATGATTGTAAAGATTAAGTAAATGGGGTTATAATTTAACTTGATTTGAGAAAATTATTAGGAGTTTAATTAGATTAAGAATTTTAATTTGAGAAAAGATTGTATTTTTAGTTTGAGAAAAGCTTGTATTTTTAAGGGTTAAGTGTTTTGGTTAAAATTGGAAGCTTTTAAGTATTTTTAGAAATGGAAGACGGAACGAACACAACCCAAGGCGTGCGCCTCAAAAGCGTTTGTTCAAGGACCCAAGGAGTACTAGACCCCAAAAGCCCACTACTTCCATAATTAGTTAGGAAAAGGTTTAGAAATATTAATTAGAAAGACCTTAATTAAGAAAATATTTTAAGTATTTTAAAGTAGATTATGATTTTAGTTTAAAGTTAAGAGAATATTTGTAAAAGATTAAGTAGTTGTTTTAAAATTGAATTATGACTTTTAAGTCGAGAAAGTGTTTTTAAGGGTTGAATGCTTTAATTAGATTGAAATATTTTAATTATTTTAGAAATGGAAGACGGAACGATCACAACCTAAGGCGTGCGCCCCAAGAGCGGTCGTTCAAGGACCTAAGGAGTGCTAGACTCCAAAAGCCCACTACTTCCACTATTGTCTTGGAAAATAATTTAGATATCTTAAGAAATGTTTTAAGTTTTAAGAAAATAATTATGATTTAGTTTGATTTGAGAAAGATATTTTTTAAGGTTAAGAAATTAACTAAATTAAGTCTTTTAATTTGAGAAAATGAAGGTTGTATTTTTAAGTATTTTTTTTAAATAATTAAGATGTAAATGGATTATGATTTTTTAATTAGAGAAAATCAAATTAGTATAATTAACTAAATTAAAATTAGATATTTAATAAAACTAATTATAAAATTAATTAGTTAATATTAAATAAATAATTATAATAAAATTAATTAAAAAAACAAATAAAAAAAGTATTTTTTGTCTTTTTTTTTAATAATAAAAAAGAAAGGTTTTAAAAAGAAAATAAATGGGCCAGTGGTGTTAAAAATTAGGGGGGATGTTAGAAAACCCATCCAGGGCCCAACAAGGAGGCCCATGCAGATGGGGAATCCACCATGGACTCTGGTCAACCATAGTGGACCGCAGATTGAATCAAGGACGCTAGATCTACATGGAGTCAAGATCTGAATAAATCAGCGGCCAGGATTTGCATGCTCACGGTAGGGCCTAAAGAGAATGATGCATAGGAATGTGGGGATAAGGACCGGTGACACTTGTCACCGGCGGAGAGGCCCACCGCGCCAACTCACAGCACTTAATAAAATGATAAAACAAGGAAAAGAGTGGAAACAAAGATCATTTCTTCTGATCTCTTCTCTCTCAAAATTTGGCTCTCTCAACGCCTCTCTCTTTCTGAAAAAAAAAAAGAAACTCTCCTCACCGGAAACCTAATCTGGCCGGAGAAACGGCGGCGCGCGGCGGCCGCCACCGTCTTCTCCGGCGACACCAACACGAAACCTTCAACAATCTACATGAACCCTAGTTATTCTTCATCCCTTTTTCCAAATCCAAGGTTAGATTTTCCTAAAACTCACCCTAACCCTACAAATCGAACAACACAGGCAAAAAAAGCTAAGTCTACTCAAAAAGGAGAAATCGAGCAATTAACAGAGGGATTCAAATCAACACACAGAGGCGAGCAAAGATCATGGTTCAGAAATACAAATGGGAAGAGGAGACTTACGAAATCGGAGCAAGTCCGAATTTACTTTTCTGATGAAGGTAAATATTTGAGCTCTCTTGACTCCTTTTCTTTTTCTGCTTATATTCCTCTGAGTATAGTGTTATTTTCTCTTCTCTAAAATCTTGAAGTGTGGCGTGTGGTTTAGCTCGTCTCTATCAGAATTTCAGTGTGAAATTCTGTAGAGATTTGGAATGAGAGCTCTAGTATTTTCTGGGTTAGGGAAATTTTTGTAGAAAAATGATTAAGGTTTTTTTTTCCTAAGAAATTCGATTTTTTGATGATCGAGCCCCCCCTTTGGTGTGTTCACTGTTGTTTATATAAGGTGGAAATTAGGGTTTGGTGGTGTTTGAATTTGCTGAGGAATCTTTATTTCCATCCATGCCTGTTAACCACTTTAGTATGCCAAGAAATGTTTTTTCCATTCTGGTGAATTCTGTCCCTGCTGCATTCTGCACTGTTTTTGCTACTCTGAAAATGTTGTTACTTTCTTTTTTCATGTTAATGCTTTTCTGCTAGGGACCTGTAGTTCTGAACCATTATCTCTTAATGAATTTTGACCCTATAATGCTACTTTGTGTGGTCTCATGTGAGAAATTGCCCTTGAATTTTACCATATGTGAAATGTAAACTTGGTACTGCAAAACTTTATTTTTACTGCCGTGTGTTTATGATTTTCACTGCTTTTGACCTGCTGATGTGGCTTTGGTTTTGTTGTTGATACTCTTGCTATTGCATCCTTACTAACTTTCATTTCCTTATTTTCTTGCCATATACATATTGTGCTTGTTATGAGGGTGATCTTAATTTGAAGAATTGATGGAGATAATTGGCCTTGGCATGGAGCGACTTGACATGGGAGAGAAAGGTTCAAAGGTCATTCTTGAGGCTTGTCATGAAGTCTTAGAATGTCTTGGTCTTTTTGGCAGTGTGATGAAAAGTTTGACAGCTTGAATTTTAGTTCATAGAACTTGCAATTAGTCCCTTAGGTTTTATGACTTGTACAAACAAGCTTGGTATTGTAATTTGGAATTGTGCTCTTGAATCAATTACTTAGGAACCTTTGAATTATGATGCTGCGGATTGTATATGAACTTTGGTCTGCTGCTGTTATTGTATGTTGCTTTATCGTGGTAGACTTCATGGCTTGTTATGTTTTAATTGTGACTTGGAGTAAGTAATAGCACCAGTTTTGGTTGTAAAATAGCCTCATGCATTTAGCCTATTCCTTCTTGTAACATACTGAACTTGAAATCATGCTCATAATAATTCAAACGAGACATGCAGTATTTAAGTGAAATGGCACTTTAAGCTTTAAATTTTTGTGTGGTGAGAATAAGGTCCGATCATGTATTGGGATTGCTGGAAAAATATCCTTGAGATCACTCCCACATATCTTAGAATAACATTGGATGAAATTTTTTTAGTGAAATTCTGGCACAGATATCAGATGTCCTACACAGATGTTGAGACACTGATATCCAACACAATGAACAAGATAACAATAAAAATAACAGTGCAGAAAGTAAATAACACAGTGATATGTTTACCCAGTTCGGTCTAACACACCTACTCTGGGGGCTACCAAGCCAGGGACGAAATCAATATACGATAGTATCAATTCACAGATCATCCAATAACCGAATAATCTGCTCACTTAATCACTACCCTTCCTATGACTTCTACCTAAGACTCACCTAGGTATGAGGCCCTCCTCAAATTCCTCTGTAACCACAACCCGTGATTGGTATCTTTCCACACAAGTAACAAACCGAAAGTCACACTTTCAAAACACACAATTCTCAATACTTCACAGCTTATGAGAATTGACACACAAGAAACTTAATGCTTAAAAGCTTATGAGTAACTGACAAAACTTACAACACAAACAAACCAGTCCTTATACTATTATCAGAATGATACCAGTTAGGCTCACAAAAATACACTCGAAAACCCTAACAAAACACAAGTAAGTTCCACACCTAAACTAGGTTTACATCAGTCAATATATAGCATTTAATCTGGACTGAATTTTGGGCTTCAAAAATGCAGCAATTAGACTGCTCACAAATCTGCAAAATAAACTCCAACAAAATAAGTCTTCAATCCAAAGTTTCCTATTATGTCTCCATAATTAGAAATAGCAGCAAATCCGAAAACCCAACAAATAACCACAATCCAAAAATGCTTTGGATGCCACATAGGATAACCAAATATTCACAGAATATTTGTAACAATTCACAGCAACAGAAACTGCTTTAAAAATGAATCCAAACGCGATGTCCTATGAGCAGGTATGGGACATCTTCATTCGACATGTTGAATGCAGCAAATTAGAACTTCATGTTTCAACTTCTTGCTGCTATAATAGTTTTAGCAAAATAAAATGCCAACATCAAAAGCACAAAAATAACAATCTCCCCCTTTGGCTTATTTTGGCTAAAACTACACACACAAAAAAACTTTCAAAGAAGCAGCAAGCAGCACACAAAAAAACATCCATATCAGACAGCAGCGAAATATCCAGCATCACACAGCAACCACAAAAAAATATCCAGCATAGCAGCACTCCCTTTCAGCTGCATACATTAAGCTACATACAACACACAGCACAGCAAACAACACATCAAAGCAGCATAGCAAAACTCCCCCTCAACTGCAGCAACATACCACATACTCCACAAACTCCCCCTAAACTACTGCAGTAGCACTAGCACACAAGCACTCCCCACACAAACATACTACTCCCCCTTTTTAGCCATAAATATGACAAAGGCAAGTAGACCAACCACCACATCACATGACCAAGTGTCATGCTCAAACTTTAGCATTTTCCCTCCATTCACACACTGTACTACCAGAACCTCCTTTATTCTTTCCACTCTGGCAGCCAGAACGAACATTGATTGCTATAGTTCTTCATGAATACAAACCCCAAGTCTGCTCCTCAGGTTTTCAAACTGAACTGCATCCAGAGCCTTGGTAAATATGTCAGCAAGCTGATTTTCTGTGCTCACATGCTCAAGAGTTATGACTTTGTCCTCCACAAGTTCTCTGATGAAGTGATGCCTGATATCAATGTGCTTAGTCCAGCTGTGTTGAATGGGATTTTTGGAAATATTAATAGCGCTCAGGTTGTCACAAAATAATGTCATGACATCTTGTGTGACATTATACTCAGATAACATCTGCTTCATCCATACCAGTTGAGCACAACTACTACCAGCTGCTATGTACTCAGCTTCAGCAGTAGAAAGGGATACAGAATTTTGCTTCTTACTAAACCATGAAATAATATTATTTCCCAAAAAGAAACATCCTCCAGAGGTACTCTTCCTATCATCAGCACTTCCAGCCCAATCAGCATCACAGTAACCCACTAAAATGGGACTTGAGTCATGGGAGTACAACAACCCATAATCACATGTACCACTCACATACTTAAGAATTCTCTTTACTTTATTGATGTGACTGACCTTGGGTTCTGCTTGGTATCTTGCACACACACCAACAGCAAATGTTATGTCTCGCCTACTTGCTGTAAGATATAGCAGACTACCAATCATACTTCTATACAAACTTTGTTCAACATTCACTCCCTTTTCATCTTTGGATAACTTCAAGTGAGTAGGAGCAGGAGTCCTCTTATGGTTGGCATTATCCAGTCCAAACTTCTTCACAATGTTCCTCGCATATTTGCTCTGACAAATAAAAATGGAATCTTCCATCTGCTTGACTTGTAATCCAAGGAAGTAGGTCAATTCACCTACCAAGCTCATCTCAAATTCAGATTGCATTTGGTTGACAAAATATTGGACCATTTCATCCGACATCCCACCAAACACAATATCATCTACGTAAATCTGAGCAATCATTAGTTTCCCATCCTTCTCCTTGACAAAAAGTGTTTTATCAACACCACCCTTCCTGTATCCATGGTTGACTAAGAACTCAATCAGCCTTTCATACCAAGCTCGTGGAGCTTGCTTCAACCCATACAAAGCCTTCTTCAGCTTGAAAACATGATCAGGAAAATTTGGATCGACAAACCCTTTAGGCTGCTCAACATAGACTTCCTCATTAAGATAGCCATTCAGAAAAGCACTATTGACATCCATTTGAAACAATCTGAATTTCAACAAACATGTCACTCCCAGCAGCAATCTGATGGATTCCAATCGAGCCACAGGTGCAAATGTTTCATCGAAGTCTACTCCTTCAATCTGTGTGTATCCTTGGGCAACTAATCTAGCTTTGTTCCTGGTAACAACTCCTTGTTCATCAGACTTATTCTTATAAACCCATTTTGTTCCAATCACATTTGTTCCTGCTGGTCTTGGAACCAGTTCCCAGACTTCATTCCTCTTGAATTGACAAAGTTGAACCAAAGAATGCATTTGACACAGTCTCCTTCGTTCTGGTTCTTACACCTTCATTCAGATCTCCAATAATCAATTCCTTAGGGTGATCCTTCTGATTCCTTATAGAGGGTCCCCTGTTAGCATCCTCTACCTCTTCATTCTCAGGTCTAGTGTTGGTTTCTTGAGCACTATCTTCTACGGACTCAATGTCTTGGGAGGCTTCATTGTTCATGGGCAGACATGCTCTAACATCATCTGGGACATCTTCGTCTTTGCCAGAGTCATCAACCACCACATTTATGGATTCCATCATCACCTTAGTTCTGGAATTAAATACCCTATATGCTTTACTGTTTGTAGAGTATCCCAAAAATATTCCTTCCTCACTCTTGGGATCCATCTTTCACCTCTGCTCACGATCCGCCAAGATATAGCACTTACTCCCAAACACATGGAAATACTTCACATTTGGCTTTCTACTTTTCCATAGCTCATAAAGAGTGACAGAAGTACCTGATCTGATAGTCACCCTATTGTGTATATAGCAAGCAGTATTCATGGCTTCAGCCCAAAAATGATATGGAAGCTTTTTGGCATGAATCATGACTCTTGCACACTCTTGTATAGTCCTGTTCTTGCGTTCCACCACACCATTCTGATGAGGAGTGATCGGTGATGAGAATTCATGAGTGATTCCCTTAGATAAGCAGAACTCTTCAAACCTGCTATTTTCGAATTCTTTCCCATGGTCACTTCTGATCCGAACAACACCACAATCCTTTTCCCATTGAATTCTTTGACACAACTCTTTAAAGGCTGCAAACACTTCAGACTTTTCTCTGATAAAACTTATCCAAGTGAATCTGGAGTAGTCATCTACGACAACATAGGCATACTTCTTCCCACCAAGACTTTCAACCTGCATAGGTCCCATTAAGTCCATGTGAAGAAGTTCTAGAACTCTAGAAGTTGTGGTAAGATGTTGAAGCCTCTTGTGTGACACCCTTGTTTGCTTCCCAACTTGACATTCACCACATATTTTATCCTCATCAATCTTCAGCTTGGGAATACCTCTAACAGCTTCACTTGACATAACTTTCTTCATCCCTTTCAGGTGTAAGTGACCCAATTTCTGATGCCACAGTTTGGTTTCATCTTCCTTTGACATCAAACAGGTAGACAGACTTTCAGGTTCTTGAGGATTCCACAGATAGCAGTTATCCTTAGACCTGGTTCCCTTCATAACAACTTCATCTTTCTCATTGGTTACTAGACATTCAGTTTGGTGAAATTTACTTTGAGACCCACATCACACAGTTGGCTTATACTGATTAAATTTGCGGTCAGCCCTTTGACAAATATAACACGATCCAGATTCGGTTGTCCTATGTAGTCCAGCTTTCCAACACCTTTTATTTCACCCTTTGATCCATCCCCAAAGATGACATAATTGGTGGAGTGAGGCTTGATATCTGACAAGAATTTCTTCACACCAGTCATGTGTCTTGAGCAATTTCTGTCAAAGTACCAATCTTCTCTTGCAGATGCTCTAAGAGAGGTATGTGCTATGAGACCAGCCATCATTTGTCTAGGAATCCATCTTCTCTTCACTTTACCCTAACTCTGTCCTTTATTTTGTTACTGAGCAATTTTGGGATAGCCGTGCAGCTTGTAGCAAAAGGACTTTAAGTGACCAATCTTTCCACAGTAATGGCATCTCCATGGTTTATACTTTGATCTACAAACTCTTTTCTGATGTTGAAACATGTGATTTGACATCCCCTCTTCTTGCTTTATTTTCTGAGGAACAAAATTCAATACAGGCTTCTTGTAAGTCTCTGCTTGATTGTTAAAACCAAGGCCTTGCACATTTCCAGCTTCTTTCCCAGTCTGAAGAATCTCATCCAGCTGCGTGGTACCATTGTTCAGCATTCTTATAGATTTGGTCATATTGTCAAGTTTTGACTTTTGCCATTCAACCTCCTCTTTCAGATCAGCAATGGTTGATAGATGTTCTTCCTTCTCAGCTTTTAGTTGAGCTATCAGAATCTTCTGTTCCAATATTATCTGACACCTTTATTCATTCTTGATACACAACTCTGAAAACCCTGTGAAGACTTCTTCCTTAGTGAGTTCTCCAACATAGGATTCTTTGTCAGAGTCAGACTCACAAGTAGTTTCTCCATCAGCCTTACAGATCCCAGTCAAAGTTGTCACCAATTTTGCTGATTCTTCTTCAAGATCACTCTCAGACTCTCCTTCTGACCAAGACACTGATAAGCCCTTCTTCTGCCTTTTGAGATACGTGGGACACTCAGTCTTTATGTACCCATATCCCTCACATTCAAAGCACTGAACTCCCTTCCCTTGATTTGAGTCTTCTTCAGTTCTGGATCTTCTGCCTCCATCCTGGTTCTTACTGATGTCGAGTGACTTGTTCTGAGCATTTGCTCTCGACTTCCAGTCAATCCTTTTCAACACTTTGTTAAATTTTTTTCCAAGCAATACCAGATCTTTAGACACCCCTTCATCTCTGACCAGGTCACCTTCATCTTCTGAGTCACCAGCATTTGACACAAAGGCTATGCTCTTCTTCTTTTCAGACTTTTCACTGATCCCTAATTCAAATGTTTGAAGAGATCCCACCAGTTCATCTACTTTCATCTTGTCTATATCCTGAGCTTCCTCTATAGCAGTTACTTTCATGTCAAATCTCTTCGGTAGAGATCTGTGGATTTTTCTGACCAATTTGTTGTCAGACATCTTTTCACCTAGGGCACTAGAGGCATTAGCTATCTCAATAATGTTCATATGAAAGTCATGAATGCTCTCATCCTCTTTCATCTTCAAACTCTCAAACTTGCTAGTGAGAAGCTGAAGTTTTGACATCTTCACCTTTGAAGTCCCTTCATGAGCAACCTTCAAGACCTCCCATGCCTCTTTAGCAATGGTGCAGTGTTCTATCAACCTGAAGATATTCTTATTGACACCATTAAACAATGCATTCATGGCTTTGGAATTTCCCACGGACCCTTTGTAATCTGCATCATCCCAGTCTTCCTCTTCCTTCACCACATCAGTAGGGGTACCTTTTTCATCTTTAACCTTTGGGGGCTCCCATCCTTTTATAACAGCTTTCCATGCTTGATCATCCATGAATTTGATGAATGCTATCATCCTTGGTTTCCAATAGTCATAGTTGGAACCATCAAGCAGAGGTGGTTTGTTCAGAAATCCTCCATCCTTGTCCATTGTACCAGAAAGTACCTTCCCTGAATCTCACCCAGAACCAAACAAGGGTGCAAGCTCTGATGCCAATTGAAATTCTGGCACAGATATCAGATGTCCTACACAAATGTTGAGACACTGATATCCAACACAATGAACAAGATAACAATAAAAATAACAGTGCAGAAAGTAAATAACACAGTGATATGTTTACCCAGTTCGGTCTAACACACCTACTCTGGGGGCTACCAAGCCAGGGACGAAATCAATATATGATAGTATCAATTCATAGATCATACAATAACCGAATAATCTGCTCACTTAATCACTACCCTTCCTATGACTTCTACCTAAGACTCACCTAGGTATGAGGCCCTCCTCAAATCCCTCTGCAACCACAACCCGTGATTGGTATCTTTCCACACAAGTAACAAACCGAAAGTCACACTTTCAAAACACACAATTCTCAATACTTCACAGCTTATGAGAATTGACACACAAGAAACTCAATGCTTAAAAGCTTATGAGTAACTGACAGAACTTACAACACAAACAAACCAGTCCTTATACTGTTATCAGAATGATACCAGTTAGGCTCACAAAAATACACTCGAAACCCTAACAAAACACAAGTTAGTTCCACACCTAAACTAGGCTTACATCAGTCAATATATAGCATTTAATCTGGACTGAATTTTGGGCTTCAAAAATGCAGCAATTAGACTGCTCACAAATCTGCAAAATAAACTCCAACAAAATAAGTCTTCAATCCAAAGTTTCCTATTATGTCTCCATAATTAGAAACAGCAGCAAATCCGAAAAACCAACAAATAACCACAATCCAAAAATGCTTTGGATGCCACATAGGATAACCAAATATTCACAGAATATTTGTAACAATTCACAGCAACAGAAACTGCTTTAAAAATGAATCCAAACGCGATGTCCTATGAGCAGGTATGGGACATCTTCATTCGACATGTTGAATGCAGCAAATTAGAACTTCATGTTTCAACTTCTTGCTGCTATAATAGTTTTAGCAAAATAAATGCCAACATCAAAAGCACAAAAATAACATTTAGGCTCTCAATTTGGGCCAACGCCCTGGAATATAGTTTAGATTACGACTTGATTAAGTTCTAAGCATGGCTTGACTTATGAAATAACTCCGTCAATTTAGTTTGCTTGTGGCTTGAAAATTCTTATAATAAATTGAACCAAAGTCTTACTACTTTAATCACTACTTGAAAATAATCTTGAAGCTAATTATGCCAAGTCTTGCTACAAGTGGATTCTTGAAACCAACCTTTATTTGAAACTTGGAAATGGATAAACTCACATCTTGGTTTTTTCATAATTTAGAAAGCTACGGTTTCATTTTGGAATAATTTGGCGAGCTCAATAATATCTAAGACAACTAGAATATTTGAATCATGGGTATCCATGTTTGCCTTAAGATAATTCTTACTTGAACACCACCCAAACTTGCACAAGAACCTCTTGAGATATGATTCGCTCTCAAGTTACAATTCCCCATTAACCTTGAAAACCAATACAAACTTGGATTGACAGCAAACATGGCCTAAAGATAAATCATCTTTTCCTTGAATTGAGAATGGTCATTCCTTAGCTTGTTTAACCATATAACCTCAGTGTCACACTTGGAATATGGTTAAAAATCATTCTGAGATATATGATCATAGCTTGAAACTTCAAGTTTTCTTAAGCCTGTTCTTTGAGGAAATGGATTATAATTATTGTACTTGATCAGCTTGAATCATCTTAGACCATATCCTAAAATTAACTTGAAACCAATTGACCGCAATTTGACTAATTGGTCATGAGTATGAGGAGACATCTTTCCTTTATCTTCACCACACTTGTAAGAGCCTCTAATTACAAAGAGTACAAATTAAATATCCATAGCCTAAACCATATAATGATCTTGAGAGAAGTCCATGAAGCAACAACATGCTTAGTATAAGGAAAATGAGAGGGTCGGACAAATTTGGGGTATGACAAATACACAACTGAGTTCTTGTATTTTTCTGAGCGCAATGAATTGGGAGAATCGGAGAGCCAGAAAATGGATATATACATTTGTGGCTTTAAGGGATCTTTGTAGGAGAAGATGAGTTTACACACTATATAGACCATGACTAAGGCATCCATTCTAGCTTTGAAGGTATAACTGATAGAGAAATCCCCTTAAAATCTCTCACCATTTAGGTATTCACCATAGAATATCTTTGAATCACCAGACGACAAGGAAAAGAGTGCAACAACCAGGGATTCCATCTCTGAGAATAAGGGAACTAGTAACCGTAGTGGTGTGCAACGGGGTAAAACACCAATCCAAAGGAAGAATAATCCATATGCTAAACCCACTAGAGACACATGTTATCGTTGTAATGGAAGATGTTACAAATTAAATGTTTGTCCAACAAGGAGAGTCATTGATGTTGCGGAAGAAAGGGAAGAGGAAGAGGAAAGAGAAGGACCTGCAGTTGAGAATGGTGAATATGTAGGGGTTGAGTTTGCAGAGAAAGAATATGATGACTGGGTAAATTAAATTTTATGTTTTAGATAATTTTACTAGATCCAAAGATGAATGGTAACACAAGAATTTGTTTAAAACACATTGTTTTATCAAGAATATGGTGTGCAATCTAATCGTGGATAGTGGCAACACAGAGGATCTGGTGTCGTAGAAATTAGTAGATTAGTGAAAGTTGTCGAAGGAACCCCATGATAAGCCACACACCTTTGTTTGGGTGAACAAAGGGTCCTAAGTTCTAGTAACACTAGCCTGCACATTTCTTATATATCCATTGGGAAATATTATAGAGAAAAGGTGCTTTGTGATGTTCTTGATATGTATGTTTATCATATTTTAATTGGTAGGCCATGGCAGTTTGATAATGATATCACTTATATAGGACGAGATAACGTGATGATGTTTACACAGGGCACAAATAAAATTTCTATAGCTTCTGTTTTGCACTTCTAGTTTCTTGGTGATGACGCAGAGTGAAAATGAGCTTGATGAGGCTGTTAAAGAAACTAAATTTTTCTGTCTAGTGGTGATTAAAGGGATGATGAGTGCTATAAAGGAGGAGACAATAATTCCAGAATAAGTGTTAGGGACTCTAGAGGATTTCAAGGAGTTAACCGCAGATGAACTATGAAACAATTTGCCTTTTATGCGCAATAAACATAGTAAAGTTAAAGTTTTCAATGAGGGAGACGATATGATGGTGTTTCTACGTAAGGAGATGCTTCTAGTTGGTACTTACAATAAAACACAACCTCACAAGTATGGCCCATTCAAAGTGACCCAAAAGATCAACGATAATGCTTATGTGGCAGCTCTCCCAGATTTCATGAATATATCGAATACCTTCAATGTTACTGACATTCATGCGTATCAAGTAGAGAGACACTTTATCAAGAAGATAACTCGGGGTCAAGTTCTTTAGAGGTGAAGGATACTGATGTAGGAAGGCCGACTGCGTGTATCAAAGAAGAAGTCACGCGTCGGAAAGGTTCAGCAGGATTTGGGTAAGTTTGGCGTCCGATGTCAGAATGATTCTTATTATACCTTTTCAGTTAGGGAATCAACTCACAAGTCCAACTCACAACTTTGTTGTGATCTATGGGCTTTTTAAGCCATCAGAGTTCGTCTCGGGCCCGAAAACAACATTTTAATAATTTCCACAATTTTAGCAATTTCTGTTTTATTTTCTAAAATTTTAGCAATTTCCGTTTTATTTCTGTTTTTAAATATTTTTAGCATTAGAGTTTCTTTTCAGTATTTAAACACTTTTGGGTGTGACCGTTAAAGTTATCTTTCATCATAATAAAATTCAATAATTTTCTCTTTCTGGTGAATTTTAGAATTTTATCTAATATGATTGGCGCTTGCAGACTTATTTTTTATTCTACGTTTAACACTTGCTAATCCTTCGTGATTTCGGTTACGTCATATATATACAGGGCCGACCCTAGGGGTAGGCCACCAAGGCTACTGCCTAGGGCCTCATTTTTTTATATCTATATAATTCTAATAGATTGCCTTTTTTAAATAAAAAAGTAACTTTTAAATTATTTTATATACTAATTAAATAATAACATCTATTAAGAACTTATAATAATTAGAGAAGGTATATTAAATAATTGATTAGTTTAAAAATTAATATTGTTTTATATTTTTTGAGGTTTTTTTTTTGTAAGTTTATAATAGTTTAACTGTGGAAAATAAATAGGGGATTTATTTTTGTATTGTTTAACCAGAATCAATATTTTTGAGGTTCTTTTTAGCCACGACTTAACCGTAAATTTTTTTGGACCCTGTATGATAGTCCGTTTTATACGCCTTCAAAGACGACTCTCTTAAAAGTCATATTTATAAATATAAGCTTTTAAGTTCTCTTACATAAAAGAATACTTAAAAGTTAAAAATTTTTAAAGAACATTGGTAATGTTTTTCCAGTTATGATTTTTTTAAACGATAAGAAGAGTGTTTCATTGTATTGATTTTATTATCAATTAAAAAGAAAATATAAAATAAAATTGATTAGAATAATTTAATGATTTTATATTTTAAAAAACTTAAAATTAAAATATTTTTATCATACTAAAATACTAAAATATTTAATTTGAAGTTTCGCCTCAGGCCTCAAAATATTGGTCCGACCCTGTGCGTGCGCGCGTGTGACAAATATGTTATCTCTATCTATTAATTCAATCAATATGATGGCTTGTTTTAGAGTAGGAAACAAAATTGACTCACTGTCGCGATGTAAAATTGTATTATGGCAATTAATCCTCCTTTAGTCATATAGATAAAAAGTTTTATGTGGGTAATGGCTATAATTATCTTTCTTTTTATTCAAATACCGTGAAAACAAATATTGATTGGAATAACACTTGGAAGTGGAAAAACCCTCATCAGATCTAAACTTTTACTTGAGTTATGCTTCATGAATGAATTTTGACTAACTCTCAGCGCAACAAGTGGAACCTAATTATATCTAAGCATTAAAACCGGTGTAGTGATAATGAAGAGGGCTTAATTCTTATGCTTCAAGATTGCTTTTATGCAACCCAAATATGGATTAGACTGATTCCTTATAATAAAATGAGTTAGTTTTTTCTCTTTATGTTTTAGGGATTGTATCTCTTAAAGTCTTAAAGGAAATACTACGAATTTGCACAAAGACCACTAAAGGTCGATATTTATCATCTCATGTTGGTATTTATGGATTTGGACAAATGACTCACTTTTTGAAGAAGGCTTTTAGTGACCTGGCAATCTGACAAAACAATCATGCATCTGGTAAAGGAGATCGAGTCTGGTAACCATGTGTAGAACAATGATAGGTTCTCATATCCAAAGAACAAACATGTTCAACGGTACCGCCCAGAGGCCAATTAGACCAAGCTCAATTATGATGATGAATGCAAGAAGTCCACTTCCACTGAAAGATGCATAAGCTTGTTTAGGGAATCCTCTGAAAATTAGGTGAGAGGACATGCAATAAAAATTGGTTTGTCTGTTGCTTTTCTACAAAAATATGAGCAATGTAACATGTGATTGAGCTAGCTTGACATGGTATAGTTACAAATCTGGTGGTCGTGACTGACCCAAAAGTTCTGAATTCTGATAGATATGGTAAACCAAGAAACTGAGGATGATAAAAGTTTTCTAACTTTAGTTCATCGAATAAGAGGGATGAATCAAAAGATTTGACACATTAAGTTCAACCATACTTAGCAGAAAAGAATTCGTGTGTAGATTGGATAGCCAATTATAGCTTATTTTAAAATACAATGAACTCCTCATTCTTCTGAATCTCGTATCGAATGATTTAAATGTCATTTTAGCTGACGATAATTCAAAGGGCCTCACTCCATAAACATGTTTGAATGTCTCGTTAGTTTTTTGTCTTTTTTCTTTGGGCCTTTAGGCCCTCTCTTATGAAAAAAATGTTGGCTTGTTTTTTTAATGTATTAGTGAAAAATACATTTTTTTTGTAAGCAAGTAAATCGATTAAATGAGTACTAGGGGTACTCAAACCCGATTACAAAAGAGGATAGAATCCAACAACAAGGAGAAATTAAGAATCAATTGAGACTTACACTAAAAAATGCAAGGGATCTTTGCAAAAATCATAAAAGTTACAATTGGGATAACTAATATCTCCTATAAGAGACCACCACCAAGCCGTAATCTTAACATTCCAGATAAGATCGGAAATGTTGCAAACTCCTTCGTTAAAAAGAATATCATTCCTCAAAGACCATATATTCCAACAAGAGGCTAACCATATGATTCCTTCCCTACCTACTTTCACTTTCTTGCTTTTAAAAAAAGCCAACCAACTAGAGAAAGAGTTATTAATATCAACAACGAAGCTTTGGAAATTAAAGCCAACCCAATTCGCAATATGGTGCCACAAAGATTTTGAAATTTCACAATTGAAGAAAAGACGGAGATGGCTTTCAATCACAGTACAGCAGAAAGGGCAAGAAAAAAGATCAAGAGAAGTAATACCTCTATACAAAAGGCAATCCTTCACAGGCAACCTTTTTAGCAGGAGTCTCCAACCAAAAGCTTTATTCCGGAAAGGAATAATGATCTTCCAAAGCTTATCGAAAGCCACGTCGTTGTCGGCTATGATCGAAGACTGATGGTAAATAGAACACATAATATTGTATCCAGATTTCGCCGAATAAACGACAATCTCGTCAGGTACCCAAACCGTACAGTCCTCAATATCTACCTTATGGACATAGTTCTGCAACAAATTACTGAGAATTTGCAGCCTGTCCCGAACGTCATTCACACGACTAACCAAAATTCCAAAATCACCCCAATTCCACCTATCATCAAACCAACTTCCCATCTCTGAAACCTTGTTGTTATTGGTTTTGCTGATGTGAAACAGATCCAGAAAAAGTTTAGTAATTCTGCCCTCCCCAGTCCAGTTTCCTGTCCAAAAATTAATAAGATTTCCTCTTCCTAACAACGAACGACAATGCGACAACAGAAGGTTTCCATCATGTCTTCTTTCAAGTTTAGACAGATCTTTCCACCAAACCGAATCATTCTTCGTACTACTGCGACCTGCATTGTAAGATGAGAGAGAAGCAGCACCATACCTAGCCAGAAGAACATCAATCTATAGAGATTTCCTTTGTTGGAGAAGATGCCATCTCCATTTGAATAATAAAGCAATGTTGAACTCTTCCACCCTTTTGAAACCAATACCTCCTTCATGAATTGGCAAGCATAATTTCTCTCATCCTACCCAATGAATTTTGTTCACTCCTTCTTTATCTCCCCAAAGGAATCCATTTTTTAATTTATTAATGGCCTTACAAATCTTCACAGGCTGCCTATAGAAACATAACAAGAATACATGTAAACTGCTCCAAACAGATCTCAGAAGATAATGATCTTCCCTTCCAACTGGTGAGATGATCATGAAGCTTGCATAATAAAAAGTTCCAAGAAGAAATACGTCTAGGGTTCAAACCGATCGGTATTCCGCGAAAATTGAACTGTTTTCCTTCCAACCTGCAAGATAAAAAGTTAGCTGCTGCATCTAAAAAGAATGGGTTCAAATTGAGCCCAATAATCGTGCTCTTCAAGTAGTTAACTCCTAGGTCAGAGATAGCTTCAAAGCCTCTAAGAACACAATTTAAAGCCCATATATGTTTCCATATACCATCACCGACAAGAAGCGTGTCGTCAGCAAATTGTAATATATCAACAACACAGTCATCTTTAAATCGAAAACCAGAAAAATCTCTATTAAGCATAGATCTCCTAACCAAACTCGATAAGCCTTCTGCATCAATAACAAATAAGAAAGGGGATAAAGGGTCTCCCTGACGAAGCCCCCTTCCAACCTTAAATTCCTTCGTAGGACTACCGTTCACTAAAATCGACATAAAACTAGTAAAGACTGTGGAGTCCATCCATTTTAACCATAGCTCCACGAAGCCCATTCTCCTCATCATGTATTTTAAATAACTCCAACTCACCTTATCTTACGCTTTTTCGAAGTCAACTTTAAAAAGCATATACTGTCTTTTCTCTTTTTCCGCAAATCCACTACTTCGTTCGCCACCATGACCCCTTCGAGTAAATGTCATCCCGGAACAAAGGCAGTTTGACAAGGGGATATGATTGAACCAAGAACCGCCTTTAATCTTGCTGCTAGTAACTTCGACAAAGCTTTATAAATACAACCCACGAGACATATAGGGCGATACTCGTCCAATCTCGATGGGGAATCATTCTTCGGAGTCAAAGTCAAAAACAAAGAATTGAAAGCCTTGGATAGAGTTGCCTTTTTATGAAAATCCTTGAAATAATTAAAAACATCATTTTTAATGATGTTCCAATAATTCTTCAGGAAAAAGAAATTGTACTCGTCTGGCCCCGGGATTTTCGTTCCACCACAACTCCAAAAGGATTCCTTAATCTCTTTTTCAGAAAATTCAACTTCCAAAAACTGGCTTTCGGTAGCAGAGATCCTGTTATAACAGATACCATCAGGTACCATCCTAAAAGGATCCAGTTCTTGAAAAGCCTCAGCATAATGCCTAAAAACTTCTTTTTTGACACCCTCCACCTCAACTACCTGCCCACTATCAGTTAAGATATGACCAAGATTATTACGGCGCCTTCGACATTTCAGTAAACCATGAAAATTTTTGTTATTTGAATCACCATCTCTGTCCCATTGGAGTCTTGATTTCTGCAGGAGCATGTTCTTCTTAAACTTCAAGTTCTTCCAAAAAGTACTTACAACATCACTTCTCTTTCTGACGACATCTTGAACTAGGTTCTCCTCACAAACTTCAAGCAACAGATAAGCCTCATTGATTTTGTTACATCCCTCTTCAATTTCTAAGTCGATCTTACCAAAAATATTTGTGTTCCATCTGCTAAGACTCACCTTTAATAACCTCAGTTTCTCTTTGAGCACAAAACCGCTCCTCCCTTCCACCCTTAAGTTTCTCCATTCTTTCTCAACAAAAGGGAGAAACTCCTTAGAATCGAACCAACAATCATTTGCATGAAACAGCTTGGTCCCCCAATCTGACTTGTCAATACTATCCAAATCTGACAATGGTCCGAAATATCCCTTTTGTTAATTAACTGATACAAAACTCCCCATAAATTGATCAATGAATTGGACAGAAGAAATCGATCTATTCGACTCATACATCTACCTTCACCACTGTACCAGCTACATTTATTGCCTTTACAAGGTATATCTATAAGCTCACAATCATAAATGAATTTAGAAAATTCCTGCATTTCCGTTCTCCTGCTATTTGATTCACTACCCTTCATTTCCCAACTAGAAACAGTGGAATTGAAGTCTCCCCCATGCACCATTCCCCATCTGAAAATTTCGATTTGAGGTCGATTAACTCCTTCCACATAATCCTTTTGAGAGCTAAAGAACAAGGAACATAAATGTTCACAATGTACACAAAAATATCATTTCTGCAAATCTTAATACCCAAGTAACCAACTCCTTTAAAACTGAAAAGAATCTCTGCTGCCCCTTATTTCCAAAGAGTGATTAAACCTCCCGAAAGACCGTTAGCATTGGATGTGGACCAACCCACTAACTCCTTGCTCCAAAAACTCCTCACAATTCTATCATCAACAGCTGACATCTTTGATTCTTGAATCAAGAAGATCTCAGCTTTCCCTTTTGAGATTATGTTGTTAATTCTCTTTCTTTTCGGGGCATTGCAGCTCCCTCTGATATTCAAAGATCCTATAATCATTTTCCTCTGCTTGTGTTCACCATCTCTCTTTGCTTCCTAACCTGATATCTTTTCTCCAATTCCTCAATCATATGTTGGTAATTTTTTCCCAAACCATTTGACTCAATACCCAATCTTGATAATGCTTTCCATACCTTACCACCAACATTAGAATCAATATTCTCCCAGTAACGATTATTGCAAACCACCAAATCAGACTCGGTTATAGACTCACAACAAATGACTGCTCCTGCAGAAAAACTCTCTCCCTCTCTAGAATACGCAGAATAGACAACTTTATCAGAATTCTTCGAACACACTGACTGAGAGAGTAACTGCGGGTCAGGCCCACCATGCTCAGAAATAGGGCCCATGTTTACACTAGCTCGCAATAATCTCTTTTTGGGCCTAATATTCTTTTCAGATACAGGCCCAACCACCTCGTAAATACTCCTGAACTTCTTATTAACCAAAACCGATTTTTTAGTCTCCACCTCATTACTCATCACAATCTTGGAATTGACAAAAGTGCATTTAACCCTTGTGTCAGTAGAATCAGAATCATCAGAAGAAACAAATGAATCTTGAGAATTCATTCCTGAGCCATTCTTTCGTGTCTTATACACTTTAGCCGCCCTATTGCTTCGTCAAATGTCCCTTCCACAGTGTCAACCCTTAACTTTTCAGAGTTAGAGGTCCCACAACCTTTAATTGCATTAATGATGTAGCTCTTGTCCCCCGGTCCAAGCACAGCATCAGGAACACCTTCAGCCAAAGAGTTTTTTGAGAGCTTTCCAAGTTCTAAGTTCTCTTCATCTTCCTCATCAGAAATAGCATAATCAGAACCAAACTAGTTCACTAGAACTGACGATGAAGCAGACGAATGAGAATCAACATTATGATTCATCACCAGCCTAAGAGGTCCGTAAGTATCTTCAGAGAGTTTTAACTTGTACAAGACTTCGTCAACCTTCACTAGAATGACTTTGTCGATGACCAAATCATAGGCAGTTCTAACCATCACTCTTGCAACATCCATATTCGTAGCTTTTAAAGTATTATCATCAAAACAAATGTAACTACCCACCAGGTTGCCAATCTTCACAAAGAAATCCAGGTTCCAAGCGTGGCAAGGAATCCCATGGATTCTGACCCACGTAACCCTCTCCTTGTCAACATCAGATTCCTTCCATTCCCTAATCTCAGAGAACCATTGGTTCCACCATAATTTCCCTTCATTAATCAGATTTGTAATTGTACCTTCCTCTGATACTTCTAAGAGGCACAAGTTTGCCTCCAAAGGTGTTACTTTGATAGAGAAAAATCCTTCGGTCTCAAAACATGTTTGAATGTTATAAGACATACCAGAGTTAATTACAACCCCAACAAACGACTTCTTCAATCTCCTAAGATCTTCGACGTTAGAAGCGTGATTCAGTACCTGACTTGGTTCTTCAACTTGCTCAGAATCCACAAAGTTATTCTTGACGACTTTGAGCAAAAGATCTGGACCCTACCTTGTTATCTTGCCATTGCTTCCTGTAAATCTGATTCCCTTTATTAAATAACTGATGTTTCTTCAAACCTTCACCTACTTTAGATTGCCGAGCCTCCATCCTACTCCTATCGAAACGAGGTAAATTTGCATGGATTTTTCTTCCGTCAATGATCATGTTGTCGAGTTTCACCGCTAATAACCTTAAGTCTTCTGATTCCTTGAATCTTGTGAACCCAAACCTCTTCCCCTTTTGATTCTCCTATTTTAAAATTTAGAATTTTAGTCCCTTTATTTTTTTTACTTTTGATTCCTTCATTTTTTTTATACTTTTGGTTTCCTTATTTTAAAATCCAAAATTAAAAAGGGGACTAAAATCCAAAACAAAACTTAAAATAAGGGACCAAAACTCAAACAAAAATGAAAATAAGGGGACTAAAATTTCGGATTTTAAAATAGGAGAACTAAAAATAAATAAAAAATGAGAATAAGGCATTAAAACTTATGGATTTTAAAATAAGGGGAACAAAACTAAAAAAAAATGAAAACCGTGGAATCAAAATTACAATTAAATCCATTATAAATTTTGTGTATTAATGACAAATTTTCATTTTTACAGGATCCTTAGAGCACTAGTTAGCAATTTTTGGACAATCAATTGTAAATGATTTAAGTTAAAATTGAAATGTTATTGATGCGTTGAGATTCAAATCATAACTTAATAGAGGTGATACACCATTAAATTTCTCAAATATTTTAAAAAATAATTTCATTTAAAAACCATTTTAAAATTTGTTTATAATACTATAGATTACAAATATATATTTTAATTTTATTTTATAATATAGATTATAAAATTGTTTGAATAAACAACTTATTTGTAGCATATAGCACAAATCCTTATTAAAATAAATGCTTAAATATATTTAAAATAAATGCTTAAATATCTTTGAAAATTTATAAAAATTATTAAAAAAAAAAATCATAAATTGTTATGATAAAGTCTTTCAAAAAGTGTTACAAAATATATAATACTTAATAAATCTAAATAAGTGAATCTAAACAAACCTTATATAATATAAATTTGTATGCTAAAACTAGAATTACAAACCCATACATTTTTGTATAAACATGTAGAATTTATTCAAAACATATACAAACATATCGTTTTTATAATGTTTTATTTTGATTAATTACTCCAATAAGTAATTTAGAAAAATCTTTTAAACAAATAACTAAACACTTGATTTTTTCTAACATTACATTTCAACTATATTTAAATCTTTTAGGTTTACTTTGCGAGTTTAAAAGGAAAAGAAATAAAAAAATTTAGACAAAGATATATAAGAAAGTAAATTCAAATAAGTTAATTTAAACAAATGTTATATAATATAAATTATAGATTACTTGTTTTGTAAAACTAGAATATACAACCCATATATTTTTATATAAGTAGATTTGGATGTTTACAAAGGACGGTATTTTATCTATGTCCTTTGCTTACTAATCTCTTTTACCTTCTTTTTTATTCAGATTTTTTTTTTCTCATTAGATTTTCGTCTCTTCTTAACATTTAAGAGTAGTTGGACACTTTCTAAAGTGATTTTTTTCTTTTGGCCACTCTTTCTCAATAAACTTTTCTCTTTGAGAGAATTTATTTTAGAGAAATGTGATTAGGTGATTTCTTAATACATCATCTAAGTTTCTTAAGCACCATGTGAAATTTTATTTTTGCTTCCAGATTCCGGATTTGCACATCCGGACGCACCAAATTTTTAAAAAACGCTGATATTTTCCGGATGTGCACATCCGGAAGAATTCCTGATTTGCAAATCCGAAAAAAATCAAAAGAATTCCATAAAATCATTTACTTCTAAATATAATTAAATCTAATCTAATTAAAATCCAATATAATTAAAATTAATATCATTTTTTCAATATAATTAAATCCAATATGATTAATTTTTTTCAATATAATTAATAGGATTAATATGGTATTTAATTCTAAATTATTTTTTTATATTGAAAAAATTAATTTAATTATATTGGATTTAAAATTATATGGTATTTACTTCTAAAATTGGATTTAATTATATTGGTATTTAAAATTATATGGTATTTACTTCTAAATTATATGGTATTTACTTCTAAATTATAATTAAAATTATATGGTATTTACTTCTAAAATTAATTTAATTATATTGGATTTAATTATATTGAAAAAATCATACTAATTTTAATCATATTAATTTTAATTATATTGGATTTAATTATATTGAAAAAATCATATTAAGTTTAATTATGTTGGATTTTAATTATATTGGATTTAATTATATTTAGAAGTAAATGATTTTATGAAATTCTTTTGATTTTTTCCGGATTTGCAAATCAGGAATTCTTCTGGATGTGCACATCCGGAACATATCAGCGTTTTTTAAAAATTTGGTGCGTCCGGATGTGCAAATCCGGAATCTGGGGGCAAAAATGAAATTTCACATGATGCTTAAGAAACTTGGATTATGTATTAAGAAATATTCTGTGATTATTGACCCTGCCATTACTACTTGTTTTATTTGTGGTGATTTGGTCGAGTCAACTTCTAACTTATTTGTTATTTGTGACTTAGTTAGTAGTGTTTGATATATGATTTTCAATCAATTGAGTTTGTAGATACTCCTTCTTAAAGATTTTAGTCTTCTCTTTGAGATTTTACTCCTTTTTACTTGTTTTTCGCATGTTCAAATTGTATTCTATTTAGACTTTTTATCATTTATTATTAATATTATTTTTTCTTAGAAAAAAAAAAGAAAAAAAAAATATTCCTTATTTTTGAGGACGGTGCAGACAAGTTGGAGACGGAGAAAATAACGATAATGGATTTTATATTAACAATGCCTATAAATATATTTCGTCTTCTCCAATTGTTGTTAATACGGAATTTATAAAAAATTAATACAATACAATTACAAAAGACACATGATTTTTCTAACATTATAGGAATTAAATGCATGGTCTTGCAACAAACACTAACAACACTTATGGTTGAAAATTGATTGCATTCAAATCACGTGAGATATATAAGGCATTGGGCCAAACTTACAAAGCCATTCATGTTAATTCTTAGTTTTAAAAACTATATGAAAATTCAATGATTAATGACTCTTTGTTTTATTATATTATTACCACAATATGCAAAGGGTTGGTTGGGAGGAACATCTCCCGTGATGCAAAGGAGTAGAAAACAGTAAGCACAATGCAACAATTAATGAACACATGAGATTGATCCAAAAAAAGAAAACATGACATTACATGTGATTAAGTTTCAGCACTTCAGCCATACTCTCTCTTTTCATTCACTGTCTGTGGGTCTCTTGAAAACCAAACCTAGCAATATATCTGCTGTCTTTATTTGTTTTTTCATTTTATATTTTAATAATTAGTAAATATATTCATCTTTTTTGTAATATTCTATCAAAATTGATGATATGTTTCAAATGAGTTCAATTGATTACAACAATTCATTCTTATGAGAGGGGCTATGTTTCCTCTTTTAAATATCTCCCACCTTTTCTCTTAAGATCTATATGATTATCCCAGTGCATTGTGAAACCACAACTTTCGTTTCACTGGCCTTTGCCAAGTAAACCTTGAACTCAACTTTCCTTGTTATATATTGAAACATTTTAAAATGGATGTTAGGCAGAACCACTTTAGGGAAGTTTCTGCTGCGGTAGTTATGGTTCTTCGGTAACCAAAAAGGATATTTAAAAAAAAGTTTGAACTCCAACATTCAATTTAGTATATGAATGAGGTGAAACTCTGCAAGTATGAGTGAAAAGAGACTTATGTGTGACTCAGGGTCACACAAATATAGAAGAGACAATTATAAATATCCCGATTTATTTGATATGGAATGTTGTGCGTTGTAAGTATGAGAAGCAATCTAGTGTGCATATGTATGTGTGCGCGCGTGCGTGTGTGTGTGTAGAAGAGACATTTATAAATATCCCCGATTTATTAGATATGGAATGAGGAGATTTGTTAATGTTTGTGTGTTGTAAGTGTTAGACGAGGGCACTGATCTAGAAGGGGGGTTGAATAGATCACTTATTTTTAATAATTCGCGCTTCAAAAAATTGTTCTAATAGGCGCAAGCGGCCTCGGATCAAAACTCGTCTATCCGAACCTTTATTGGAAAGATCGGATATACGAAACCGAATAGAATGATCTTGATGAGAGAGTAGAATCAATAAGATTCCCAATCAAATATTCAAATAAAAGCCACTTAAGGTGAACTAGTTTTTAATGCTTAATTGAGGATAAAATTTGAATTGAAAATTTATCAAACAGTTTATATGTTATCAATATATCAATCACTTGGCGTGGGAAGCACACCAAGTCAAATTTCCTTTAAATTTGTAGTGCAGAATTTGTCTCACTTGCAATCAAAGTGATTGCAATGGTATTACACAACAGTTTAAAACACTGCAAATCAATCGAAATATTGCTAACAATTGATTTCACACAAACTTCAACAATATAAAAGGAAAGAGATAGAGATATATATATATATATATATATATATATATATATATATATATATATATATATATATATATATAGAGAGAGAGAGAGAGAGAGAGAAAGAGAGAGAGAGAGAGAGACACCCAATTTGTTTAGGCAGTTCCCCTTTTGCCCTCGCATAGGGTACGTCTGCCCTCAATTCTAAAATAGAATTGAGATATGTATAAAATCTGTGTGCAATATTCAGTACAAGAGAAGTCATATCAAACCAACAATATAACCCAATTGTTGAGGTTGAATCTAACCACTTCTCTCCTCTTGATTCCAGCTAAATCAAGTGCATCAAACACTTCGAACAAACATCCGGTTACCGCTACTCACTTGAACGAACCTTCCGTTCTTCAAGTCTTTCACTCGGCTATTTCGATCGCAATATGCTTGACCCCAAATCTTTCAAAACGATCCTCTGATTACCGTTACTCCCTTGAGTGAACCCATCGTTCTTCAAGGCTTTCAGTTGGTTGAATCTGTGATGCGAAGACTTGTGCAAAAACCTCCAAATCTATCAAGATCTTGGAGGACAAAACCACAATGGTTTTATCAAAGAAAATTCCACTGAATCTCTACCGAAACTTGATTTACAAATCCTACGTTTGGACGTTATCACTCATGACTAAGTACAATTAATAAAGATGATTATGTGTGATTATTGATGAATACAATTGTGAGAGTGAAGATGAAGATCAAGACAATGTTTCTTTCAATTTTCTTCTTGTTTTCAAAGTGATTCATATGAGTGTGTGTATGTGTGTGTGTGTGTGTGTGTATATATATATATATATGAGTAAAGAAAACTGAGTTTGGGAACACAAAGACACAGAAAAATGGGTAAACACGCGCGAGAGGTCGACCTCTAGCATATATGAGTCGACTTGTACAAGGCAGTGACCCAAACTGCATAAAAAATTGGCCCATGCGTCGACCTACAGACATTTATGCGTCAACGCATGCAAGGCAGAAAATTTTGAAATAACTTCCCTACAGTATGAGTGGACCTGTAGGAGCTCATGCGTTGACCCATGGTAGGCGCATGCAAGGCAGAGAGTTTCAAAACCTTTTCCCTTCAATGTGAGTCGACCTATGACCTTTATGAGTCGACCTATGGCTCTAAAAATAACCCAAAAACCCATTTTTGACATTGTGTATGATCCTATATGTCTAAATACACGTATACGGATCTTTATGCACGTTTGCAAGAGATGAATGCATGGCTTAGACAAGGTGATACCGTCCAAAATACACAAGTACTTAATATCCTAGTTTTGACATCATTAAAACATAGTAAAAAGGAACCTTACCCTCACATACTCCCCCTTTTTTATGATGGAAAAACCTTGCAAAACCTTCCCAAAATATTGAGTACTTGAAGGACATTCTCCCCCTGACTATATCCACTTCCATAGAATTCTGAACTTTGTGAACTCGCTTTTGCATTCTCCCCCTTTGACAACATCAAAAAGAGTAAAGCAGCCAGTCATTTGAAAACATGACATTCACATAACAACACAAACATATGTTATTGCAACAGATACAACATTAACAATCATCCACATATAATGGTGTAAATGGAAACAATAAAGATAAATAACTCAATAATCATAGAGCAATGGTGAGGAAATGCATTACACGATACACATAGTTTAGCAAAAGTCTTGAGAAAAACAAAACAAAACAAAATGCGAAATGAGATGCAAGACAACAATACAACTCAATTAGTTATGATCTTCGACCCCGATAAGGTTGACCTCTCCCTCGGAATGTTTGATCTTGATTTGCTCCTTGAGCGTCCAGACATTCATACATATCAAGGACACTCCGGTTTAGAGTGTTGATGCTCAATGAGAGTGCACAATGTTGATTTGCCGAGGTTTCGACAATTTGATTGAACCGACCCAAGACCCTTGATGCAAAGAGATCAAAGTTTTCATTCTGAGCACGAATTTTCCACTACACTACTTCATAGCATTGTTCTTGAAGAGCTGCAAAGTTTTGGTTCTCAAGTTGCATACTTCGGAGCATTTCAAGAATGGCAGAATTGTCTGTTGGAGGATTATTTGGAGAAGGAGGCACATATAAGGTTCCTTGCTCAGACCAAGCATTTTGACGCCATGCACCCCATCCTTGGTTATCGTTAGTGTCCTGAACCAGAGAGTCACCTAAACAAGCATGTACCCCAACCTCGATTTCCATGGGATGAGTTTCCTCATCTTCATCTGACTCTTCCTCTTCATTTGAGTTACGGAAGTGTCGACTTGAACCCCTAGGCTTGAGCAGATAAGTTTTCAGTTACTTGTCCCAAATATATCCCATAAGAGTCATAGTCTTTTGACTAAACTCTTGGTCAGCATTAAGAGAGATGTAAGGGATTCCAGGCACAGAAATTCTGGCATGATCTAATATGGTTTGGATCAACGATCTATAGAATAATGATGAACCTCTGCCGCTTTCTTTCAACACATAAAAGAAACTTGCAAAATAGTAAGGCCAGTTTACCTTAATCTTGTTCTTGAGGAGATAAACCAAATGAACTTCAACTTGATCAAACCTTGAGTAACCACCTTTCTTAGGACGTAAAATGTGGGAGACAATCCACTGTAGAATGCAATCCTCCGGTTTCAAAAGACCAGTTGTGACAGACTTAGGGAAGTTATCACCCATGACTACTTCTGCAGGATAAGGATCCTTAAGCATGAAGTTCAACCCAGTCTTGAAATCATACTGCGGAGCCAACTCGTTATAAGTTATATGAAGGTCTTGAGAAAGGAGAGGACACATGTCAAAAGAATCTCGCCACACAGAGCTACCAACATTATAGCTTTTGCCCCCCATCTTGAAAGGAAACTCATACCCGATAAATTTATCCATCAAACCAGCATAAAATATTCTAACCATATCTTCATTATAGTTTGTACTACATTCCAAAAAAGCATTTATCTTTTGATGGTTCATAACATCTACAATTTTAGGGATATTCATCATGTCTGCTACCTTAGGGTAATACACATGTTTCTTAACAATAGACATTTTTCTAAAATCTTTCTCATACACTTCAGCAAGTTCAGGAGAAATTAACGATAAAACAGTTACCAGAGTTTGAGAGGATGTTGCCCTACCGGACCTTTTTCCCATTACTTTTGAAGTAGCCATTTGGGAAAACCTCATTTGTTGATGATGATACTCAGTTGCAGCCGTAGAAGTGAGTGTAGAAAAGGTAAATTCTTCACCAATTCAGGTTTGAAACCCTAATTTTTGAAGAATCTTTGAAGGGGGTTTCTAGGGTTTAGAAGGGTTAAGAGAGTTGAGGAACATGCAAGAGAGACACAAATGAAAAATGCAAGACAAAACACAAGCATGAAAGTATTTAAAAAAATACAGAAAACACGAGCAATGCGTCGACCTCCAGATGCGATGCGTCGACGCATAAGTATAAATTTTTCAAAATTTTAAAGTTCCAGTATGAGTCGATGCAAGGGGGACCCTCAGGTCGACGCATGACAGACAATGGCTTTCAGACTTGAATTTTGATGATCATAAGTCGACCTATAGACTAGACAGGTCGACGCATGCTGTTAAAAAGAAAAAAACAGAAAAATGATATGAATGATGCATAGAAAGAAAAATAACAAGCCTATACCATTTCAAACATCAATATGGAAGAAGGTTGAAAATTACAACTATCATTTAAGCATCAAAATTACATGCCACACATAATAGATAACATTTATTTAGCCAAGATAAAGAGTAAAAGCAATTAGATAGGAAAGATATTACCTCCAATGGTGATGAAAGAAGAATGCACTCACATAGCTTAAACTTTCAAACATAGTTAATCAATATATAAACATGTATAGATAGAGAGAATGCAACAATTCATTAGACATGAACCGAGATATCGAGAACACCAAGTTCCCTACGAATGTTAAAGAAAGGTACAGTCGCGAGAGGTTTGGTAAAAATATCGGCAAGTTGATTTTTACTATCAACATGCTCGAATACGACATCTCCTTTTTCAACATGATCCCTAAGGAAGTGGTGATGAATCTCAATGTGTTTGGTGCAATAATGTAGCACTGGATTCTTGGTTAGATTGTTGGCATTCGTGTTATCACAAAGAATAGGAATACGATGAAGTTTAACATTAAAATCGAGTAGTTGTTGTTTAAGCCACAAAATTTGGGCACAACAACTACCGGCTGCGACGTGTTCCACCTCGGCAATTGACAAAACAACAAAAACTTGCTTTTTGCTATGCCAACTTACTAAGGAGTTTGAAATAAAATGACAAGAGCCACTAGTGCTCTTCCTATCCGATTTGCAACCGAAAAAACCAGAATTGGAATAACCAACCAAATTACAATTACTTCCCTTGAAAAACCAAAGCCCAAACTTGGATGTACCACAAAGGTATCTAAGTATACGCTTTACTGCTTTCAAGTGTGATTCCTTGCGACATGATTGATATTTAGCACACATGCACTCACTAAATAATATATTCGGTCGAGATGCAGTGAGATATAGAAGAGAACGTATCATACCTTTATACTTCTTCACGTCAACGACCTTACCATTTTCATCTCGATCTAAATTTACATTTGTGGGCATTGGAGTGTCAATAGATTTTGCGTTTGCCATATCAAAGCTCTTGAGTAGATCATGGAAATACTTTGTTTGGCTCACAAAAGTTCCTTCCTCAAGTTGTTTGATTTGAAGTCCAAGAAAGTAGGTCAGCTCCCCCATCATACTCATATCAAACTCACCTTGCATTAGCTTTGAAAATTCCTTGACCAAGTGCATATTAGTAGATCCAAAAATAATGTCATCTGCATAAACTTGGACTAGAATAGAGCGATTTCCTTGGCGCTTAATAAAAAGTTTAGTATCAACCTTCCCTCTTGAGTATCCTTGATCGAGTAAAAATTTACTAAGCCGCTCATACCAAGCCCTAGGGGCTTGCTTGAGACCATACAAAGCACGTTTAAGTTTATAAGCGTAATTTGGATACTCGTGACTTTCAAAACCGGGAGGCTGAGATACATAAACTTCTTCATTAAAATATCCGTTTAAGAAAGCACTTTTCACATCCATTTGATATAGTTTGAAATATTTAGAACAAGCATAGGCTAGCAAAAGGCGTATAGCCTCAAGGCAATCAACCGGAGCATAAATCTCCTCATAGTCAATTCACTCCTCTTGGTTATAACCTTGAGCCACTATCCGGGCTTTATTACGAGTTATTACTCCGTTTTCGTCTAGTTTGTTCCTAAATACCCATTTTGTACCAATTACTTGATGGCTTCGTGGAGGGGGGACAAGGTCTCATACCTCATTTCTCTTGAATTGATTTAATTCCTCTTGCATTGCCAAAAATAAATGTTCATCAAGTAAGGCATCTTTGGAGTTTTTAGGCTCAATTTGAGAGACGAAAGCAAAGTGATAACAAAAGTTACTTATCTTAGACCGTGTAGTTACTCCTTTTGTGATATCTCCGAGAATATTGTCGATTAGATGATCCTTAAAGGATCTCCATTCCAAAGAAATGTCATCTTTGCTAATTTGATGATCCTCCTCAATATTTTCAGAGTTGTGATCTTCCTCCTCCTCAACTTTCACTGATTCGGGTTGATCAATCTCTTCTTCAGAGTCTTTGAGTATGTCTTGCGAAGAAACACCTGCACCATGAAAAGAAATACCTTTCTCAATAATTTTCAGACAAGATTTATCAAAAGTAACATGCACAGATTTCTCATACCCCAAATTTTGACCACTAAGATTCCCCATCATTGTGCAAATCATCATCACAATATGGATGAACCATCATTAGTCTCCCCAAAGATAGGTGAGCATCCACTACAATCAAACTTAGGGTTTCAAGCCCTCTCAGAGCTCTTAGACAAAGAATCAATCAAGGAATGACATGATATTCAACTTGCCTAAACCTCTCAAACATCCACAATGGATCAAGAGAACTCCCACATCAAGGATCAAGCACAAAGTTGCAACATTCCAAGTGGATTAAGCCTCAAGATCGCCAGTGTCACCAAATTAGGTTTTGGTCGACTGGGGCCTCCAGATGGAAATTTTCCTCTGGGCATGAGCCAAAGGCTTTAAAGCACAACCTAAGATGCTCCAAGGGACATCATGAACCCAATCATCAAGTCAATTTTGCCTCAGGGGTTGCATTCATAAAAAATTAGGAATTAGGGTTTCTTGACCTAATTCACCCCTAAGTTGACTTTTGGGACAAAACACGAGCCAAGACCTCAAAAGAGGATTTTAGGGTCTCTAACACACTACATTGATCCATTTGCAATAATGGATTGATCCTAGAAGCTTGATCAACAAGTTTCAAATTCATCAGAACCACAATTAGGGTTTCGCGGGAAAAGTCAATTGTGCCTTTGACTTTTGACCCAGGCATGCTCCCAAACCTTGGGAAATTATTCAATACACCCTATAACACCTATGAAATCAATCCATCAAGTTTGATTTAGGTCAAGGACTTGATTTCATAGAGGATCGCACAGTTTGGAGTTCATCTGACAAAAAGTCAATTGTGCACAAAAGTCAACTTTGACTTTTTGAGATTTTTCACAATTATGGTTCTTTGACCCAAAAATGATGTTAATATGTGATTGGGATCATCATTCATCAAGAAAAATCAAGAAAAGTGGGATAACTTGTAAAAGGGGTAACCATAAAAAACTTAGAAATTTTCTAAGTTATGGAACAAAGTGGCTAGGGTACCAACTTCCAAGGATCATAACTTGAGATCCAAGCAACCATTTGGGCTGATCCAAAGATGGATTTGTAGCTCTCATGGCATAATTTAAAAGTTTCAACTACACCTCATTACAATTCATCTTAGATTTTGAGTTATGGTTGGATCAAAATGGCTGAAAACATGAAATGCCACTTTTTCCAACACTTAGTGAAATTTTCACTAAGTCAGAATATGTCTTGTTTTTTTCCAAAAGTAGGGGGATTTTTCACTTGGATCCAAAAATTATCAAGACAAACTATGATCACACATGTTTTGTATCATATAAGAGCTTTCCAAAATGGCCAAGAACTCCATGAAACTCCACTTAAGCCAGGAGATATGACAATGACAATGTACCTTGCTACAAACTGTCATGGCAAGACAGATTTGTGCATTTTGCTTGATTTGAGCAAATTTTGCAAATGACAAATAAGTTTATCCATCTGAACACCTCAGGGGGGAGACCAAGGAGGGACAAACACTGATCCATCAGCCTCCCAAGTCCTTGGAACCAAAAGTAGCATGCTAAACCTAGAAATGCCTAAAAGATGGACAAGACTCCAATTTTGGTTTGGAGCATTTAATGGATGCACCAAGGTGGCACGGACTGAGCCCTTTCCAACTGAATTCAGTCAAGACTTAATCAAGAACTAGGGAACCAGCGGCATGTGCTCTAATCTCTAGTCAATGGCTAGAGGAGACTTGGATTCCTATTGATCAACATTTGCCAAACTTCTGCAGCAGTTGCCATTCACTATTGCATGCAAAACAAACTTGCTCTACTATAAATAGAGCTCATTTGTGCTCAGTTTGAGTACACCAAAGCCATCAAACAGATGCTTTCCTCAAAATCACCTTCTCACTTCCAAATTTGCCTTCCAAAGCAAGTCACTATCGGGTTTTGAGTTTGAGAGCTATTCCAACCAAACCAATCACACACACACACACACACACACCTCATAAACATCATATAGAAGTGATCCAAACACTCACATAACATCTGTAACACCAAAATCACAAAATCACTTGCCAACTGCTCAAGTTCTTGACAGAGGTGCAGTTGAGGTACCATTTCAAGTTTCAGCTTGTTTCAAACCACTCCAAGCATTCAGACACATCACTTGGCACCTAAGGAAGCTGTGCAAATCATTGGAACCAGCTTGCAACACCTCTAACACAAAACACGATCACCAGCTGCAAGAGGTAAGCATGAACTCTTCTAACTCTATGATCCATGCATATTTTGCTGCATAATAATTTGGCCATATGTTCATAATCATGCATAGAGTGTTTATCCTCAATCAATTGCTTTGTTTGAATCGTGTATGGAATTTCTGAGCCTTCATGCAAATTTTAGGGTTCTTGAGGTTTCTCTTTGATTTCTTATTCCATGCTTAAAATAAATGAAATTAAAGACCATAGACATGAACGAGAGGTGAAAACGAGCAGATTGATATGTATATTGCATGATATCATCGAGTATTCCGTGAGATTGGATAGAAAATGCAAATCTGCAGAAACAGAGGGTGGCGCGTGTTCTTGCCATGTTCTTGGCGCCTTTTTTGAAAATTCAAATATTTGAATTTTGTGATTTTATTTAATTGATTCAAAAATTAATTTCTCTCTGGTTTTTAATGATTTTGAGTTGATTCTTTTTTTAATAATTCACAAACCAAAAATATTAATTATTTCATATACTTGATATTTTTACAAAGAATTAATATTTTATTTGTTTTTCAACATTTAAAATGTTTTTTCTCCCTTGATTTTCCAAACTTAATTGATTTCCAATCATTTTGTGGATATAAACATGATTTTTCAAACATTAATCCAAGATCACAACTTGTTTTTCATACATGTTTGATAATTTTGATCATTTTAATTAAGTTTTTATTTAATTAAAATATATTTTAAAATTAATTTAGGGTTTTGATCTTAATCACCCTAAACAAATCATTTTCAAACACTTTGGGCATCTAATAGAGTGTAAGTCCCAATTCTTTTGTAAATAAACCAATTGTGGACCTCACTTATTGTATAAGTCCCTCTGAACAATTTCAAGTGAACGGCGTGATCGTCGCCTTCTCAACAAAAACAACTGGGCCTACCCTCATGTTGTAAGCCCCATTTCTTTTCTTTTCAAACTCTTTGGGCCTCTAATAGAGTGTAAGACCCAATCCTTCTTTGAAACCAAAATAGTTTGGGCCTCAGTGTATTGTATAAGTCCCGATACCGTCAAAAAGTTCGGCACGATCATCGCCTTTTTAACAAAATTCATCTGGTCCTCTCCTTGAGCTGTAAGCCCCACCACTTGTACAAAAATAAATTACTGGGCGTCTAATAGAGTGTAAGACCCAATCCCCTTTTAACCAAAACCTTTTTGGGCCTCAGACATTGTATAAGTCCCTCTGCGTTAAAAGAAAAATCTCGGCGCAATCGCCAGTTCAAAAACAAATCATCTGGGCCTACTCTCGTGTTATAAGCCCTATTTATTTTCTTTAAACTTTTTGGGACTCTAATAGAGTGTAAGACCCATCCCCTTGTACATAAAAACTGTTTGGGCCTCACATATTGTATGAGTCCCTCTGTACAGTTTTTAAGGCAACGGTGCGATCATCGTTAAAACTTGGGCCTCTCCTCGAGCTGTAAGCCCCAACAATCTTTTCAAAGCACTTTCTCCTTTGATTTTGAATTCAAATATCTGTTGTTATCAAAACTTTCTTTGTTGAACAACTAACAAAACAGCATGGAAGCTCTACAACGGGTAAGTGTTTATCCGCTTTCATTTACCGCTTTCATATGTATATAACTGTATTGTGGGGCTGCTTCACTGTAAGTCTTTTTTCACGTCCTTTTATATACTCGTCACATATCCACTGTGTAATACTAGTATAGTTATTTAGAGTTTTTCCCGGCAACTACGTCTAGCACTAGGTAAAGCCTTGTTGGTCACTCTTAAATACAAACAAAACTAGATCCGCCGTAGGATTCCAGATACAGTCTTCCCTTCTCTAGGGGTTAAACAATATGGAACAAAGAGAAAGGCAGTATTCTTGGTGAACCTTTTCTCAGACTGTCACTCTTAGAAATTGTCAAAGAAACTCTAACTCCCCAAAGATGATCTTTTCTCCGTGAATGGCATCTCTTGAGTTTCTTCCAAATTCTCGGACTTTCTTGGAATGATCTCTTCTCTGTGAATTGCATTTCTTGAACTTCTCTTGGTTTGGGGACCCACAGGATTCCTAAAAGCATCCCCGCCTCCTCTTGGGCTTTGTACAAGGACCCTTCGGCTTCTTAAAAGTTCTCATGCCTTCTCTTGGGCTTAATACAAGGACCCTGACGACCTCTTAAAGGTATAAGACAGAACTTAGTCATCTTTTGCTAGAGCAGTCTTTCCAGCATCAAAACTCCGGCCGTTGTAGGGTTGATACTCATCCCTTAATACCCGTGCCTCCTCTTGGGCATTGTACAATAGATAAAACTCTAGACTTGGACAGTCTAAGACCCTTGAGTCTCAAAGACATTATCAAGTTCCTTTCAAACATAGGAAGAAACCCCGATCTCTCTCATGAGAGTTCCCCACACTTGGACCCACTTCAGGATCTCCAGAATCCACAACGGCAAGGCAGCCTCTTCTTGCGCTTTGTACAAATGACTCTCCCTAGTGAAGCTAACCTTTTCAGACTCTCTTGTTGAGTCAACATTTTTTAACCTCCGTCTTGGGCTTTGTACAAGACATATAAAACACTCTCTTGTTGAGTATAAAAGACTCTCTTGTTGAGTCAATCCCTTTTTAGCCTCCGTCTTGGGCTTTGTACAAGACATATAAAACACTCTCTTGTTGAGTATAAAAGGCTCTCTTGTTGAGTCAATCCCTTTTTAGCCTCCGTCTTGGGCTTTGTACAAGACATATAAAACACTCTCTCCTATTGAGTATAAAAGACTCTCTTGTTGAGTCAAATCCTTTTTAGCCTCAATCTCGGGCTTCGCACGAGACAACAAGACACTCTCTTGTTGAGTATAAAAGACTCTCTTGTTAAGTCAACCACTTTTAGCCTCCATCTCGGGCTTCGTACGAGACAGAAAAACACTCTCTTGTTGAGTATAAAAGACTCTCTTGTTGAGTCAACCACTTTTAGCCTCCGTCTTGGGCTTTGTACAAGACATATAAAACACTCTCTTGTTGAGTATAAAAGACTCTCTTGTTGAGTTAATCTCCTTTCAGCCTCAATCTCGGGCTTCATACGAGACAGCAAATCACTCTCTTGTTAAGTATAAAAGACTTTCTCGTTGAGTCAAACAACCTTCAGACTCTCTTGGTGATTCAATCACCTGTTCAAGACTCTCTTGTTGAGTCAATTCTTTTAGCCTCCATCTTGGGATTTGTACAAGACACATACAAGCACTCTCTTGTTGAGTCAAACCCTTTCAGCCTCCATCTTGGGCTTTATACAAGATACATTCTCCCCAACGGAGTCAAAATCCCTTTTAGCCTCAATCTTGGGCTTTGTACAAGACAGAAAGAACATTTTCCCCGGAAAAGTCAAACTTTCCACCTCCTCTTAGGCTTTGTATAAGGAAACCCTGGTTGAGTCAATCAACCTTTTAGCATCAAAGTTGTGCCTCGCTCACAGCATACAAACATTAACAACTCCTCTTTAGAGATGACAAATTCTCTCTCAGTCAAAACCCTTTAGCTTCACATCTTGGGATTTGAACAAGATACAAACCACCTCTAGCTTCATGTCTTGGGCTTTGAACAAGACACCAAAACACCTCTTTCCTCCCATAGAATAGGAGGAACTACGATTGCTCTGATTTCCCTGTTTCATTAAACGGGAATACGTAGGCATAAGATTGCAAAATCTTAGCGAGCATACCAATCAAAAAACCCAAAATCCCGTACCTTCACACATCAATCGAAAAGCATCAGACCTAACATCTTACCAATAGCCTAGACACTGCTTTTAAGTGAATAACCCTAAAGAAGAACCCCCTATTTTAATAGCATCTGTAAACCAACAGTTTTGACTGTTCAACCTCAGTTTGCAAGCAGGGTTAATTGGAAACATCTATTTCCCTTCCTTAATCAGTTCAACAGGATAAAAAAATGAATCGAACTGTAGTTCCAAAGCGATAGTGATTCGAAACCAAAAAAATCGCGCTACAGAAAAGTGGCGACCACAGTGGGAGGCATTCTTTCTAGCCTCTATTAGGGTGAGAGATTTAAATTCAATAAAATGTCACAGAAATGGCGACTCTGCTGGGGAGTCATTGTCTGTATAGGATCATAAGACTAGAGGTCTAGGATGAGTAAGACAAATATATATACTGCTTTTCCTAATTGATATATGTGTTTATTTTTCTGCTAATGGGAATGCGTGTGATGCCGCATGTGGAAAGATTGAGTACACACCTAAGATAGGGGATGGCATTATACTGGAAATATTACAGGGAGTGAATCCCAGTTAAGAGTCCCCGGTCGACCATCAGACTCAGTGGAGACTCCCTTTGCAGATACATTGCCTATACGACTTCGGTTGTTGAAAGTAGTGTGGTCGATTGGGTTATCTGAGAAGCTGAGGTTTTTAGTAGACTGAAACCATTTTGTAGTGCGGAAGCTATCGGAAATAGTTGTCACGCGATACTACCCTCATCTGAGATCACTCTAAGATACATCAGCTCGCTGGCGATCCGCTTGTTGTTGTTATTCCAAGAGGGGTCAATGATTTTGCAGACAGGTACAAAAATCACCAGTATAAACCTTTGGGGATGGGTAGAGCCTTGACTTCATGACACCGACTCTTTGACCCCATGTTTTTTCTATGTTTTTGTGTGTTGCATTCATGCATTCATCTAAAAAACATTAAAATAAAGAAAAATCTTCTCTTATAGTCTCTCTTTTTCAAATTAAACTAAGACAGTGATTGCAAATGTCAGATAAAGAGATTGCGCTAATGGATTTCGGTAGAAGGAAAACTCACAAATACACCTTCAAGGTTCCCAAATTAGAGGATTTAAGAGGTTTGGCAAGGATGATAACCAACCCTGAGGCTTTCAGAGCCAAGTATGGAGGATTGCTGTCCTTGTTAAGGGTCCATGTAATCGAAGGAATCCTGTCCATACTAATCCAGTTCTACGATCCGGTTTATCACTGTTTCACATTCCCGGATTATCAACTAGCACCAACACTGGAGGAGTACTCTCACCTGACTGATTTATATATTACTGATCAAGCTCCCTTTTCTGGACTGGAAGAAATTCTAAAGGATCAAACCATTGCAAGAGCAATCTATATGGATGATTCAGAAGTCAAGACTCGCCTGACCACTAAGGGTGGAATCCAGGGTTTGCCAGCCCAGTTCTTGACAAAGAAAGCTCTATACTTTGCTAGTATAGGGAATGTGGCCGCTTTCGAGAGCATCTTTGTTTTTCTTACCTACGGGTTATTTTTGTTCCCCAACATCGATAACTTCGTCGATATCAACGCCATTAAGATTTTTCTGATTGGAAACCCTGTACCGACCCTGCTCGCAGATGCTTATCATTTGGTACACTTAAGGAATTTATACAGCAGAGGAATGATCACATGTTGTGTACCCCTGTTATACAAATGGTTTACTTCCCACTTACCCAAGTCTGCTGCATTTTGGGATCAAAAGAATACTTTACGTTGGTCGCAGAGAATCATGTCTCTTACCAAATCTGACATCGATTGGTACAATCGAATCTATGACGGGATCAGGATCATTGACCGTTGTGGAAATTTCCCAAATGTACCCCTTATAGGAACTAAGGGAGGAATTAACTATCATCCAGTTTTAGTTCGTCGTCAATTTGGATACCCGATGAGGCATGTCCTGCGTAATGCTCATCTGGAAGGTCTTTTCTTCAAGGAAGGAGAAAATGACAGGGCACTAAAGACGGAAATAGTGCATGCCTAGAAAAACGTTCACAGGAAAGGAAGAGAGTCTCTAGGAAAACCAGACTGTGTCTCGGTGGAGCCTTACCTCCACTGGGTACAAACTAGAGCTCTCAAGCTGAGGATGCCTTACCCTCGTCAGGAAGTTCTTCCATTAAGCGACTCTATCCTTTATTTTATGTCTGAGACAGAAAAACTTCAGGTTACTCTCAACAAAGTTCAGCAGGAGAAGAGGTCTTGGAGGAACAAGTACCGTATTCTCAATGTGGAGTGCAAGAAAATACAGCAACTATTGAAAGATAAAGATGCTCTGATTGAGATTTTAGAGCAACATGCTGTAAAAAATCAGGATGACCAAAGGAGTTTGCTTGCTCCTTTCACGTGGCAAAGGAATTATAACCCGACAATGGCCCAAGAGCCCCGGTCAAAGAAAAGGAAAATGCCAGAACCCGCACCTGAGCTCGCTTCAAAGAGGACTCAGGACCCATAAGTTTAGATTTCCTTTTACAGCACTTTGTAAATTACTGTATTTCCATTCTGCAATCTTTGAATTCAATAAAACGGGGTTTCCCTACTGTTTGATATTTGCAATCTAATTGTCGAAGTTTACTTTAAATAAATGAAAAATATATACAATTAATATAATCATTGCATATCATTCATCATTCTCACGTAACGCATTCTTCTTACCTACGAATCTCACGTTTGCGTCTCGATTCTAGAGTCAAACTGTCTCATTCTTACAATACTCGGGCCAATCGTCAGAAAAAGATGGATGTCTCAAGGAAGAGAACAGAGAGTTGAGGGAAGAGATCGACACTTTGAAAGAGGATCCAAGAAAGCTTCATAACGACATGCAAGCTCTAGCAGAAGCTCAGATGCAACAACAAAGGACTGTGAACTCAGAGATCACATCAACGCCCATAGTGGAAAAGTATGATCCTAGGTACAAAATGCCGAAAGATCGTCCCTGGGGCATGCCACTCAACTATATCCCTGAAGGATATATTTCGTCGATCACTGAAGATCCGGAAACTTTAGCAGGAGCCGCTGGGCCTGAAGGTTACAAACTTCGGGAAAGCGAAGATGCCAGGGGCATGACAGCAACTCCCAAAGGTTACAGACTTCGGGAGGCACCGAGAGTCTCGGCCATAATGACTATACCACCACCCGTAGTACACACTGTCCCGGAAGGATAGATTCCACAGATACCTTCTGGTGGAAATGAAAGTATGTTCAACAGAATGAATGAGTTCCAGGAATAATTCCTGGAGATGCAGAAAGAACTGCAAGCCCTTCGCGGTCAGGATTTATTTGGAAAAGACGCCGCAGACCTTTGTTTGGTCCCCAATGTGAAAGTTCCGCACAAGTTCTAGGTGCCCGATTTTGAAAAGTACAAGGGTAACTCTTGCCCTCAGAGCCATCTGGTGATGTACGCTCGACGAATGTTAGCTCAGACAAAGAACAAAGAGCTACTGATCCACTATTTTCAGGATAGTTTAACCGGTGCCGCATTAAAATGGTACATAGGTTTAAACCGCACCAAGATCGTCATTTTCAGAGATCTTGGCGCTGCCTTTGTTCAACAGTATAAGTATAACCTGGACATGGCACCAGACAGAGATCAACTCGGATCGATGTCGCAGAAGGACAAGGAAACCTTTAAGGAGTATGCTCAGAGATGACGTGAAATTGTCGCTCAAATTTGTCCACCTCTTGAGGAAAAAGAGATGACAAAGATCTTCTTGAAAACCTTGAGCTCATTCTACTACGATCGAATGGTTGCCAGTGCGCCCAGTGACTTCACCGAGATGGTGGGCATGGGAGTTCGTCTTGAGGAAGCGGTCCGAGAAGGAGGTTTAGTTAAAGATGCTGGATCATCAACTAATACAAAACGATACGGTAGTGCTCTCCCTAAGAAAAAAGAGCAGGATATTGGGAATATCTCTCTCAGAAAGCAAAGGCGACGATACCAACCAGTAGCGGCTGTAACTCCTGCTATCAACCCTGCGCCTGTTCCTACGTATCAACCTCAGGTTGCTCAGAGCCAACTGAATTAACAATAATATCAGCAAAGGACACAACAGCCTCTTCAGCAGGCTCGTCCTCCGTACAACAACAACTGTACAACACGACCACCAGGGTTCGACCCTATACCAATGTTGTACGCAGAACTTTTTCTGTTGTTACTGATCAAGGGGCATGTCCCAGCCAGGTCTCCTCACCAGAGAATCTGCCTTTTTGGTTTAAAGCGGATCAGACTTGCCCTTACCATCAAGGAGGATCAGGGCATAACATAGAAAACTGTCTCAGTTTCAAATCCAATGTACAAAAGCTAATTAGGAGCGGGGTTTTATCTTTCAAAGATAGGAATTCAAATGTTCTCACAAACCCGCTGCCTCAACACGAGAAGGCTGCAGTGAATTTGATAGAGGGAGAATCTAACAACATCTATCAAATTCATGATGTACTCTTATTAAGGGCCAACTTGGTCAAGATGCATTATAGATAGAGTGGATATGGCATGTGACACCTCATAACTATCACCAGTGTGATATCTTCTCTAAAAACAATCAGGGATGTTCTGTGGTGCAATCAGCTCTACAGGAGCAGTTGGATCTCGGATGGATCCAAGAGAATCGAGTTCGTGGAGTTAACATGACTTACTCGAATTCCAACATCATCCAGAATCATGACATTCTAGCGATGAATGTCAACTTGGTGGCAATACACTCAAGGCAAAGCCAGTATCATAATCTGCCACGACATGATTACAATTCCTATCTGACTTGCTCGATAAACAAACAGGGATGCTCTTTTGTACAAGAGGCCCTCCAGCGTCAGATGGATCTTGGATGGATTAAGGACTACCATGATAGAAATCCCTATCAGATCAACATGGTTCAAATCTTCGATATTCGTTTGATGAATACCAGCTTGGTAGAATTACACGCTAAGCAAGTCCAACTCGGTTTTCTCACTTCACATGATTATCTGAACTGTACAGTATGCCGTGAGAGTAACCAAGGGTGCGCTCTCGTTTAGAGAACTTTACAACACTTGTTGAACCACTGGTGGCTTCCGATTTATATGGATGAAGACACGCAACAAATCAGTGTGGTTAACGGGAACCCTACTCGACATCAAAGTCAGGATGTCCGATCTCTGGAAACAGATCTAGTAAGGTTACACTGCATTCAAAGCGGACGTGGCCAGGTGCCACCATACAACTAGGAGCGCTGTAGAGTCTGCTCGGAAAATAACCAAGGATGTTACCTCGTGCGAGCAACCCTCCAGAGTCAGTTGGGACACAGGGAGATTCAACCGTGTCCGAGATCAATCAACTGGACGCCAGACTATTTCGTTGATCAGATTAAGGATGTTGTTATAATCTCTGATCATGAAAGGACCAAAGATGTTTGTACCATCATCCCTTTACTTGACGAATCAAAGGTTCTTAACCAAGAATTGATTGAAGTTACTTACAACAGTCAGAAAAATCAGAAGGCTCCTGTAGTTGTATATCTACCAGGACCACTACCGTATGAATCAACTAAGGTTATCCCTTACAAATACGGTGCAACAACAGTTGAGAATGGAAAGGAAATTCCATTACCCTCCGTCGTGAATATTGCAGACATCAGTCGAGTAACACGGAGCGGTCGAATCTTCAACAGAGGAGTCGGAGAACCTAACAGAGAAAAGGAACCTCAAACGGAAGTTCCCAATCCGCCAGTCGGTCAATCCAGTGATCCCGACCTTTCAAAGAACGATGATGAGATGCTAAAGCTTATCCAAAGGAGTGAATATAACATTTTTTATCAGCTGTTACAAACTCCTTCAAAGATCTCTGTGTTATCTCTTTTACTCAGTTTCGAAGCCCACAGAGAGGCTCTACAGGAAGTCTTAGAGCAGGCCTTTGTGGAACAGGATATGTCGATAAGACAATTCGACAATATCGTCTCTAACATCACTTCCTGTAACAACTTGGGGTTTAGTGATGAATAATTTCCAGAAGAAGCCAAAAGCCACAACATGGCGCTCAATATCACATTCAACTGCCAGGACGATGCCTTAGCCAGCGTACTGGTAGATACCGGATCGGCTCAACGTTATGCCGAAGTCCACTCTAATACGACTATCATTCAAAGGATCTCCGATGAGAGGCAGTGAGGTCATCGTCAAAGCATTTAACGGGTCTAGAAAAACTGTTATCAGCGAAGTCGACCTTCCCATAACTATCGGTCCTTACACTTTCCTGGTCACTTTCCAGGTCATAGACATCCGGGCAACATACAGATGCTTATTAGGAAGAACTTGGATACACCAAGCTGGGGAAGTCACTTCGACACTTCACCAGAAGCTGAAGTTCGTCAAGAACGACCAACTAGTTACAATCTATGGAGAACAAGTCTTGCTCGTGAGTAACTTATCATCGTCTACTTGTGTAGAACCCGAGGAGGTTGTTGGAACTCAGTTCCAAGCACTTTCGGTGAGCAATGACAATCATTCAGAAAAAGGAACATTGATTTCCTCATACAAGGATGCTCTCAAAGTAATCGAGAGTAACAACGCAAAAGGATGGGGACAACTTTTCATTCCTACTGATAATAAAACAAAGAAGGGTCTTGGTTTTTCTGCAGCCTGTACCCAGACTGCTGCTAACGGAGAAAGTCTTCATCCCATTCAGAACTTCTTCCATAGTGGAGGTTTCCTTCACCCAGTGTCTCAAGAAGTACATACCATCAACGAGGGAGATTCCTCTGATACAGATGAAGAATGGAAATCCTATCTTAACGAGGACGGTTATATGTCTCAGGAAAAGGTGCCTATGCCATTTTGCTATCCCGCACAAAGTCTGAGATTTATACTAAGGTCAGACGTCGAAATGATATACGGAGATTTTGATCCAGAAGGATGTCGTGCTCCGCCAAATTCATTAGAGGAAGACACTCCGATGAAATACAACTTTGACCACGACTACTATGGCCCAATGGATGGCCTGCCTATCTAGCAGCCGTACCCAGGAGACTTGGGGCAAGAAAATCTGCCGAACAATGAAAATCAGCTTTGCATCATTGAAAAGAATACCTGCGTCCCCACCAAACCATGGGATCATTACTCAGGGCATTCAGAAAACATCCAGCACGACGATGAATTTGTAAAGATTTCAGGACAAGAGTTCATTAACTACGCTTTTCCTGAGGTCAATGTCATCGAGAGGGATGACTCCTCCAGTTCCAAAGAAGTGTGGGACACCTTAGGACAACCGAGTAGCAAGTACGACTTCTTGGTCAAATACACTGCTCCTGAAAGCTCTCGTATCAGACTCGAAGACATCCAACCAACTGGATGGGTAGATTTGCCTGAGAGCACAAATACTATGCAAAATACAACTGAGGAATCCTCCTACGACAACTCTTCCTGGGAGACAGATTCTAATGATCCTGCTCCACCAGAAACCAGCGTTATTTCTGAAGATAAATCAAAGAAGGTACCAGACTTTTTGATTCACCGAGGAGTTCACCGCCAATGAGTTGCAGTCGATGTTCCGAAGATCGTTCATAAGTCAAAGTAATGGTCGTCTTTATCTTAACCTTTCACCCTGCCCAGGTGAAACGGATGTTTTGATAGGGCTCACTTTTTGTAAATATCCCTCTTCGCTTCATTCAAAGCAAGAGAGTTTTGTTTTATAGGGATGTAGTTTCAAGAATCGACAAAATCCTAAATAAATAAACGTCGTTCTGTAATTTCCGCATTAATTGCTGTTTTCTCTTTTCGTTTTTCAGAAAATGGTAATCCTAAAAAACAATTCAAGTAATAAAAACAAGCAGTAAAAAAAATACACTGTTCACACTCTTGCATTTTCTCTATCTCTTCTAAACACAAATCATCATGTCATGCAGATTGCTTGTTTTAAACCCCGTTGAAACATACGATCCAATGCCTTCTCCCAACTTTGAATTCCTGGTATTTGAGGCTGAAGAAGAAGACGACGAAGAAATTCTAGAGGAGATCTCCTGATTACTACGACAAGAGGAAAAGGTCCATTAAACCTCACAAAGAGCCGTTGGAAACGGTCAACTTGGGATCAGAGGAAGAGAGAAAAGAGATTAGGATTGGAGCACTGCTTAGTCCAGCTATCAAAGAAAGTTTGACAAAGCTTCTTAAAGAGTTTCCTGATGTATTCGCTTGGTCCTATCAGGACATGTCAGGGTTGGATACCAGCATCGTGGAACATCATCTACCGTTGAGATCAGAATGTCCACCAGTAAAACCGAGGTTGAGACGAACTCATCCAGACATGGCCATCAAAATCAAAGAGGATGTCCAGAAACAGATTGACGCAGGTTTCCTCGCCACATTAGAATATCCTCAATGGTTAGCCAACATCGTACCAGTTTTGAAAAAGGACAGAAAGGTCAGGATGTGTGTAGATTACAAAGATCTAAACAAGGCTAGTCCAAAGGACAACTTTCCTCTACCACACATTGACATGTTGGTTGACAGTACCGCAAAGTTCAAAGTCTTCTCCTTCATGGATGGATTCTCGGGCTATAATCAGATAAAAATAGCGCTGAAAGACATGGAGAAAACTTCCTTCATCACCCCATGGGGTACTTTTTGTTACAAGGTAATGTCGTTCGGGTTGAAGAACGTCGGGGAAACCTATAAACGGGCCATGACTACTCTGTTTCATGACATGATACACAAGGAAATCGAGGTATATGTCGATGGCATGATTGCCAAATCTAAAACAGAAGAGGAGCATGTGACCCACCTGTCAAAACTATTTGAGCGGTTGAGAAAGTATAAACTCCGCTTGAATCCCAACAAATGCACATTCGGTGTCCGTTCAGGGAAACTTTTAGGGTTCATCGTCATCCAGAAAAGAATTGAGGTCGATCCTGACAAGGTCAAGGCTATTCAAGAAATGCCTTCTCCAAAGTCTGAAAAAAAAAATCAGGGGATTCCTGGGACGTCTGAATTACATTTCCAGATTTATATTCCTCATGACCACGACATGTGCGCCGATTTTCAAATTACTCAAAAAGAATCAGGACTACGTTTGGACAGATGACTGCCAAACCGCCTTCGACAATATCAAGGAATATCTGTTGAACCCACCGATTCTATCACCTCCAGTGGAAGAAAGACCACTGATCATCTACTTAACAGTCTTGGAAGACTCAATGGGTTGTGTACTTGGCCAATAGGACGAAACAAAAAGGAAAGAGTCTGCCATTTACTATTTGAGCAAGAAATTCACCGACTGCAAAACTTGGTACACTATGCTTGATAAAACTTGCTGTGCTTTGGCTTGGGAAGCCAAACGTCTTCGCCAATATATGATTCGTCACACTACTTGGTTAATCTCCGAAATGGATCTAATCAAGTACGTCTTTGAAAAACCTGCTCTCACGGGAAGGATTGCTCGTTGGCAGATGTTGTTATCAGAATACGACATCGAGTACCACGCTCAGAAAGCTGTTAAGGAAGTGTTTTAGCCGATCATTTGGCTCATCAACCAATTGATGATCAGGAATCAGTCGAATTTGACTTCCCAGACGAGGATGTCATGTATCTAAAAATGAAAGACTGCGACGAACCGCTACCCAGTGAAGGGCCAGAACCAGGTTCCCAATGGGGACTAATCTTTGACAAAGCTGTCAATCATTATGGAAATGAAATTGGGGCAATCATCATAACACCTCAGGGTACCCACATTCCTTTCACCGCTAGACTTACGTTCAAGTGCACAAACAACGAGGCCGAATATGAAGCTTGTATCATGGGTCTCGAAGAAGCGATCGACTTAAGGATAAAAAACTTGGATGTATATGGCGACTCATCCCTGGTTATCAATCAGATCAAAGGAGATTGGAACACATACTAATCAGGATTGATTCCTTACAAAGACTACGCGAGAAGGCTGTTACCCTTCTTCAACAGAATCGAGTTTCATCATATCCCTCGTGAAGAGAATCACATGGCTGATGCATTAGCCACTCTCTCTTCCATGATTAATGTAGGTCAATGGAACGACTTACCTAAGATTGCCATAATGTGCCTTGAACCGTCCGCTTACATCTTCACGATTGAAGCAGTCATAGACGACAAACCTTGGTATCACGATATTAAATGCTTCCTTCAGAAACAAGAGTACCCTCCTGGGGCATCCAGAAAGGACCGAAAGACCCTCAGAAGGTTGGCAAGCAGCTTCTTCCTGAGCTGTGATACACTCTATAAGAGAAACTTCGACATGGTCTTGATCCGATGTGTAGACAGACCAGAAGCAAACATGCTGATAAAGGAAATTCATGAAGGATCCTTTGGCACTCATGCCAATGGACACACAATGGCGAGAAAAATTCTGAGAGCAGGGTACTAATGGTTGACCATCGAATCCGACTGCTACAAGTACATGAGGAAGTGTCACGAGTGTCAGATATACTCAGACAAAATCCATGTACCGCCAACGCATCTCAAAGTTCTTTCTTCCCCGTCGTTTTTTTCCATATGGGGAATCAAAATGATTGGCATGATAGAGCCCAAGGCTTCGAACGGAAATCGGTTCATCTTTGTAGCCATTGACTACTTCACCAAGTGGGTCGAAGCAGCGTCATACGCCAATGTAACCCGATAAGTGATGGTCTGATTTATCAAAAACAATGTCATCTGCCATTATGGTGTTCCGAGCCAGATCATTACTGACAATGGATCCAACTTGAACAACAAGATAATGAAGGAGTTGTGCGCTAAGTTCAAGATCGAACATCATAACTCATCTCCCTACCGACCCAATATGAATGGAGCGGTAGAAGCGGCTGACAAGAACATCAAGAAGATTGTTTAAAAGATGGTTGTAACCTATAAATATTGGCACAAGATGCTACCCTTTGCCCTTCACGGCTGTCGCACATCTGTCTGCACTTCAACAGAGGTAACCCCTTTCTCTCTAGTAAAGGACATGGAGGCAGTGCTCCCCATAGAAGTAGAGATCTCATCAATTTGGGTATTGATGGAAGCTAAGCTAACAGAAGCCGAATGGTGTCAAAGTCGACACGATGAGCTGAATCTGATTGAAGAAAAATGAATAACGGCACTATGCCATAGTCAGTTGTATCAATAGAGAATGAAGAAGGCGTTTGACAAAAAGGTCCGGCCTCGCGTCTTCAGGAAAGGAGACCTCGTGCTCAAAAAGATACAATCGTTTCTCACTGATTCCCGGGGCAAGTGGACTCCGAATTATGACGACCCCTATGTGGTCAAGAAAGCTTTCTCAGGCGGCACCTTGAGACTCGCAACCTTGAATGGAGAGGAATTTACCTACCCCACAAATGTTGACGTAGTCAAGAAATACTTCACCTAAAAAAATGTCTCGGTGGATTGAAAACCCGAAAGGGCGGTCCAGGCAAAAATTAGAGACATAACCAAAAATCATCCCGATGGATTGGAAATCTCAAAGTACAATCCAAGCAAAATTTAGGGATAATGGCAAGTAACTATGTTCAACAGGGACAAATCCCCCAGCAGGAGTAATGACATCCATCAGAGAAAACTCCAGTCAAGGTCATCTTCGACAGAAGCTCAGGATGTCTAGAATTCAAAGTTGGTAGAAGGATAGCGGTCGTTACGTTTCAATGTAGCACTTTTCCCTTAAATTACCATTTTCTAAACTTTGTAAATACTCCATGGAATCACGCGTTTGGTTGATTTCCATCCTATATATAAAATTTGAGCCCTTGTGCTTTGTTTGCAATTCTCATTTGTTTTAGCTTTACAGAATGACATTTTAACATGATCAACGATTCTTGAAATAAAACAAAAATGAATTTACTTGTCAAAATTTTTCTGCTTTTTAAAATAAAGATGGCAATTTCTTTTGACTGTTGAACATCGAAAGAACATCCATCGCTTCTCCAGAAGTAATCGAACCTTAAAGTGCAGAATTAAAGTACTCCTTCTAAACCAGTGCACCTGAATGAAGGATCAACTGTGTCAGAGACCGTGTTTCATCTGACACACCCTCCGACAAAGTTCTTATCTCCTAAGTCTGACCAACGATTGTTCCCCACGGGGACTATCTCTCCTAAGCAAGGCAGAATTGCTATCGTGAACCAATGATACTTTTCATCTCCCATTGTGGCCGAGTATCCAGTCGTGTTCATCTATTAGTCTGTATGTCACGTCAGTTTTGTCAGCATAAACATACATACATCATGCATTATTGATTTACATTCATATTCATATTGCATCACTATCACTCTAGTCGGTCTTGTTCCCTAGTGATAAACGTCTTTTCAACCGAGTTGTCAGTTCTTTCCTCGTCGGGAAAGGTGGCGTCTGACCATCCGCTCCTCCACTTTGCTGCTGAATTGAAGTGGGTCCCTTGACCACTTTGATAACTTGAACCTCTGAAAGACCAGAGAACCTTCAGCCAACGTCACTCTTCGCCATTGAAGGTGATGTCTTCGCTTTCCTGGAATAAGGAAAATCCCCAGAGAAAGCCTCTTAATCAGAGATTCGGCAATGCAACCATTTTTCTCCAAAAAATTTGCTTTCAATAAGGTCATCAGCACCTCAAAATTGAATTACATCACATGGCATCTCTTTGAAAAGAAGAATTATGATGTAGCTTCCCCAGCAAATGGCATCTCCAACAGAGAAGTTTGTACACCTCTACAACTCAGACAGATGGGTTCCCCAGCAAGTCTGACATCAAATCTTTTTCCATCAAATGGCATCTCTCCCGGGAAATTCGGCGAGAAGTTTGAGGAAAAAACCTCTACGACCAGCGTCCCTTATCAAGAAAGTTTATTGACAAAAGAAACTAAGACCAGATCCTTGGTAGAAAACCGGGATCGATGGGAAGTTTACATCAGCAACTAAGACCACTTCCTTGGTAGGAAACCAGGATCGAGGGGGAGTTCATTTCAGAAACTGAGACCAGTTCCTTGGTAGGAAACCAGGATCAAGGGGAAGTTCATTTCAGAAACTGAGACCAATTCCTTGGTAGGAAACCAGGATCGAGGGGAAGTTTACATCAGCAACTAAGACCAGTTCCTTGGTAGGAAACCAGGATCGAGGGGAAGTTTATTTCAGAAACTAAGACCAGATCCTCAGTAGAAAACCAGGATCGAGGGGAAGTATACCTTTTCTAAGCATCATCGCTTAGCAAAAGAAGATGAATGCGTAAGCTACCTTTCATAACTACCATCAAAATTTCGGGTATTTCGATATTTAATCCTCTTGCACCCTGAATGCCCGAATACCTTCGCCATTCACACCTTCGGGTCCAAGAAGATTAAACAGGGACATCTGTCATACCCCAAATTTTGACCACTAAGATTCCCCATCATTGTGCAAATCATCATCACAATATGTATGAACCATCATTAGTCTCCCCAAAGATGGGTGAGCATCCACTACAATCAAACTTAGGGTTTCAAGCCCTCTCAGAGCTCTTAGACAAATGATCAATCAAGGAATGACATGATCTTTAACTTGTCTAAACGTCTCAAACATCCACAATGGATTAAGAGGACTCCCACATCAAGGATCAAGCACAAAGTTGCAACATTCCAAGTGGATTAAGCCTCAAGATCGCCAGTGTCACCAAATTAGGGTTTTAGTCGACTGGGGCCTCCAGATGGAAATTTTCCTCTGGGCATGAGCCAAAGGCTTCAAAGCACAACCTAAGATACTCCAAGGGGTGTCATGAACCCAATCATCAAGTTTATTTTGCCTCAGGGGATGCATTCATAAAAAATCAGGAATTAGGGTTTCTTGAACTAATTCACCCCTAAGTTGACTTTTGGGACAAAACATGAGCCAAGACCTCAATAGAGGATTTGAGGGTCTCTAACACACTACATTGATCCATTTTCAACAATGGATTGATCCAAGAAGCTTGATCAACAAGTTTCAAATTCATCAGAACCACAATTAGAGTTTCGCGGGAAAAGTCAATTGTGCCTTTGACTTTTGACCCAGGCATGCTCCCAAACCTTGGGACATGATTCAATACACCCTATAACACCTATGAAATCAATCCATCAAGTTTAATTTAGGTCAAGGACTTGATGTCATAGAGGATCGCACAGTTTGGAGTTCATTTGACAAAAAGTCAACTGTGCACAAAAGTCATCTTTGACTTTTTGAGATTTTTCACAATTATGGTTCTTTGACCCTAAAATGATGTTAATATGTGATTGGGATCATCATTCATCAAGAAAAATCAAGAAAAGTGGGATAACTTGTAAAAGGGGTAACCATAAAAAACTTAGAAATTTTCTAAGTTATGGAACAAAGTGGCTAGGGTACCAACTTCCAAGGATTATAACCCAAGATCCAAGCAACCATTTGGGCTGATCCAAAGTTGGATTTGTAGCTCTCATGGTCCTCTACAAAAGCTTCAACTACACCTCATTCCAATTCATCATGGATTTTGAGTTATGGTTGGATCAAAATGGCTGAAAACATGAAATGCCACTTTTTCCAACACTTGGTGAAATTTTCACTAAGTCAGAATCTGTCTTGTTTTTTTTCCAAAAGTAGGGGGATTTTTCACTTGGATCCAAAAAGTATCAAGACAAAATATGATCATACATGTGTTGTATCATATAAGAGCTTTCCAAAATGGCCAAGAACTCCATGAAACTCCACTTATGCCATGAGATATGACAATGACAATGTACCTTGCTGCAAAGTGTCATGGCAAGGCAGATTTGTGCATTTTGCTCGATTTGAGCAAATTTTGCAAATGACAAACAAGTTTATCCATCTGAACACCTCAGGGGGGAGACCAAGGAGGGACAAACACTGATCCATCAGCCTCCCAAGTCCTTGGAACCAAAAGTAGCATGCTAAACCTAGAAATGCCTAAAAGAGGGACAAGACTCCAATTTTGGTTTGGAGCATTTAATGGATACACCAAGGTGGCATGAACTGAGCCCTTTCCAACCGAATTCAGTCAAGACTTATCCAAAAACTAGGGAACTAGCAGCTTGTGCTCTAACCTCTAGTCAATGGCTAGAGTAGACTTGGATTCCTATTGATCAACATTTGCCAAACTTCTGCAGCAGTTGCCATTCACTATTGCTTGCAAAACAAACTTGCTCTATTATAAATAGAGCTCATTTGTGCTCAATTTTAGTACACCAAAGCCATCAAACAGATGCTTTCCTCAAAATCACCTTCTCACTTCCAAATTTGCCTTCCAAAGCAAGTCACTATCGGGTTTTGAGTTTAAGAGCTATTCCAACCAAACCAATCACATACACACCTCATAAACATCATATAGAAGTGATCCAAACACTCACATAACATCTGTAACACCAAAATCACAAAATCACTTGCCAACTGCTCAAGTTCTTGACAGAGGTGCAGTTGAGGTACCATCTCAAGTTTCAGCTTGTTTCAAACCACTCCAAGCATTCAGACACATCACTTGGCACCTAAGGAAGCTGTGCAAATCATTGGAACCAGTTTGAAACACCTCTAACACAAAACACGATCACCAGCTGCAAGAGGTAAGCATGAACTCTTCTAACTCTATGATCCATGCATATTTTGTTGCACAATAATTTGGCCATATGTTCATAATCATGCATAGAGTGTTTACCCTCAATCAATTGCTTTGTTTGAATCGTGTATGGAATTTCTGAGCCTTCATGCAAATTTTAGGGTTCTTGAGGTTTCTCTTTGATTTCTTATTCCATGCTTAAAATAAATGAAATTAAAGACCATAGACATGATCGTGAGGTGAAAACGAGCAGATTGATATGTAGATTGCATGATATCATCGAGTATTCAGTGAGATTGGATAGAAAATGCAAATCTGCATAAACAGAGGGTGGTGTGTGTTCTTGCCATGTTCTTCGCGCCTTTTTTGAAAATTCAAATATTTGAATTTTGTGATTTTATTTAATTGATTCAGAAATTAATTTCTCTCTGGTTTTTAATGATTTTGAGTTTATTCTTTTTTTTAATAATTCACAAAAATGATAAAATATTTTAGTTTACCAAAAAATCCCAAAAATATTAATTATTTCATATACTTGATATTTTTACAAAGAATTAATATTTTATTTATTTTTCAACATTTAAAATGTTTTTTCTCCCTTGATTTTCCAAACTTAATTGATTTCCAATCATTTTGTGGATATAAACATGATTTTTCAAACATTAATCCAAGATCACAACTTGTTTTTCATACATGTTTGATAATTTTGATCATTTTAATTAAGTTTTTATTTAATTAAAATATATTTTGAAATTAATTTAGGGTTTTGATCTTAATCACCCTAAACAAATCATTTTCAAACACTTTGGACCTCTAATAGAGTGTAAGTCCCAATCCTTTTGTAAATAAACCAATTGTGGGCATCACTTATTGTATAAGTCCCTCTGAACAATTTCAAGTTAACGGCGCGATCGTCGCCTTCTCAACAAAAACAACTGGGCCTACCCTCGTGTTATAAGCCTCATTTCTTTTCTTTTCAAACTCTTTGGGCCTCTAATAGAGTGTAAGACCCAATCCTTCTTTGAAACCAAAATAGTTTGGGCCTCAGTGTATTGTATAAGTCCCGATACCGTCAAAAAGTTTGGCACGATCGTCGCCTTTTAACAAAAATCATCTGGGCCTCTCCTTGAGCTATTAGCCCCACCACTTGTACAAAAATAAATTACTGGGCCTCTAATAGAGTGTAAGACCCAATCCCCTTTTAACCAAAACCTTTTTGGGCCTCAGACATTGTATAAGTCCCTCTGCGTTAAAAGAAAAATCTTGGCGCAATCGCAAGTTCAAACTTGGGCCTCTCCTCGAGCTGTAAGCCCAAACAATATTTTCAAAGCACTGTCTCCTTTGATTTTGAATTCAAATATCTGTTGTTATCAAAACTTTCATTGTTGAACAACTAACAAAACCGCATGGAAGCTCTACAACGGGTAAGTGTTTATCCGCTTTCATATGTATATAATTGTATTGTAGGGCTGCTTCACTGTAAGTCTTCTTTAACGTCCTTTTATATACTCATCATATATCCAATGTGTAATACTAGTATAGTTATTTAGAGTTTTCCCCGGCAACTACGTCTAGCACTAGGTAAAGCCCTGTTGGTCACTCTTAAATACAAACAAAACTAGATCCCCCGTAGGATTCCAGATACAGTCTTCCCTTCTCTTGGGGTTAAACAATATGGAACAAAGAGAAAGACAGTATTCTCGGTGAAACTTTTCTCAGACTGTCACTCTTAGAAATTGTCAAAGAAACTCTAACTCCCCAGAGATGATCTTTTCTCCTTGAATGGCATCTCTTGAGTTTCTTCCAAATTCTTGAACTTTCCTGGAATGATCTCTTCTCTGTGAATTGCATTTCTTGAACTTCTCTTAGTTTGGGGACCCACAGGCTTCCTAAAAGCATCCCCGCCTCCTCTTGGGCTTTGTACAAGGACTCGTCGGCTTCTTAAAAGTTCTCATGCCTTCTCTTGGGCTTAATACAAGGACCTTGACGACCTCTTAAAGGTATAAGACAGAACTTAGTCATCCTTTGCTAGAGCAGTCTTTCCAACGTCAAAACTCCGGCCGTTGTAGGGTTGATACTCATCCCTTAATGCCCGTGCCTCATCTTGGACATTGTACAATTGATAAAACTCTAGACTTGGACAGTCTAAGACCGTTGAGTCTCAAAGACATTCTCAAGTTCCTTTCAAACATAGGAAGAAACCCCGGTCTCTCTCATGAGAGTTCCCCACACTTGGAACCACTTCAGGATCTCTAGAATCCACAACGGTAAGGCAGCCTCCTCTTGGGCTTTATACAAATGACTCTCCCTAGTGAAGCTAACCTTTTCAGACTCTCTTGTTGAGTCAACCATTTTTAGCCTCCATCTTGGGCTTTGTACAAGACATATAAAACACTCTCTTGTTGAGTATAAAAGACTCTCTTGTTGAGTCAATCCCTTTTTAGCCTCTGTCTTGGGCTTTGTACAAGACATATAAAAGACTCTCTTGTTGAGTCAATCCCTTTTTAGCCTCCGTCTTGGGCTTTGTACAAGACATATAAAACACTCTCTTGTTGAGTATAAAAGACTCTCTTGTTGAGTCAAATCCCTTTTAGCCTCAATCTCGGGCTTCCTACGATACAACAAGACACTCTCTTGTTAAGTATAAAAGACTATCTTGTTGAGTCAACCACTTTTGGCCTCCATCTCGGGCTTCGTACGAGATAGAAAAACACTCACTTGTTGAGTATAAAAGACTCTCTTGTTGAGTCAACCACTTTTAGCCTCCGTCTTGGGCTTTGTACAAGACATATAAAACACTCTCTTGTTGAGTATAAAAGACTCTCTTGTTGAGTTAATCTCCTTTCAGCCTCAATCTCGGACTTCATACGAGACAGCAAATCACTCTCTTGTTGAGTATGAAAGACTCTCTCAATGAGTCAAACAACCTTCAGACTCTCTTGGTGAGTCAATCACCTATTCAAGACTATCTTGTTGAGTCAATTCTTTTAGCCTCCGTCTTGGGCTTTGTACAAGACACATACAAGCACTCTCTTATTGAGTCAAACCCTTTCAGCCTCCATCTTGGGCTTTATACAAGATACATTCTCCCCAACGGAGTCAAAATCCCTTTTAGCCTCAATCTTGGGCTTTGTACAAGACAGAAAGAACATTTTCCCCGGAAAAGTCAAACTTCCCATCTCCTCTTAGGCTTTATATAAGGAAACCCCGATTGAGTCAATCAACCTTTTAGCATCAAAGTTGTGCCTCGCTCACAACATACAAACATTAACAACTCCTATTTAGAGATGACAAATTCTCTCTCAGTCAAAACCCATTAGCTTCACATCTGGGGCTTTGAACAAGATACAAACCAACTTTAGCTTCATGTCTTGGGCTTTGAACAAGACACCAAAACACCTTTTTCCTCCCATAGAATAGGAGGAACTACGATCGCTCTGATTTCCCTGTTTCATTAAACGGGAATACGTAGGCATAAAATTGCAAAATCTTAGCGAGCATATCAATCAAAAAACCCAAAATCCCGTACCTTCACACATCAATCAAAAAGCATCAGACCTAACATCTTACCAATAGCCTAGACACTGTTTTTAAGCGAATAACCCTAAATAAGAACCCCCCTATTTTGATAGCATCTGTAAACCAACAGTTTTGACTGTTCAACCTCAGTTTGCAAGCAGGGTTAATTGGAGACATCTATTTCCCTTCCTTAATCAGCTCAACAGGATAAAAAATGAATCGAACTATAGTTCCAAAGCGATAGTGATTCGAAACCACAAAAATCACGCTACAAGATTCTTTCACAATAAGTAATCTTTTATCGTACACTCTATATGCTTTGCTAGATTGAGAGTATCCGAGAAAGATACCTTCATCTACTTTTGATTCAAATTTACCAAGATTTTCTTTTCCATTATTTAAAACAAAACATTTACATCCGAAGACATGAAGATGTGATACATATGGCTTCCTACCTTTTAAAAGTTCATAGGGAGTTTTATTGAGAATAGGACGTATAAGTACCCTATTCAACGCATAACAAGTCGTACTAATAGCATCGACCCAAAAATATTTAGGAAGGCCACTTTCATTGATCATAGTTTCAAAACCTTTTCCCTTCAGTATGAGTCGGCCTATGGCTCTAAAAATGATCCAAAAACTCATTTTTGACATTGTGTATGATCCTATATGTCTAAAAACATGTATAAGGATCTTTATGCACGTTTGCCAGAGATGAATGCATGGCTTAGACAAGGTGATACCGTCCAAAACACACAAGTACTTAATATCCTAGTTTTGACTTCATTAAAACATAGTAAAAAGGAACCTTGCCCTCACAGTAAGTATGAGAAGCAATCTAGTATGCGTGCGCGCGTGTGTATGTCTACGCGTGTGCATGTACGTGTATGTGCGTGTGCGTGTGTGTATGGTGAAACTTTGCAAGTATGAGTGAAAAGATACTTATGCGTGACTCAAGTTCACACAAATATAGAAGATACAATTATAAATATCCTCGATTTATTCGATATGGAATGACGAAAACTGTTAATGTTTGTGTGTCGTAAGTATGAGAAGCAATCTAGTATGTGTGTGTGTGTATGTGTGTGCGCGCGCATGTGTGTGTGTGGGTGGGTGCGCATGTGCGTGTGAGTGTGTGTGTGCGCCATGTGAGAATGTGCGTGTGCGAGTGCATGTGCGCGTGTGCATGTGTGTGTGCGTGTGTGTGTGTGTGTGTGTGTGTGTGTGTGCGTGCGCGCGTACGTGCGTGTGTGATTTGATGGATTTTTCTTGTTTTTGTGCAAAGTTTCTTTTCTTTTAATTTTATCGAAAAATGAGTGTTTGGGTTTGTCATGAAGGTTAATGTACAAGATAGAAAATTATAAGCATAAAAGTGAGAGACACATAAGATTTATATTAGTTCTTCTTATCTATCAATGGTATATCTAGTCCTTTCACTTCTTGGATGATTTTCTAATATGGTTAAATCTTTGTGTAAGTATTCAACAAAACCTTCTTACAATTTGCTAATGCACGTGCAAAAGAAATAACCTTACTTACTTCACAGTATCTTATCACCCTAAACTTAGTGATTAAGATACAACGAACACTTTGAATAACTTTGAGTAATTATGGTATTGACTTGATTCCAAGTTTAATCCTTTGATATTCTCTTTCAAAGTGTTACAATCCAAACAAATGTATTTCAAATACTCAGAATGAATGAAGACGCTTTTGAATGATTTGAAATTGATGCAAAAAGCTTCAACACTTTAGAAAAGTTATTTGAATTGATATGAAAATAAATTTTTGAAAATGATGCATACATAAAATTTAAAATTAAAACATGAAGCATTAAAATGAGTGACAAACATTCTGAAGATGAAAAGAGACATTGCTCCAACCTGGTAGTCCAATACCAATATGCGGCAGTCGACTAACACTTGTTCCAACGTTTAATTTTACAAAATTTGAACAATGGTAGTCGAATACCAATATATGGTAATAAACTACCACCACTACCAGAATTGAAAAATATGCAATTTTTGTACCTGGTAGTCGAATACCACTTCTTGATAGTCGACTATCATTTTTGCTTTTTACTTAAAAATGTATTTTTAATGTTTTGATTCAAGAATGATCATGAATGATGATGTAAGAAAGGTTTAGATGAAGTGAGAGATGAGTTTTCTGAGCAATTGAAGGTGTTATAGCATGGATTGCAACATGTACCTTAGTTAACGTTTCTTTTCTCAAATTTTACTTGAAAAATTTCAATGTTCATTCAATCTTGATCATCTTCATGCATGATACTATTTGATCATTTTTCTTCTTTGATAGTCTTTGTCTTCATCAAAACTATGCTTGATACAAGATGTATTCATATTCTCCTCCTTTTTGAAGATAAAAAATAATTTGGACTTGTGTTATTGATAGGAGTTGAGAAAATCTCCCCCTTAATGTATGATTCCCTCTTTTATACTAAAACTTGTAATCATACAATCTTGTAAACCTGAAAATACGTTTAACCCAGACAACCACAACACAACCAACCTTTATTTCCTTTTTGACATTATCAAAAAGAAGAAAAAAAGGAGTGGGATAATGCACATCTAATACAACATATATGCATACAATTTATACAATGTAATCAACTAAGTAGCAAACAATACAAACATACATAGTTGGTACTTAATAGTATAATCTAACAAGTACAACTAAAAAGTGAAATTAGAATGTAACAAAAAACAGACAAAGAAAACTACTCACCATGATCTTCAAAATACTATACATACCCAATCTTTTCCAATTGCTCAATCCTAGATGAAAGAGCTTCCCTTTCATTATGAGCATGAGATAAACCAACAATCATCTCATTCCTCATTACACTCACTAATGTTTGTATGTGAAGAAGTTTGTTTATAAGCATTTAGTTAGTGATGATTTGAGGTTTAAAATTTTCTAAGGATGAAACAATCAAAGGCGCTGCTGGTAAGATATCATTTCAGTGAACGTACGTTCTCTTGTCATTATCCCAAAAGATACTCATTTTTTCAAACACACTTTTATCAATCAAACTTTCAGATTCTTTCACTTTCACCATTAATTCTCCTCTTAACTCAACATTGTTAAGGGCAAGAATCTTACTAATTTTGCGAGCATAAGGCAATCCAATCATTTTTCCATGAGATATCACCATAATGGTTTTCACAATATATGCTCAGTTTAAAGGAAGGTTGCTTTTTAGGGAAAATATAATCTGGAGTTCAAACTCGCTTATTTGGGAAAAGTTTAAGGCTTTAGGTATAAACACATAACATAGAAGATCGTCTAGTATTTTATAAACTAGGAACATGCTTTCTCATAAAAAGAATCATAATTTTTTATATTTGAAACACAATCCACAAACCCAACCCATAAATGAATTGGTCGGTTCGAGTCGATTTTGACAATGAAATTACGGGTTGGACGACAAACCTAAACTATTGAAGTTTGAACGGGTTGGGTAACTGGCTAGACCAAAACCGGTCCAACCCGTGTACATATTCTTCATCATCTGGTGAATTTAAGCCACCTGGGCAGCAAGAGTTGTTGTCTCAGTGACTTCATGAACTCCAGCGGGTTTTTTTGTGAGTCGAGTTCACAGAAGCCCTAGTGACAGGCCACTGGTATGTGTTGGCCGTAATGCTCTCAATTAACTTGTAACCGTCTTCATAAGATTTAGACAAAAGAGTTCCACCACTGGATGCATCTAGCATATTCCTTGAGGATGGAATTAATCCATTGTAGAAAGTGTCAATTTGAATGCAGATGGGGATCCCATGATGAGGGCATTGCCTTAGTAACTCTTTAAATATTTCCCAAGCATCAAACAATGATTCGTCATCTCCTTGCCTAAATGAAGTAATCTCATTTCTCATCTTTGCATTCTTTGAAGGAGGGAAGTATTTTGCTAGAAATTTTTCTTCCAAAGTATTCCATGTAGTGATGGAATTTGGTTCCAAGGAATTTAACCAACTCTTGGCTCTATCCCTTAGAGAATAAGGAAATAGCCTTAACCTAAAGGCATCATCAGTCATGCCAGGAATCTTGAAATTGTCAGCAACATCTAGAAATTGTCTCAAGTGCAAGTGTGGGTCTTCATGAGGAGAGCCTGAATATTGACCAGTGGTTTGCAACATTTGGAACATCATAGGTTTGAACTCAAACTGTGGTGCAGTGATCTCTGGTCTAACAATACCAATGCTCATGGCAGTTGGATCAAAGACAGCATAGTCTCTAATGTTGCGCACCCGGTCATTGGCAATGCCAATGATGTCTTGCTCAGCTATGACACTTTCTAGCTGTGTCTCGTCTGATGATGACGACGAAGATTCTTCGTCTGTCTTCACGTGCACTTCTTCCTCTGGTTCAACCACAGCTGATGTAGATGAATCTCCAGATGGTTATTGAGAACACAAAAATCTTCTTCGTGCTCTTAAAATTTTTTCAGGTTCAGGATAACCACTGTAAACTGGTTGTAACGACCTGCGCATGCAATAGCTTAAACCTGTCATAACACCAAATCACAGCAAAAACGTTAACGGCTCAAATACAACTTTTAAACAAAAATAACAAATACAGTAGTTCAAAGTGTATCTACCACTCCCCGGCAACGGCGCCAAAAACTTGTTGACTGTTTTCTAAGTGTTTACTCTAATTAATTGTTTTAAAGCAAAGGTGTCACATGCAAGTATACATGTATGTTTGATTGCAGCAAGTGATAAAATAAGAGATCGTACCCACTGGGAGTGATTATGATGTAGCTTTGAACTTTAAAGTATTCAATTCTTGTTTAAAACTAGTATGAGCAAGGTAACAAATAATAATAATGGTAACAGCAAGAAATTCACACTACAAACTAAAAACTTAAATAAAGAAGGATAAGATATCAAAGAGAATGATTGATGAGCTAAGATCCATTAATAAATTGTTGCTAAACAATTTCCATGATGTGAAGTGTCGTGCCTCAAAAGGTCAGAACGTGATTTAGTGGTGTATTTCTACAACATCAAAGCATACACAACTAGGGCAAGGAAATGAATCTCTAAGTCTCACTTATAACCCTAAAATGAGTCTACTTTTAGTTCTACAAAATCTTTATGCTCTCAACTTCTTATCTCTAAGCAAGTTGAATTAAGTGAATATCTCTATCCTACTTTGTTAACCACTTTTGTTATGAAATCAACATGTTGTTGGATCTCTCTCAACAACATACTTGTACCTTTTTCTAAGTTGATCATTCTAAGAAGTGGGTATATAGCAATAAAACACATAACAAAATAAGACACTTTTCAACACATCATTTCAATGTAAAAACAACTTTATATTAACTTCACTTTGCTCATCGAATACGAGTTTAGCTCATAATGAGCTCAGTACAAACTACTGGAATGAAAATACAAGATGACATATTCTTAACAAAAATGTAGAAAAGAAATGACAACCTAGTAATAACTTGAAGATCCTTTGCGTTGGGTAAACAACATCATACCTCCGCAGTCACGACAGTTCCAAGCAGTGAATACAGGATTAGATGAGAAGAATAAATCTCTCTAATTGTCTTAATCCTCAAAGTAACTAGACTAAAATAGAAAATATGAGTGTGTACTTTCTGGCTTGTGGTCTCTCTCTTCATTGCTGAACATGGCTTGCTTTTATAGACTTTGAGAATGAGAATGGAAGTTGATGGGTCTTGGATCATGGGCTTTTGATGAAAATAAGGTTCAACCCAAATCAAATCACAAATAATTCCAGCTGTCCCTTCTTCCTTCGTGAACAAGTTACCAGGTACAGACAGCATTTGGAGACAAGGCGTCTTTGGCAGGTTGCTGCAGCAGGTAGTGGCGCAGAGCAGACGGCGGGTGGCTAGGTGCAAGATGCGCTTTTGTAGGCGTGGTCCCCACTGTACCCTCCTTTGTCCTCTAGCTTCTTTGATCTTATCTTGATGCTTTAGCTCATTCTTGACACGAATCTCTGCCACGTATGCCCTAGTAATAGGCATTCTTCCAAGCTCTTGGTTAATTTGCAATTAATAAATCTTATCAACTCTCTTCCTCTTATCTTCATTCTGCTCAGACTATGTCTTGAGGTGTCATGCCTCAGCTTGCTTTAATCTGATTTTCTTTAGACCAAAAACACACAATAAACTATAAAAGGTGCATCTAGTGCACTAAAGGCAAATACATACTCAGACAAGTGAAATATAAATAAATCTAATTAAACCTAGCTAAATTACTAACAGAAAATGGATCATTATGACACACTAAAATAGTGCTATCAGGAGGCTACACCAATTCGACTGGTCAAAATCAGCATGAAGGAAACTGGTCAAATCAGAGAAAACCCTGGAACTAAGGCAACCAAAGAGGTGGTGTTGCGGGTAGAGGAAAAGGTGGTGGTCGAAAGCTTGAAAAGAGTCACATTCAGTGTGTTGCGGTGAGAATCGGATATCAAGCTATTAATTAACTTGAATCACAAAACTTTGAAATTCACCACCGAGCTTTGATTTATCCAAAGGAAAAGGTAAAGATCAAAATAAAAACCTTTTGCGCCATGTGAAGACACAGTTAAGAGATCGGGGATCGGGGGTTGGTTATACTAAGGGAAGGTATTAGCACCCTAAGTATCTGTAGTACTCTACAGGAACCTCTTGTTTGTACGTGTGTTATGTTATGTTTGCTTGCTAAGGGATTTATACTAAGGCAAAAACCTAAGAGGTATATACTGAAGGTGCGAGAAAGACACAAGAAAGGGGGGTTTGAATTGTGTATTTACTCTTTTAACAACTTTTCGCTTCTTGTCGTTAAAGCACTTAGGATAACATCAAAGTTCTTTGAGAGACTCTGATTAGTGAAGTTACATTAAAATTTGCTCTGCGTGAAGCATGAGAACCAACAAGAGTCTAAACATAAACTACATTTCTCAGAACTTGCAGTGCGAAAGCTTATCAGAGTTAAGCTGCAAGGTTCTGATTTGCGTAGGTAAGGTTCTGATACTCAAAATAGAAATATAAACAAGGACATTAAGCATAAGAGTAAAGAACACACGATATATCCTGGTTCACCATAAAGGCTAATCTAGTCCACCCTCCTCAGGTGATTTTGCCTTGAACACAAGGTCTTAATCCACTATAATCAATCTCGATTACAGATGCACGGGCAACAGCCGGTGACTCACAACTTGCACAGCCGCACTGTGACTAACATGCAATGAACCGTTCAGGGATTCAACTTAATGAATATAACAAACATTGACCCGCAGGTTCAAATCTCGCAAGATCTACTGCTAGGCTTTCACAGCTAGACGTTCAGGGATTCATCGCAATGAATATAACGCTACTGACCCTATTTCAGGCTTTTCCCACAATGACATCTGCCATTGTCTTCTCGAGTCTCCGGTTACACTGACCACTCAAGGAATCCTAATTCACCAAGAATTAGTTATACAGGAGATTACAAATATGCTTCTTAACAAGCAGATTTCTCCTAAGTTTAAGTACAAAGAACACACAAGTGTTCGAGCAAGATGTGAGCAACAACTCCTTGCTTTATCCTAAGAAACTACATAGATGTATAATGATTTGGCAGTGGTTGACATCTTGTAGATCTTCTTCTTCATCTTCTTGGGTGAGCAAGCTTTGAGCAACAACTCCTTGCTTCAGATCTTCAATGTAGCGCTAACGAGAAGGTGGTTGATGACTTGACTGATTTGCAATGTTGTCTTCTTCATCAACAGCTTCTATACCAATTCATTGTTGTTGTGTTGAATGATGATCTTTGAGCTTCAACAACAATGGTCATGTGTAAATTGATGACAGCTTTGGATATTCTAAGTGTTACAACGAGAACTCATCGTTGTTGCTATCTTCACACAATGACTTGGTCAATTCATGAATGATACATCCAACGGAAGCATGAGTAGAGTCTTCTTAACAGGATATCTGATACGTCAAGTCTTCAGTCTTTTGAAGAAGTCCATTAGGAATCAGTCTTCAGAACTTCAGCACTTGTCTTTAAGAACATTATCCTTTACTTCTTCAAGTCTTCCGAAACTTCAGAACTCGTCCATTAGGAATCCATCTTCAGAGTCTTCAGCACTTGACTTCTGGAACCGTAATCTTCAGAACACATAAGTCTTTAGAGTCTTTCTGCACTTGATCTTCAGAGCCTTCCGCCTTCAGAACTTCAAGTCATTAGAGTCTTTAGCACTTTGGTTCTCTTCTTCAGAAGCTTCGCAATCTTCAGAATCTCGACCACTTTCAGAGAGCATCCACAAGAGCATTGCAATAGCAATATCGACATCCTTGGATCTGACTGATCACGATCAGATACAGAAGTATTCTTGCTTCTTGGGACTCTTGTCACACATAGTAACTTTGCATATTGTCAATTACGCTCATCTGGCTGGTGCTTGTTGGATCTGATAACTTCTATGAATATGATCTGCACACAACACACGTTAGAACATAAAATGGTTCTTTCACAAATACGTATTATTATCATCAAAACATAGGTTGACTTGTAGAGACAACTCTTGCTCTCACAATCTCCACCTTTTTGATGATGACAAAACCAAGTATTTTGATTGAACATTTTATACAAGGTAATCACCAAAACAAACATATTCAGAGTCTGGAACAACAACTCCCCCTCAATGTGTTATCCTCAAAGTATTATCTGTGATCATCTAGAATCTTATATGATCCAAAGACATACAGAATAACAACTTGAGTTGCCAGAACGAAGAATAGAAAATGACTAATTCTCTATCTCATCTTCAAGAAAACAAAGAGTCTTTAGCATATGGACTAGTTCATCAGAACTTCCGTCTTCAGATCTTCAGAACTCAGTTTCTTTGTGGTCGTATCAGAGCTTGTAATCTTCAGAGTCTTCTGAAGCATTTCTACTTTTCAGCAGATTCATTTAAGCACAAACAGATCAGTTCTTATCTGATAACATAGTCTTGCAATTCATCAAAGACAGACACTGTTTTTTAAGAAACTCCCCCTGAGTTTCAGACTTTGTGAAGATTATAGGATTTATAATTTGAATCTTCTGGGTAGTCTCCCCCTAATTTCTATAAGTCAGATATTGGGATCTTTCAGAATGTAGTTCAGGAATATTAAATTTTAATCACCAATAAAGATCATGACTTTTCAGAGTTTGACAAAGGTCTTCATCTCAGAACCTTGTTACTGTCACAACTCAGTGGTTCATCAAAGCTTGATTTTTGATCAGATACCTATTGAAGGTTAATTTTTGTGATCAATCAACACTTGATTCTGAATCTGGTACACATGATTTGATTTGATTTTAGTCTGATACCACGTGATGTGCTGAGTCTTATACCAGAGTAAGTTGAGTCTGATACCAAGTGAATGTATTCTTCTTATACCACTTGAAGGGTATTTTCTTAGAGTGCTGAAATTGATACCAGTGAAGGTATTGAAAGCATTATACAGCTTAGCTCTGATTGATATTACTGCAGACTGAGTCTGATACCAATCTTTGTGTATACTGAGTCTGATTACCATTTGCTGACTTAGTCTGATACCAAATCATTTCTTCTTAATTGAGTTCTTGGTAGACATCAGAACTACTTCTTCTTGGATCTTCAATCCGGATCTTCAGACAGTTCTTGACTTCTGATTTGAACAATTCTTCTGAATAAGCATCTTGAGATGTAGACTTTGTCTTGACTGCTTCCAGATTTTTCTTCTTTTGATTCTTGCGTTCTGAATCTCATATTCTTAGATAGCTTACAGCTTCTGAACCAAGTGAGACAAAGATCAAGATAAACTTTGACTTTCAGACAGTTCTCAACTTCTGAATAGTACTGGGTAGTTCTGATTCTGAACACATGTTTACGAAGTGTACAACTTCTATCATATGACTAACATCCTTCTTCTTTCTTGACCTGTCTTAGAATACCTAGTGAACTTGTTTAGAGTTCCTCGGATAACTTCAAACAACAAACGTTAGTAGTAACATATTTTAAATGATTGATTACTTGTTTGAGTTTGTATTCTTTCTGTTTTAAGATTTTCTTCCTTTCAATCATTCATATTCATCAATCAAAATCATATTCTTTCTCCCCCTTTTTGACATCATCAAAAAGTTATAGAGCATCTGAGCATTTAGGCTTTAAGCACAAGATTGATAAGACTCAAAGGATGTATCATTACGCATATTTAGGTCAAAATGATAAAGAACAGTGATATATCATTGTAGAGATCAGATACGGCATTATCATAGACACAGTAGATCAGATATATCAATGAAATTTTAAGTCAGAACCACAAAATGATTTTAAAATATAAGGCATAGGTTAAGCTTAATCCTAAAGGTAATCAAAACATAGACCTAATGACGATGGGTTTCTATGGATTAGACTAAAAAGAGCCTAATGATGAGGATGAGATCGAGCTTTCAGAACCATCAGTTCTTGAGGCATGCAGTTTTCCTTCTGCTTGAGTAATTGCCAGCCTCTTGCTCTTCACAATTTCCTCTAAGATCCATTCATGGAACTCAGTCCAGATAGTTCTTATTTCCATGGGGTCTATACTTGAACTGGAAGCATCCACTAGGTTTTAGGTTTTTGTGATGACATTATCCTTAAAGGATGTTAATGCATCATTCACCGTTTTTTATCTTTTTGATGAGGGTTCTCCAACATCAGTATCCTTCTGCTTATTACTTATTTTCTTCTAATATGAGAGCTCTTGAAGTACATCAGTAATATTCTTCATGTTAATCAATGCGCTGATGTCTTCATCCTTAGATTGTTTCAGATAGTTCCCGACTTCTGTCTGATTGTAAGTGGAGAATCTTGGAAATCCTTCAACCGGAACCCTTGGTGTCAATGTTAATTTCCTAAAAGATGTGTTATCCAGAGTGAAGTTTTCTCTTTTAAGATTCTCAACCCTGAGAATTTTTCCAGCGCTTTTAAGAAATTTTCTTGATTCTCCCTCATTAATCAGAATATCGTCAACTACCCCTGATTCCACCAAGATGTCAGAAATAAGTCTTCCATACGGAATATGTCTGTCCTCCGTGACAGAACCTGTTCTGGAGTTTCTTATGGCTTCCTTCAGAAGTTTGAATAGAATTGCAGGAAGGTGCATCTTGATTCCTTTAAGAAGGAGAAATAAAACACATTCTTGAGTGTCGTTGAGTTGGTTTGAGGGAAGATGGTGAAACACACTTCCTTGGAGGATTCTAAACCATAATTGTAGAGAATATTTTAGATTAGAGAATATTGAGTTCTCTGAATCAGCTACAGCATTTCCTTTGAAAATGCTAGCCAGAACCTTAGCCTCTTTTTCTTTGTTTAGTTGGTACTTAGTGATTCTCATACCAGTGTTGTCATGCATCAGAAGATCTGAAATAGTCTTTTCAGATATGAAGATTTTCCTTCCAAAAACGAAGGAGACAATGAGGGTATTGGATGTGTTGGCGTGGATCCAGAAATCCTTAACCAGATGTCCGTAAGTTGGTCCTTCCAACCTCTTGAAGTAATTACTCCATCCTTGAGTTTCCATTGAAGGAGTCATATCACATCCATTTGACTTTAGGTTGTTGAAGTTTACAACGGTTTCTGACAAAACTATGAGACTGTAACTGGAATTTGTGTGGTCGTGGGATTGAAGCATTTTGTGAGACGAAAGCCATTTTTAGAGAGTGATGAGGAGAATTGACAGTGATTAGGCTGAAGATTCAGGTAAGTAAGAGTTGTGTTGTTGTCTTAGGGTTTGATGCTTTTATAAGTGAAGGAGTGAAATAAACTCTGTGGAGAATTTGAAACTACAACGGTTTATTTTCCTAGAAGCACTAAGCAACGTGGAAATGAAGGTTAATGATTGATTTCTTTAATCGAGAGTCACAACTCTAATAAGTGGCAATGAAAACGGTTACTTAATCATGACCTATAAAGGATTTACGGTCTCTAGATAATCCTAGACCTTTTGTGTGAATTTTAGGCAGCGCTCATTGTTTTATTATTAATTAGATAATCATGATCATAAGAGCCATTCAATCAAAAACACATAAATCATACTTAGGTTAACTTAAGAAATATAGATATCAAGATTTAACATAAGTTTAGTCAAATAAGAATCTTAATTAATTGACAAAAAATGACTATCTTCCTATCTTAGACTAAGAATGTCATCGATTGACAAAACTCTGGAAAGATCTTCTCAGTCATTCCATTTCTTCTGCAGTGACCCACAACTCCCTGAAGATCGAGGATGTGGGAGATGACTCTGCAAAATGGAATTTGATAGTTTGTGTCTTCCCTAGACAAATGGATTTCTTCCTTCAGATGATTGTACATGGATTGTGGTAGGTTTATTTTGACTCTACAAACTAAGAAGAAAATAAATAATCTTTCTTTGTCAGAAAGCCATCCTCCTCCTCTTTCTCTTGGTCTTAGATTAGTTACCATTAGCTTGTACCAGTCTTTGGCTACAGGATTGAGGGTACAAGGTAGAGTGGGATGACCCTTAGTCTCAAAGATCACATGCAAATGTTTGTCAAGACAAACATTATTAATGTTATCTTCCACAGTCAAACCATCCTCAATGCAATCAATGGCTTTTGCAATGATGGTAGGGTTGATCATGACAGGACAGCCAGCGACCACAGATAAAATGACATTCTTGCCAAAATCATATTCTAGTGATTGAGCATTTGCCCAGAACTCAGTTACAAGTGCAGGGAAGATAGGTCCATCAAGCATGGAGAAATAGTTTTCCCAGTTTTGAAATTTAATTCCAGAGAAAACACTTATTTTATGGAGAAGAGGTAGATGGTTCACGTTTAGAGTGTATTCCTTTAAGAGTTCGAGGTTAGTAGTTTCTCCTCTGATATTGTGTGAAGACATTTTGAGCAGGATAGTTGAGGAAGAAGGTTCTAAGCTTCTCGATAGAGATTCTTTCTAGAAAGGGAGTAGTGTTGTGAGGAGAACTAAGGAGTGATAGTTATTTATCAAGTTAGGAACACACGTGTGTAGCGGGGAAATTTGTGAGTGTAAGCTATTAATTAACTTAACTAAAAAATAAGCAAGAGTCGCCACCGCACTTTTATTTTATCCACAAAGGGAAAGGAAAAAGAGCGAACAAAACCTAAAGAGTTCTAAAAAAACAAGAACAAATAGAGAATGGGTAAGGGGGGTTGGTTACGCAATGGGAAGGTGTTAGCACCCAAAACGTCTATAGTACTCTATAGGAACCCTTTGAAATATCTATCACTTTTTTGGTCTGAAAAGGTTTGCTTGTAAAGAGATTGAGGATATGAGAGGAGAAATATTTTTTTAAGATTTTTTGTGTTTGGAGAAACTTATCGCCTCATGCCTACGTACCCACGATGTGCAATGTAGGATCAAAACCCCGTAGTTCGTGGTACAAAGAATGAAAATTATTGGTTATGGTTTATTTTATCTTGAAAAAGACAACCTGTCATTCTCAAGAGAGAATACTCAACTAATTACCCAAAGGTATGGGAAAGAGGCATTTGCATCACATTATGATGGAGGATTTGCTTGGATTAACATCAACAAGACTAATCGCTTCAACATCTAAGTGGAAAATGACCATACTTTCAACAAAATACCATGGTTAGGAGTTTTACATCCCATCAAAAAAATGACTCATGTCTAATTCTTTTTGAAAAGTTTAAAAGAAAAAGGTGCATAAAAGCACAAAAAATTTGGATGAGTTTTGTATTTTTTATGTTTTTATGAAATGGTCAAAGTATGATTTAAGATGGATTGACTTTTATTAAAGAAAACAAAGTTTAAAAAGTCACTTGACAAAAGTCAAGGTTTTATTATGAAAGCGGTTTTAAGTTGAAAACAAGAAGGTTTTGAAAAAGAGAGAGGAGATTTTGAAAATTTAAGAATGGGGAGGAGAAGAAGTGACTATCCTAGTGCATAAAGTAAAAGCTAGGGAAAAGAAGGATCTAACCAAAATGGAGCCACTTTAAAGCAATATTAAAAGAATTCCATCCTTAAGCAAATTGGCCAATAAAGGCAAGTCTTCAATCAATACTCCAAGCAAAGGGAAAAGAAGTCCTAATTCTAGGTCCATAAGTCCAATATTACTTCAAAAGAGGTCCACAAAGAGATCACTCCAAAGCATAGGATAGTAACCAATAGTCCAAAATGAGGAGAATTAAGATTTTTATGGTTTAAGCCTTTATTAATGTTTTAAGTCCAAATGGACAAAGAAAAAAAAAGCATAAGCATAAACATGTGTCCAACGGACAAAGAAAAAATTGCGGAAGCATAAACATGTGTCCAACGGACAAAGGAAAAATTGCGGAAAACATAAACATGATATGAAATGAAGCATAAAAAAATAAAAGAGACAGGGAGCGAGAAGGAAACACAAACAAAATTAATACAAAATATTGTTAGTAAGTTAGTGATTAGTTGTTAGTGTTAGTGATCAATAACAATTGAATAATTGCACTTAGGTCAAGGTTGATGGAACTCATTAGAGGATTGATAAGACCAAAGCCTCCTAACAACAAGTTTCATGAGTTTTGAACCATAAGACAAATAATTAACCATTCTTGAAAGTTTTCCGATACGGGACAAATATTGCGCTATGTTAAGCAATCGCCGAGTAATTTACGGAGTAATTACCCTACAATGAGGCCAGTCGATAGCTTTTTGTGCTAAGGTATGCTAGATGAACGATATATAGATCGTCATCCGAAAGCAATACTGCACGAAAAGAAAAGTGGTAGCGATCTCGTCTCGATCGAAATTCAACAACGGAATTCCAAGATCTTTAGACTTTCATCGATCAAAAAGAAAAAGAAATAGATGAAAAGAAAGCCAAATTAAACCACACAAATATGTGATCTAAGGCTAAGAACAAAGGAAAGGGGAAGAAAATGGAAAAGGAACCAAAACAGGCCCAAAAACAAGCAATTTTCACATTCTGGATGCTGGTTAATCGATTAACCAACTCACAGTGTAATTATGTTAATCGATTAACCAGTGCAAACTTCCAGTTTTTTGCGCAAAAACAAGTTGTTAATCGATTAACCTAAATGTACATGTTTTGGTTAATTGATTAACACTGTGAAAACAGTAGAAAATCAGTTTGAAAATTGCCAAATCCTTGATCACTCATTTCTTCAAACATCTTAGGATCAAGGATTCAATTGTGCACGAATTTTGGAGTAAAACAGCAGCAAAAACCAGCAATCAACACAAATTGCAAGATCCAAAGATCAAGCAAACAAGATCAACAAAAGATCTACATTATGGAAGATGAAAATGAAGCTTCAACAATGGTGAAAAGTGAATTACCAATCCAAATCAGAAAATCCTTCCAAATTGCAGCAAGATCTACACTCCAAAACCTTGATCTATGAACAAAAACAAGAAATGATGAAGGTTTAGCTCTAAATTAGTAAGAATTAATGTGAATTCTTACTAACTTATGAAAGAAGAAATTGAGCTTTTGGTGAATTTGTGGATTGGGGAGAGAAATTGCAAGGGATTTGTTGGCTATCAAAAGCTTGAAGAATGAATGAAATGAAGCCTCTATTTATAGAATTTAGGCTTGGGAAATTTGGTGGTTTGGAATTAGGCTTGGAAGATCAAAATTAGGATTGGAATTCAAATTTGGAGGGAAATCACAAAAGAGTGGTGATTAGTGATGATACATGGTGGGAAATGATCAAAGTGATGTAAGGAATTAAAATGAGATGGTCTAGAATATTCCAAATCTGATCAAGGGCTGAGATTGGTGCCAATTGCTGCAGAATTTGAATTTGGCACATATTTTCAAAAATTGCACGTGTTAATCGATTAACCAATTCACAGTGCATTTAGGTTAATCGATTAACACAGTGAAAAATGGGAAAAAATGGCTTTTTGATGTGTTGTGGCTCTGGCTCAATTTTCTTGCTTGTCAAAGAAGGCATGGAAATAAACACATGAACCTTGGAGTCCCTTGAATGATAATCAATTAAATCTTGGAAACTCTTGATCAGATAATTTTTGAATTAATTGCAGATCAACTTTGACTTTTCTCAGATAAAATTCATTCGAGCTGAGGGACAGATGTTTTGGTATTTTTAACTTGTTCTTCCCCTGAAAGTGTTAGTGAAAGAAAACAAAATATTTTTGGATTTTAATTAATAGTTAGTAAACATAAACAAATTAAACAAATCAAACGCACATAAACTCAAAGAGCCCTGCAAGGCACAATCCTATCAAAGAGGGAACCAATGTGTGATCTTGTTTGTGGTATGCAAAAATGCAAATGACATGTGGGATCTTAGGGGTAAAAATTAGGGTATTACAGCTGCCCCTATTTAAGTTTCTTCTATCTGGAGATAAGAAGATTGACATCTTTGTCTCGACGAGATAGAAGAGACTTAAATATAACAATAAACCCGAATTTTTGGCCCTAAGAGACCACATGATATGATTATGCAAATGATATGCAGACACAAGACCACTGTGGGGAAAATATGCCACAGGAGATAAACAAAAAGAAGAAATGGGAGAAAGAAAACTCCACCGGGGAAACACATCACAGGAGACCACCAACTAGCCGGGGAACACACCATACAACTACTGGGACTCAGCTGAGGAAAAGATTTAAACTGGGGATAACTGTATATGGAAATAAACCATAACACAACAAGGATATAACTGAACAGGGAAGACTTACCACAACAAGGCTCCACTGGGGAAAATCAATACCTCAACAATGAACTATCTCTAGCATATCGAAGAGACTAACCATCCATCGGAGTAGAAAAACTCAACAACAAACTGTCTCGTCTAAACAAAGAGACTTACCATTCATCGGAGTCACAAAGCCTCAACAACGAACAGTCTTATCTAAACTAAGAGACTTACCATTCATCGGAGTCACAAAACCTCAACAACGAACTGTCCCATCAAACCGAAGAGACTTACCATTCATTGGAGTCACAAAACCTCAACAACGAACTGTCCCATCAAACGGAAGAGACTTACCATTCATTGGAGTCACAAAATCTCAACAACGAACTGTCCCATTAAACCGAAGAGACTTACCATTCATCGGAGTCACAAAACCTCAACAACGAACTGTCCCATCAAACCGAAGAGACTTACCATTCATTGGAGTCACAAAATCTCAACAACGAACTGTCCCATCAAACCGAAGAGACTTACCATTCATTGGAGTCACAAAATCTCAACAACGAACTGTCCCATCAAACCGAAGAGACTTACCATTCATTGGAGTCACAAAACCTCAACAACGAATTGTCCCATCAAACCGAAGAGACTTACCATTCATTGGAGTCACAAAATCTCAACAACGATCCCATCAAACCAAAGAGACTTACCATTCATCGGAGTCACAAAACTCAACAACGAACTGTTTTATCAAACCGAAGAGACTTACCATTCATTGGAGTCACAAAATCTCAACAACGAACTGTCCCATCAAACCGAAGAGACTTACCATTCATTGGAGTCACAAAATCTCAACAACGAACTGTCCCGTCAAACCGAAGAGACTTACCATTCATTGGAGTCACAAAATCTCAACAACGAACGTCTCATCAAACTGAAGAGACTTACCATTCATCGGAGTCACAAAACCTCAACAACGAACGGTCCCATCAAACCGAAGAGACTTACCATTCATCGGAGTAACAAAATCTCAACAACGAACTGTCCCATCAAACCGAAGAGACTTACCATTCATCGGAGTCACAAAACCTCAACAACGAACTGTCCCATCAAACTGAAGAGACTTACCATTCATTAGAGTCACAAAATCTCAACAACGAATTGTCCCATCAAACCTAAGAGACTTACCATTCATTGGAGTAGAAGAATCTCAACAACAAACTGTCCCGTCTAACCGAAGAGACTTACCATTCATTGGAGTGGAAAACCTCAACAACGAACTGTCCCATCAAACCGAAGAGACTTACCATTCATCGGAGTCACAAAATCTCAACAACGAACTGTCCCATCAAACCGAAGAGACTTACCATTCATTGGAGTCACAAAATCTAAACAACAAACTGTCCCATCAAACCGAAGAGACTTACCATTCATCGGAGTCACAAAACCTCAACAACAAACTGTCCCATCAAACCGAAGAGACTTACCATTCATCAGAGTCACAAAAGATATTAACTGCATCACCTCAGGCTTCTCAAATAAAGAAATGCCACGAAACAGTATTGAACCTTCCAAAAGGGGAATTATACGCAAATTTCAGCTAAAGGGCGCAGAATCCTCAAAGGTGCAAAATAAATGCACTCTCAATCTAGGTTTCACAGCCTAGAGATCCAAACAAATATTGCAGGGGACCAAAGTTCAATCCGGGAACAAGCTGGAGAGAAACGGTCAAACAAGACTCATCCCGAGGAGGAAATATCTCAACTGGGGACTAATTCCATCCAGATAATGAACTGGAGAGGAAACTGAATCAAAAACTTCCACGAGAAATAAACTCAGTGGGGAATTAACAAAGATAGGCATTTTTCTGCTTACGGGTCGACACTCTAAATGGAGAGAGGACACACATGCTCTACGGGGATAACAACACCAGAGAGCAAAGAAGCACCAACACAAATGCAAAAATGCACAATACAACAACAATATGCTATGCACAACAAATGAATGCGCATGCGATGCGTATGAGTATGAATATGCTGACAAAACAGACATAAAGAAAAAACAGAGGGTGGAATAAACATCACAACACCACTGAATACTCGGCTAATCTCAACAAGATGGAGATGTCATTAGCAACTCTGCTAGGCATTTAGATGAAGAAATCCTGCAAGAGATAAACAAAAGCCATCAAAGGAAAATAAATCCTACTACAAGGCTCAAATCTTGCTGGAGAAAAGAAGATACTCCTTGGGGGAAGACCCAAATATCAATCTTATAACAACGATGATCCACAAAGAGGATAACAACATAAACTCTGCTTTGAGAATGTCAGGAAATCTGTCGGGGAATCATACAAACCCAAATCTTTCTGAATCTTCCTGGGGATTATAAAAATTCATAGGAACTTCCATTTCAAAAGGGTGAAGAGATTTGTTACGGAGAAATAAAGAATGAATCCGCTGGGGATTGTAGTCATATAAACATCTATGCAAAAATCCACTGGGAAAACAAGGCAGATCTACTGGAGATACGAGAACACTCTTAGAGGATTAGCCAATTTTGAGCAAAGCATCCTAGACTTGCTGGGAAAACAGCAAAAGGTCAAACTGTGGAGGATTTTAGATCAATACTCATCATGAGTGAGAGAAAACCCAACAGGTAACTAGTATATCAATAATTCTTGAATAAAGATATCATCAGCGACTTCACTGGGGAATAGCCACAATAGTGATGCATAATCTTCACTAGGAGGATAAATCTCTGTAAAACAATCCGGAGAGAAGTACATCCTGGACTTGCCGGGGGAAATAAGAAATTAACCTCACTGCTTTATAATTGGAAATGATAATACACTGCCTCCGTTGGAGAATCATCAAGGATAAATCCCTGGGTAGAATAACCTGGAGAGAAAAACATCCATAATACAAGATGAAACACGACAAACGATCACCATGTCAATGCTTCTTAGAAGAAAATAACATTGCTCTCTGTTTGGGGATATCCAAAGCAACAACAACACGTCTGTAGGGTAAAACACTGAGTGAAGATTCCTCATATGATTTGTGCTAGGGACAGCGAAAGTGAATCTTTGCGTGGGGACCACCATTAAGGAGAAGTGGACCTCAAAACTACTCAACTGCCTGACCATAACATAATCAGCTAGAGAGGATTCAAATCAAGACCTAGCTGGGGAGAAACCAAACAACACTGGACCTTATGAATTCAACACATCATAACAAACCCATCATCTTGTCAACAACTAATCACATTCATAGGAACAAACTCTGCTGAGGAAATATCAATAAACTCTACTGGGGATTTGTTAATAAATTCCACCAAAGGGGCGGGAACGAACCCTGTTGAAGAAGACATTGATCCTACCATTCTTGGAATAATCGTTGACATTCCTTCTTTTATATTCATAAATCAAAGGAAAATGTTTTTATAATTTTCAAGCATTTAAATCATTTATTCACATTTTGTTTCAAAAATCATCATCAAAAATTAAATGAAATTTTGCAAACAGAAACAAAATAAGAATTGCAAACAAAGGGACAAAGGCCCAAATTTTATTAATAGAATGAAAGTCCGCAAATGGCGTAATTCCATGGATCATTACAAAGTTTTAAAAATGGTAAATACATGGAAAGGGTTACATTGAAATACAATGACCACTATTCTCCCTAACAACTTTGAATTCCACTGTGCTCAAAACTTCAGCCGAGGATGATTGAAGCAGAATCCTTGATAGACAATGTTGCTTTCAAATGATCAAGACTGGCCAGGTGCAGTTACTTGCCATAATCCCTAACTTTTGCCTAGATTGCCCTTTCGGGTTTTCAATCTACCGGGATAATTATTTCTGTTTTTGTCTCTAATTTTTGCCTGGACCATCCTTTCGGGTTTTCACCCCACCGAGACGCTCATTTTTGCCTAAGCCGCCCTTTCGGGTTTTCAACTTAGCGAGCTATTCTTTTATTTTTTTTAGGCGAAGTATTTCTTGACTGCATCGGCATTCACAGGACGAGTGAACTCTTCACCATCCATAGTTGTAAGAAGTAATGCACCTCCGGAGAAGGCTCTCTTAACAACATATGGGCCTTCATAATTAGGAGTCCACTTGCCCCTAGAATCATTGGTAAAAGTTGAGATCCTTTTGAGCACGAGGTCACCTTCTCTGAACACACGAGGTCGAACCTTCTTGTCAAAAGCTTTCTTCATTCTCTGTTGATACAATTGGCCATGAAACAAGGTCGTCATTCTTTTCTCTTCAATCAAATTCAACTGGTCATATCTGCTTTGGCACCATTCAGCCTCAGACAATTCAGCTTCCATCAAAACTCTCATAGAAGGGATTTCAACCTCTACCGGGAGCACTGCTTCCATACCATAAACAAGAGAGAAAGGGGTTGCCCCTGTTGAAGTACGGACGGATGTACGATACCCATGCAAGGCAAAAGGGAGCATCTCATGCCAATCCTTGTAAGTAACAACCATCTTCTGAACAATCTTCTTGATATTCTTATTGGTAGCTTCAACAGCCCACCAGAATGACTCATCATCATTTTTTCTTCTTTTTTTTTTCTTCTTTTTTTTTATTCATTTATTCATTTTTTCTCTTTTTTTTTCATTTTTACAGACATTCTGGCTTCAGCGGCAATCTATGCTCCACAATATCAGTATCAAGACCAGGCATGTCTTGATAAGACCAAGCAAACACATCAACATATTCTCTAAGAAGCTCCACAATCCTCTTCTTAACATCTGACTGAAGCAGTGCCCCAATCTTGACTTCTTTTACATCATCATCTGAACCCAAATTAACCAATTCCAATGGCTCTTCATGAGGCTGAATGGCCTTTTCCTCGTGCTCAAGCAACCGAGAAATTTCATCTGGAATCTCCTCAATATCCTCTTCTTCAGCTCCAAACACAGGGAACTCAAAGTTGGGAGGGGGCATAGGGTCATTGTTTTCAATGGGTTTAACAATCAATCTGCACAATGATTTATGTTTGATAATATGAACAAAAAGTGCAAGTATCATGCAGATAAAAGTGATCACCACATTATTATTATTATTTGGTTTTTTTATGTTACCATTTTTCAGAAATAAAGCAAAAAGGGAAAACATAATATGGATAAACAAAATAACATTTTATTGATGATGATAAAATTTGAAACAAAGCCCTCACAAATTCACTTTCACCTTGGACAGAGTGAAAGGATTTTTGAAAGAAACAAAAACAAATTACTTTGAAATATGAACAACAGTGGGAACATCAACAGCTATCCAATTCTGGCAGACTTGTCCATGTGTCACGAAATTGGGAAGTTCTTCCTCTTCATCATCTTCAATGATGACACTGACTTCATATCCAGGTTCCTTAAACTTCTTCCGAGGGGAATAAAAAGGCACATATGCATCCTCCGGGGACATATACCCAGGGTCTTCCAAATAAGGCTCCCAGTCTTCAGCAGGAATGACATCATCTTCAAAACCAAATGGGATGTAACCTACAGAGTCATCTTCAAGAATTGCAGCCGTAGAAAGATCTTCACTAGGGCAATCTTGAACCATATTGACAGACGCCTTGCCATGATTAGGCAGCGGATTCAATTGGACATTAGGATTGGAATCTTCAAAAGACAAAATACCACTCCTAGCCAATCTCTGAATTTCCATCTTCAATGGATAACAATTCTCAGTATCATTCCCAGCTCCTCCCTGATGGAAAGCACAATGAGCTTTAGGCTTATACCACCATGGTGAATCTTTTGGAACAGCAGGCGGTGGACGGGTCTGAACAAGATTCTTCTTAATTAGACAAGGAAGCAATTCTGTGTATGTCATCGGAATCGGATCAAAATCTTTCTGAAAATGGCCCCGTTGATTGTTTGGCTGAGTAGAACGTTGTTGCTGAGCAGGAGCTGCCTGAACAACAGGAGTTGAATTGATAACAGGAGTGACAGATGCAACATGTTGCTGACACTGATTGTTTCTATTGTGAGGTCTTCTTTACCTTTCTCGAGAAACAACATTGGTCTCTCCTTCTTTATTTTTGGAAAATCCTCCACTATATTTTTTGGAACTTCCAGTAGAATTGCCATCTTTCAACAAACGTCCCTCACGGACACCCTCTTCCAATCTCATCCCCATATTAACCATCTCAGTGAAATCACTCGGGGCACTAGCAATCATACGCTCATAATAGAAAGGACTCAGAGTTTTTAGAAAAATTTTGGTCATCTCCTTTTCTTCCAAAGGAGGGCTGATCTGAGCAGCAATCTCACGCCACCTTTGCGCGTATTCTTTGAATGTCTCCTTATCTTTCTGAGCCATTGCCCGAAGCTGGTCATGATCAGGAGCCATATCCACATTATACTTATACTGTTCCACAAACGCCTCACCCAAATCTTCGAAAGTGCGAATTCGAGCACTGTCGAGTCCCATATACCATTTCAAAGTTGCACTAGACAATCTATCTTGAAAGTAGTGAATGAGCAGCTGATCATTATCCTTCTGAGCCGACATCTTACGAGTATACATAGTCAAGTGACTCAACGGATAAGAGTTACCTTTATACTTTTCAAATTCAGGGGCCTTAAACTTATGCGAGATCTTTACATTTGGAACCAAGCATAATTCATGAGCATTCTTTCCAAATAGCTCTTTACCTCTCAGAGCTTTTATCTCTTTCTGCATTTCAGTATACTGGTCTTGAATCTCTTCCATTCTATCATGAGCACTGGCATTCTCACTTAGAGCAGTATGGAAAATTTGCTCTTCACCAAAAGGAACAGTGTGAACCACAGGCGGTGGCACATTCATCACAGGTTGAACGGTAGGAACAACTGGAATCTCAGGAGGTGGTGGTGGTGGTTGATAACCTTCAGGAACAAAGTTATGAGGCATGCCCCAGGGGAAACCAGGAGGCATGGAGTATTGAGGAACACTAGCAGGCGCCACAGAGATGGGCGTAGAGACAATCTCAGAAATGACTGTCCTTTGCACAGGAGTTGAAAGCGAAGGAGGAGGAGGTGGTGGCTGATTCTGAGCAGCCACCAGAGCTTCCATCATAGCAGTGAGTCTTTCCAAACCATCCTTCAGAGTTGATACTTCTTCAAGAAGCTCACGATTCTCTTGTTGCAATTGATCCATCTTTTTCTTCAGATTAGCTCGAGTATTATACTGGTGCGACAGCTTGGCTGAATGAAGACCAAAGGGAAACAATAAGACACCTAGAAAAGGCAAGAAACAAATGCAAAAGATGATGCTTGATATGCAAGATGCAAATGCAAAGTTTCAAGGAAATACAAGGCATATTACAAACATTGTTATCTGAAATACCAAAATCTCATTCATTAATGATGGAAAAAATTACATCTCGGAAGTACAAATTCAAGAATCCTAAAACAAATAGAGAATGAAGAAAATTAGATCCCTAGAGAATCCTATAAGAAGAAGTCTCAGCTCTATCTTCCATCTTCTCGATGTGGGCCTGCATTTGAGTCTTCTCAATTAGCAACTTATCGACTATCAACTTCCAAGGAGATTCTGAACTCTTCGAAATATCAGAAACTGGCTGACTGCGAGAGGAAAATAAATCCTCTTGCGCCTTTCTCTTCTTGTTGGAAACTTCATCTTCATTCTTCTTCTTGAAGTGCGCTTGAAGCCTTGCATTTTCTAACTCAATAATCTGATACTTGTTCTTCCAAGCATCTCTCTCTTGTTGCATCTCGGCCAAAGCGATCTGAATCTTCTCTCTGTCTTCCATAAAGTAGAGAATAGGCTTCTTATCAGTTAGAGATAAAGGCTCCTGATGCTTATAAGGCATCTTCAAAGTAATAGCTCTATTTTTAACCCACTGGAGGTAAGGTTCCGAAGAGACACAATTCGGATTTCCCAAACTTTCCTTTCCTTTTCTACGAATGTTGCGCCAAGCTTCCACAATTTCTCTCTTGAGAGTAACCTGAGATTCTTCATCCTTGAAAAAGAGACCAGCCAAATGAATGTTCTTCGGCACCTCTCGCAAAGGATATCCCCACTGACGACGAGCCAACACCGGATTGTAACTGATTCCTCCCTTTGTACCAAGAAGAGGCACGTTGGGAAAATCACCACAACTATCAATAATCATCGCTCCAGAAGGAACACGACTACACCAATCAATATCAGAATGAGTGAGAGCATGATCTTCCGCGACCAGTATAAACCATCCTTGAGATTCCAGAAAGCTGCGGACTTCGGCAAGTGAGAAATAAACCACTTGTAAAGCGAAGGCGCACAACAGATAATCATCCCTTCACCATGGAAATTCCTGAGGTGAATAGAATGGTAAGCATCGGCAAGCAAAGTGGGAATTGGATTCCCAATCAAGAAAATCTGAATAGCGTTGATGTCGACAAAATTCTCAACATTCGGGAAGAGGAACGGTCCATAAATAAGCAAGGCAAGAATAGCCTCAAAAGCAACTGTGTTCTTCACACTAGCAAAGTGATGAGCTCTATCCATCAAGAACTTAGCGGGTAACCCAAGAATCTTTCCTTTGGTATCCATGTGAGCCTTAATCTCGGAAACCTTCAAGTGAGTAGCCTTCACAATAACATGATGCTCGGGAGCGGGGTCCAAACCAGAGAAAATCCGACCATAAACAGGCAAACCAAGCAGGAGAGAATACTCCTCTAGCGTAGGTACCAACTGATAATCAGGAAAGGTGAAACAATGAAGCAAATGGTCATAGAACTGAACCAAAGTAGCAAGCAATCCTTCATCCATATCAACTTTCAAGAGAGATAAAAGCCTTCCATATCTGGACTCAAACTTCTTGGTATCAACAACCAAAGATCCTAGCTCTCTCAAACCCTCTAACTTAGGACTCTTGAAAGTGTACTTCTCCTTCCAAAATCCATAATAAAAGTATCTGCAATGTTTGCAATAACACCTTTAAGTTCCTTGAAACCTTCCAAAAGAATGCTCATGAATGTATGAGTGCATGAATGCAACACGCACAAACAAAACCACACAAAGCACACGGGTCAAGGTTCAAGTCACGAGCATGAAGCCAAGGGTAAGAACCAACCCCACAAAGGTATGTACTAAGGTTTTGTCTTCATTGTACCTGTAGAAAACAGCGGTTCTAACAAAGTGCCCAGGGTCCACAATCCACTATCAGACACACCAGCACACCGATTTGCTCGGAGGTTGGTAGTCATCCTCAAGAGAATCTAACCTGAGTGTAGCATCGCGTGACAGCTAAGTCAGATTTGCATCTTCATAGCTTCCGCGCTACGATCCTAAAAAGGCTAGGATGGGTTAAGGGTTACTACGGCCCTCAGTGTTATAGGCTTCTATGGAAAAAGTAATGCCTTCTCGATCGCTCGATCGGCATCAGTAATTCCAAAGAGGCAACCACCGAGCGAATAGATTCTCAAGTTCTTCTTTTTCAGGATTCGACTCCTTCAAAGTTCCCTTGACTATACTATCCCCTATCTCAAAGTGCACTCTGGTCCGGGTATAGGACTTATCTCACGCACAGAGGAACTCCCAAACAGAACAAACAAGTAACAAGCAAATCAAACAAAAAGCAGTAAATAAATCAAAGTAGGCTAAACCCCTCAAGGGAGAAGTTAATTCCCCAGCAAAGTCGCCACTTTTCTGTAGCGGGGAAATTTGTGAGTGTAAGCTATTAAATAACTTAACTCAAAAATAAGCAAGAGTCGCCACCGCACTTTTATTTTATCCACAAAGGGAAAGAAAAAAGAGCAAACAAAACCTAAAGAGTTCTAAAAAAACAAGAACAAACAGAGAATGGGTAAGGGGGGTTGGTTACGCAATGGGAAGGTGTTAGCACCTAAAACGTCTATAGTACTCTATAGGAACCCTTTGAAATATCTACCGCTTTTTTGGTCTGAAAAGGTTTGCTTGTAAAGAGATTGAGGAGATGAGAGGAGGAATATTTTTTTAAGATTTTTGTGTTTGGAGAGACTTATCACCTCATGCCTACGTACCCACGATGTGCAATGTAGGATCAAAATCCCGTAGTTCGTGGTACAAAGAATGAAAATTATTGGTTATGGTTTATTTTATCTTGAAAAGGACAACCCGTCATTCTCAAGAGAGAATACTCAACTAATTACCCAAAGGTATGGGAAAGAGGCATTTGGATTACATTGTGATGGAGGATTTGCTTGGATTAACATCAACAAAACTAATCACTTCAACATCTAAGTGGAAAATGACCATACTTTCAACAAAATACCATGGTTAGGAGTTTTACATCTCATCAAAAAAATGACTCATGTCTAATTCTTTTTGAAAAGTTTAAAAGAAAAAGGTGCATAAAAGCACAAAAGATTTGGATGAGTTTTGTATTTTTTATGTTTTTATGAAATGGTCAAAGTATGATTGAAGATGGATTGACTTTTATTAAAGAAAACAAAGTTTAAAAAGTCACTTGATAAAAGTCAAGGTTTTATTATGAAAGTGGTTTTAAGTTGAAAACAAGAAGGTTTTGAAAAAGAGAGAGGAGATTTTGAAAATTTAAGAATGGGGAGGAGAAGAAGTGACTATCCTAGTGCATAAAGTAAAAGCTAGGGAAAACAAGGATCTAACCAAAATGGAGCCATTTCAAAGCAATATTAAAAGAATTCCATCCTTAAGCAAATTGTCCCATAAAGGCAAGTCTTCAATCAATACTCCAAGCAAAGGGATAAGAAGTCCTAATTCTAGGTCCATAAGTCCAATATTACTTCAAAAGAGGTCCATAAAGAGATCACTCCAAAGCATAGGATAGTAACCAATAGTCCAAAATGAGGAGAATTAAGTTTTTTATGGTTTAAGCCTTTATTAATGTTTTAAGTCCAAATGGACAAAGAAAAAAAAAGTATAAGCATAAACATGTGTCCAACGGACAAAGAAAAAATTGCGGAAGCATAAACATGTGTCCAACGGACAAAGGAAAAATTGCGGAAAACATAAACATGATATGAAATGAAGCATAAAAAAATAACAGAGATAGGGAGCGAGAAGGAAACATAAACAAAATTAATACAAAATAGTGTTAGTAAGTTAGTGATTAGTTGTTAGTTTTAGTGATCAATAACAATTGAATAATTGCACTTAGGTCAAGGTTGATGGAACTCATTAGAGGATTGATAAGACCAAAGCCTCCTAACAACAAGTTTCATGAGTTTTGAACCATAAGACAAATAATCAACCATTCTTGAAAGTTTTCCAATACAGGACAAATATTGTGCTATGTTAAGCAATCTCCAAGTAATTTACGGAGTAATTACCCTACAATGAGGCCGGTCAATAGCTCTTTGTGCTAATGTATGCTAGATGAACGATATATAGATCGTCATCCGAAAGCAATACCGCACGAAAAGAAAAGTGGTAGCGATCTCGTCTCGATCGAAATTCAACAACGGAATTCCAAGATCTTTAGACTTTCATCGATCAAAAAGAAAAAAAATAGATGAAGAGAAAGCCAAATTAAACCACACAAATATGTGATCTAAGGCTAAGAACAAAGGAAAGGGGAAGAAAATGGAAAAGGAACCAAAACAGCCCCAAAAACAGCAATTTTCACATTCTGGATGCTAGTTAATCGATTAACCAACTCACAGTGTAATTATGTTTATCGATTAACCAGTGCAAACTTCCAGTTTTTTGCGCAAAAACAAGCTGTTAATCGATTAACCTAAATGTACATGTTTTGGTTAATCGATTAACACTGTGAAAACAGCAAAAAATCAGTTTGAAAATTGCCAAATCCTTGATCACTCATTTCTTCAAACATCTTAGGATCAAGGATTCAATTGTGCACGAATTTTGGAGTAAAACAGCAACAAAACCAGCAATCAACACAAATTGCAAGATCCAAAGATCAAGCAAACAAGATCAACAAAAGATCTACATTATAGAAGATGAAGATGAAGCTTCAACAATGGTGAAAAGTGAATTACCAATCCAAAACCTTGATCTATGAACAAAAACAAGAAATAATGAAGGTTTAACTCTAAATTAGTAAGAATCAATGTGAATTCTTACTAACTTATGAAAGAAGAAATTGAGCTTTTGGTGAATTTGTGGTTTAGGGAGAGAAATTGCAAGGGATTTGTTGGCTATTAAAAGCTTGAAGAATGAATGAAATGAAGCCTCTATTTATAGAATTTAGGCTTGGGAAATTTGGTGGTTTGGAATTAGGCTTGGATGATCAAAATTAGGATTGGAATTCAAATTTGGAGGGAAATCACAAAAGAGTGGTGATTAGTGATGGTACATGGTGGGAAATGATCAAAGTGATGTAGGGAATTAAAATGAGATGGTCTAGAATATTCCAAATGTGATCAAGGGCTGAGATTGGTGCCAATTGGTGCAGAATTTGAATTTGGCACATTTTTTCAAAAATTGCACGTGTTAATCGATTAACCACTTCACAGTGCAATTAGGTTAATCGATTAACACAGTGAAAAATGGGAAAAATGGCTTTTTGATGTGCTGTCTTAGCCCTGGCTCGATTTTCTTGCTTGTCAAAGAAGGCATGGAAATAAACACATGAACCTTGGAGTCCCTTGAATGATAATCAATTAAATCTTGGAAACTCTTGATCAGATAATTTTTGAATTAATTGCAGATCAACTTTGACTTTTCTCAGATAAAATTCATTCGAGCCGAGGGACAGATGTTTTGGTATTTTTAACCTGTTCTTCCCCTGAAAGTGTTGGTGAAAGAAAACAAAATATTTTTGGCTTTTAATTAATAGTTAGTAAACATAAACAAATTAAACAAATCAAACGCACACAAACTCAAAGATCCCTGCAAGGCACAATCCTATCAAAGAGGGAACCAATATGTGCTCTTGTTTGTGGTATGCAAAAATACAAATGACATGTGGGATCTTAGGGGTAAAAATTAGGGTATTACAGCGTGGTCATCATTTCCTAGGCACGCTATGAATAGTTGTGACGATCAGCTGAAAGGACGCATGATAGACTTAAATCGCCGTATACCTATGAGTAGGGATGTAGCAGCTGACACAACGTAATCATGATTGTTTATTTAATTCTTAAAAATTGTCTAATCTATGCGTGAGAATATTATTATAGTTTCAATAATCCTAATATGACTAAGTTCAAATTATTGCTACTATTTCAAATTTCAATAATGAGGATGAACGAAGACAGACATACCTTAGACATTCTGAAATCTTTTTACGGCTATTCTGAGTGTTTTCCAGTCTGACTCTGAGCTTCTGATCATCATCTTTTAGCTTCTGCTTCCTTCTGATGTTTGAAGAATAAATGTCTTCTGAACTTGGATTTAATGCTAATTTGACTTGACTGAGGTTGGTCCAGCATATCTACTTCTGAAGAGAATGTTAAATGATTTCTCCATTCTAAACGACATCAGCCACTTAGATCCTTTGACTTCAAGTAGAGGATTTTAAGTGTCTGGCTTGACATCTTCTGATTCCAGTGCTTGAGGGGTTCTGAACAACTTATCATATAGTGATCTGATCACTAACATTTGATTCACCTGAGAGATAGTTTTAAGTCATCAGATCTTGGTTATACTAATTCAATCAAAGCTCTAAGTGTTCATTCTTGATCAAGTACTTGATCAATCTGTGAGAATCCTCTTTCTGAATATTCTTTCAGTTTCTTCATTTTGAATTTCAACATCATAGAACAACAATCTTTCTTCTTTGCATGAAGAGGTTCTGAATAAGTTTTTAAACGAGAAAGTCAAGGGTGGACCTAATCTGTTTCTTGAAAACATCTCAAAAACTCATAAAGAATTGATCTTCAGTAAACAAGACTTCTTGTTTTCTGATGATTTAACTTTGAGCAAATACGTGGTTCATCCAGACGTATCTTCCAAGATAGGCATTCAACAGATACTACTTCTTATCTGATGAGTCTATCTTATCAGCTGATTCTTCAATCTTCATTGAAACTTAAGTGAGGAAGATTTAGTTGTTTGACAACTACAAAACTTACAGAATCAGTGATTTGCTCAAGTACTCAGATTGATTACAATTTTGTACACAGTCAACTTCTGAACTGTTACAGAAATTGTAAGTGGATTTCAATCTTACCCAGAGTATTTCTACGCACAGCATCCAGATCTTTTTCTGACACTGTTAAGTGTTTGATATCCATCAATAACAGAAACGGAGCTCTGATACCAATTGAAGGTGCGAGAAAGACACAAGAAATGGGGGGTTTGAATTGTGTATTTACTCTTTTAACAACTTTTCGCTTCTTGTCGTTAAAGCACTTAGGATAACATCAGATTTCATTGAGAGACTCTGACTAGTGAAGTTACATTCATACTTGCTCTGCGTGAAGCATGAGAACCAGGATATATCGTGTGTTCTTTACTCTTTTTTCATTTTGAATTTCAACATCATAGAACAACAATCTTTCTTCTTTGCATGAAGAGGTTCTGAATAAGTTTTTAAACGAGAAAGTCAAGGGTGGACCTAATCCGTTTCTTGAAAACATCTCAAAAACTCATAAAGAATTGATCTTCAGCAAACAAGACTTCTTGTTTTCTAATGATTTAACTTTGAGCAAATACATGGTTCATCCACACGTATCTTCCAAGATAGGCATTCAACAAATACTACTTCTTATCTGATGAGTCTATCTTATCAGCTGGTTCTTCAATCTTCATTGAAACTTAAGTGAGGAAGATTTAGTTGTTTGACAACTACAAAACTTACAGAATCAGTGATTTGCTCAAGTACTCAGATTGATTACAATTTTGTACACAGTCAACTTCTGAACTGTTACAAAAATTGTAAGTGGATTTCAATCTTACCCAGAGTATTTCTACGCATAGCATCCGGATCTTTTTCTGACACTGTTAAGTGTTTGATATCCATCAATAACAGAACCGGAGCTCTGATACCAATTGAAGGTGCGAGAAAGACACAAGAAAGGGGGGTTTGAATTGTGTATTTACTCTTTTAACAAATTTTCGCTTCTTGTCGTTAAAGCACTTAGGATAACATCAGAGTTCATTGAGAGACTCTGACTAGTGAAGTTACATTCATACTTGCTCTGCGTGAAGCATGAGAACCAACAAGAGTCTGAACATAAACTACATTTCTCAGAACTTGCAGTGCGGAAGCTTATCAGAGTTAAGCTGCAAGGTTCTGATTTGCTTAGGTAAGGTTCTGATACTCAATATAAATATATAAACAAGGACATTAAGCATAAGAGTAAAGAACACACGATATATCCTGGTTCACCACAAAGGCTAATCCAGTCCACCCTCCTCAAGTGATTTTGCCTTGAACACAAGATCTTAATCCACTATAATCAATCTCGATTACAGATGCACGAGCAACAGCCGGTGACTCACAACTTGCATAGCCGCACTGTGACTAACATGCAATGAACCGTTCCAGGATTCAACTTAATGAATATAACGAACATTGACCTGCAGATTCCAATCTCGTAAGATCTACTTCTAGGTTTTCACAGCTAGACGTTCAGGGGTTCATCGCAATGAATATAACGCTACTGACCCTATTTCAGGCTTTTCCCACAATGACATCTTGCCATTGTCTTCTCGAGTCTCTGGTCACACTGAACACTCAAGGAATCCTAATTCACCAAGAATTAGTTATACAGGAGATTACAAATATGCTTCTTAACAAGCAGATTTCTCCTAAGTTTAAGTACAAAGAACACACAAGTGTTCAAGCAAGATGTGAGCAACAACTCCTTGCTTTATCCTAAGAAACTACAGAGATGTATAATGATTTAGCAGTGGTTGACATCTTGTAGATCTTTTTCTTCTTCGTCTTCTTGGGTGAGCAAGCTTTGAGCAACAACTCCTTGCTTCAGATCTTCAATGTAGCGCTGACAAGAAGGTGGTTGATGACTTGACTAATTTGCAATTTTGTCTTCTTCATCAATAGCTTCTATACCAATTCATTGTTGTTGTGTTGAATGATGATCTTTGAGCTTCAACAACAATGGTCATGTGTAAATTGATGATAGCTTTGGATATTCTAAGTGTTACAACGAGAACTCATCGTTGTTGCTATCTTCACACAATGACTTAGTCAAATTATGAATGATACATCCAACAGATGAATAATGGAATTGTTAAGATCATTGATCGACCAACTACTTAGAAGTGAGAACTCTTTCCTTTAAATAACCAAGTAGAAATATAGCCGTTAGAAATATTGTTGGCTGTTGGAAAAGAGATGTTGCGTAATAACTAGCTGTACTGACATATCTCCTTTTTGCTGTGGGAGAAGTGACGGGATATATCTTTCTTGGGCGCCGTGTACAGTTACTCATAACGGTAACATTTGACTTCCAAACTTCAGAGGCTTCTGATGATAAATTGATGAAGCATGAGTAGAGTCTTCTTAACAGGATATCTGATACGTCAAGTCTTCAGTCTTTTGAAGAAGTCCATTAGGAATCAGTCTTTATAACTTCAACACTTGTCTTTAAGAACATTATCCTTTACTTCTTCAAGTCTTCCGAAACTTCAGAACTCGTCCATTAGGAATCCGTCTTCAGAGTCTTCAGCACTTGACTTCTGGAACCGTTATCTTCAGAACACATAAGTCTTTAGAGTCTTTCTGCACTTGATCTTCAGAGCCTTCCGCCTTCAGAACTTCAAGTCATGAGAGTCTTCAGCACTTTGGTTCTCTTCTTCAGAAGCTTCGCAATCTTGAGAATCTCGACCACTTTCAGAGAGCATCCACAAGAGCATTGCAACAGCAATATCGGCATCCTTGGATCTGACTGATCACGATCAGATACAGAAGCATTCTTGCTTCTTGCGACTTGTGTCACACATAGTAACTTCGCATATTGTTAATTACGCTCATCTGGATGGTGCTTGTTGGATCTGATAACTTCTATAAATATGATCTGCACACAACACACGTTAGAACATAAAATGGTTCTTTCACAAATACGTATTATTATCATCAAAACATAGGTTAACTTGTAGAGACAACTCTTGCTCTCACATATACACTAAGTATGCTCGCCAAGACGTCGCATCTTGTGCCTACGTATCCTGACTAAAGAATCAGAGCAACCGTAGTTCACTTAACTAAAGGTGAGGAACCATTGACTATGGCCAAAGTTCCAATGGGGATGAGTATGGTACTTATATAGAGTTTGAAGAACTCTCTAAGTCTAAGTTATAAAGGGTAAGTGAATACTCATGATGATGAGAATCACATAGAGTTGAAGAACTCTAGCCTATTTCTAAGTTACGAGGTAAATGGATCTAAGGAGGCCAAAGAAGAAGAGAGTATTATGATGATAGTACTCAAATAGAGTTGGAGAACTCTAGGGAGAAATAGTTCTAATGAGACCAAAGGTGAAGGAGAATACTATTAGGATAGTACTCAAGTAGAGTTGAAGAACTCTAGAGGGAGAAGGGTTCTAATGAGAACTAAGAGTGAAGGAGAATACTATTAGGATAGTACTCAAGTAGAGTTGAAGAACTCTAGAGGGAGAAGGGTTCTAATGAGAACTAAGGGTGGATCCTAATGAGGATAGAGGAGGGCTCTAAAGAGGCCAAGATGGTATATGAGCTATCTATGACCTTGAGGTCAATAGAGAGTCTTTCCATTGGAAGGAAGGGAAAAATGAGGGTTAAGGAAGGGAAGCTAAAGATCTAGCCTCACTTGGGGGAAGACTTAATGAAGTTCTCAAGATAAACAAATATCATAAACAAGATGAAAACATGAGCATGGTAATGACCAAAACACTTCATGGGGAGCATATGTTAAAGGAGTTAACAAACATGATGAGTGATAACAACTTGAGGTTTATGCATTTTAAAGATGAAAATCCAAGGCATATAAACACTTAAAAGAAGGTTTAAACATGGTGTTCAAAGATTCAAGACATAAACATGTCACATATTTGACCAAACAAACTTGTGTTAAAAGACAAATGATCTAAGGAGATCTCATAGTATGAACAAGGAAGATTCACAAAGGTATTCACATGTAACACCACATTAATCATCAAGGAACAAAGGTGAAACAAAGGCACATAATGTCACAACATCATACAAGGTTGGAACAAAATGCATTAGGTCTCATTTTATCAATATAAATAAGAAAACATGGTAAAGGAATCAAGAGAAATCAATATGTTTTTATGAAAACCCTAAAAACCTTTCACTTTCAACATTAAGAAATGTTTCAAAAATATTATTTTCAGTAATTTCTTTTCACCATCATAAAATAGACACATTAAGGAATATTTTACAAAAAGAATGGATCAAAAAGAGTAAAAAATGACCAAGTTATGAGCATTTGAATATGAGTGTATAAACCATAAAATAAAAGAAACAAGTAATAAAAAGAAATGGAAATGTCCCACATGGGACTTGAACTCACGCCCTGGGGCTTAGGGCTTAAAAGCCTTGCCAACTGAACCAAGAGCACGTTGTGAATATATGGGGCAAGCATTCAATAAAATATCAAAACAGGCAAAAATCAGAAAAAAGAACAAAAGGGTTGATCCGCAGGATCGAACCCCGGCAAGGCAGGCGAAAGGGAAAGGCATGGCAAGGCTTCTACCACTGGGGTGGCTGTTATATCCAAACATTATACGCCTTCAATTATTTTTATTTTAAAACCCACATCAAATGGCCACCTCAGCGCCACGTTGGACTGACTGGGGGCCACCTCAACTTCTTCTTCTCCACCATTCTCTTCTCTCTCGTGCCCTAACAACAACAACCATGGTCAGATTTCTTTCTTCTCTAACTCCTTTATTTCTCAACCAAATCCAACAAAATAAAAACCAAGAGTGGAGCTCATCTTCCCAGGATTTCAAACATACCAAAAGTTTAACTTAACAACCAACATGTAATGCGCAAAACCAATAACAACAGTGCAATAACACAAATGTTCAACATGTTCTAACATGCAAGTTTTCAACCAAACATGGCAAATCTTTATCCAGAAACACTAAGCAATAAACACACCACATTTTCATGTTCAGATAGTAAGCAAATGATGTATGAATATGAGAGCTTCAAAGGGCAGAAATCTTACCTCTTGGAGAAAGTCCAAGGCTTCTTCTACAACACTTGCAGATGAGAAAAACAACCTTCTGGAACCTTATTGATCCTTGTAGAAGAGAAGCAGATGATTAGAAGCTTTGGAAAGTGTCTCAATAATGCAACCCGATACTTCTTGCAACTTGAAACTCAAAAATGGCAGATGGTATTTTAGGTGTTACAGAGAAGTTCCAGGTGTTTAGATGTTCTTGGTGAAGTATTTGGAGATGGTTTGTGGAGTTTGAGAGTGAATGCACGAATGGATAGAGTGTTTGGAGTGTTCATGCAAATTTGCAAGAGTTGGTGGATGAGAGAATAGAGTGAGTATTCAGCCTTCTTTTGGGGTGTATCTAGTGTGTTTTGGAGTGAAGACCAAGCCCCTATTTATAGGAAATGTTGAGGGCATGAGGTATGGTCAGAATAGCACAACTTGCCAACTTGTCTCTTTTTGGAAACTTCCCTCGTGTGAGCTAGCAGCTGAGCCAAAATTCTTCATAAACACTATTCACTGATCAGGATAGGGTTTGGTTTGATTTTGTGTTTTGATGGGATTGGGGCAGAGTCCAAGTTTCAAGGAAAGTAGAGTTGACATGCTTTTGGTTGGAAAAGTTTCTCTTTCCTTGTGTCAAGTTGCATCAACTTGCCTAAACTTCAGTATTTTAATGTTTCAACTTGGTAAAATCATGGCAGAGGTTTAAAGCATGCTAATCTTGTACCTAAACATCAGAAGAGTGAGTATTTTGGTGATTAGAAGTGGTAATGCATCATTATGCATCATGTGTGAAACTTGAAATTCAAGAAAAGACACCAAACTCCAACCATTCGAATCTCTCAGCTCACTCAATGGTTTGAGGAGTTCTACTACTTTTTGGAAAGCCCCAAATGTACTCTAAAACTTTCATGTTCACTCCAAATTCTGGATCAAAAGGGATCTTGGTGAAAAGTGGAGATGAAGTCAGCTGGATTTTAAGGCGAAATGTAGTGAAATTTCACTAAGTCTTTAAGTGTTTTGAACTTCCAAGCCTTGTAACTTAAAAATCAAGCATTATTTGGCTAAGGGCCCTCTAATAGGTTTTAAAGTTCATGATGAGATCTTCAATTTGAGCTTTGAGTCACAAAATTTGGATGTGTGGTTTGAAAGTTATGACCTTCCCAATTTTGCACAAGGAGTGAATTCTTCTTTACTTAGAAAAATTTAAGAACAAAACCTTGCCCTTTTTGCAAGAAGCCTTTCAAATGGTGACCTCTCATGCTCTAAGTCAAGGATTGAACATGTTAAGATGGGATGTGACTTGAATACTTCATATTAGGCCAATAACATCAAAGTCAGAGGCTTGACTTTGTCAGTCAAAACCCTAATTTCCTCAGGAATTCCACTGGATGATCTTTGAGGATCTTTCTTGTTCAATCTCTTCCAAGGTCCAAAGATGGCCTCTAAGGATGTCTAGCATCATGTGGAGTCATGTCCCAAGGCTTGGGAACATGTCTTGGTCAAAATCAAAGGCAATGGCTAACTTGTCTTGACAAAACCCTAGTTTGAGGGCAAAATAAACTTGTGACTCTTTGTACTAGTGATGAAAGCCAGATGATCTTGATTTCTTGTTGAACAAGACCTCTTGAATGTAGGTAAGTTCAATTGGTTGAAATTTTAAAGCCCCATTTGGCTTTCTTGCACAGATGACTTCATGCATTAATCCCAATCAACTGATGAACACTGATGATGGATGTATGGAGCCAAGAAGAGTCTTAGGAGACCTTGAATCATGTGAGAGCCTGGCTTAGGAGCCCTTGCCCTCTTTCTGGTGTAAACCCTAGTTTTTAATACAAAAGAAACAAACTTGCAAGATGAAGTGGTTAGTTAACAATGCATAGATGATTGATCGCTACATGTAATGTGCAAGATGTTATGACATCTGAGGGGTAAAATTTAGGGTACAACACAGTGTTTCAATTGTCAGAAGTATGGTCACTATTTTAGTGATTGTCCAAAAAAGAAGAAGAATCAAGAAACTGATGCAAAGCTGGCGAAACATGAAGAAGAAGAGATGTTGCTAATGGTCACAACAAGAGACGAAAAGAGATTCTAGGACCAGTGGTACTTGGACTCAGGATATTCATCACACAGGACTGAAAGGAAAGATTGGTTTGTCAACATGAAGACTTCGTCGAAGAACACGGTGATGTTTGCAAATGATAACACACTAGCAGCTAAAGGTGTTGGTAATGTTCAAATCATGAGAAAGGATGGTAAGAAATAAAAAAATTCCAATGTGTTATACATACCAGGCATGAAAAGTAACATGCTCAGTATATGACAGCTTGTCGAAAAGAACTATAAGGTAGCTGTCGAAGACAAGATGATGAGAGTTCTCGACGCAGGAGGTAGGTTGATCTTGAAGGCTCCAATGTCTCAGAATAGGACCTTCAAGATTGAACTCAATGTGATGGAGCACAAGTGCCTAGCAACTACAGCCATCAGAGATGAGTGGTTATTGCATTTTCGATTAGCCCATCTCAACTTCAATGACATCAGAGAGCTAAAGAGAAGAAATATGGTTTTAGGATTACCTGAAATCGACATTTCAAGACAAGTTTGTGAAGAGTGTGTTCAGTTGAAACACAAGAATAGCTTCAGCAAGGATGCAGGAAGGAAGTCGAAGCCAATTCTGAAAGTCATATACTCTGATGTATCTGGTCCAATCCAGGTGGATTCGATCACATGCAACAGATACTTTGTCACGTTCATAGATGATTACATTCGAAAGTTGTGGACTTACCTCATCAAGAAGAAAAGTGATGTAATCGAGGTATTTGCCAGATTCAAATCTATGGTCAAAAGACAAAGTGGTCGAAAGCTAAAAATTCTGAGGGCTGATAGTGGTGGAGAGTATGTGTCGAAAGAGTTCGATGCATTATGTGAAAAAGAAGGGATTTTGCATGAGGTGGTGTCACCCTACACTCCACAGTAAAATGGAATTTCAGAAAGAAAGAACAAAACCATCATGAACATGGTGAGAATTATGTTTAATGGAAAGCATCTACCCAAAGAATTATGGGGAGAAGCGGTTTCGACAACAACATACATATTAAACAGATGTCCGACGAAGAAGCTTGAAGGAATCACACCAGAAGAATGTTGGCCTGGTGTCAAGCCTAGCCTCAGTTACTTGAAGGTGTTTGGATCTATAGCACAAAGACATGTGCCAGATCAGTTGAGAAGGAAGCTTAATGACAAGTCAAATCAGATGATCTTTATAGGATATCATTCGACTGGAGGTTACAAGCTGTTCGACCCAGTGAATAAGCAGGTAGTGATCAACAGGGACATGAGAATGTCAAGAAGGATTCAGCGAGAATCTCTTCTGAAGAACCAGCCACTGAAGTCGAAAGAGAAGTTCGACAAGAACAAGTCAGAGATGAAGCAGGCCTAAGCAGACCTCGACAAACAAGACACATTCTTGCAAGGTTGTATGAATTTGTGATTACATCAGATGATGTGGTCAATGAAGAGGGTGATCTGGTACATTATGCTTTCTAAGCAGATGTCGGACCAGTCAATGCAGCTGAGGCATTGAAAGACTCGAAGTGGGTAAAAGCAATGAATGAGAAGTTAGACTCCATCGATCATGACCTAAGTAAGGAGTTTGAAATGTCAGACTTGGGAAATCTCTCATATTTCCTTGGCATCGAATTCTTCAAGACTGGTAGAGGTTTGATGATGCATCAAAGAAGATATGCAGGCGAAATACTCAAGAGATTTGAGATGCAAAATTGCAACCCAACTTCGACTCCAGCTGAGACCAGATTGCAACTGTTGAAGGATTCATATAAAGATGATGTCGACCCAACCCAATATAGAAGACTTATTGGGTCACTTATATACCTTTGTCACACAAGGTCTGACTTAGCATACAGTGTGGGTATAGTAAGTAGATTCATGTAGAAGGGAAGATGAGGTTCCATTATCTTCGAGAATAGGTAGCAGAAGGGAAGATGAACTTGGAACACTGCAGAAATGAGAATCAGATTGCAGACATCATGACGAAGGGAGTGCTAGTTGAAGTGTTCAAGAAGCTAAGGTCTATGATGAATGTAGATAGTTTAGGCACAATGAATTTGGTGATGTGTTACATATGTAATTCTTTGTGTTAGAAAGATCATATTTGATTTATAAAGATTTGATTTGATTTAGAAAGATCAGATTTGATTTAGAAATATTAGATTATATATTTTTGGGCTTTTATAGTTTGGGCTTTAGCTTGAGATGCAAGTTAACCTAAATCTATAAATAGGGAGGAACCCTTATCATTGTAATCATCAAGTTTGATAATCACGGTTTTGCAGTTGAAAAGTGATAATAAAATTCCACAGTTGTGGGCAGAGAGTTACTCTGCAGTTAATACTCATCTTCTTTAAATGTGTTCTTGTTTTTGTTCATTGTCATTACATAACAATCTTGAGATCAAGATTGAGAAGAATTCACCATAGATCGTGGTTGAATTCCAACAATTTTGAGCTCATTTAATTTTAAACTTTTATGGTTCTAAATTTTGCAAGCCTTAAAAGTTATGCCCCGATTCTACAAATTAATAGCTCCAAGTGCCGAAGTCGATTACCACATAGTAGCTAATGAAGTATGTGAATCTTGTTGTATTAAAAAGTTACTTAAAACAACATTGTCGAGTTACAGCATCTACTCTAAGTCTATTGTAATAACGTGAGTGTAATTTATTTACTTGATAACCTAGTTCAACATAACGCATCAAATACATCAAAATGATTATATATTTTGTGCGTGAAAAAGTTACTCGCAGCAAAATACAAAGTTTTACGTATACCCTAACCTTATTAAATACTATTTGATAACTTTCAGGATATACTCAACCTTCGTCAACCTCTATTATCCGTTACTAAAATATGTTAAAGTATTATATGCATATCTCTGTATTTAGAATAACTATTACTATATTGATTAATCGTACTTGTATTTCATTGTATATAACAAAATGAAAATAGCAAAGTCTATTTTTTTACGGTGTATTTTATAATCAAATTTGTTAAAATGCTAACATCACAAAACAAAACAAAAAATATAAGTATACCATAAAAAACTAAAAGAAACAATTTAACATATAGTAAAACTTAAAAAATCGCATATATTTTCTTAAAAACAAAATAAGTGTGAAATGGCCTATTACCACAAATATAATTTAGCATTTGTTACTGTTAGTTATTATGGCTTTATTGTAAGTTTAAAATTTGCGTTTTGTTTGAGTCCCTCGTAGTACAACGAACACACACACGCACCCTCCAGCTAGAGTAGTGTCTGTCAAGATTTTATGTTGTCGGAGGTTATCTTGTGTTACATGCACGAACAGACAGAGACCTTATGTCTTGTCCATACTTTCACCATTAATATCAAGCCTCCCCTGTTTTATAGCTATTTCCTTATTTTTAAAATAAATATCAATTAATATTTTGTGATTTTTTTTTTTTGAAATAACACATATTTTCAAATATAATATCAAAATAACCTTAGTTTCAAATAAATTATCAAATTAGCATGTTTTCAGAAAAAAAATCAACATAGTAGCGCCATATGGGATTGCGACACTTTATATATTCTTCTCACACGCCATATGATATGGCGATTCAATGGTTTTGATGTGCCCTAATTTCAAAGGAGACGATATATGATATGGCGCCTCAGTTCAATTTTTTTTTAAAATTTAATTATTATTTTAATTAGGAAATTAAATGGGAAAAAATTAAAATAAACCAAAGAAAAATTAAATTCACAATATTTACATTATAAAAAAGCGTACAACAGTTGAAAAAAAAAACAATGATCGGCCCTATCGAAACGTCCATCGGTTTCACATGCCGGTGCATTAGCGCGACGTCGAGGTCTACCACAATTTTGTTGGGGTGTTTGTGGCCTTTGCGTGTTGACCTGTGGAAGAGGTATTTGTTGAGATGGTCCCGGCGTATCAAACAAATTTTGAAGCATCTGTCCCCAATAGCCGGGGGGGTTGCTGCCAACGGCGCTTCCGTAATTCAGTTCCATGCCCATGTTTTCGTAGTTGGGACGGGGGGGTTGGGTTGGGTGTGGACGGTATGGTTGGCCGAATTGGTACATTAAATCGTTTTGGAAACGATGCAATGGTTGTTATGGGGTTTGGTAGTCAAATAGTGGATGGGTATTTTGGTGGTAGGACGATTGTGTGTTTATTTGTGGGGGGCTATGGTGGGCTGGGGTGGGATCGAAAGAGTTATCAGGGCTATAGGCAGAAGTGGTCTCGGTGTCGGGAGGCTGGCGGTAGGGGTAAGGCTCATGTTGTTGTGATTGGGTCGGTGGCATGAATGGGTTGCGGTTCTGGAAGATTAATTGGGTGGGTATACTTAGTTGTTGGGTATAACACAGTGTTTGATGTTGGGCATGTGTTTGTTGTTGTGTGTGAGAGGAAGAAGCACGTTGGCGCAGATCAATCAGATACGTCGGCTCTGACACAAATTGTTGTGGTGTTGTAACCGACCTAAACCAAATCATATATTGATGACTTGGTCTAGCCCCTTCCACAACAGGGTCGGCTAAGATGTGTCGATGTCGATGCTTCCAATGTAGACACATCTCTTTTGCAAAGTCTTTCCAATGACCTACAGCCTATTGTGTATCCACCCTAAGTTGATACCAGTCTCCCAAAGACGTCGGAGCGACTGGAATATCCTGATGCATGTCGAACTGTAGTTTCACCCGATCACTTTGGTGCATGTCCATTGTAGTGAACCGAATTATCGGTGTTTTAGTTGTCCACACTGCAGCATCATCGGCGTTGGCCTGATGGTCGAGACCCTCATACGGCCTCCAGACAAACTACATGAACAAAAGATTTAATGAGAAAAATTGTGGTGTGGTAATTTAATAGACAAATTTATGGTAGTGTAAGAATAAATTACATCATCCGGCCCAATGTGTTCTATAAGGTTGCGGTAGACGATTATTGAGTTCCTTGGACATCGTTGGTAATTCATTCCGGGAACTGAACACCTAAAAAAGTGACACAAATAAATTAGTTACAAATAAACATTTCATCAAAGTATACATGTTTGATTTTAAAAAAATAAACTTACTTGTTTGCGTAGGGGAATGTGAATGGATTCCGGTTGATAGGAGGTAGTGTTGGCATTCTAGACCAACCCCACGCTTGAAGTAGATAGGTGCAGCCATAAAAAGTACAAGTATTTTTTTTTGAATTTTTACACAGTGAACTATATAGATGGGCCAGGACAGTTGAACCCCAACTATAGGTGCACACTTTATTAATGTTGTTTAACAATGGTAAATACATAATATTTACACTATTTCTAGTACTTTCTGGAAATAAAAAATGTCCAAATAAGATCATAATATAGCACCGAGTTATAACTATCTTGTCATACTCGGTGGATTCCTCGTCTAATATGATAGATTTATAATGGTCTCTTAGGTATTTTAAATTAATACCTTTGCCCCTTGGTCGACCTTCACGTTGTGGCTGAGGTGTTTCGACACAAAGCGAGGCGCCCAACAAATCTTTGCAAAGTTGGTTATTAATACCAACCTTGCCGTTGACGGCCTTTCCATCGATGTGTAGGCCAAGTAACATATAGACATCTTGTAGTGTGACAGTGTATTCACCGAAAAGAAGGTGAAATGTGTGGGTCTCTGGTCTTCAATGTTCTAGCAAAGCTATAATAAATTTGGGGTCAAGTGAGTACGATTTGATTTTTATCAAATCACCAAAGCCACGCGCATTTAGGTATCCTTCTATGAATGGGTCGTGCGGTATATAGTCATGCCCACGACAATGAAACCTTGATATATCCTGACAAAAAATATAAATAACCTTAGTTTTATAGAAAAATACAACTAAGTAAGGGAAGACAAAACAAATAAAGCAAGACACTTACAAACTGTGCAATATTTTCAAATTGTTCCTCTGTGATCGTTGCCCGTCGTGAGTAGAGACATTTTTTAGTAATTGGTATGAAGAAGAGTTTGTGGTGAATGAGTAGATTTTGTAATGTGAGGAGAAGAGTTTGTAATGGATGAGAAGAGTTTGTGATGGATGAGAAGATTTTGTAATGTGATGAGAAGAGTTTGTAATGTGATGAACATTTATTTATAATGGTGAAATGTGATTAGAGGAGTTACATGAAAATGCATGGTGAAATGTGATGAACTTTGTGTAAGGAATTGTGTAAGTGTTGTCTTACAAGATTCTTGGCCATTGTCATGAAGAGAATCTTGCAGGCATTGCATGTGAAGCCATTTAATGTCTTGTAAGTGTAGTTGGTAAGACATCTAAGAAATGAATAAATATTTCGTATAGTGTGCTAAAGAGATAGTTTGTAGTCATGATAAAGAATAGTTTATTTTTGCACCCCATGCGAGATTCTTGTAGGCATACAAGACATGTGTAGTCTTGTCATGGAAGTGTAGTCTTGTCATGCAGAGAATCACATGATGCATGCAAGACAATGGTTTTGTTTTTTATTACATGATAACAAGTGTGATTGCATGTGATAATGAACAGTGTGCTAGAGAAGCTAAACTTCGTGTACACCATGTGATAGAAGGTAGGCATGCAAGACATCTAAGACGTGTGATAAAGAATAGTGATAATATTAATGTGAGGCATGCATTAAATCATATTTCGTATAAAGCATACAAGACATGTGATAGTATTTAATAATAATAATAATAATAATAATAATAAGTATTTAAAAAAAGTATTCATAATAGTAATAAAGTTTTTGTAGTGACTTGTAAAGCATTGTAAAGCATTAAATCATGGAAGTGTAGTCATGTCATGTAGAGAATCACATGAGGCATGCATTAAATCAATGGTTTTGTTTTTTACTACTTTAATGTCTTGTAAGTGTAGTTGGTAAGACTTTAGTGTAATGTCATAAGAAGATATAAATGAGACAAGATAATTGCATGGAATGTGATAAAAATATATACAAAAATTAATGAGACAAGACAATTGCATGGAAGAAGAAGTACAATGATAATTGAGACAAAACAATAATATATTCCAACTATATTCCTATTAATACACTAGAGATATACATTTTATTATCATATCATTTAGTAACATATTCTTCCAAACACTAAAAATTGTAAAATAATTCTTCCTAACACGAGTTAGTAACATATTTGTTACGCCTTAAACACCACAATACATGATCAGTGCACATCTCAATGGTGAGATATTTGAATGTACCATAACCGGTTTCAATTTTCGAAATACGGAAGTCACTAGGTTTTTAATTGACAGAAGATCAAATTTTTTATATTTGAAAGCCAAATTAGAAAAGAAATTACAATGTGGTCCAGTTGGCCAAATCATCTACAAGAATCCTGTGTTTTTTGGCAGGCACGATCAATGCAAATTTTTTCAGTTAAAGATTTGAGACGATGAAGATGTGCGTAATATGTTTCTCAGTCATGAGTACTCTGGTTTCAATGATATTGAGCTGTATATTACGTTACAACAACAACAACTGTCTCAACAAGCTGAAGTCTATGTCGTTGACGAAGAAGAAGAAGAAGAAGAAGAAGCTGAGGTCATTGTTGATGAAATGGTAAACAACGAGGAAGACATATTACCAGCCAGTCATGTTTATTGCCCACCTCAACACATGATAAGTCTTAACTTAGGTGAAGACGAACCATCAACGGATATTTTTTACAATCCATACATGCAAACAGAAGGAGTATTAAAAGAGGGAAACAATTTTCGTACAAAAGAAGATTGTGTCCGAGCTATAAAACAATATCACATGGACTTATCAGCAGATTATAGAGTCGATCAAACGAATCCGACCTTGTATAAGATCTATTACCGTAACGAGGTGTGCCCATTTAGATTAACAGCATCTTTCCGGAAGAGAAGCGATTCATGGAAGATATGGTCAATGGGTCCAGAGCACACTTGTATAATCACAAATCCAATGCAGGATCATTGTAAGCTCAGCTCTCAGTTGATATGCAATGAGATTCTATCAGTCATTAGCGACAACCCTTCTTTGAAGGTGAGTACCATAATCATGCATATGGTTCAAAGATACAACTATACTCCTTCGTACAAGAAAGCATGGATAGCTAGGACTAAGGCGGTTGAAACTGTGTTCGGAAATTGGGAGGAGTCTTACAAAGAACTTACAAAATACCTGGTGGCACTTAAACAATATGCTCCAGGGACTATTGCCATCTTGGAGACATTGCCGGCGTATACGCCAGACGGGGCTTGTGTCAGTGGAAATGGCATTTTCTACATACTCTTCTGGGCGTTTGAACCATGTATCAAAGGATTTACGTACTGTAAACCTATCATTCAAATTGATGGAAAATGGTTGTACGGGAAATATAAGGGCACGCTACTCATGGCCGTGGTACAGGATAGCAACAACAACATTTTTCCAATCGCCTTCGCTCTAGTTGGAGGGGAGACTGCTGTAGGTTGGAGTTTTTTCCTAAAAAATCTCCGACAATACGTGTCTCCCCAACCTAACTTATGTTTGATCTCTGATAGACACCCATCAATCGAGAGTGCATACAAGAATCTTGATAACGGTTAGCAGGATACCAGACGTACAAAGTGGGGTTCTGTCTTGCAATCTGGACAGTTGTTCAGTAATAGTTCAATGACATTCATGAAGGACGAAGTTGCCAAAGCCAACACACATGTGGTCACAGTCTTTGACCGTAATAAAGGTTGGTTCAGTGTTGCATAGTCTATTGATCACAATGAATGGAGGCCTAGGGGATGTTACTTAGTGGAACTGGATAAGAGTTGGTGTGACTGTGGAAAGTTTCAGGCATTTCGTATGCCTTGCTCCCATGTTATAGCAGCATGTTCGAAGGTTCGCTAGGACCCAACCAACTATCTTTCTGTTCTTCACCAAGTAATTACTCTATGTAATGTCTACAGCATTAGCTTTCAGGTGGTAGCAAAGGAGGACTACTGGCCTCTATACGAAGGTAAAATTGTCTGGCATAATGATTTGATGCGAAGAAAGAAAAAGGGTCGCCCTAATAGCACCCATATTCGAACAAAGATAGATACAAAAAACATAATGGTGAGATTATGTAGTTCGTGCCGTCAGCCAGGACACAATCGTACCAAATGTCCCAATGTAGGATCAAGCACAACATCATAGTTTCAAATGTAACCTTGTCTCTTTATATCAACAACAAATTTCATTCCATTGATAGTATACCTAAGCGATTACAATTAACAACTACATAACTTAAACAAGCATAACTTAATATCTCAACAGCAACAATTAACAACGACATAACTGTAGCGCGATTTTTATGGTTTCGAATCACTATCGCTTTGGTACTACAATTTGATTCATTTTTTATCCTGTGAAGCTGATTAAGGAAGGGAAATAGATGTATCCAATTAACCCTGCTTGCATACTGAGTTTAAACAGATGACTGTTGGTTTACATATGCTATAAAAAAAGGGGGGTCTGTCTTAGGTTATTTTGCTTAAGAATACCATGTCTGGACTATTTGCGAGGCTTTTGGTAAGGTGTTTAGATCTGATGCTTTTGGTTGATTGACGGAGGTACTGGATTTTGAGTTTTTGATTAGTATGCTCGCTAAGATTTTGCAATCTTATGCCTACGTATTCCCGTTTAACAAAACAGGGAAATCAGAGCGATCGTAGTTCCCTCCTATTCTAAGGGAGGAAAAAAAAGATGTTTTGGTGTCTCGTTCAAAGCCCAAGACAGAGGCTAAAAGGAATATTTGTGTCTTGTTCAAAGCCCAAGATTGAAGCTAAAAGAGATTTGTATCTTGTTCAAAGCCCAAGATATGAAGCTAAAGGGTTTTGGCTGAGAGAGAATTTGTCATCTCTAAAGAGGAACTGTTGACGTTCGTATGCCTTGATTAAAGCACAAGTTTGATGCTAAAAAGTTGATTGACTCAACCAGGGATTTCTCTATACAAAGCCTAAGAGGAGGCTATTGACCCAACAAGAGGGTGTTTATTTGTCTCGTACGAAGCCCAAGATAGAGGCTAAAAGGGTTGACTCAACAAGAGAGTACTGACTCAACAAGATAGTGTTTTTATATGTGTCTTGTACGAAGCCCAAGACAGAGGCTAAAAGGTTTGACTCAACAAGAGAGTACTAACAAGTGACTGACTCAACAAGAGAGTGCTTTTATATGTGTCTTGTATGAAGTCCAAGACGGAGGCTAAAAGGTTTGACTCAACAAGAGAGTACTAACAAGTGATTGACTCAACAAGAGAGTGCTTTTATATGTCTTGTACAAAGCCCAAGACGGAGGCTAAAAAAGGTTGACTCAACAAGAGAGTCTTTTTATATGTCTTGTACAAAGCCCAAAACGGGGGCTAAAAGGTTTGACTCAACAAGAGAGTACTTTTATCTGTCTTATACGAAGCCCAAGACGGATGCTAAAAAGGGTTGACTCAACAAGAGAGTCTTGTATACTCAACAAGAGAGTGATTTTTTGTCTCGTACGAAGCCCGAGATAAAGGCTAAAAGGAAAGTGACTCAACAAGAGAGTCTTGAAAAGTGAGGGACTCAACAAGAGAGTTTGAAAAGGTTAAATCCGCTAGGGGAAATCATTGTACAAAGCCCAAGAGGAGGCTGACTTCGCTAAGGAAGGATCATATACAAAGCCTAAGAGGAGGCTATACTTCTGCCGGGGATTCTGGAGATCCCGAGGCAGATCCAAGAAGGGAATCAATCCTTGTAGGGGAATGCAAAAGGAATTGATAGATCATAAACCTTGAGGCTCTGGTTTGAGATAGTGTAATCTGACCCGGGTTAGGGGAATTTTGGGAGAAGGACGGGGTTTTAGAACCCGCAAAGTTCTAACTCGGCTGGAGATTAATCCAGAATCTGGGGTTTCTCCTATGTTTGAAAGGTGCTTGAGAATGTCTTTGAGACTCAATGGAATTATACTGTCCAAGTCTACTGGTAGAGTTTTATCTTTTGTATGATGCCCAAGAGGAGACCGACTCATTTAAGGGATGAGTATCAACCCTAAAATTGGTCTGAAGGTTTTGACTCCTTTTAGAAAGACATCTCTAACGAAGGATGACTAAGTTTTGTCCTATACCTTTAGGAGGTCGTGAAGGTCCTTGTACGAAGCCCAAGAGAAGGCATGAGAACTTCTAAGAAGCCGAAGGGTCCTTGTACAACGCCCAAGAGGAGGCGGGGATGCTTTTAGGAAGCCTGTGGGTACCCAAACCAAGAGAAGTTCAAGAAATGCAATTCACAGAGAAGAGATCATTCCAAAAAAGTTCGAGAATTTGGAAGAAACTCAAGAGATGCTATTCACGGAGAATAGATCAACTCTGGGGAGTAGAGTTTCTTTGACAATTTCTAAGGGTGACAGTTTGAGAAAAGGTTCACCAAGAATACTGCCTTTCTCTTTGTTCCATATTGTTTAACCCCAAGAGAAGGGAAGACTGTATCTGGAATCCTATGGGGATCTAGTTTTGTTTGTATTCGAGAGTGACCAACAGGCTTTACCTAGTTCTAGACGTAGTTGCCGAGGAAAACTCTAAATAACTATACTAGTATTACACAGTTGATATATGACACGTATATAAAAGGATGTGAAAGAAGTCTTACAGTGACACATCCCCACAATACAGTTATATATATATATTAAAGCGGTAAATGAAAGCGGATAAACACTTACCCGTTGTAGAGCTTCCATGTTGTTTTGTTAGTTGTTTAACAAAGAAACTAAACAAAGTTTTGATAACAACATATATTTGAATTCAAAATCAAAGGAGAAAGTGCTTTGAAAAGATTATTGGGGCTTACAGCTCAAGGAGAGACCCAAGTTTTAACGATGATCGCACCGTTGTTTTGAAAACCGTACAGAGGGACTTATACAATATGTGAGGCCCAAAAAGTTTTTATGTACAAGGGGGTTGGGTCTTACACTCTATTAGAGGCCCAAAAGTGTTTTTGTACAAGTGATGGGGCTTGCAACTCAAGGAGAGGCCCAAGGTGATTTTAAACTGGCGATCGCGCCGAGATTTTTTATTGTGTCGGGACTTATACAATATCTGAGGCCCAAAAATTATTTATGTACAACAAGGGTTCGGTCTTACACTCTATTAGATGCCCAAAGAGTTTTGTGAGGGTGAAAATTAAAGAAACCCTAATTTCATCATTATTTAAAGTAATTTTCAAAGAAAATTAATTAAAATGATAAAAACACCAAATAAGTTTGAATAAACAACTTGTGATTTTTGGTTAAGATTTGAAACATGATGTTTTAATCACAAGATGAATTAAAACTCATTTGGTTTTGATTTTCAAGAAAAAAATCCACTTTTAAAAGTCTTTAAAACAATTAAAATGAATTTATTTACAAAAATATCAACTATATTAAATAATTAATATAAACCTGATTTTTTTGTGGAATAAAATACTTTAACATTTTTTTGATTTTTTGCAAAAAGAACCAATAAAAAATCATTAAAATTGAGAGAGTTATTAATTTTCCAAATCATTAAAAAATAATAAAAAGTGAAAAAAGTGATAAAAAGAGGATCAGGGCGAGGGGGATTCGAACCCCAGACCTCTTGTGTGCAGTGCGCGCCCTCTACCACTGGGGTGGTGATACATCCATGTACCAAAACCACCCCATGGATATATGAGGGTTGCCTTGTTTTTGGCCTGGCCAAGGCAAGATTTTGGCCAAAAACGTGAAGCTTGTAACTTTCTCATTTCTCCATGGATTGGGACAAAATTTAGGTCTATCCTGCTTAGAATTTCACAAGGAATCCAATGGTGGTGGTGGTTTTTTCAGATGAGGATCCTATTGAAAAACCCGATAGTGGTTTTGAAATAGGCCATGATTTGCATTTTCTATGCTACCTCTTGTTACGGGCATGAATTACATGATGAATTGGTTCAAACACAACACATATAACATGTATAAGATGTGCATGATCAGTGGACTTCAAAGCAATGCATATTTCAAAGAGTTCAAGTTGTGATGCTTACCTCTTTAGGAGCTTTTTGGGCAATCTGTCAAGTGCTTTGTTCCAGAAACAATTTGATGCTTTGGACACCCTCAAATGACCCTTTAGGAGCTTTTAGAATGGTTGGAATCAACTGGAATCCTCAGGAACAAGTTTGAGCTCTTTCTTGCGAAAGGGGCAAAAGTGACCAATATAGCAACTCTCTCAAATGGTGTTTCAGATGTGTGGAACCATTTGGGACAGTTCAAGGATGATTTTTGGATTGTGTTTGAGGTTTTATCTGGTTTTGGAAGTGACTGAATCAAGACATGGCTTGAAAAATGCAAAAAAGTCCAATTTTGAGGTTTTGAGAGGGGACTTTGTGATTTTGGTGTTACAGGTCACTTGTGAGAGTTTGGACAGCTTAGATACGACATATTGAATGTGTTTGGATCATGAGCTGTGATGGAAATGCTCTCTAACTCAAAAACTCAGAGTTACCTTGCTAAAGAAGGTATTTTTGCCTAGAGAAAGGGATTTTGAGGAAAGCAAGTGTTGTAGTGCTTTGGTGTGCTTAAACTGAGCATAAATGAGCTCTATTTATAGTAGAGCAAGTTTGTTTTGCAAGTAATAGTGAATGGCAACTGCAGCAGAGGTTTGGCCAATTGTAGCATTTTGGAATCTTAAGTCTCCTCTAGCCATTGACTAGAGGTTAGAGCACAGGCCTTTGGTTCCCTAGTTCAGAGATCATCCTTGACTCATTCAGTTGGAAAAGGCTCAGTTCATGCCACCTTGGTGCATCCATTGAATGCTCCAAAACAAAATTGGAGTCTTGTCCCCTTTTTAGGCATTTTTAGGTTTGGCATGCTACTTTTAGTTCCAAAGACTTGGGAGGCTTATGGATCAGTGTTTGTTCCTCCTTGGTCCCCCCTGAGGTGTTCAGATGGATAAAATTGTTTGACATTTGTACAATTTGAGCAAATCGAGCAAATGCACAAATCTGCCTTGCCATGACAGTTGCAGCAAGGCATATTGCCATTGTCATAACTCTTAGCTTAAATGGAATTTGAGGGAGTTCTTGGCCATTTTGGAAAGCTCCCATATGATACAACATATGTGTGATCATAGTTTGTATTGACACTTTTTGGATCTAAGTGAAAAATGCCCCTACATTTTGAAAAAAGTGAAACAGATTCTGACTTAGTGAAAATTTCACTAAGTGTTGGAAAAAATGCCATTTTTGTGTTTTTGTCATTTTGGTCACTCCATAACTTAAAATCCATGAGGAATTGGAATGAGGTGTAGTTGACACTTTTAAAGTATGCCATGAGAGCTACAAATCCATCTTTGGATCAGCCAAAATGGTTGCTTGGATCACAAGTTATGATCCTTAGAAGTTGGTACCCTAGCCACTTTGTTCCATAACTTAGAAAATTTCTAAGTTTTTTATGGTTACCCCTTTTACAAGTTATCCCACTTTTCTTGATTTTTCTTGATGAATGATGATTCCAATCACACATTAACATCCTTTTAGGTTTAGGGAACCATAATTGATCAAAAAATCAAAAAGTTAAACTTTGACTTTTGGGCACAATTGACTTTTTATCAGATGAATTCCAAACTGTGCGATCCTCTATGAAATCAAGTCCTTGACCTAAATCAAACTTGATGGATTAATTTCATAGGTGTTATAGGGTGTATTGAATCATGTCCCAAGGTTTGGGAGCATGTCCTGGTCAAAAGTCAAAGACACAGTTGACTTTTTCTTCAAAAACCCTAACTGTGGTTCTAATGAACTTGAAACTTGTGCATCAAGCTTCTTGGATCAATCCATTGTTGCAAATGGATCAATGTGGTTTATTAGAGACCCTCAAACCATGTCTTGAGGTTTTGGCTCGTGCTTTGTCCCAAAAGTCAACTTAGGGGTGAATTAGGTCAAGAAACCCTAATTCCTGATTTTTGGTGAATGCATCCCCTGAGGCTAAATTGACTTGATGATTGGGCCCATGAGGTCCCTTGGAGTATCTTGGGTTATGCTTTGAAGCATTGGCTCATGCCCAAATGAAAATTTTCATTTGGAGGCCCTAGTCGACCAAAACCTTAATTTGGTGACACTGGCGATCTTGAGGCTTGATCCACCTGGAAGGTAGCAACTTTGTGCTTGATTCTTGATGTGGGAGTCCTCTTGATTTCTTATGGTTGTTTGAGAGATTAGACAAGTTGAAGATCATGTCATTCCTTGATTGATCCTTTGTCTAAGGCTCAGAGAGGGCTTGAAACCCTAATCCTTGTTTGTAGTGAATGCCCACCCATCTTTGGGGAGACTGATGAGGCATGTAAAGTACATCCATATTGTGATGATGATTTGCATAATGATGGGAAATCTTAGTGGTCAAAATTTGGGGTATGACAATAACCTAATACCAAATTGGAAAATAATAACAACATACCCAAATAAAACAACTCAATGCATCAACTTATCTAGGATATTACAATCATCAAGCTAATTTTCTTTGGTGTTAACATCATCATAAGGACATTAGCATCATTTTCCACTTTTCTCCAAGCACGGGTGACTCCATTTGGGCTTGAATCCTCAACCAGCCTCTCAATTTTCCCGATCTTTTCACCTGCAACAATTTCTCCTTCTAGCCAGCAATTCAATTCCCTATGCAAATTATCCAAGGTCTGTGTGTTCCAGAGTAAGACCTTCATCAGAGGCTTTGTTGGTGAAAAATAAACTAGGGCATTTCTTTTCATAAGTGGAAATGTTAGAAGCGGTTCCTCCTATGATGATGATGATGATGAACGTCGATTTAAGAACTCAGACATACTTTTAGATTGAGTTGAGAATATTGGTGATAATTGTTGTGGAGTAACAAATGAGGGTGCAGTCTTATTTATAGAAAAATGAAATAGTGTATCTACCATTTAAAAAAACCGTTTCAATTAGAAATTAAAAAAAACATAAAATATGGCTTTAAAACAAAAGGATTGAACTGAGGCACCTTATCATATGGCGCCTCCTTTGAAAAACCTAGGGCACAATAACAAGGTGGCGCCATCTCATATGGCGACTTAGTACAAATGCCATTTTTTTTAATGTTGTCGCCATTTTATATGGCGCCTGCATGTAGAAACTAGGCCACTTTGGTAACATTTTTGAAAACTTTGTTATTTTGGTGTTTTTTTTAATAACTATGTTATTTTTAAAAAAATCATATTTTGTATATAGATTTAGAAAAACAAGAAAGTGGTCAAAATATAGTATTATATTTATATTAAATTAATCTTATTTTATATTAAAAATATTTTATACATTAATTACTAAATGGTTAATATCATATTTTTATTTGTTATATGAATGATTGAGTTCTGATTTATCTTTGAAAAACAATTAGATTATAATCTTCTAATGTAAAAATTGTTGGTGGACAAGAAAGAAGAAGATGAAGATGAAAGAAAGAGAAAAGAGAAAAGTTGTAATTAGCGGTTGAACAGAAAGATGATTACAAATCTTAGTCTGTTACAATTGAGATAACTCAACTTATATACACACATTCAAATTAAATGAAATTCAAATGTAAGTTAAATTACACCTAAATGAATTAGAATCTAACATCATCCCTTAATTCATATTCAGCTAATCAAAATCAACAACATCAATTTCGTCCCTCAAGTGAATAAAATGTTTATAGTCTTGATAGTCTTGGTTAGTACATCAGAATCTAGCTTGTGATTTGTTTCAGTAGGTGTGATTGCAGACTTGTAATTCATTAGCTCAAATCTCTTCAGAAGCTCAAGTTCATACTTCAGCTGATGCAAGATTATACCCTTATCAGAGTACATAATCTCCATCCCTAGAAAATATGTCATATTTCCTAGATTAGTCGTCTCAAACTCATCTATCATCACCTTTTTGAACTTAGTTATCTCATATGAACGACTCCTTGTTAGCAATATGTCATCTACATAAAGACACACCAGGATCATATTGTTATTAGATGTATGCTGAACATAAACATCATACTCCATCTCACATTTTTCTGAATCCTTGAAGCTTAAAATTTGAATCAATTTTCAGATTCCATACTCTAGAATCATATTCCTATCATATTGAATATAGGTTAGTTGTAACACCCTAAAACATCACGCTTAATATCATAACATAAAGCATATAGAAATCACATATTCACATTTAGGATGTTGCTCATCATCAAAAACACATGTTCTGTGACACATATTCAATAAAATAAAACATTCACCTACGCCTATCATTGCATGCTCACCTTCACTTAGGATATTATCGCAACAAAATTTCATCACTTAGCATGCATCACATTAATATAAATCCTATAAATTTACTTTACTTAAATTAAAACAGTCATGGCATAAGCCTCCACGATCAACAAAACTCAAAATATTGAGTGTATCATCCAACTCTCCATTAACAAAACATAATGATAAAATAAACATTGTTTGCTCGCCCAGTGTTACAGATCAGAGCAACGGAAATCTAAAAACGCATAAAAATAAATAAAAAAAATAAAAGAATAGCATCAATGTCATGCTCCACCTCTATGCAGCTACTCATCTACCGACATATCTGTACTCCGGAGAGGAGCACATACCACAACATCAACAACAAAGAGGTGAGAATGCACATCAATAAGATAAACGACATAAGCTGCAAGGTAGAATCACAAACATCTACATGCATATTCCATCAAACACTTCAACACATTCTCACATCCAGCTCATCATCAAACACATCGTAATCACACATCAACCATTTAAACTTATGCAATGAGGCTCACAACGTCAACTAGACTCATATGCATGTGCTACCATATCATTAACAATTGGTTCACAGGAACCAGGTTCACCATGCTCGAACCTCGAATCCACTCTGCTCGAATTGTAACTTGCATCTTTCATCAACAACAATGACATAATGAACGCATGTCACAACACGTCAATGCAAAAACAACATAATATATAAATTCCCCAACGGATAATAAACAAAACATGCATTGACCCAACGATAATAATCTATCTCTCGAACTATCATCCTACAACAACATACTCACAGTTCAACAACATAATTCATCCTCACGCAGCATCATATCATCATCATCATTCACATAAATTATTACAACATCATCATATAATTAAATTCAATAATTATACTACAACTAAAAAATTATCAATAACTAAGTAAAGTTGTATTATTACTCAGCACCTCGAAAACCAACCATACATGCTCAAAACGTCTCAACAGGGTAGTTTTATTAATTTATTCTATACTATAAACTCATCAAAGGTTATAACAATATATAATTATACTCAATATAGTTCCCAAGGAACTCTAAACAACTCTACAAAAATTCCTGGAACTCTAAAATAATTGTAAGGTGCTCAAAAATGATCTACTGCCAATTCTTGCATATAAAAGTAACTCTTATGAACTCAACTGGTTGCTCTAACAATTCTATTAACAACTCTAAATAATAAATATCATCAATTCAAATCTAAAATATTATAATTTATAATATTAAACTAGAATTATTATTAGGTAAAATAAAGCTCATCAGATTTAGCGATAAATGACTCAAAAACAACTTTTTAAATATGTCAGAGTTACTCAAAATAAAATAAAATATGACTTTAAAGTACTCCAAAGTAGTCTGAAGTACTCAATTGACAACTCTTGCATAATTGAAAATGACTAAAAATAGTCAACTTAACTCTAAATTCATCAATAGAGTAACTCACTATTATTATTACTTGTGTCAGACCATCAACAGGGTAATAACCCTTAACACCAAGGCATACCAACACAACTCTAAAGCATATCAAAGTTACTCTAGTAGCAACTCTGACAACTCTAAGGTAACAAATCATTCTCTTAAAATTATCAACATAGCTCTAAAATTTATCAAAGTTGATCTAAGGAAACTCTAAAACATATCAAACTTCCAACTACACACTCACAACTCTGAACAGCTCAAGACTACTCAACAATAACTCTAAACTCATCAAATAACCCCAAATTCATGCTTCCTACTAGTCACACATCATATTTGGATAATTATTTAAAATATTAAACGGAGTCGGAATCATGTAAATGAATATGTTTAGGAAATCTTAGAGTATATATTAAGAATATGATTTTTATTCCAGGACTTAATACATAAATCAGTTTAGTTTAATCAAACAACAAGAATGGATACTTGCATCGGGCATAATGTTTCTCCTGACTTCGAAATGGCTCCAAAAATTATATACTTATGAGAAAATTATGAAAATTTCTAGTTGAAAATATCATTAAGCCCTCTTTCCCACGTAGCTGAATGCACCCCAACCGGACTTACGAGACTCAAGTTACACTTGAAACAAGTTGACCAACGCATGACCAAAATTGCCAATGTTTATGGTATAAAAATCAGAGGAACTCTACTGTTGTAGCACTTCTAGACCCAATTTCTCCATTTATAAAGAAATATTATCGCGTTAGTTTTCTACTGCAACTAACGACGCCCAAAAAGGACTTACGAAACTCAAGATACGCATAAAACAATTTGATCAATACTCTCCTACATTTTTCTGCGATTCCCTTACGGGAATTTCACTCCTAAACTCAATTTCCTCAACCTAAACCTATTTTCATTTTATTCTAAATATGGTTTATCATAAAATCATATTATTCCCAAAACCTTGAAAGCATCAACAATGGCATTATCACGAAAACAACTCATAACATAATATTTAGCACATATTAGGACACGAATTGGATCATCAAATTTATCACATAACAAAACATCATCATCATCAATTTCAGAATTCAAAGCAATCAAACAACATTCTATTAGAGGTTAAGGACTCCTTAATTCTATCCCTTATGCATATATCTATTATTGAATCTCCTAGTGGCAATAGCAAAATTTTGGTCTTTGATTGTTCTTCCCTTCTCTCTAAAGCTCTAACATTCTATCTCCCTTATGCCTCTAAACCTCTTTTCACATACTGATAGAAGAATCCCCTAAACCTAAGTTATCTCTTAACCTTATATAATTAGGGTAATCTAATCATAATTATAATTCTCTCTCTTACTAACAATTACTCTTACTCTTTCTTCCCCTCTATTTATCTTATTTTTCCCTTTTTCCCCAAATTCTCTATTTCCTCAATTTTATCAAATAAATTAAATAACAACTATTATTTTTATTATTAAAAATAAATTTCAATTATTCTAAACACCCACTAACTTCCACTTACTCTTTACACTCTCACCTCAAGGTCACACATCCGCATCATCCAAATTAATTCAATTGTCACACATAATAATTAAATTAAAGTACAAATAAATTAATTAAAATAATAACTTAAAAACTGAGGTGTTACAACTCTCCCGCACTTAAATAATTTTTCCCTCGAAAATTACCTAAAGGTAACAACTCACCATAATACTAATTCCTCTGGTTCTCTAATCTCTTTGTCATGCTAACCTCAACGGAGCCTCTCCCACATGTTTCAATCTCACTCTTGCTGGCTAACGGTTACAAAAATGAGTGTCGACAGTGTTTCACACACATATCGTGCATAATGGTACAATTAAGTTAATAAAACCTATGCCAAATGAACTGACATACTCTGATACCACTATCTAACACCCTAAAACTCAGCGCTTAATATCATAAATTAAATCATATAGGAAGCACACATTCACAATTAGGATGTTACTCATTGTCAAAAACACTTGTTCTGTAATACATATTCAATAAAATAAAACATTTACCTACACATGTCATCGCATGCTCACTTTCACTTAGGATATCATCGCAACGGAATTTCATCACTAAGCATGCATCACATTAATATAAATCTCGTAAATTTACTTTACTTAAATTAAAAGAGTCATGGCATAAGCCTCCACGATCAACAAAACTCAAAACATTGAGAGTGTATCATCCAAATCTCCATTAACAAAACATAATGATAAAATAAACAACATTCGTCGGTCCAGTGTTACAAATCAGAGCAACGGAATTCTAGAAACATGTAAAAACGATAAAGAGAAGAATAGCCCCAATGTTATCATCTAGCTCTATGTAGCTACTCGTCTACCTGCTTATCTGTACCCCAGAGAGGAGCACAGACCATAACAACAACAAAGGGGCGAGGATTCACATCAATAAGATAAATGACATAAGCTGCAAGGTATAATCACAAACATCTACATGTATATTTCATTAAAAACACCAACACATTCTCACATCCAATTCATCATCATACACATTGTAATCACACATCAATCATTTAAACATATGCAATGAAACTCACAATGTCAACTAGACTCATATGCATGTGATACCATATCATCAACAATTGGTTCACTCAGAAACTGATTTCACCCTGCTCGAACCCCGAATCCACCCTGCTCGGATTCAGGACAAGTCACCAATTCACCCTGCTCGGATTGCAACATACCTAATTTCATCAGCAACAAAGACATGTCACAACACGTCAATGTAACAACAACAACAACAACAACAACATAATGTTTGAATTCCCCTCCCAACAATAAACAAAACATGCATTGATCCAACGATAATTGTCCATCTCTCAAACTATCATCCCACAAAAACATACTCACAGTTCAACAACATAATTCATGCTCACACAGCAGCATATCATCATCACCATTCACATAAATTATTACAACATCGTCATATAATTAAATTCAATAATTATATTATAACTAAAAATTATCAATAACTGAGTAAAGTTGTATTATTACTCAGCAGCTCAAAAATCAATCATACATGCTCAAAACGTTTCAATAAAGTATTTTTATTAATTTACTTTATACTCTTAACTCATCAAAGGTTATAACAATATACAATTATACTCAACATAGTTCCCAAGGAACTCTAAACAACTGTACAAAAATTCCTGCAACTCTAAAATAACTCTGAGGTGCTCAAAAATACTCTACTGCCAACTCTTGCCTATAAAAATAACTCTTATGAATTCAATTGGTTTATCTAACAATTCTATTGACAACTCTAAATAATTAATATTCCCAACTCAAAGCTAAAATATTATAATTTATAATATTAAATTATTATTACTATTAGACAAATTAAAGCTCATTAGATTTAACTATAAACGACTAAAAAATAACTCTTTAAATATGTTATATTTATTTAAAACAAATAAAATATAACTTTAAAGTACTCAATTGACAACTCTTGCATAGTTGAAAATGACTCAAAATAGTCAACTTAACTTTAAATTCATCAATAGAGTAACTCACTATTATTATTACTTGTGTCAGACCATCAATAGGGTAACGACCCTTAACACTAAGGCATACCAACACAACTCTAAAACATACCAGAGTACTCAAGTAGTAACTCTGACAACTCCAAGGTAACACATCCCTCTCTTAAACTTATCAACATAACTCTAAAACTTATCAGAGTTGCCCAAACGCAACTATAGAAGATATCAAACTGCCAATTACACTCTCACAACTTTCAAAAGCTCAAGACTACTCAATAACAACTCTTAACTCATCAAACAACCCCAAATTCATGCTTCCTACTAGTCACACATCATATTCAAATCATTATTTAAAATGTCAAACGGATTCAGAATCAAGCAAATGTTCCAGAAAACTTAGAGAGTGTATTTTAAGAATATGATTTTTATTTCAAGACTTAATACACCAATTGGTTTAGTTTAATCAAACAACAAGAATGGGTACTTGCATCGGACATAATGTTTTACCTGACTTCGAAATAGCTCCAAAAATTATAGGCAAAATACCTTTTTTGGTCCCTTTACTATACCTCGGGGTTCATTTTGGTCCCTTAACTTTAAAAAGGTTCATATTGGTCCCTTAACTCTTCAAAATGTTCCATATTAGTCATTTTTGTCCTATTAGCGAGGGAAAAATTAAAAAATCAGTCGCTAAATTCGTCGCTAATTAGACAAAAAAGACTAATTTGGAATGTTTTGAAGAGTTAATGGACCAATATGGACCTTTTTAAAGTTAAAGGACGAAAATGAACCCCGAGGTATAGTTAAGGGACCAAAAATAGTATTTTGACAAAATTATATACTTATGATAAAATTATGAAAATTTTCATTTGAAAAGATCATTAAACCCTCTTTTCAATGCAACTTACTGCACCCAAACCAGACTCACGAGACTTCAGTTGCACTTGAAACAAGCTGACCGAGGCATGATCAAAATCGCCAACGTTTATGGTATAAAAACCAGAGGCTGCTACTATTATAAAACTCTTATACCTAATTTATCTACTTAGAACATTATCATGCTAGCTTTCTAACACAATTGACGGCGCCTAAAAATGACTTATGAAACTCAAGATACGTATGAAACAAGTTGATCAATACGCTCCTGCGTTTTTTCTGCGATTCCCTTACGGGAATTTCACTCCTAACCCTAATTTCCGCGACCTTAATCTATCTCCACTCCATTATAAACATTTTTTATCATAAAATCATATTATTCTCAAAACCTTCAAAGCATCATCAATGGCATAATCACGAAAACAACTCATAACTGAATATTTAGCACATATTAGTACACGAATTGGATCATCAAATTCATCACATAACAACACATCATCACCAATTTCAAAATTCAAAGCATTCAAGCAACATCCTATTGGAGGTTAAGGACTCCTCAATTTTATCCTTTATGCATATACCTGTTATTTAATCAATTCTCCCCCTTACCTGGTTTTCCTAGCGGCAATAGCAAAATTCTGGTCTTTAATTGTTCTTCCCTTCTCTCTAAAGTTCTAACCTTCTATCTCCCTTGTGCCTCTAAACCATTTTTCATGTAGTGATAGAAAAATCCTCTAAACCTAGGTTATCTCTTAAACTTATATACTTAAGGTAATCTAATCATAATTATAATTCTCTCCCTTACTAACAATTACTCTTACTCCTTCCTCCCCTCTATTTCTTCTATTTTCCACTTTTTCCCCAAATTCTCTATTTCCTCAATTTATCAAATAAATACTATTATTTTAATTATTAAAAATAAATTCCAATTATTATAAACACACTCCACTAACCTTTACTTACTCTCTACAACCCTACCTTAAGGTCACACACTCCCATCATCCAAATTAATTAAATTATCGCACATAATAATTAAACTAAAATACAAACAAATCAATTAAAATAATAACTCAAAAAATTGTGGTGTTACATTAGTATTGTGGATCTATATGCTTACAAGTAAGTGATTCAAGGTGATAAAGCTCATGGATAGCAAGATTCAAGAAGCAGTTTCTTAACTTCTATAACGACATGGTTTTAATGATAACAACACTTGAAGTAGCTTTGATGGCAGGATTAGAGTTCATTAACCTATCTCATATGTATTCTATTAATCTAGTATGTGAACATCTTTACCAATTAATAGTTATCATTTATCACTCATCAACATTGTTTATGTCTAAACAATGACGTGAAATTTCATTGTATTGTTTAATCGATGATCTCTCTACATATTAAACAATACAATGATGTTTAAGATCTGATACATGTGAATATCAAACCTCAAATTCATATCTAGACTTTAGTTATTGATAGATGAAGATCTTAGGTCAAGATTTGGAAGATATTTCTCAATATTCATTCAAACTCATAGATTTAACATGTAAACAAAGATAACATCAACATTGATTCATAATATATTCACAAAACAACGATAAAAAGAAATACATACAAGTTTTCGCTAACTACAACTAATCTGGACACAAGAGATTTAGCTACGCATCTTCATGGTAGCTTGATGCACAAGAAAGGATAAGAGATGAAAAAGCATCAACAATGATTTCCCGACTATTAATGCAAATCCAGCTTCAATTATTCAATTCCTGAGTTTTTCTGGGTTTTTAGTGTATTTGGTGCCCAAAGTTGGTGTCTAACCCTCTCCAAATGAAGTGAGAGGGTATTTATATAAAACTAGCAAAAGTCGATCGCACTAAGCGGCAGCAACCCGTGCTTAACGCGACTAGATGACAAAAGCCATCAAATTATCATAAGTCGCGATAAGCGCGATATCCACCGACTTGTGGCACTTTTACTACGCTAAGCCCCATCTCCTGGCATGTTTTGGTCCAAAATGCATGTGGAAGCCTTTGTCTTACTCTTTTAGCATCCAAAGCTTCTACAATGCAAAAAAACTACAATTAGATGCAAAAATGATAAATCTTCATAATATTTACATGATTAAACTAAAAAACTAAATTTACAAGAAAGTAGAGGGATCGGTATACAAATCCTTTGAATTAAGCTAATAAGAACCATTAATTTAAACGAAATATCAACACATTTTGGCCCTTAACAACTCTCCCCAACTTAGAACTTTGTTTATCCTCAAACAAGAGTCTTTCCAACCTAAATAAACAAGCAACATCCAACATCAAAAGATTAACAAGCTTTGAGAAAAGACAAATGCATGGTTCAAATTTTTCGAGGTCAGAAGCAAAGAGATGCTTAGCACTAAACTACAATGACACCATGATCATGAACCAAATCCTAAGCACAAATCTTATGTCAAAATTTCTAAGACAACACAAGCTCAATCATGAATCACACCTAACACGAATCTTCATTAATGGATAAAGAAATATTTTTTGAGGGACTTAACTCACACCAAACAATCTTGTTAACATATTGATCAACTTATGCATTTATCTAAGCAAAGCACATTGAAAGCACAAAAGTATAAATTACAAAGGACTTTTGTAATGAGGCTTGGTTAACAAAGAAGAGTCATATATGAAGGTCTTTAAAGCAGAGTTACCAAACTCTAAAAGAGCATTCACTTTTCAAATTATTTATAATTCACAACTTCATTTACCACTTTTCTTTGCACATATGATACACCCTTGATCACACTTTCTTAGCACGATTATTTTTCACTTTTTCTTTCAAATAAGTTCATTTCTTTTTCAAGTCTTTTTCATAACTTTCCTTCTTGTTCAAATTCTTTTCAAATTCTTAGCGACCTACCCTTTTTCTTTCTTCTCCCCAACTTGAATACAATCGACCATGTATAGGAATGCCTCTATTTTCTGAGGCAAGGGACAAAATTTCATTCACAATTGAATGTTGAAGGTTCAAATGTTTCAAGATTTTTTTTCTTCAGAATCCATACAAAAATCAACGATGAACTAATATTTATGTACAATTTCACAGTTCAAAACCAATATGGATCCTGACATTAAGGCTCAAATGGGTTAACGAATTCTCGCTCACTCACAAGGTAGGTTACATTTGGTCAAGTGGTTGTGCTCAAAATAAAAAATATCCTTGATCATTTTCATGCTTTCATAACTTCAAACATAAATGCAAGATTAAACATAAATCAACTGAGTTAAAACAATAGATTGTTGGTCTCCTGTGCATATAGTAAACAATGGAAGTTTCCTCAGATTTAGGCTATGATCTAAAGTGATTCAATTATGAATATGTATTGCAAAAGAATGCATGACAAGTTATTTGTAAAAATTACAAGTTTCATATTGATGATATGGTGTAGAAAGAAATAAACATGTACCTTGCTTTTGTACCATTCTTTTCAAGTTATTATCATTACCACACATTTGCCTATTTATAATATCAAACTTTGAGTCATCACTTTTTGCTTCTTCAAGTGGCTCAATACTTATCTTTGGAACAAACTAAAATAACTTGAATTTAAACTAAACTACATAATTGAAACTAACAACTTAATTAATTAAACCAATATCCAAAAGATGTCAAGGCGACATGAAATGCCGCCAAAGTACAACAATTCCTCATCCTATCAAAAGATGGAACAATAAAAGCAAAAATAACATAAGCCTTAAGCAACAACAAAATAAGATCTAAAAATGCAAGTAATAAAAAGCAACATTAAACAGACTAAAAACCCATCAAAAAGTCATCATTCAATCTTCACCATTCATGTACTCCTCTTCACCACTTTCCTCACTCTCTTCTTTGCTTTCTTCATCTGAATCAGCTGCCCCCTCCAGATAGAATGGTCTGCCCTTAGGCCAATTAGCATGTTGCTGAAAAGCTTCACAAGAAGGAAGGCCATGGTGAAGGTGAGAAAAATACACAAGAAGGAAGGCCATGGTGAAGGTGAGAAAAATACACAAGAAGGGGGTTGAATTGTGTTATCCGTTTTTACTTTGCTTCTGAACAAGGTTCAGATTCTAAACTAATGTTCAGATTCTGATTAATAAGTTGCAGCAGAATAATAAAAAAAGCAAATAAATAACAATAGAACACACATAGATTTATCCTAGTTCCTCCCAAACTGAAAGTAGTCAAGTCCCTTTACAGCACAAGAGATTTTCCACTATAATAAAAACATGATTACAATTGCTTATGCCCTCAAGCATAAGACTTTTCTACTCAAACCCTCAGCCCGAGACTTCCTGCTTAAACCCCTCAGGTTCAAGATCCTACTTTGACCTTTTGCCCAAGACTTCCTGCTTAGATTCCACTAATCCAAGACTTCCTACTTAAACCCTTCAAGATTAAGAATTCTGCTTAGACCCACGGTCCAAGACTTCCCTGCTCAAATCCCACGGATTTAATACTTTTTCTTAGAACTACATTCCAAGACTTCCTTGCTCAATTAACAACTAATCAAGACTTTAATGCTCAAGCACATAGCAACAGACTTTCTTTCTAAACTACTAAACAATCTATTTAGGATAATAGACAACAAGGTGTAGTTGATATTCAATCAGAGGTACAAGGTAAATAACCATAACAAAGATCACATCACTTAAGATTTCTAAAATATTCAATGTTTAAGAAATCTTAAGGCTTTGTACAATTTACAACGTATAACAGAAATTCTGCATACTCGATTGTGTTGCCATTGTTGATCTTGTTATTCTTCCATTCTGATAGAAGCATGGAACGCTTCTTTTCTTCATGGCTCTCTTTCTTTATTTTCCTTGTTGTTGATTCCAGATTGAATATTCAGCTGCTTATATAGCAGTTGTAGAAGAATAGTCGTTGGAAGAGATAACGTGTACAAGTGTCTTTGTTATTCCATAGTACTAAGAGAAGTTGAAGATACATACACCAAAAGATCTTTATCCATTGCGTAACATGTTTAACCAAAGTGTCTTCCTTGTGATCTTGTACTATAGATCCGTTGAGAGTAGATATCTGTAAAGCATGTCAACTCTTCTTGAGCCATGTGAACACAGACTCTAGTTGACAAACTGATTTGACATTGTAGCTTGCTTTCTTCAGTACAGATAACTTAGCTTAGTTCATGGTTCTGAAAGATCACTGGAAGATGATACATTCACTAAGTATAGAGACAATATAATGCTCTTATGATTCTGATACATTCAGCTTCAGAGTTTATGTAAACCTATATCATCAGACTTCACTTAATAATGTGCATCAGTTTTGAGCCATCAGAAACCAGTAACTCAGCTTCTCTCAAATGCCTTCTTCTATCAAATTTTGAATGGTTTCTTCTTAAATTTTACAACCTGCATACTTAGTGATCCGAAAAATAGCAAGTGTATTATTTTGCCTTTGTAGTAATAAAGGGATAATGTCCCAAATGTCGATCTCAAGGACTGCTTGAGGATACAGAGTTCTAAGTCTATTTCAATTAAACAAAAGCTTGGGGTTTTGTGATGGTTTGTTAAGATTATAAGAAATAATAGCGAAAATAGTAAATAAAGTTTGTAAATGATTTAACAGATATGAGAAGTATGATAGGGAGAGTGTATGATTCAATCATGTAATGATTCCGAAATTCAAGTGCAAAACATAAATTTTCTTTAATAGAATACCGGTTCTTAAGGTTGTTAACTCCTAAGTCCTTAGAGAGAAAACCTATGATTAATCAACCTAATTACTATGTCCATAGAGAATCACGGTTGAAATCAAGCAATATAATATCAAGAATTTATCCGGTTACTGTAAGGTATCCCTAGTCCTAGGTGATAACTATGACAATATGTTCTCCAACGAATGACGAACGATGGCGGTCCAGCCTAATTGTTTTGCCTAAATCAGACTCTATTTTTCTGATGGAGAGAGCACTAAGAACGGTTGAGAGAACAATTCACATATAAGAAAATAATATTGTTATTGCATAAATAATATTGAAACCATTACATATAAAATCAGGGACACCCCCTAGCATTCGGGGGTTTAGCTACTCATATTGTTCAAAGGAAATACAAGATAAAAAATAGACATTACAAGGATTGGGATAAACTTGGATCGTCAATTGATTCTGCTCATGAAATTCTTCCGCTCTCCAAAAACCTTGTCTTCTCCAATCTTCAATCGTGTAATTTTTATCCCTAAAAAAGTTCCCCTAATTCATCGTAAAAACTCTTCTAAATAGTGAAAATCCAATGGCATTGGTTGGAATTTCCCAAAACACCCTCGCAGCTCAACACTTGGACAAAAAACAAGAAAATAGGAGAATCAGCATTTTGAGCCGACACAGCTAGTGTCAGGTGACATGGTCAGTGTCAGGTGGCATGACCCGTGTTAGGTAACACGGGCGCCCGAGTTGCTCTTCTGTGTTTTCCAATTTTTTTCTCCAAGTCCCAGACCTTGTGACACGGCTCGTGTCAGGTGACACGGGCGCCCGTGTTGCTCCATGGGTTCTTGGTTTTTCTTGATGTTTCTCAACTTCCACCCTGACACGGCCCGTGTCAGGTGACACGGGTGGCAGTGTCAGGCCTCCTATAGGTTGAGCCAACTTCCACCGAAACTCCGGATTTTTCCACTTTCTCGCACCGACTCTTTTGGGATCTATCACTTGGTCCTGAAGAAAATCAAAGGTAGACAACCAAAGCATAAAATGCAGAAAACTTGAAATAAAGCTCAAAACAGTAAAACGAGTAAAAACTTACGATACAAAAAATTGACACAAATGATAACAAAATAAGTGTAAAGTGCTACGGAGTACCTGGATTCTTGTCGAATAAGTGATGAAAATATAGTACAAATGGTGACTGATCACAACCCTGAACTTATCTCGTTGCTTGTCCTCAAGCAATGCTCAAGACAATACAACATGTCACCCCCAAAATTTAATGATTACCACAATACCGCTGAGATTTTTTGCAACCAACTCTTGCTTCTTCTTTCAAATTCCGCTGCGTTTTTTAGTCAATTGTTCCGCTACACTTCCACATCAAAGTACTACTTTACCTGTCAACTTATTTATCACTGAAATTCTGGTATCAGACGTGTGATGTTAAGGTGCGATATCACAACAACACACTCTGCACAATGGACAGAACAAACAGCAAAATAACACCAAGAATTATTGACCCAGTTCGGTTACAACCAACCTACTCTGGGGGCTACCAAGCCAGGGATGGAATTCACTACTTGTAGATATAATTTACAGACTCAACAACCCGTTGACAATCTCCTAAACTTATACTCTACTAATGACTTCCTACCTAAGAAACCACTTAGGTATGAGAACACCACTCAATCCCTTACAAACACTCAAAGAAACCACTTTGAGTAACCTTGATCTTACTTCACAGCTTCGATCAAGCAACCACTCTCTATTGCTTCACAGCTTCTAGAGAGGACAGAATACGACACAGCAATTCACTCTAGAATTCTGATTATTCAACTCGTACAAAATACTCAAGACACGCAGCCTATGCTCTTGATCTTCTCTCTGTATTTCTGTCACTTTTTCCTTTGGTCTTGTGCGCTTTATATAACTCCTTGAATTGGTCTTGGACCTGCTACAATATCTCCCAGATTTGTTATTTAAAACTGAATATTTAAAACAGATTTTCTCCTAAAATCTTTTTAAATCTTCAACCTTTTAAATCTCCTACAAATCTGCACCAGATCTCCTATGCAGCAGAAAATATCTATCCCAAGATATTCACATCCAATGAGACAGCTTGCTCTCCATAATTCCAGCTAACACGCAACCCTAACAACAACACAGCCTGCTGTTGTTAATTCTGCATATCTAATGTCACAACATCGCCTATGTGACATCAGATATCCAACTTCAGCAAATACAAACTTAACACAGCCCAGTGTTAAGACTTCAATGTTGCAACATCAACACCTTGACATCAACATTGAACATACTTTGTTTTACCAAAATTCCAGCCAATCCAAGAACTAACAATCTCCCCCTTTGGCTAATTTTGGCTAAAACAATCTCTGCACTCTGCAAATAAACTCCACACCTTCAGAGACTTCAGCAGCGGAAAAGCTTCAATCAATATTTTTGAAACTCTTCAACAGCAGCAGTTTGACAATTTTCATAGTCTTCATCACTTGATCTGCTGCAGCACCATCTTCATTATTGACAACAGCCAATTGGCGCTCCCCCTCAAAAATATGAACCAGCATCACAGCTGTTCAGTAGCTCACAATGTGCAGCACTTCTCCCCCTTGATGTCTGCTTGGCTGCACTCTGCTATGATATCTTCACTAGCTCAGTCTAAACTCCCCCTCAATAACTGCATCAGCACTTTTCAACTAAACACCTTTTACTTTTAGCAGCATCAATTCTTCATGGCAATTTTTAACTTATCTCCCCCTTTTTAGCCATAATTAGACATGCTTCAGTCAGAAGCCCTATGAACTACAGTCAGTACACCCTAGCTCTCATTGTTAGCCTCACAGTTAGCAACCAGGCACAACAAATCATAGACGGAAACTAAAAACATAAACAGTGCATATAACAGCACAATATTCAACTTACATAACCAGCATAGCAAGAGCAAAAAAAATAAACACTAACTAAACTATTATCTAATGACAGCATATGGAGGTTAGTCTTCATCCGAGCTGGTACCATCAGCATCTTCATCACCTTCATCTAATCTGGAATCCTCAGTGTCGCCATTTCCATTATCTTCTCCCTGTTCCAAGTCTTTGACCATCTGTTCAACCTTCATTTTCCTGACAATGCTGGTTTTAATAACCATATCAAGATCCTTGCAGATTGCCTTTAGTTCTTTAATCAGCTCAGATTTTGTACTGACCTTCTTAACCCCAGAACTTGATGTTGTAACAATGTCTGGAACATGACTCCCAGCAAATAGTTTGGGATGCAAAGATAAAACAGACTCCCTCTTACATTCTACCTCTGTACTGGTTAAGATTCCAGGATGTTGATATAAGATCATTCCACAGATAAGGGACGGGAATGATATAGGCATTTTGATAGCATTGGTGGCACCATGCTTCACTACTTGATCAAATATATAGCTTCCATAGTTGAACTTGATCTTTTTCCCTACAGCATAGATAAACCTTCCTAATCCCACAGTTATGGTGGTTTTGTGATTAGTAGGTACCCAGTTAGCAGCACCAATTCTGTGCAAGATAGCATACTTGATACTGAGTTTGCTAGCTGTCAATTTATTTTTCAGTGGCCACACCTTAACTTGAGTGGCAGTGATTTCTCTACACACTTTATTATCAGTCACCTCCAGCTCACACCCCTCTTGTTCATCTCTTCCCAGATATTTATTGATGGTACTAGGAGAGAAGTCAATACATTGCCCCCTAACAAACACCTTCATGTAGTTCATACTTCTATTGTCAAAAATATCTATGGGAATGTTGACAACAAATTCCTTACCAAGTCTACTATAGCACTTAGAGAATCCGGTCACAGTCTTCAGCAGTCCAGCATCATGAATGAGGTCCATAATTTCTTTCATCTCTAAGACATCCTTTCCAAGCTCCCTTTCCAGAGCTAACCTCCTTTGGCACACAAACTTCCACAAGGGAGCACTGCTCGCATAATGAAAGGATATGTTGTCCATTGGCACTTCAGGGACCTTATCAGAAATTCTCTTTAAGATGGTCTTTCTGACTGGTGTGATGTCATGGACATCTTCCTCAACTTCATCCTCAGACTCAGATTCTTCTCTAATCTTTCTCTTTTTGGAGGGTGTAACTACCTTGCTCCAAGGTTTTGTGGGACCAACACCAGTTTTCCTCTTTCCTTCAGTAGTCTTCTTAGGCGAGGATTCATTAGTCTTTCCTTTCCTCGTCTTTAGTCTCTTGGCAATACTTGGAACAGCATTTCCAATGACTTCATTATCAGACAGGTCAACCACATTGATCACGTCCTCACCCTTTTCTTCTTCAGGAGTAGTTTGATCATTAATTTCCTCATTCACATCTTCTTCTTCCCCTCCTCTTTCAGAATCCTCAATGACAGACACAACAAGTCTATGAAGATCAGACTCATCTCCTTGCATGTCTACCTTTTCTGCTGGCATCTGATTCAACGGTATAGAAATCCCGTTCACAGGTATTCCTTTGTCAAGTATTTTGGTTGCCAGATTACCCATACTTTTGTCAACATCAACCTTTTCTCTCACAATTTGAGACGTGGATGACCTAGGTGATGATTTATCACTAAATAGGACACTGGTAACTAGCTTCTTTGTTTCAGTGTTTTTAAAAGAAGTTGCGGCCCTTTTAGAAACAAGTTTAGACGGTCTAGGTTTACCTGACTCTGGTAGCATTACGGAGATGGGTTGTATATTCAGAGCTTCGTCGTCAGAGTACCCATCTGTAGAAACCCTAGCGTTATTCCGTGATGAACTTTTTGAAGGAGAAGATGTCTGCTTTGACATGGTTCCTTTGAGGGAGTATAGATTGAGATGATTCTTCTTGTTGAAGGAGACGAACAGGAGAGAGATATGAGTTTTGATGAACTGAGATTTTGCTATAATAGGAAATGTGGGTCTGAGGTAAGGCGCCAGATTTTGTGTACTCTTTAAAGACCCATTACTAATTTTTTCTCTCCATAAAAACTTTCCTATAAAACAATACACATTAGGGCTCATTAACTCTGAGTGATCTTTCTGCATCCTGACATCATAGTTTGATGTTATAACATCAACTTGAACATCATTAATTGAATTTTCTTCAAGAGAAATCCACTGATAGTAGTTGTCTTTGGTTCTGGCACCCTTCATTACAACCTGATTGTGCTCATCAGAAACCACACACTCATCCTTAGTATAGTTTACCTTGTAGCCTTCATCACACAACTGGCTTATGCTGATCAAATTTGCATTTAAACCACTGACAAACAAAACATTGTCAAGTTCAGGTCTATCATCACCTTGCACCTTCCCAACTCTTGCAACAACACCTTTTTCTCCATTGCCAAAAATAACCTCATGAGAGGGACAATGACTGACTTCAGCAAACATGGATCTACAACCAGACATGTGTTTGGAACACCCAATGTCAAAATACCATGTTCCTTCTTTAAACTCTTTGTCAGCCATGTGAGCCAATAAGCACTTCACCTTCTCCTTAGGTACCCATTGTTTGACAACTTTGGGCCTGTACTCTCTCCATCTGTTTTGAGGCTGAGGGTATCCATGCAGCTTGTAGCACGAGTACTGCATATGTCCAAACCTTCCACAATAATAGCATCTCACCCTTTCATCTCTGAATCTTCTGCCATGATGAGATTGTTTAGGCTGCCATCCATAATATGGTCTCCTCCTACCATAACTGGCCTACCTTCTATTATGCTGGTATCTTCTTCCATAAGAATGTTGTTTCCTGGATTGTCTCCCATGATGGTGTGGCTTTCTTCTTCCATAGTAATGAGGCACAGCATTGGTGTATCCATATTCATATCCATGCCAGTTTCCTTGATGTTGAGACAACTGATGAGACATGTGTTGTTTGAACTGAGCAGCTTGCATGCTCTGGTGATATTTAGAAGGCATATACTGACTAGCTCCTTGAGGCTGCTTTTTCTTCTGATTAGGACCAGTCTTCTTCTCAATCTTCTTAGATTGTGAAACATCAGCTTTCTTAGGTGTAGGATCCTGCTTCTTTGGCTGATGTTGTGACACCTCCTTCTTTGAACCTGAAGTGTTTTCTTCTGAAGTTCCCTTATCCTCAGCTACATAACCTATCCCAGCTTTGTTTCCAGCAGCTTTTTCTGTCTGAAGGATCTTATCAAGTGTGTCTGTTCCACAGCTCAGCATCCTAACAGACTTGGTCATTTGATCAAGGTGAGCTCTAACTAGTACAACTTCATTTTCCAGGTTAGCTTTTTCATTCTCTAGCTGAGTAATCTGTTGCTTGTGGCACTTGTTTTCTTGACAAATCTCAGGACTTGTTAAACACAGCTCTTGATAGGTAGATGCTAACTCCTCATAAGTTACTTCTCCATCACTAGACTCATCATCAGAAACAACAGCTCCTATTAAAGCTCTCACATGCTTTGCTGACTCACCTTCACTTTCACTATCAGAGTCAGACCAGAAAACTGTCATGCCCTTCTTCTGCTTTTTCAAGAAGGTGGGACATTCTTTCTTGACATGCCCATATCCTTCACACTCAAAGCACTGAACTCCTTTATCTTGGGCAGTTTTCTCTTCATCCTTCTCTTTTGACTTGCTGATGTCAGAAGGTATGTTCTTGACATTAGGCCTAGAGTTATTATTCATTCTCTTGAATACTTTGGTGAACTGTCTTCCCAACATCACTATGGTCTGAGATAGATCCTCCTGCGATTCAAAACTCTTTCCTTTTTCTTCTGCACCATTTGACACCAAGGCTATACTTTTTGGCTTCTTTTCTGGTTCTTCCTCATTCAACCCAAGTTCAAAAGTTTGAAGAGATCCAATGAGCTCATCAACTCTCATCTTGCTGATGTCTTGTGATTCTTCAATGGCAGTTACCTTCATCTTATACTTCTTAGGTAGGGACCTAAGGATCTTCCTCACAAGCTTTTCATCTGACATCTTCTCACCAAGAGCATTGGATGCATTAGCCAGCTCCAGAACATTCATGTGGAAGTCATGAATAGTCTCATCGTCCTTCATCTTCAGGCTTTCAAATTTTGATGTTAAAATCTGAAGTCTTGACATCTTGACTCTAGATGTTCCTTCATGTGTAGCCTGCAAAATATCCCACGCTTCCTTAGCAACTTCACAGGTATTGATTAACCTGAAGATATTTTTGTCCACTCCATTGAAGATGGCATTTAGAGCTTTGGAATTTCCAAGGGCAAGCTCATCTTCCTCCTTGGTCCACTCTTCTTCAGGCTTTAGCTTAGAGGTGCCTTCATTATCTTTGCCAGCATCATCCTTCTCACACATGACAGGAGCTTTCCATTCTTTAATAACAGCCTTCCAAGCCCTACTGTCCAAGGATTTTAAGAAAGTGGTCATCCTAGGCTTCCAATAGTCATAATTGGATCCATCCAAAATAGGGGGTCTGTTGACGAATCCTCCAACTTCTTTGTCCATCTTTACACCAGAAAGTAACTTCCCTAGATCTCACCCAGAGACAGACAGGATGCCTGCTCTGATACCAATTGAAATTTTGGCATCAGACGTGTGATGTTAAGGTGCGATGTCACAACAACACACTCTGCACAATGGACAGAACAAACAGCAAAATAACACCAAGAATTATTGACCCAGTTCGGTTACAACCAACCTACTCTGGGGGCTACCAAGCCAGGGATGGAATTCACTACTTGTAGATATAATTTACAAACTCAACAACCCGTTGACAATCTCCTAAACTTATACTCTACTAATGACTTCCTACCTAAGAAACCACCTAGGTATGAGAACACCACTCAATCCCTTACAAACACTCAAAGAAACCACTTTGAGTAACCTTGATCTTACTTCACAACTTCGATCAAGCAACCACTCTCTATTGCTTCACAGCTTCTAGAGAGGACAGAATACGACACAGCAATTCACTCTAGAATTCTGATTATTCAACTCGTACAAAATACTCAAGACACGCAGCCTATGCTCTTGATATTCTCTCTGTATTTCTGTCACTTTTTCCTTTGGTCTTGTGCGCTTTATATAGCTCCTTGAATTGGTCTTGGACCTGCTAAAATATCTCCCAGATTTGTTATTTAAAACTGAATATTTAAAACAGATTTTCTCCTAAAATCTTTGTAAATCTTCAACCTTTTAAATCTCCTACAAATCTGCACCAGATCTCCTATGCAGCAGAAAATATCTATCCCAAGATATTCGCATCCAATGAGACAGCTTGCTCTCCACAATTCCAGCTAACACGCAACCCTAATAACAACACAGCCTGCTGTTGTTAATTCTGCAGATCTAATGTCACAACATTGCCTATGTGACATCAGATATCCAACTTCAGCAAATACAAACTTAACACAGCCCAGTGTTAAGACTTCAATGTTGCAACATCAGCACCTTGACATCAACATTGAACATACTTTGTTTTACCAAAATTCCAGCCAATCCAAGAACTAACAACCACTCTCACCAAGACTCTCGGGGTTAAAGTGTTTGCACTCAAAAGTTCACAATATGCAATATCAACTCATAAGCTTGAATAAATTCTAATTTCATTTCACATGCACACAACACGCATTATTTGAGGTCTTTAAGGTTGTAACAGGGCTTAGGTTAAGGTGGGATACGAAAGAGGGAAAACAATTTTTTTGGGCTCAGAGTAAGTGTTATATGTCCTTTCACCGTTGTTCATTCCAAACTATAATTGTGGGGAATCTTCAAACACAACCTTTTTCTTTTGTTATTCAGTTAAACTACTCAGTTTTACTCCTTTTTTTTTCTTTTTGTGTACTTATTGTATCCACTAAGTATCTTTGGTGAGTGCCCTTTTTTTCTTTGTGCAATCAGATTTTTCCATTTTTTTTCTTAATCTGGCTTTTTTTTTCATTTTGCACTCACCTTGTTTAGCATAGGTGTGTCTACCCCAAACTTCGAATGAACTATAGAGTTAAAAACAACAACACTTATCTGAGCAGGGTAATGAAGTGATTTGGCCATGGGTTATGATAATGCGGTGATAAAAACAAACAAAGGGGTACAGGTTCAACGGGTTAATGAGGGATAATAATTAAATTAAAAAGGAATGGCTAGAAAGGCTCAGGGGTAAAAAGAAACAACGTGCCTCAGTGTGTGTAACCATGCAGTGATATTCGAAAAGAATGTACACAAACTCTGAGTGATAGAGACATACCTGAATCATCTCTCATAATTAATACTGTGTTTGGCTTTTTCTGCTCTCACCATATTGGGTAAAGCTGACAGTGTCCATCGTACCTCTCGTGTGATGTCGCTTCCCTATTAACTTTGGATGTACAGGTTCTTCTATTAGTCGAGCTTGAGAAAGTTGCATCCAATCACCTTTAGCAGTATCAACTATTTAGGGGTAATTCCACAGCCAGTGGAGTGATCCTTGTCATCCACTATCACTATATTCCTCACTTATCCAGACAATCAAACCAAGAACCTGTAACACTTAAAACACATAATACACAAGATATGGAAACAAATAGCAAAAGGTAAAAAGAAAGGAAATAACAGAAACAAATAACAAAAACAGTAAAAAAAAAACCCTCACACTTGAACTAAACATTGGCCTCAATGTTTTAGAACAAGATGGAGAAGGGTAATTCACAGTGATAAAAAGCGTGGGTTGCCTCCCACGTAGCGCTTCGTTTAACGTCGCATGGCTCGACGATTCATTCACCTTGTTATGGCGGATGCTTCGGCTTCCACACCTTGTTGCTTGTCTTTTTTGAAACAAGGAAACCATCTTTTTCATAGATAGAGTCCCCTTTTTTCAACAAGTGACCTCCCACTTCCATAGCCTTGCCTCGATGTGACTTTTTCCTCTTTCTCTCGACTTTAGGAATAGATCTTTGAGTGCTTATGCTTGTTGAAGCTGAAGACGATGGCCCCCTCTGTGAGATTATGCGTGATACTTTCTCTAGTGGTGGTCTTGGGATTTGGATTTCCCCACATCATATACTTTTAAAGTTAGGGTGCCTTTTCCATATCGATATTACATCGACTTGTAAGCAAGAATGGTCGACCAAGAATTATAGGGGTCTCTTAATCTTCCGAAATATCCATGATCTCAAAATCAACTGGAAAGCTAAATTTATCAATTGTCACCAGTACATCCTCCGCTACCCCATATGACCGCTTAATGGTGTGATCAGCAAATTTGAACTTTGTCCCTGTATCGCTCCCCTTTCCAATACCAAGCTTTTTAAAGATAGATAATGGCATGAGGCTCACACTAGCACCAGAATCAATTAGGACCTTCTTGAAAGTTCTGTCTTTTATAATGCATGGGATTGCTGCAGATCCAAGATCCTTCCGCTTATTGGGGATTCTCCCACCTTGTGATATTTCATTACATTTCTCTGTTGAAATTGCCATCTCCTCTCCCATTGGTTTCTTTTTACCGATTACCTCTTTCATGAATTTTTTGTACGTGGGAATTTGATCGAGTGTTTCAAAGAAAGGCATATTGACCTCTAATTTTTTGAACATTGTGATAAATTTCTCAAATTATTTCTCTTTTGGATCCTCCTTTGTCACCCTCGGAGGGTATGGTAAATTAATCACAGGTTTAGCCTCATTTTCCTTTTTCTTGTCAGTTGGTTTTACAGGTGGTGTAGCTTCTTCTGATTCTTGCTTATTTTCCCTAACTTCCAAATCTACCTCTATGACATGATCATCATTTGTTGCCATTTCTTCTTTATCTTCAATAACTTCTTGACTTCTTGTTTTGACAACATAAATGTTCTCATGATTTCTTGGATTTGTTACTGTTGTACTCAGAAGGGTACTTTGAGCTTGCATGGAGATTTGCTGTGCTATCTGACCCATCTGAACTTCAAGATTTTTGATCGAAGTGGTGGTGTTCCTCTGATTATTTCGGGTCTCTTCTTGAAATTGCATATTGTGAGCTGTCATATTTTCAATGGCTATTTCCCACTCTGCTTTCTTAGGAGCTTGTTGTTATTGTTGGTACTGTGGTTGATTTCGATCTTTCCAGGAGAAGTTAGGATGAGTCTTCCACCCTGGATTATAGGTATTAGCTTATGGGTTATTTTGCTTGAAAAAAATTATCTCTGCAATTTTCTTTGCAGTTGCAATGCAGTGCATGGTAAAATGAGGTCCGCCACAAATCTCACAGTTAACAGCTTGCACAGGTTGAACTTGGGCTACTTGTTGAGTACCCAAATTCATGGCCTTGAGTCTTCTCTCTACTTCAGCAGCCACTTGGTCTTCTATCTTCACAACCTGATTTGTAAGTTTCAAGTCAATCACACCCTCGGGTTTACTCACACTTCGTTCATATAACTCCAGATGTTCATTTGCAGCAATGGCTTCTATGATCTTCTTGATACCAGTTGCTGTTGTAAGAGCCACCAACAGCTGTATCAATAAGTTGCTTAGTCTTCATTCGGAGTCCATTTACAAACATCTGCATTTGTTCAGTCTGATCCATATTGTGAGTAGGACATGTTAGAACAAGATTTGGTTATGCAAGATATCTGTTTGTTTTGATAATAACAAAGTTGTATTTGTGTGAGAATAATTTTGGTACTCTAACGTTTGTTTTCTTAAGTATCGACAAACGGATGCTAACGCTGTTAAAGATAATTCTGACTCTGATCAAGATAGCTCTGACTCTGATAGAGATCATGTGAAACGTCACTCTCAAATTCTCAAATAGTCGCTTCTGCGTCAAAGAAGCAAGATTGCTTCTGATCTACTGTGCATCAGAAAAACTCTAAGAAGACAATATGTTGCTGCTGCAATATTCTCTTGGATTCTGGCTCTGAATTTAACTCTGATACTTATCTTCTGAAGACTAAGTGCTAACGACTCTGAAGACAAGGTTCTGATGAACAATGTTCTGAAGTCTCTGAAGACTTACGTTTCTGAAGACCAAGTTCTAAAGACTCTGAAGACAAGGTTCTGCTGAACATGTTCTGAAGACTCGGAAGACTTATGTTTCTGATAACCAATGGTTCTGAAGAAGGAGTGCTGAAGACTCTGAAGACAAGGTTCTTCTGAACAAGTTCTAAAGACTCTGAAGACTCAAGACTCTGAATACCCAGTGATTCATTATTCTAATCATGCTTCAATCATATCAATTCAGAAGTCTCTGATGGATAGAAGAAGATGAAACGTTTGTGAGGGAAAATAGTACATAGTACAGATCAAACACTTTCTTTTCCACTACCATTCCACTACCCTGATTTGGTGGTACAAAGGACAATTTCAGTGTACGATTTTCATCCCAGCATAACGACATTATTTCAAGTCGCCAGTATTTTACTGATATTCCTGATCTGCCCTTCAACAGATCTTTTTCTGGCTATATAAAGACTTGATCATTCAAAGAATCATGTGTGACACCAAGTGTGAAAAAGAGAGATATTCAAAACACTGATTCATACGAGAAAGAACTCAAGAAATAGAGAAATCCATGAGTGAACAGTAAAGCACCTCAATACAAAGAAGAAGATTGTTCTTACTGTATAGATTCTCTCTAAGTTAGATTGAGCTAGAAATTGTGTTTATATCAGCTTATGTAAGAAGCATTTCATTGTAAACATTTTATTTGATAAAACAGTTGTTTGAATTCCTTAAGGGACCAGTTGGGTCAGAATCCTTAAAAAGAGACGGTTAGTCTGTGTATTGTTAGTCACCAGGAGTTGCTAGTGCAGTTGTAATCAGTTTGGTTATAGTGGATTAAGTCCTTGTGTATAAGGCGAAATCACCTTGGCGGGTGGACTGGATTAACTTGATAGTTTTCAAGTGAACCAGGATATATCGTGTGTCTTTCTCTATTGTTAGTCTATTTGTGATCTTTGTTTGAGTTTCACAAAAAGTTTTCATTTTGAAAACCCAGTTCAACCCCCCCCCCCCCCTTTCTTGTGTTTTTCTCACACCTTCAATTGGCATCAAAGCTCCGGTTTTGATTGTGATAAAATGATTTATCAATATTTCACCGTGTTCAGTATCGATCCAGTATTTGTGTGAGATATTATGGCAGCTACAACTAATGTTAATACTGCTGTAGAAGAGAAAGATCATTACAGTGCCAAACCACCAGTCTTTAATGGTGAAAAGTTTGACTACTAGAAAGACAGAATAGAAAGTTTCTTTCTTGGTTATGATGTAGATCTTTGGGATCTGGTAATCGATGGCTACAATCACCCAGTTGATGCTACAGGTGCTAAAATATCCAGAAGTGATATGACCAACCAACAGAAGAAAGATTATAAGAATCATCACAAGGCAAGAACCATATTACTAAATGATATCTCTTACACTGAGTATGAGAAGATAGCAAATAGAGATACTGCCAAATCTATTTTTGATTCTCTAAGAATGACTCATGAAGGAAATGCTCAAGTTAAGGAGATAAACGCACTAGCCCTAATCCAAAAATATGAGGAATTCAGAATGGAGGATGATGAGATAGTTGAGACCATGTTTTCAAGGTTTCAAATGCTAGTCGCAGGACTTAAAGTTCTAGACAAAGGTTACTCAACTGTTAATCATGTTAAAAAGATCATCAGAAGTCTTCCCAAGAAAGGGAGACCTATGGTAACAGCTTTAAAGCTATCCAAGGATCTGAAAAACATAAGTCTTGAAGAGCTTGTTACTTCTTTAAGAAGTCATGAGATATAGCTGGAAGAAGATGAACCTCAGAAGAGAAGCAAATCTATAACTCTTAAGTCTAAACCTGAAAAGGCAAAGGCTTATCAAGATGAGGAAGAATCAGAAGATTCGGGCGAAGAATCAGAAGATGCGTTGTCGCTAATCTGCAGAAGGATCAACATACTCTGGAAGCATAGGCAAGGAAACTTCAGAGGATTTAGAAGAAACAAAGGCTGCTCTGAGTCATCATCTGGATAGAAGAAGCAGAACTACGGAAAGGAAGTTATCTGATATGAGTGTAATGAGCCAGGTCATTACAAAGAACGAGTGTCCAAAGATCAAGAAAGACAAGAAGCCTAAAAAGACCTTCTCCAAAGCGAAGAAAGGATTGATGGAAACTTGGAACGACTCTGATTCTGAAGAAGAAGACTCTAATGAAGAACAAGCAAATGTTGCGCTAGTGGCAACAATTGACGATGAAGTTTCTGGAGAACCAGAAGACAGAATATCATCAGAATCAGAATCAGACTCAGACTCAGACTCAGAGGTATTATCTAAACTCTCTCGTTGTGAATTAGAGTCTTGTCTTTTGGAAATGCTGGAAAAGTATCAAACTCTTAAGAGTAAATATAAAGATCTTAAAAGATCACATGTAATTGCTTCTGAGGAAAAAGATAAGCTTGAGCAGAATAATTCTTCTCTAAATGAAAACATTTTTTGCTTAAAAAATAGTAATTATGCCTTGAAAAGTAAAGTTGCTAAATTAGAAGAAGAATTAATCTCCAATGTCCTGACACAAGCTGTATCAACAAGTATGATAGAGCATTCCAGTATTTTCTTGCTAAAAGCATAGATAGAAGCATAATAGCTTCCATGATCTATGGAGTAAGCAGAAATGGTAAGAAAGGTTTGGGATGTACATAATCATCTTAAATTGACGAAAGTCAAACTGTTAAACCAAAACCTCTCTATGACCATTTTGTGCCTTCTAGCACTGAGATTGTTTGCTCTGAGCTTGAACAAGAACCCCCACCGACACAAAAATATTTTTCTAAAGTTAAATATAATGCACAAATTCCACTTGATTATCATGTTGCACAAAAGCCCAAATTTGTGAAACACTCTAGGAAAGCTAACAAGAGATGACCCAAAAAATGGGTACCTAAGGACAATATAATCTATGTTGCAGATACCCTTAGCAGCTCAATTGAAACACCAGTCATAGTACCTGTACAGTGGTTGCTCGCGACACATGACGGGAAGAAGGCATATGTTCCAAAGTCTGGAACTTAAGCCTGGAGGCTTCGTCTGTTTCGGAGGAAACCAGAAAGGAAAAATCATTGGCTCTAGAACTGTTGGAAATGGTAACCTTCCTTCTATTACTGATGTTCTTTTAGTCGATGGTTTGATGCATAACTTGTTGTCAATTAGTCAAATTAGTGACAATGGTTATGATATCATCTTTAATCGAATGTCTTGTAAGGCTGTAAGTTAGAAAGATGGTTCGATCCTATTTTTTGAAAAGAGGAAAAACAACATTTATAAGGTTAGACTTTCTGATCTTCGTGAACAGAATGTCAAATGCTTAATGTCTGTTAATGAAGAGCAATGGGTATGGCATAGACGTTTAGGCCATATTAGCATGAGGAGGATTTCTCAGCTAAATAAGCTTGAACTTGTCAGAGGCTTGCCAAATCTGAAGTATTCTTCAGATGCTCTTTGTGAAGCATGTCAGAAAGGAAAGTTTTCTAAAACTTCCTTTAAAGAAAAGAATGTTGTGTCCACCTCTAGACCGTTAGAACTTCTACACATTAATTTTTTTGGACCAGTGAAAACTGCCTCAATCAGTGGAAAGAAGTATGGATTAGTAATCGTTGATGATTGTAGTCGTTGGACATGGGTAAAATTCTTGAAACACAAGGATGAGTCTCATTCTGTGTTCTCTACCTTTTGCTCTCAAGTGCAAACAGAGAAGGATTGTAAAATAGTCAAAGTCAGAAGTGATCATGGCGGAGAATTTGAGAACAGATACTTTGAGAATATTTTTTATTCCCATGGCATTTCCCGTGATTTCTCCTATCCCAGAACTCCACAACAAAATTGAGTAGTGGAAAGGAAGAATAGGACTTTGAAAGAAATGGCTCGTACCATGATCCAAGAAACTGACATGGCTAAGCACTTCTGGCAGAGGTAGTAAATACAACATGTTATATTCAGAACAGGGTTTCAATAAGACCTATTCTGGGTAAGACTCCTTATGAATTGTGGAAGAATAGAAAACCCAACATTTCATATTTTCATCCTTTTGGCTGTATTTGTTTTATGTTAAACACTAAAGAGAATCTTGGCAAGTTTGACTTCAAAGCTCAAAAGTGTTTACTGTTAGGATACTCTGAACGCTCTAAAGGCTACAGAATCTATAACACAGAAACACGAATTGTTGAGGAATCAATTCATGTTAGACCCAATGATAAGCTTGACCCTGAAAAGTCAAAGTTAGTTGAAAAGTTTGCAGATCTGAAGATCACCTTATCAGAATCTAAAGAAGAAGAAGATTCAAGAGAAGCAGACAAAGATGCAGATTCTCCAGATTCAGATACAACCTTACTAGAAACTGAAAATAACCCATCTCATCAGAAGAAGAATAGATTAAAGACTTCTCATTCTGAAGACTTGATTATGGGAGATAAAGTTGATCCAGTCAGAACTCATTCATCATTCAGACATTCTGAAGAAACCCTTATGGGTTTGGTTTCTCTGATAGAACCAACAACAGTTGATGAAGCTCTTAAGGAGAATGCGTGGATTCTGGCCATGCAAGAAGAACTGAATCAATTCACCAAAAATGACGTCTAGGATCTTGTTCAGAAACCCAAAGGTGTCCACGTCATTGGAACTAAATGGGTATTCAGAAACAAGTTAAATGAGAAAGGTGAGGTCGTAAGAAACAAAGCACGACTGGTTGCACAAGGTTATAGTCAACAAGAAAGGATAGACTATACATAAACCTTTGCACCAGTTGCATGTTAGAATTCATTCGCATTTTAATCTCATTTGCTGTGAATCATGACATTACTTTATATCAGATGGATGTAAAGAGTGCATTTTAAAATGGATATATTTATGAAGAAGTGTATGTGCACCAACCTCCTGGTTTTGAGAGTTCTGAAAACCCATATTTTGTTTACAAAATTAAAAAATCGTTATATGGTCTGAAACAGGCTCCCAGAGCATGGTATGAAAGGCTAAGTAACTTTCTTTTGGAAAATGACTTTACCAGAGGAAAAGTGGATACAACACTCTTTTGTAAAACCTTTAAAAATGACATTCTGACTGTTCAAATCTACGTTGATGATATTATATTTGGTTCTACTAATATTTCCTTGTACAATGAATTTTCTAAGTTAATGCAGGCTGAATTTGAAATGAGTCTGATGGGAGAACTCAGATTCTTTCTGGGAATTCAAATTGATCAACGATCAAAACGAACGTCCATTCATCAGAGCAAGTATGCAAAAGAACTTCTGAAGAAATTTAATATGTCAAAAAGTAAACCTGCTAAGACTCTTATGCATCCGACATGCATTCTGGAGAAAGGAGTAAGTAAAAAGGTTTGTCAGAAGCTCTATCGTGGTAAGATAGGATCTCTTCTGTATTTGACAGCTTCTCGTCCAGATATTCTGTTCAATGTATGTCTCTGTGCTCGTTTCCAATCAGATCCAAGGGAAACTCACTTAACTGCTATTAAGAGAATCCTAAGGTATCTAAAAAGAACAACTAACCATGGCTTGATGTATAAGAAAACATCAGAGTACAAGATTTTTGGTTACTGTGATGCAGATTATGCTGGAGACAGATTGGAAAGAAAAAGTACTTCTGGAAACTGTCAGTTTCTGGGAAGTAATCCCGTCTCCTGGGAAAGCAAGAGACAGCCAATAATTGCTCTCTCAACTGCAGAAGCAGAATACATATCAGCATCTCTGTGCAGTACTCAGATACTCTGGATGAAGAATCAACTTGAAGATTATCAGATACACGAGTGTAACATTCCTATCTTCTGTGATAATATTTCTGCCATTTGTTTATCTAAGAATCTTATTCTATATTCTAGGGCAAAACATATTGAAATAAAACATCACTTTTTACGTGACTATGTTCAGAAGGGTACTTTTCAGTTAAAATTTGTGGATACAGATCACCAGTGGGCTGATATTTTCACAAAACCATTTGCTGAAGATAGATTCGTATTCATTCTAGAAAACTTATTCATCAAACCTTGTCTAGAATGAGATGATAATATTTTAATGTGTCAGGCTACCAGAATGTCTGATATAAGATTCTGATGTTAAGCAAAGTGTGTTAATTATTTTCTTATTGACTTTATGATTCATGATACTTCTACAAGTTAGAAAATATCCTGATCAGAAATTAGTCCAGTCAGATACTTCTTGGTATTCTTGACGTTGGAAACATCAAAATGTGCTCTCTTGAAAACAAACGGCTATGATTATTTGTGACACGTGTCCAAAATCAAATCATACCTACTGTTGAAGAGACGCCTTGAGCGTTGTGATTTCGTGAGACTAGGTTTCAAGTAATTATTACCTATTACTCCCACCTTGTCATAATCACTATTTTTGTTATAAATACGCACTCTCTCACTTCACACACTACGCTACTCTCACTTCCCACACTTTTGTCTTAGAAACCCTAAAACCCTTTTGTTCTCTGCAACTCCATCATCTTCGTCAATGGCGAAATCATATCAAACCATCTCTAAAGCTAACATACTTGGATATCAGTCCACTATTCCTGAAGAATGTCCTATCTCTCTCGACACGCCGGTAAATGTACTTCGAGTTCTTAGTGAAACCATGGTTAACTTCACAAATCTATTGGATAATGGATGTGATCTTACTCAAACACTTGAATTCCAAGGATGGAATAGGTACTTTAATAGATTGCAAGGATCCTCACTTCCAAACTTGGTTAAGATTTATGGATTCATGCAATCACAAGTAGAAATATCATCGTTTCCATTCTGTTCGGAAGAAGAATCATCATCACAGAAAAGACTATATGTGACTTAATCTCTCATGATAGAAAGGGACTAAGAATTGTCAATGTTCAACAAGACAAGCAAAGGGAAGCCAAGGTCACAACCGCTATTTTTAAAGAAGGAATTGTTTTGGATTCTAAAAAGGATCCACCCTCATCGCTCTTAAAAGACACTCTAAGAGTTTGGTTCAAAATCATGTTGGGGACTATGTATCATCGTCATCCTACTCACTCAGCTGATTACATCAATCTGTCATAAAAATATGTTCTATACTCTCTGTTGAAAGGAAAGAAAGTTCATCTTCCTTGTATCTTGTTCAACTTTCTGAGAGACTCCATAGTTAACTCAAGGACTGGCTCCACCAAGAAGGGAAATCGTATTCCTTATGGAAGACTCATCTCTGATATTTTCATTTAGTCAGGCTTAGTTGATGATTTATTGGTTGCTAGGTTCACTAAGGAACTTGAAAAATCTTCTGGACAAACTTTTTGGGCTAAGAACTTAAAGAATATGAAGCTTCTTAAGAAAATCACCCATCGACCTGCTATTCTAAACCAGTTTGAACTTAACTTTATTCGATTTCCAATCTCTGGCTTTCCACTCTTTTCAAAGCTCTACAATTCAGAAGAACTTGCAAACTATTTTGCTAGATGTAAAGAAGAACCATTAGATGCATGGATTGACCTGGATAATTAGCCAGATACTCTTCTTGAAATCTTTCAGAGAAAGGGAAAAGGCAAGAAAAAGAAAAGTGATGATGAGGACGGACCATCAACGAAGAAAATGAAGATGACATCTACATCAACTCCTTTAGAACAACAAAGTAAGTCTTTTGAATCTCTATCTGTAACTGCACATGTTTCTATTAACAGAAATTTGTCTTCATCTCTTCCCATTTCATCACCATCACTTACAACTCAACCATTATTCTCCACCCCTCCACAAATATTTTCTACTATTGTCACCACCTCTCCAACACCCATTTCTAAATCTCCTACTGAAGAAATTCC